>OW240913.1:247867479-247898074 GCA_933207985.1 Pelobates cultripes | reverse complement strand
TAAAATCACCATCAAGCTCCTCTCCCCCCTCAAAGGGACACTCCAGGCACCCAGACACCTTCTGCCCATTGGAGTAGTCTGAGTGCCAACTCCCACTACCCTTAACCCTGCAACTGTAAATATTGCAGTTTTCATAAACTGCAATATTTACATTGCAGGGTTAGCTCCTCCTCTAGTGACTGTCTAGTAGACAGCCACTAGAGGGTACTTCCTGATCTATAGCACAGGTTTTATAGTGTCGCTGGACGTCCTCACGCTATGTGAGGACCTGCAGCGTCGCTAAAATCCCCATAGGAAAGCATTGAAAGTATTTTCAATGCTTTCCTATGGGGAGGTCTAATGAGCATGCGCATTAGGTCTCATCCCGCCAGTGGTCACGCATGCGCCAGCGGTCTTCCCCGCCGGTTGACATGGGCGGACCTTAAACCACCGCAGAGGGTTTTCACTCCTTCAGCAACATGGGATGGGGGGTGGGAGGGAGAGGGGACCTGCAGTGCCAGGAAAACGATTTGTTTTCCTGGCACTAGAGTGTCCCTTTAAATATAGTAAAATCTTACCTTTATAACAGTATGCTGCTGCTGGCTCTGCCCCCAGAATTTATGATCTCAGCCAAACACAATGTTTTCCCATCAATTGTGATCTCAGCCAAGGAGGCAGGCCCAGGGATCAGAGCCAAACGCCACCCTTACTAATCTTAGAGATCTATTGAATCAATGCATCTCTATGAGGAAAGTTCAGTGTCTCCATGTAGAGGGTAGAGCCACTGAATGTCAGTGTGCAGAACTGCCCTAGGAAGCACCTCTAGTATCCATTTGAGGAGTGGCCACTGGAAGTGCCCGTAGGCTGTAATGTAAACACTGCTTTTTCTTTGAAAATACAATGTTACTGCAAAAAGCCTGCAGGGACAGGGTAAAGACACTAGAACAACTACATTTAACTGTAGTTCTTCTGGTGACTATAGTGTCCCTTTAATAGTGATGGGGGAAAGCAAGTGCTATTTTACATAATCTGGGTAATTTTTAGTTTTTTTTTGTATTTTAATTAAAATACAGTCAGACGTGCAATTCCACAATTGCTAGAGCCAGCGTACGAACACACTGATGTAAACAGATACATGGCACAGGATAACTTTGCACATTTTTGTGTTTTTAATAGGAACATGCTGCTCGACTACACATTGTATACATTATAAAGTACAAGAGAGAGCAATGTAGTTAGGATAATGTAAGCTTTGGTACCACTGGAGTTTTTTTTATTTTTAAAGAAAACATGAGTGAGCAGGCAAAACCCATTTATTTTATTTCTTATGGGATTAATATATAACTGTAGGTTATAACAGAGGGGCACAATCATAAAACAAAACATGGGAACAAAGAAATAAAAATTGAAATTATCCCTGTTCAATAGTCTGCATACCCTTAGTTCTTAATACTGTGTATTGCCCACTTTAGCAGAGACTGATGGCCACTCTAGAACCTTCACCTTTTTCTACTGGAACCACTGGAGGGTCAACTTGGCCTTGTGCTTAGGATCAGGGCCGCCATCAGGGGGTGACAACCGTGACAGTTGTCACGGGCCCGGCGGCCCTGGGGGGCCCGGACTGCTCTGGCAGTCCCGGGCCCCACTTTCCCTTTCTGCACACATAGATAGCGAATATCTCTATCTATGTGTGCAGCCGCGGGCCCCCGGCTCCCTGTTACCGTCCGCAGAGGAGGCCCAGGCAGCACACAGCTTCTCCTCCTGTCTTCTCTCTTCTCATAACTCTCGCGAGACCCGGTTACCATGGCAACGCTCCGCGGGTCTCGCGAGAGTTATTAGAAGAGGAGAAGACAGGAGGAGAAGCTGTGTGCTGCATGGGCCTCCTCTGCGGATGGTAACAGGGAGCCGGGGGGCCCCATGCCACCGGGCCACCACAGATGGAATACACTCCCCCCTCCCTATTACAACACACACACTGCATACACTAACACAACACACACACACTGCATACACTAATACAACACACACTGCATACATATTACAACACACACTGCATACACTAGCCCACAACACACACCGCATACACTAATACAACACACACACTGCATACACTAACACACAACACACACACACTGCATACACTAACACACACACACACACACACTGCATACACTAACACATACACACACACACACTGCATACACTAACACAACACACACACTGCATACACTAAACACAACACACACTCTGCATACACTAAACAACACACACTGCATACACTAACACACACGCTGCATACACTAATACAACACACACTGCATACACTAACACACACGCTGCATACACTAACACACACACTGCATTCACTAATACAACATACACTCTGTATACACTACACACTAACACACTCACTGCATCCACTATACTGACACACACTCTGTTTTGCTACACATTAACACACTCTGCATTCACTACACTAAGACACACTCTGCATCCGCTACACATTAACACACACTCTGCATCCGCTACACATTAACACACACTCTGCATCCGCCACACACTAACACACTCTCTGCATTCACTACACTAACACACACTCTGCATCCGCTACACACTAACACACACTCTGCATCCGCTACACACTAACCCACTCTCTGCATTCACTACACTAACACACACTCTGCATCTACTACACTAACACACACACTCTGCATCCAAGCACACACTCAACACACTCTGCATTCAATACACTCCACCACACACTCTGCATCCGCTAAGCACACTAACACACTCTCTGCATTCAATACCTAACACACACTCTGCATCCAAGGCACACTAACACACCCCTCTGCATTCACTACACATAACACACTCTCTGCATTCACTACACCCACACACCCCTCTGCATTCACTACACTAACACACACACTGCATACACTAACACAACACACACTTTGCATCCGCTACACTAACACACACTCTGCATCTGCTACACACTAACACACTCTCTGCATTCACTACACATTAACACATTCTGCATTCACTACACTAACACACACTCTGCATTCACTGCACTAACACACACACTACATTCATTACACTGACACACTCTGTATTCACTACACACTAACACACACTCTGCATTCACTAAACTATGCATACACTCTGGATTCACTATACTGACACACACTCTGCATTCACTACACTAACATACACTCTGCATTAACTGTACACACAGCATCCACTACACAAACATCCTGTTTTCACAGTACACACACACTACATCCACCACACATTGAAACACTCTGCATTCACTATACACAGACACTGCGTCTCATACATGCACTACATCCACTACAGACACTGCACCCACTAAACACATTTCATCTAGTACATACAAACACTACATCCACTACACAAACACACACTACATCACTGTACACACAGTATATCCACTACTCAAACACACTCTGCGTTCACTATACACACTGCATCCGCTACACAAACACACACTCTGCATTCACTGTACAAACAGTATCTAATACACACAAACACTACATCCATTACACATATTCTAATTCACTTCCACTATACACACCACATTCAGTCCTGCATCATTGTCAGCGGACCAGGTAGGGCGTGGGCGGGCCCGGGAGTAAGGGGGGGCCCAGACCTTGTGCTTTGTCAGGGGCCCCAAAATTTCTGATGGCGGCCCTGCCTGCACAGTCATATACATATGTATATAACCTACGTTTCATGTTTTCCTTTACACACCATTATCACGTAACACATAGATTGTTGGTACATAGGCCACGGCCTCCCTCAGATGTCTTATTCAAGCATGCTAACATTTCTGAGCCACTCATAGCTATTCCCATGGTATCAACATAATTTTAATACATCGCTGCTACGGACTATAAGTCTGTTTCTTTTCACACTCCACACTCATCATAATACTCTATTTTACCCATTTTTAGGCTGTCAAGCTTATATAATTGCTCCACATGGTTTATTCCTGTGATTTGTCATACTACCAGGTACGTACACCTGCTCATATGGTATTCTACCATACATTTCATTTCATCCCCCTAGTTTAGAGTACTGGCAATAGGGTCACAGGATTCCCAATAGGTATTTACCCCGTCTTGGCTGTCGCCATCAGTTAGTGGTCCCGCGAGGCCAACACCCCGCCTCAAACGTTCCGGAGGCAAACACCCATCGGGCCACACGTTAGCTAGCCGCCTCGCATGTTGCAAAGAGAGGGCCTCACCTGTCACTCCCTTCCCCTGTTTTCTGTCATACAGTCACCGAGAGGCCTAAAACTCCTGCCACTACGTCAAGTGGCCTCAATAACCCCTCGCGCCAACGCATAGATAGAGCCTCTCAAGCCGCTTGGCAATTAGCAGGGCCTCACCTGTCACCAAACAAGTATAATACTTTCGCCATCCGGCCTAGCTAGCCTGCCAGTACAATTTGGTGGTTCTATATACTAATTATTGTTTTATTTATAGTATGTCTCAGGAAGGGGTAGAGGATTTCTCCCTGCCTAGCACCCCGGCTAGAGCTGTCACTCCCACACAAGGAGGAGAGCTAGCTAGTCCAGCATCAATCAGATCCTGGACAATCCCGCGCATAACCACGGAATTAAGGAGACGACAAATCCCCTACCCCGCTACAGCAAGGAAGGCAGAACTTTTCAAACTGCTACGCACATCAACTAATAACATGGAGGCCGGGGAAGGATCTAGCCAGTCCTACCCAGGGGACATACATGCCATGTTATCCTCACTCATGGCATCCATGGGCAAGGTCAACTCCAGGCTGGAGAAACTTCAGTCGGTCACCACGGCCCTCACTCTAGCATGGCCACCCGCGGCTGCGGTACAAACACCAGCTTTGCCATTAGTCTCTCCAGCCAGCACCCTGGATGACCAGGAAGTTAGCCCGGCCCACATGATACCTGAGCATATCACAAGGGATATCCTGGAAGGTTAAGACGTCAACCTGGCTTCCCTGTTGATTGCTTCCCAGGACATTGTGGAACATAAGACGTATGCTTATGATGATGTTTCTGTTATTGTCAGATCTAGGGATGCCCGCCTGAACAGAAAACTGACTATCCCTGAATTTGTACTAGCGTTTGGTATTTACAGGGATGTCATCTGTGCGGTTTATCCCAACAGAAGAGAGGAGTTTGATCTCTATATGCACAAGCTGGTAGACCTGGGCAACAAATATGGTGGTTCAGCATTCTATGACTACCATAGGTCTTTTCTGCAAAAGTGGCTGGAGCCTTCTCCCAGTACGGTACACGATCCAACTGGGGAAGGATTGATACCGTCTTATTTTGCAGACACTTTGCAGGTCTAAGAACACCAGCTTGTGCATACTGCTCCTCCACAGCCCATACTACTAATTTTTGTCCCAACACGGCAGACGGACATGCCTCCACACAAGGAACTAGTTCCTCTGGGGATCCAGGGAAACTATCCAAAGACAAATTGGGACGCCCAATCAAGTTTCTGGGCAAGTCCCAAATATGTAATAATTTCAATGTTGGGTCTTGTAATTACAGTGGATGTAGACTATTGCATGTCTGTTCAAAATGTTTTAGGGCACATGCAAAGACCATGTGTCCAAATAAAATGTATTCCAAGCCTTACCTTACGTCCATTAATATGCCAGTATTCACAGCATTGATGTCTCAGCACCCATCTAGACACCTGGTAGACTTTCTTATTTCTGGTTTAACAGAAGGCTTCCACACAGGTATCCTACACATACCAGCTGGAACTCTGGAATGCCCTAACCTACAATCCGCCCAACACAACCCCACAGTGGTTGACACCCTCATAGCCCAAGAAGTGGATGAGGGCTTTGTATTGGGGCCTTTTAGAACTCCTCCATTCACAGAATGGCGCACCAACCCTATTGGTATTGTCACAGGGAAATCTTCCCAAAAACAGAGACTCATCATTGACTTATCGGCTCCCCACTCATCGGCCAACCCCAGTCTTAATTCCCTCATACCCTCTGAGGAATTCTCTCTGCAATACACCACCATAGATCACGCCATTACAGCTATCATACAAGCAGGGGTTGGAGCCTGGCTCAGTAAGACCGACATTACTAACGCCTTCAAATTACTCCCTATCCACCCCACACTGTGGCACCTGCATGGCATCAAGTGGTCCGGGAACTACTATTTTTTCTCCCGGTTAACTTTTGGGTCCAAAAGTAGCCCAGCTATTTTCGACACATTTGCTGAAGCATTATGCTGGTTACTATTGAACATAGCCGGATGCCCTACGGTATTACATTACTTGGACGATTTCCTACTGGTCGAGGAGAATACTTCACCTCCCACTAGCCTCAAAGCTACCACTAAGCTGTTTGAGCAGCTAGGTGTACCCATCTCCCCAAAGAAAACAGAAGGACCAGACACGGTTATCACTTTTTTGGGTATCCAATTAGACTCTGCCACAATGCAAGCAAGCCTACCATGCGATAAGATAGAGAATATTCTCACTTACATAAACAACTACCTACAGCTCGGCACTTGCAACCGCAAAGAGCTACAGTCCCTGCTAGGGTCACAAAATTTTGCGATGTGCATCATACCTCAAGGCCGCTCCTTTATTTCACGACTATTGCATCTTTTCCCACTTTTTCTACATGACACGCACAGGTTGTCCTTAGATGCCTAAGCTACGGCAGATCTAAAGATGTGGAAGAGATTTTTAACCACTTGGAATGGTAAAAGTATGTTCCTCCCTCAATTGACTGAATCATCTCCTACCATTTGGTCAGATGCGGCATCTACCACTGGTTTTGCAGCAATTTTTGGGAACGAATGGCTTTGGGTCCACAGCCTCCAGTGTCAACATCCCAACTCATGTTATCAAAACACTGGGGCGCTGGAAGTCATCCGCTTACTCACGGTACATACCGAACCCAGTACAAGAATTAAGGGATGCTTTCATAAACATGTCTGGTTGATAAATGTATATGTATTGGTTGTCTGTTAATAAATTTGATTACTTAATTTTTGCCCTCTTCTTTCTCAGGCCTACCTCATCGTCGGTTTCGGCACACCACAACCGACTTGCTCCTTTTATCATCCTACGCTTATTCATGGTATTTCATACTGTACTATCTTAAGCACCTAACACAAGTATTAAGGCAATTTGCCTGCATTTGTGGGAGGTGCTGGTTTGCTACCCCTAGCCTACTTAAGGCACTCCCCTTACCTTGCTCCTTACCGTTCGAGGTCAGCGTTGAATGACCCTCCCACCACACCACTTTTAACATTTATTTCCTTTCTATTTCTTTTCCTGGGTGGGCCCTCTTCTTTCTCAGGCCTACCTCATCGTCGGTTTCGGCACACCACAACCGACTTGCTCCTTTTATCATCCTACGCTTATTCATGGTATTTCATACTGTACTATCTTAAGCACCGAACACAAATATAAAATAACAAACAAAATAATTGGAACAGAATAATAAAATATGGGTGGTACAAAAAATAGTAAGTCCACTTTAAGCTAATAAGGCTATCCCAGCTATAAGATAAGGCCAGGGACTAATGAAAGTATTTAGAAAGTATTTAGAAAATTGGGCAGACTAGATGGGCCGAATGGTTCTTATCTGCCGTCACTTTCTATGTTTCTATGTAGTAGGCAGTTGCAATTTATCCAGGAATGTGAGGGTTGGGGTACTAAAATTAAATTTTAACAAATTGTACAATTTGTTATAAAATGTCACAAATTCATCTGAAATCTTAGCATCATTATAAAGTTTGACACCTGGGGAGGAGAAATTAAGAGTTATGGCTGTAACATTGCAAGAGTGGGCCATCAAGGAGATATTTGGTAGACATCCACTAGATGCAGTCTCAATCCTCTAATGTAAACATTTAAGTTTATCTAAAACGGCAGTGTTTTACTTTGCTGGGTTAAAGGGACAATGTAGGCACCCAGACCACTTCAGCTAATTGAAGTGGTCTGGGTGCAATGTTCCATGTTCCTTAACACTACTGTGGTAATTATTGCAGTTAATGAGAAACTGCAGTAATTAACTGCTAGGGCTAACTCCTCCTCTATTGGCTGTCTACCAGACAGCCAATAGAGGAACTTCCAGGTCTTTAGGTGATTAATGCTGATTTGCTTTTTCTATGAGGAAATCCTAATGCGAGCGCATGCGCATTAGGTCTCCCCCCGCCATCTGACATCAGTGGGAAGAAGCCTCGGTGGAGCCTGAGCCAGCACTGAGGTACATCGGCACTGGATTTAGGTAAGTGACTAAAGGGGTTTTAACCAGTTCAGTGCTGTATGAGGGGGGCACTGCACCAACACCACTTCAATGAGATTAAGTGGTCTAGGTGTCTATAGTGTCCCTTTAACCCCTTAAGGACCAAACTTCTGGAATAAAAGGGAATCATGACATGTCACACATGTCATGTATCCTTAAGGGGTTAAAGAGTATCAGCTGGTGGGTAAAACTGACAAAATTGGAAACAAGCCATGTTATTATCATGAATCAGCAATGTATTGAAATCTTGCCAATAGCTCAAGGTATAGTCAAGTTGGTTGTTTTTTTTTTTTTTGGCTAGTTTATTCTAAAATGTGAAATTTATTTGTCAGTTTCTCGAATGTCCATGTTTAGTGTATAGTTCTGTAGTTACAATTGCAAAGGCAGAAAGCCAGCCATTTATTTATCCACGTGCACAAGGATTGATGTATGAGACAAAATGTGACAGCTACTATAATTTTACTTTAGTGAGCATTGCATTAATTTATACTTTAAGGATAAATCCATGTTGCCATACAAAGCTGGTCCACAGATACTCTACTTTGATATGGAATGACTAGTGTTTTGGGCAACACATATCAACAGAAATATTTTTGTTGGCATTAATATAATAAGACAACATATGTTATTGCTATTTTACACCTTTTGGCAGTGTTGTGTAAATAAATCTTGAATATCTCCTCAGAAGGTATAATTGCTTGACCTTTATACTGTTAAATACCTTTAACACCTTTTTTGCGCAATAGCCACATTTAAAAGATACGTGGAAAAAAATAGTTTGAGTAGCTAAACTATCAGAAGAGTGGATATCAGTATCCTGTGTATCCCAGCATTTTTTTTTCAGGGGAAGTTGCCCACTTCTAGTTGCTAGGATGCCTTGAGAACCCATAGTCAGTGTTACTTCTTAAAGCAAATTTCTAACCAATTTTGGTTTCTGCTTTTTTTTTTTTCCATTCCCATTGAACTTATGCACTTTGTATACAGGACATTTGCCAATTTAGAAGTTTTACTGATTAGTCTTCTGGTGTTTTACCTGAACACCACCACTCCCAAAATACTGATTTCTATTATAAGATTGCACAAGGAGCTTTCAGAGTGTCTCAATATTGCAAGTTAGAAGGAACTCTTACCAGTGGATCAAAATGGATGATTTGTTGAGGTGGGCAGTTGTCTGGTTATATGGTGGGGACAGAAGCAACTGCAATGCTCTTTTAGCCCACTGGTTTCCATGCACATATGTGTTTGAAAGCTTTCACTCTGTAAACAAACTTGCATTTCATGAGTATATATTATATACTGTATAATAATAATGATTTTTGTTGTTTTTTTAATGCTTATTTTTTATTACTTATGAGTTTTTTGAATGATCTAAAACCAGGATTCAAAAGCATTCCAGGTTATATTGATATTTGTTGATTGGATTGTGTGGAGCGATATAAACAGATGGGAGCAAGACATGATAATTGTGCAAATTTGTGTGAAAATCCAATATATTTCCTTACATTTATACATTTTTGACTTGTTCACAGTGAAAATATGTGGATCTTCTGAATTGATCTGGTTTGGATTCCCAAAATTATTTGGTTCTGATGAATTTTGGTTCGAACTATGTTGTTTTGGTTAGAAAATGTGGTACTGGTAAATGAAATCAGATCAAAACAAATATTGCCAGGGAAACCCTAAATGTAATTAAAACAACTTGCCTATAGTGTCCTTCTAACAAACTGTAAACCAGTTATTCAAAGGTGGTCATATGTGGCAGCATCATGTAGTGGACCAAAAGTCCTCTAAGTACACAGAAGTGCCTCTAGTGGCTGTCTGGTAGTTAACCTTGCAAGGTAATTTTGCAGTTTCTCAATAACTGTTATAATTACAATTGCAGGGTTAAGTGACATTGATAACGCACCCAGACCACTTCAATGAGATGAAGCAAACAATGTTAATTATTGTCTTCCCCACCCATTTATAAATATGTAAATGTTTTATTACAAGTTCCTGTATGTTGTCTGATATGATTTGGTTATTCATATTTTTTTTAAGTTGTCACAGCAGTCTAACTGTAATGAGCACATGGGCTATAACCACGGCAATGAGGTAGAGGAAAACTTGGCAGAGCTGCACGTTAGAGCTCCCCCGGGTCCTTTCTCTCTCTCCCTCCACTGGTTGCCAGCATTACAGTGCTAGTGAGTTCATGGGGGGAGATCTCTGATCTTCCCTCCGGTCCTGCAGAGCCTGCAGGGGAGAGTGAGGTACAGTTCCTGGTGTGCCATGGCACACAGTTTGGGAACCACTGATTTATAGTTTGTAATATGCAGATATCTGCATATTATTAATTTGTAAACTTGGATTTAGTTCAACAGTGACAGGAGAACATGTTGGAACATGCAACACTGTAACTATTGTAGAGAAACATGTGTTGTTAGGGCACACCTTTTTATTAAAATTGTGCAACTGTTGCCAACATTGCCAATTAAAAAAACAACAGCAGCAACGTAGAACAAAATTATAATATATATATATAGTATATATGTATATAGAGGGAGAGTGAGTAGGTTTATATGAGGAAATATAAATAGAAAATGACCACATTTGAAATAAAAAAAAATAAGAGTCTAACAAGCAGAATTTTAAATAACATTGATAAACACACTAGTTTTATAGGTCCTAAAAAGATTTAAAATGCTACACAGTCTATTGAGAGAAACAGTGTACAATGTTAGATTAAAGATACAGAAATTAAATGCTCAAAGCAATGTAAGTTATCTGTTATCCTCCTTTTAACCAGATTCTATTAGTTGACCAGTTATATACAAATATTATGATTATAAGGACACCTCTTCTTCTAATAAAACGGTAGAGTATTTTGTGATTCCTTCTTCAAATATTTTTCACATACATGTATAATCCAATTATATGTATCTGATATGATCTCTCTCATAAATTATTTTCTATGCAATGTACTTGTATCACTTAATAGGAAAAGTATCTATATATATTCCATTATGTTGTGCTTACCTAATACAAGATGTTTGTCAAATCATAAAAAATAAATACAATGTTGAGTATTTTATAGCATTGCTAGACGTACTAAAGAATTGGCTTGATCACTCACTCATATATTTAACAGCTTTCAATACTGTATTCTCAGAAAATGAAATAATAAGATAGTTTTCTTTAAATTACAACTTACTTTCACGTTGAGAATTCTTTTTTCAAAGCAATAGTTTCTTTATGTGGGTTCAATTACCTAATAGCAGAAGGGTCAGCTTCCTATACAGAAATGTGATAGACTGTTAAAAGGAGGCAAAATATAGAGTACATAGATAACCATAATCTGTTGTTTACTTGTTAGTAAATAGTCACTGAGTATAATCCCCTCCTCCCTGAGAAATGTTTCAAGTAACTTGCTGTTAAGCATTACTAATTATTGGGAAGGCATACAAATTGACTTTTAAGATCAGTCTATTAATGTTAATATTTTGTAAAGAGTTGATGTATATTCTTACAATATATCACACAATGATTTGAATTATTTCAAATATAATTAATTCTATTTAAATATATTTCATATATTATATAAAAAAAATAATTTTTCCTGGTCAACATTTTCCTTTTTGGTAATGAGATGAGAACACATGATAAAAGAGAAAAATGTTGGTGATATGATTATTTGTTTTGCTGTTATTAAACATAGAAACATTTAATGTGATGGCAGATAAGAACCATTCGGCCCATCTAGTTTGCCCATCTTATACATAGGATAGCTTTATGCCTAGCCCATGCATGCTTAAATTCCTTCACTGTGTTGACCTCTACCACTTCAGCTGGAAAACTATTCCATGCATCCACTTCCCTCTCAGTAAATTAATCCTTCCTGATATTATTATTTTTATTTATTTTTTGTCAGTCTTTCTTTTATTGAGGCAAGCATTAAACAGGGTACAGAATAAAGAAGAGGGGATGTACGGTATTTGTACAGGATGGGAAATGCTAACACATTTTAACATCTCCTATGAGTGATTGCCTCATTTATTATTAATTGAGCATGCCAGAGAGTTAATAAGAGGTATAGCGCAATAGAAGTGAATGTCCCTAGTCAAAAGCTATGTATAATGTCTTTAAACGTGAGTAACTCGTAGGCTAGTCAGCCAGTTTATCAGGCAGTTGCACACTATTCTAGCTAAGCAGAACCATTATTGCAAATAGCAAATGATTGGCACAGGCATGTAAAGATCGCTTAACATTATAAGTTGTAAGTTATGTAGTCATGCTGAGTAAGCCACCTAGCTCCCACTACACCATGAATGCCTCTGGTTATGCCAGTGGAGGACAAAAGAGCGTGCAGCTGAGCTGTGCAAGGTGCTGGCCCCCTGGAGTATTGGGTGGCAAGCAGCTATATAGATTAGTATGCAGAGTTAGACATAAGAGAGGGTATGGTAATCAAATCAGTTAACTGGAAGCAAACATTTAAGCAGTATGTCCATGGTATGTAGAAACTCACTGTGTAGGTCAAAAAGACAGAAAAAAATGCTTATTACTACTACACTTGGTACAAAATAGCGAAAATATTATCCCAAGCTAAGGTTTAAAATATGCCTTTTGAAATACCCTGAGGTGTATTATTTAAGAAATGGTATGTGTTTGTGGGGTAGTTTAAATAACCAACCTGCTCAAGTACTCCAAAATGGGACATGGACACAGCATAAACATTCAAAGTTTGAAAAAAACAGGAATGGCTGTGTCTCAACTGTGCCCCTTCAACGTCCACGTATACCTGGCAAAGGTATATATATGGCTATTGCTGTACTCAGATGACATAGCTGAGAAACATATGAAGTATTATATAGCCATAGCACACATAAGGTTTGCAAAATATACTGTGCAAACTCACTTTGTGTGTCAAAAACGCAGAAAAAATGTATTTTACTTCTACTATTGGTACAAGCTAACGGAAAAAATTATCCCATGCTAAGGTTCAAAATATGCCTTTTGAAATACCCTTGGATGTCTTCTTTAAGAAATGGTATGCCTTGGGAGGGCATGGCCGACCGCCGGGCAAGATGGCTGACTAGGATTTTGCTCCGGCACATGGGCTCCGTAATTCAGAGCAATACCGAGCGGAACCGCCACTAAATGACAGTATTGGCATGTCACAAGCAAAAGCAAAGAAAGCTGCACCCAGGGCAGAAACCATCCACTGTACAGGAGACAGTGCAAGCCACGCAAATCACCACACAAGATGACGCCGGAGACTCGGACACGAGCTCCCCCCTCATGGCAAACAACTGAATGCCTCACAAAAGATCACTTAGAACGTGCAATCGAGGCAATGTCAGCAAAGCTAATTCAATCATGGCAATCCACAGCCGATCAAATTAAAAAAGAAGTCAGGGAGCTCACAAGCAGAACGTCTTCAGTGGAAGCACAATACCAGGACCTAACAACAACACAAGCTGAGATGTCAGACCACATACAGACCTTACAGCAAAAAGTGGAAGGCATGAAAACCAGAATGGCGGACTACGAAGATAGAGCGAGGAGAAACAACCTGAGGCTAAGAGGGGTCCCAGAGTCCGTCCAACCTGACGACCTGCAGTTATATGTGAGAGGCTTAATGCATGCCTACGTCCCTGACATACCGGCAGACATGTTGCTGATCAACAGAGTCCACAGGGTAACAAAGCCTAAACACCTACCTGACAATACCCCACGAGACGTGCTGTTCAGAGCCCATTATTTTCACATTAAAGAACTAGTACTCAAGGCTCACCGCGCTAAACGGAATCCACACAACTTATATCCATCAGTGCGCATCATGGCGGACCTCTCAGCAGCAACACTTAAAAGGAGAAGGGACTTCCAGCAAGTCACGACGCAGCTGAGGAACGAAGGAATCTGTTACAGGTGGGGCTTCCCCACAAAGCTCATCTTAACGAAAAATGGAAACACAAAATTCTTTGCCACACCAGAAGAAGCCCTGAAAGAGCTAGAGAGATGGGGCTCACACGACAAACAGAACTCCTCACCTCCACCTTCCTCTCAACGGCCGCAAAACCACAAGAAATGACCGCATGAACTAACTGCCATGTGGCAAACATATGCCATTAGTATAATAATACCATAGTTAACTTCTTTTGATTGTTGTTATTTAACACGGTATTGTTCTGTTCACTCCAGTTAATGCTGCTTCAAATAATTGCACCAGTATTATACACGTATGCCTAACTTATAATGTAATGCCACAACTGACCGCAACCAGACTAAGGCGCTTAATGGAGGAGCGGCAGCAGGTCCGGAGGGTAGTAACTACTGAATCCAATAGGAGCACAAACTCTGGGCCCGCAGGCCTTAGGACCCTGCCATAACCAGTCTGGAGGCTTGGGGTTTAGGTCCACATAAATCCCAAGCACTACCCTTAACAACACTCAACGGGCTGACTCCCCCCCCAGATGTATATAATGTGATACACCACAAATGGGAAGGATATGTATTAACTTACAATTAAACAAAACCCCCACCAGAGGGCCATAAGGAACGAAGGGGAAAATGCCCACCAGTACATAGCTGCCCACCATAGCGCCGCTGCATAAAAGCATAACTACCATAAGGAATACCACATCTAAGGCAATGTACATGTCTATGCTGTTAATAATGTTATATGCTTACTGACGACGATTATGTTGAGATAATGCTTATTGTATTGAAATAATACTCGTACTGAACTGTTGTTTACTAAGTTGAAATCTTTTTAATCCACACTCGACACTTGGTCAAGCACAATGCAATTTCTGCTCCACCTCATATTCACAGCAGAGCCTTAAAAGCCACCCAATTGGAATTTTTATACTCCAATCCCCCACGGAACGGATAGCGTACCAGACCAAATAAGGTCTACTGTAAATCTAGCACACCACCTGCTATGGACCCCCACCCACACCCCACCCAACCCCTATTCTTCCCCCACCGCCCCTCATCACCAGACTTCAAGTAGGATTCGACTGGACCATACACACTCCGACTAGGCCCAAAAGACACCCACGCACACCACAGAAAATTTAACTCTACTCCCATAATACAAAGGGGCTCAACACACCACATAAAAGGAGAATACTACTAAAAGATCTAAGAAACCATAAAGCGGACATTGTATGCATCCAAGAAACACACTTTGCCACAAATCGAATCCCCTCATTCGCTCTCCAAGACTATCCCACACAATACCACGCCACTCATTCATCCAAATCAAGAGGAGTCTCTATACTCCTGCACAAACGGTAGACGGTTCTAACGGTAGAACTGCTACAAATAAAGAAAGATAGCGAGGGACGATTCTTGATTTTGCATTTTATACTAAACGATTTACCACTTATCTTAGTGTGCCTATATAGCCCGAATGACCAACAAAGAAACCTTTTACACAAGGTCCTCGCCAAACTACCAGCTCAGGCAACCACACCTACAATTATATGTGGAGATTTTAACCATACCATGAACTCCCATATGGACTCCACGGCACCTGCCAGCTCCGCTAGACACACTCAATTGAAGCCAGCCAACAAAGCACTTACAAAACTAACTCATGAATATGGCTTATATGATATTTGGAGAACGCGCAAACCAAGTGGAAGAGAATGCACTTTCTACTCACAAGTCCATAAAACCTATTCTAGGATCGACCACATCCTGACCTCTGCAACTCTCCTCCCAAACATTGCATACTGCTCCCCAAAATGCCTTTTGAAATACCCTTGGATATCTTCTTTAAGAAATGGTATGCCTTGGGGGGCGTGGCCGACCGCCGGGCAAGATGGCCAACTAGGATTTTGCTCCGGCACATGGGCTCCGTAATTCAGAGCAATACTGAGCGGAACCTCGGTAGGGTCAGACCATGCTCCAATTACAATGACCATGCAAGACCAATATCAACAATAGGGGAAGACCACCGTGGCGCCTTAACGACACCCTGCTATATAACACCAACTTCACCACAAAACTCTCAGACATCTTAAGAACATACTTTGAGCTAAATGACTCCTCAGAAATCGCAGCCACGACACTATGGCAAGCTCACAACTGTTATAAGAGGATTACTAATAAGTCAAGCATCCTTCCTTAAAAGACAACAAGAACGAGAACACACAGACCTTTTAAGAAAACTACGTGATACAACTAATGAACACATCCTGAACCCGTCAGAAGAGCTCACCAAATTAATAGCCAGCATTACTAATCAAATTAACAAGATGTCCCTCAATAAGACAGCACACATACTAACAAAACTGAAGATGAAAACATACACACAAGGAAACAGAGTGGGAAAACACCTATCAGCACTCTTCCGGCAGAAACAAGCATATTCTAAGATCCCGTACCTGATTGCTAACACAGGAGGGGAAATCCACAACCCACAAGATATAAATGATGAAATGGCAAACTACTACCAATCCCTATACAATTTAAACACTGATACCACCTTGCATCATCCCACCGACAGGGAAAACAACACAACACTGCCTACACTAACCTCAACACACAAACAAGCTCTAGAATACCCAGTATCGACACAAGAAATAATAGATGCGATACAGGCACTACCCCCGGGAAAATACCCTGGCCCAGACGGACTAACCAATGCACATTATAAAAAATTTGCTCACATTTTGGCCCCATACTTAAACAAACTGGCTAACCACACGCTCAGATCGGGAACCCTACCAACAGAGATGCTAACGGCGAATGTCGCCACCCTACCAAAACCAGGGAAACCCCCAAACAGAAGCCAAAATCTAAGATCCATCTCCCTCCTAAACACTAACGTCAAACTTATGGCCAAAATCTTTGCGAACAGACTGTCATCCATAATCCCTACTATAATCTGCGGGGACCAAGTGGGGTTTGTAAGTGGCAGACAAGGGGCAGATGGCACAAGAAAGGTACTGGACCTCCTTTATGGAATGCCCGAAGGGCCCCAAGTGTCCTACTCTCGCTAGATGCTGAAAAAGCATTTGATAGGCTCCACTGGCCATTCCTGCTTGCGGTTCTAAGGAAATTTGAGTTTCCACCCAACTTCTTAGCACTCATCAGCGCGCTTTACTCCTCCCCTACAGCACGAGTAACAAATGGAGGCTTCATATCCAAACCTTTCACCATTTCTAACGGTTCCCGGCAGGGATGTCCACTCTCCCCAATACTCTACATTTTGGCACTTAAAGCTCTGACTCAAATGATCCGAGACGACCCGAACATGACACTATTTGTGGACGACATGCTGCTATCACTAGAGGAACCACACTGCCACACTTTCACAAAATATTAACCCAGTATAGCAGATGCTCTTATTACAAATTAAATATAGCAAAAACACAAGCCCTAAGTATAAACATCCCAACCCACAACTTGAACACCCTGAAAACAAAATTTCACTACGAATGGAGACAAGACCACATAAAATTCCTAGGGGTTAATTTCACACCCACTCCTGCCACTATATTTAAAGCAAACTACACAAAGCTCCTAGGAGAAATTAGATCAATCATGCAGAGTTGGAAGGGAAAATATATTTCATGGATGGGAGAATCGCTTCGGTAAAGATGGTAATACTGCCAAAGATAGACCTCTTTAGAACCCTTCCACTTATGCTCCCAACGAAATACCTCTCAGAATTACAAGAACAAATCAACACCTATGTATGGGAAAACGCAAAACCCAGAGTAGCACGAACCACAATGCACAGACTAGTCAATCATGGCGGGATGGGCATGCCTGATGTGAGAGGTTATTACTGAGCAGCTCATATAGGCCCTTTGCTAACAATGTTTCAACACAAAGACACAATGGCCTGGCCCGAAATAGAGAAGAACTATGCAGAAGGACTCACCATGCCAACAATGGCCTGGCTGCCAAAGCTACACCGCCCAAGCAACAAACAACTACTACCGACAATGGTGTTAACCCTGACAATATGGGACGACTACCGCAAAAAATGGGCCAGTTGACAAAAATATCTCCAGCCCTCCCATTAGAGGCACTGAGCGCAATCATTACAGACTTCCACTACAAAGTATGGAACAGGCATGGCGTGCACACCCTGTCGCAACTCCTGTCAAACACCCAACTTAAACAACTACCTGATCTCCAAGGGGGAGTTTCATCTATCCACAACAGCTACCAAGCCTGGTTCAATATGCAAACAAAGCAATTTGCGACACGCTCCCCAGAGCCCCCCCTACTGGAAGTGGAAAAGATTTGCCTGAAAATTAAGCCAGCAAAAAAACTAATCTCCTTGATCTACAACTCGGAACATGGAAAACTTCCACAACAACCCCCCTCCTTTAAAGCAGCATGGGAAAAAGATATAAAACACCCACTCTCAGAAGAGCAATGGCAGAGCATTTTCAGAGCACATAAACAACTAACCCTCTGCAGTACTCATGTAGAATTCTCCCGTAAAATACTTTACAGGTGGTACCTGGTACCCACACGCCTAAAACACAGCTTCCCTAGCACATCAGACATATGCTGGAGATGCCAAAAGGACAGAGGCACTATGATTCACACTTGGTGGCACTGCCCAGGGCTTACAATATATTGACACGAAGTGGTGAAACTAGCAGCTCAATGTTCCAAAATACACCTCCCACTCCTGTCTAAAACCTTTCTCCTCCTCCTACTACCACCCAAATTACATAAAAGCCACAGATATCTCTTATACCACATCATCATAGCAGCTCTGGCAACTATAAGCAGAAGATGAAAACAAACAAGCCCACCCACGATTGACCAATGCATCAAATCTATTGACGCAACCAAACATTACAAACTGATGGCAAGGCAGACAAGGCCAAAAGCATCTTACTGGTCCACAGCCTGGGAATTATGGGACAAACACAAACCAGGACCCACATAAGCACTTGCTCCCAATACTACGCACATAGAAAACTGTAAGCTCCATGATCAGAGCACAAATCCCTCACTACACTATGACTAAGAAAAGAGCAAATCTAGTACCAGCACATCACTATGCCATGTCGCCTAACCACACCCCCTCCCCCCACAAAACAAAATAAATGGTATGCCTTTATTGTGTAGTTGGAATATGTATCTTGCTGAAGTGCTCCAAAATGGAACAGGGACTCATCAACACTATTTATGAAAATTTACACTTAGAAACCTGAACTTGTCACGTCTCTTTTACAGCACTGTAACTTCACAAAATAGTGTCTAGGTCATACATTTGGCATATTGTTTTACTCAGAAGATGTAACTGAGCATAATTTGGGGGATTTTATGACACATACCAAGTGTAAGAAATACCCAGCAAAAATGCAACATGTATGTAAAACATTTCATTTTTTTTCCTTACCACAAACATTGACATAAATTGGTGAAAAAAATATGCCATATAAGATACCATGGAGTGTCTGCTTTTTTAAAATGGAAGCCCTTTGTGGGGTTATTTGAACAGTCAAATTGCTATAATGCCACAAAATGAGACATAGGCCCATCAAATCCATCTATGAAAATTTGAACTATAGAAACTTAAATAGATATGGCATTGTAGCTTGGCAGAATAGTGCCAAAGGTATACAATGTGGGTATTGTTGTACTCAGGAGATGTAGCTGAACACAATTTGGGGTTCTGTACAGGAATAGCACAAACCAGCTTTACAAAATACACATTACAAAAACCTTCTTATATGTGTATATTCCAAAATAGAGATAAAACACAATTTTACTCCAATATTTAGCAGAGATTGGGGATGAAATGGCTACGTAAAAGTGTCAAAATAAGCTTAGCTAAATAGCCTGTGATGTCTACTTTATATAAATATATACTTTTGTGTGGCAGCTTTGTTTTTTTTGTGATGTCTAGAAAACTTAAAAGACAAACATACCAAATTCTAAAATTCTAAAATTGTTTCACATTGAAATTTCATTTTAGTCCTTGTATTTTGTGACCATTAACTTTCAAAATAAGCTGAAATCCTATACATATTATGTACTGTATAAATCAAGACACATACATGAATTTATTTTTAATTACTTTTCCTAAGCTGGGCATAGTATGCACACATTATTATTGCCTAAACTGAGCATAAAATAGTTTTAGTTTTTTTAGTTTTTTTAGTTTTTTTGTACCCCGTTTTATTTGGCAATTTTGTATAGTTAATTAAAATGTATATATGTATATCTGACATCGAATTAAAGCCCTTTTTGTCCTCTAAAAAATGGTATGTAATATGTGTTGGTAAAATAAACGAGAGAGATGCAAATTGTGGTTGAATACAAACAGCAAAAATTGCTTGTGTCCTTAAGGGTAAGTCCAGCTTCTAAAGCTGTGTCCTTAAGGGGTTAATTAAATGTAGGTTGCTACATAAATGCATTGAAAAATCAAGTCAACAAAAAAAAACATTATACTGATACTGGGCAGTGGTTTCTGATAAAGATTACTAAAATGGGTGTAGTGTGGGTTAATAATATGTATATAATTTTATTTTCCATTCTGCGTCACAAGGAGTTCTGTCAATGATGATATTCTTCTGTTTCACAACCTCCCTTCCTCCCACATTTATGCTAAAATCCCACAAACTCCTAAAACACATAACATTCACTACTGAATATATATCAAAGGGGAAATAGTCCTGTTAATTACATTTACTGAAAACAAAAACCATGAACTCCAATCGGCCTCATCATCTTTATATTCTCAATCACCCCAGTGATGATTTAAGAAAATCAGCTCACTAGTAAGCACATGCTCACAGGAAGGCCACCAAATTGATTAGCACCATACACCACTGTTGTGGGTGACATGTCTGAAGCAAGGGAGTTCATTTTGAGTTTATACATGGGGACTCTTGTCAGATGTAAGGCTTTTGGAATGGTGTCATTTGGTAATGATATCAAATTTACTTCTAATAACATAACTGATAGATTATCCCACTCATTTTCTATGTATCCCAAATAGCATAACTAGAATTGTTGTTTAGTTAATGAACTTGCCTTTATTTAAACGTTAGCAGGCCTTTAGTGTGCCAGGAGTGTCCTTATGTGTTTTATTAGTATGTTTGACCATGTGGATGCTGGGCAGCACTTGCTAATTAAAAAATGCTCCCAAAGTATGGCTCCAATTAAATAAAAATGCAGCTATGCAGGACTAAGTGTCCCCTTTATCCTCCTTATGTGGACAGTGGGTGGGAGTGCTAAATAATAAACAGGGGGTATAATGACCCACTCATACTCCACCCAATATTTTAGCAGGTGGGGGCTAAAATATTGATCGGGGGGAACTTTTGTCTACCCCAGTGCCTACGCATGGGTGGTGGCTCTAAAATTGATAACAATGTGATCCTAACAGTCCTAAAGTCAGCTTTAGCCTCCACCAATGAGTGGCGGGTGGGCACACTAATCTAATATACTGGGCATGCCATTATTCACTCCCCAAAATTATGTCTATGCCCTATACCTACCTCCCTCACCCTAATTATAGTGATGGAAGAGTCAAGAACACTAATATAGCGAATACAGCTTGGTTGTTTTGGTTGCTTCAGGATTAGGGGATGTTGCAGCTTGGAATTCGTCCAAATTGTCGTTCAGCTCAAGTTTAGAATCTCCATGTCTACTTATTGATGATCCCATAATCTTCAACAAGTGCTCAATTATACTATATATACAAAAGATACAAGTAAAAGTATGGTGATAAATATCTCTAAAATGGATATATACAGTAATGATATTGGCACTCTATAATGTGAAAAGCTCAAAACACATACATAATCCAAAAACCAAAAGCGCACACTATTTTTTGGTTTCTCAATTATACTATAATTATACTATAGGCATGCTTGTGACATTTATCTTATGACTCAGTATAATGTTGATCTTTAACTCTCCATGTGTTCTATTTACTTGTTCATAGGAGGTGAAGGGTTGGCAACAAAATATATCAACATTATACTTCTTGTATGACTTGCATCTCATGACACATGGGAAACTCACAAGACTACATCTTAATATACCGTAGCAGAGATAATTGTAGAAAACAGCTATCAATTAATGAATACAGGAAGGAATATAATTTACCATCAACATAAATAGTAAGCTATAGTAAACCATATGTGCCAGCAGTCCCACATTTTCCAGTCCTACATTTCGGGGCACTGTCCTAGTAAAAATAGATCCCGCGTACCTGTCCAAAAAATTTCAATCTGCTGTAGATTTTCAAATTCAGGAGGGGGCTGGTCACTAGGATCATGTATGATTTCTTCAAGCAGAATTAGTTGACTACATCACATATATCAGTCAATTTGATATATAGTTACAACTATTTACACCTATTCACATCAAGTCATGCTTAGTATGACTGCATTCAATAATCCTGTTCCTCTTGTTGAACACCATAATGAATCTCTGAGAGTTGGCATTGCTAAATGCAATTAAGAGGAGCCCCAGATGAAATGTAGGTAAGGGCTGTACCTCCACTGTAGCAAGTAAATGCTAAATATGCCATCTCAGGTCAGAAAACCACAACACCTAACACCTATGTGGAGACTAACCTTAGGTCAGACCCTTCTGACCACTGGCAACAACAGCAGCAGCTAGGAGGGTAAGTGTAATTTTTTATGATGTTGAGGGTGGGAATTGGACACAAAAGGGGCTTTTTGAGAACAGGATGGAAGGGACTTATATTATTGACCACAGAGTTCAATATGTGTGGCTATTGTGCAAGAAGCTTTTTTATGAACGGGGGAGAAATATACATTGGCAACGGTAGACAAATTGTGTACGATGTATGCTGGACACCAAAAGGGAATTGGAAGAGGGGCATTTTATTATGGCCACAATGGTCAATATGTGTGTGAACAGGCACTATGAGTAAAAAAATGGCTTTTTATAACTAATATATAAAGGCCACAGGCAACAATATATGTTGTGGGGGGGGGAGGGGTTTCTAAACAAATAAATGAGCTGTGTGAATGAGGGGCATAATGTAATGGACACAGGTGGCAATAGATATCTAGGGGTACCATGAGAGAGAAATCATGTGCATAGGGGTGGGAAACACACCAGGGTGTTAAGGACCAGGAACTAGACTGAGACAGAGTGTAAATGCAAAACACCATTATTAATAAAATAGCAAAAAATGAAAATAATCCAAAAGCAAAGTCCAGAAGGCACCAAAGAGGCTAGTCAGACAATTTGGAATCAGGACAACGGAAAGCAGTGGAGTCAGGAACAATGAATACACAGGAAACAAGAAATCTTCTCAGAAACAGGAAACCATGCAAGAAGGGCAAGAAGGTACTGGGACTTGCTGCTACATAGGCTGCACTGATTAGCAACACTGCTGGCTAATAACAACCAGTTAAGTAACAGTGGCAATAGTTAAATAGTTGATCGTTAAAAGCAGCTGAATAGCTCAGATGCAGAGTAAGGAAGGGTTGCTGTTTAAAACAGCAGAGAAACCCTGACAGTACCTCCATCTCAATAACCCCCCCCCCCCACACCTCTGCAGGTAGATCCAGTCTTCATGGGAAAGTGGGTATGAAAGGAATGAATGAGGGATGGGGCATGAACATCAGAGGCTGGAATCTAGGAGCGTTCCTCTGGAATGTTCCCTTTCTAGGGCACCAAGTATTCGATATGTTCTCTGAACACTCGTGAATCCATGATGCTGCATATTTCATACTCTTCATGATTATCAACCAGAAGAGGATGTGGACATGGCACCGAGGTGGTGTAGTGATTACACACCAAGGATTTCAAGAGGAAAACATGGAATACATTAGAGATGTGCATGCTAGGAGGAAGGTCAGGTTGGCCGTAGTTTGAGGGAAGACAACCAGACCCTCTCTCCAACCTGATAGGAAGGTGCAGGTAGGTGTCTGAGGTTGGCCTGGAGCCTGTAGTTCTGCATTGAGCATCACTAGGAGTTCTGCACCTGCACCCAAGTGGCACAGAGTGTTCCTCCAATGCCAGTATCCCTTGTGGCATGAACGTATCAGACAACATGGATGGTTGAAATCCATAGTTCGCCAAGAATGGGGATAGCCAGGAAGAGGCATTAATGTGTGTGTCCAGGAGGCAAGCAGCGATCAGGCACCAAGGTGAGTAGTCAGACGAGCTGGAATTAGGAGAACGGAGAACAGCAAAGTCAGGAACCAGGAATACACAGGAAACAGGAAAGGTTCTGGTAAACAGAAAACCACACAAGGGCAAGGAGGTACTGTGACTTGCTGCTTAAATAGGCTGCATTGATTAGCAATGATTCTAGCTACTAACTGCCAGGTGAGTAACTGTGGCAACAGTAATGAAGGAGTTTATTGTTAAAACCAGATGAATAGCTCAGACACAGAGTAAGGAAGGGTTGCTGTTTAAAACAGTAGAGAAACCCTAACACAGGGCCCATGAGCAAGGTGTGTGGGCAGAGGTGTACCTAGAAACCACTGGGTCTCGATGCCTAAATTTCCCTGGGCCCCCCGCATACATCTCACACCCATGTCCTTCATTTGTCATATTCACTCCACTTAGCCTATCCATGTGTCTCATTCACGCCGCACAGAGTGATTGTGGAATGGATGGGGGGATGAGTATGACAGAATTGGAGGGGTTAATGTGATAAGGTGAATGTGGAAGGGTGAAAGGGAGCGAGTGTGACAGAGTGATTGAGAATGAATGCGACAGGATTGAGGGGTTAGGTGTAACAGTGCTAGAGAAGGTGAGTGTGATGTATGTCATGGGTGAGTGACAGGATTGGGAGTTATTGTGAGTGTAGTAGGGGGAAGGGGAGTGACAGCGTGTATGTGGTGGGGTCACAGTTACATAGACACACAGATGCATACAGTGACACACATGCAGATACACACCAGATAACACATACAAATACATACATGGACACACATGCTGATACACAGACACAAACTAACACACAGATACACAGGCACATATACACAATACACACATGCAGATACACCGACACACAGAATGATACACATTCAGATACACAGAATGATACTCCTACAGATACAAACACTGACACACATACAGATACACAGACACACACTGACACACATGCAGATACATGGACACACACACACACAGATAGATATATAGACACACATGCAGATACACAGACACTTAATGACAAACATTCAGATACACATAATTACACTCATACAGATACAAACAGTGACACACATACAGAAATATAGGGCACATACTGACATACAGATACACAGACATACACACACACACACACACACACACATATATAGCTACAGAGACACACACATAGCTACAGAGGCACACACATACACACAGACACCCTCCTCTCCTCCTCCTGTAGTGTTTGCTTAATGTGTGGGTGTGTGTGGGGTGGGGGGGAACGCTATACATGGGCCATGATGAAGCAATGTGTGTGAGGGAAATGTTTATAAATGAGTAAAATTTGTGTGTATGTGGGGGGAGAGGGGGTTCACAAAATCAGAGCCATAAGGGAGCAATGTGTGTGCAGGGAAATGCCTAAAAATGAGTAGTCAATGTTGGAAAAATATGTGTGCGGGTGTATGCCAAATGCAGGCCATAAGGGAGCAAAGTGTGTGAGAGAAGCCATCTAAACTAAAGTGAGGCACCACGTAGGGACAATGAGGGAGCAATGGGACAAAATAAAGGTACAAATATATAATTGGCGCAAACAATATTTTTTATTTATTTATAAAATATTTTACCAGGAAAGATACATTGAGATTTCTCTCATTTCCAAGTGTGTCCTGGGTCCACAAAAAAAATGCTGTTTTATTAGTTATATGTGGGTACACAAGGCATGTAGTACCCAAATTCAGGGTTAAAACTGAAGATTTTTTAAATCTTATTTCACTTCACTTATCATGTCGGACTTCTTTTCTAAGAAATGTAGAACCCACTGATAATGAGGTACTGTGATGTAGTGGTGGGCTTAATACAATATGGTGTAACTGAATCCCCATATTTGATTGCCAAGATAGGTGATTTTAAGTAGTCTTGTAAGATTTCAAACTGTGTTTTTTGTGTTTGCATGTATTTTGCATATATTTTGGTCTTACTTAGAAAACCATGTTCTGGGTGTGCCCCCAATCAATTTTTTTTGTGTGTATATTTGGAATTCAGACCAGATTTCTATTGGGTTTAGTATCCCGTCTCTTCACTCTAGCTGCCCCTTTGGAGGTGACCACAGGAAAGAAAAGATTTGAGGACAGTCAATGGAAACAATTTAAGCAGTGAGTATTGCAGTTAGAATGTTGATTGTCAATTTTTAAATCATTGTATGAACTACAGATATTGGAGTACTGTTACCCAATCCCCTTACTTGTTAATTCTGTAAAGCAATGATATTGTTTCATGTGTGTGCTATGTTTCTTATAGCTGTATTTTTGATAAATAGGTAGGAGTGATGAAATTGGATTCATGCCTTCTCACATTACTTGCTTCGCAAAAATATATACACATATATGTATCCATATATACACAATAAAACATACTTATGTACACATATGAAACATAGTGACATACACACATGAACGCAAATGCACATACATACTCCATATATATTTGCAATTTCTCCCTCTCCTCACTCAACTCTATATAGCTGTCTCCCACTACATCAGGAGCAAGTAACACAATGACACACAAGTAGTGTATTTAGTTTTTTGTTCACCTAAAAAAATGCATATGCTCGGATGCCATAGGGGCAGTGCCCCCCACCCCCAATTTTTTGTTGTTGGAGCAGTTTTGCTGGCCATTATGTTGCAGTCTTTTTCCTTGTAATTGCCCCATCACGATTGCACGATTACAGTGGCCATTTTGGAATTGGCCATGTTTTTCTATTGTAGAATCCAGAGAAAATGTAGAAAAGCCAAAGGCAGTTCACCTGTATGAGTGGAGCATGCAGTGATATTATTGGACACCTACCCTAAAAACATGGGTCGTCTAGTCCTGGTATTATAACGGTATCACTTTAAATTCAGTATATACATAAATGAGAAGAAAAAACACATGAAAGAAGGTGATAGTGTACATCTGTATGGTAGTTAGTCATTATACAATAGTCGAACAAAATGCCAACTCACATGGTATAGAGCCTAGGATAGGATAGGCTCAAGTCACTTGCGCTTTAGTACCGTCTGGTGGTACTTGTCCCCTTTAAAAATGTTGATGGATTCCCTCAGAAAAAGGAGATACAAAGATGGTACAATGGAAGATAATATAGTGTAGTATTTATAACATGAAGGCGAGTGTGCCGTAACTTTAAATAAGTGCTCACCTTATTCAGAGCCCAGGTACTCGGCTCTGAGTTTGTTAGCATAGGTGTCAATATGGAAGAGACACCTTCCCTCCTTGGAGCAGGTTTGATGAGGATCAAAAAGGGACTTACGTAAAAAGTATGATTTATTGCGCCAGTAGGCAATTAAAATACAAACAAATAATATTAAAAAAAAATAGAGTAAAAAATGTCCCACAGATGTCCTTGAGTTCCGAGATGCGTTTCACCCTACTTGAGTGCTTTCTCAATCGGTATCGGACTTACTCAATCGGTATCTAATGTTTTTCTATTGTTGCTTGTGTGCATGCTCTGTCTGGGGCCTACTGCAGCTGGTTAATGCTTCTGCAGAGCCCTTTGGCTTACTTCAGTTTGCTTCTGGTGCAGGTGAGCCCTGCTTTGGCTCCTCTGTATTGTGCTTATGAGTCCTGCTGTTTCTGACTTTGTGCTGTCCCCGATTTCTGCCTTTTGACTGCAAATGAGCAGTGCCATACTTAGTGATATTGCACTTACCACTATATTCTAGTTGTCACTGTGACACTAGTTTGTCACAAAAAGACATAGCGCTAGACATGGCATTATTCGCTGTAGTTTATTTTAATTTGCGCACATAGAAAACATATAGTGGGTGGCACACACTGTGAAAAAATAACACGTATAAGATGGTATAAATACCCTTATGTATATTCTTTATAAGATACAGCTGTAAAAGATGGTGGCTGACGTAGGGTATGATCAATATATAAAGTGTAAATGCAAGATATGTGCCAATATCTCACTGACATTTTAGTGAGCCTGTGGAACACTGGCTCCGGTAAATTAGCGTAGATTAGACAAAGTCCAATGGATATATTCTCCACCATACAAGAGAATGTGAGAACATTCAAAGTAAAAAAGACATCAATTTATTAAAACACATACATAAAAGTTCTTACATCAAAGTAAGGTGCATTCAGCAAAGAATATTCCCTATAGAGTCCACACACAACACGATTAAACTTAAAAAAGTCTTCCTCAGGTGTATAGGATTCCCCTCCCTTCCACTGTTTATATATTCGAATTTGGCACCATTCCGGCAGTATAGCTCCGCCCACATGTTGATGTCATCTTTGTAATCATATTCAGCAATGCATAGCTCCGCCCACTGACGGCCATCACGTGACGCGTCACTTCCGGTGATGCATGTGATGTCACTTCCGTTCTGATGGCCAAGATCAGCCTCCATAATCTTCCTGGTGTCTCACCCTCACACAGGAAATCCTATTGAGGAATCCTATTTATTTTATTTTGGCCTTTTTGGGGGCTGATGAAAAAGAGAGAAAGAAGACTTCAGATGGTAAGTTTAATTTTTAATTTTATAGTTATGATATTTATTGCCCCTTACTATTATTTGGTTGAGTTAGGTAGGGGATAATTACTTTTAATAGGTTTGGCTAGGGGTTTGGGGACCACTAGACACCAAGATGAGTGGTTAGAGGGTGACTATTCCAATAATATCTATTTAGCTTTTTATTTAAAGTCCCCATTAATAGAGGGCGGATGACACTAGGTCCAAAAGAAGGCCAAAAAAATTATAATAATACCGTTCGAATCTCTTACCCAAAGATAGGTTTTTAACCCCGCTACTAAAATGATATCTTTAAAAGGCTCCAATATGTATTGGGATTCAAATATGAACATGTAGCTGTTGGCATTAGTGATGTCGCGAACCCGAAATTTTCGGTTCGCGAACGTCGAACGCGAACTTCCGCAAATGTTCGCGAACCGGCGAACCGCCCGAACCGCCATTGACTTCAATGGGCATGCGAATTTTAAAACACACAGGGACTCTTTCTGGCCACAATAGGGATGGAAAAGTTGTTTCAAGGGGACTAACACCTGGACTGTGGCATGCCGGAGGGGGATCCATGGCAAAACTCCCATGGAAAATTACACAGTTGATACAGAGTCTGGTTTTAATCCATAAAGGCAGAAATCACCTAACATTCCTAAATCACAATCAATATGGATTGACACCTGACATATGACATATTGACACCTTGAAATATGGATTGACACCTGTCCTCAGAGCCCCTGATGCACACGGACACAGAGCAGAATAGAGACTGGTCCCCCTACATAGGGTCACTTGGCAGATATGGATTGACACCTGTCCTAAGGATCCCTGATACACACTGACACAGAGCAGAATAGGGACTGTTCCCCCTGCATAGGGTCACTTGGCAGATATGGATTGACACCTGTTCTAAGGTTCTCTGATACACACTGACACAGAGCAGAATAGGGACTGGTCCCCCTACATAGGGTCACTTGGCAGATATGGATTGACACCTGTCCTCAGAGACCATGATACACACTGACACAGAGCAGAATAGAGACTGTTACCCCTACATAGGGTCACTTGGCAGATATGGATTGACACCTGTCCTCAGAGACCATGATACACACTGACAGAGAGCAGAATAGGGACTGTTCCCCCTACATCGGGTCACTTGGCAGATATGGATTGACACCTTGTTACAAACTGCTATTTCTAACGGGCCCTTTAAATGGCAAATTGCCCTGCTTCCCTGGGTTGTGGAGAAGCCTACTTGCCAGCCTCCTCCCGCATGACTATGGCCCCTGGGAGATTGTGAAAATGTATGCACTTTTATTTGGTGTGTATGGCCCTTTAAGACTGTCGGTGGGCATATTGGGGCTTATGGACTCTTTATGTGACTGGTGCTGGCCATTTAAACACCTTTTTTGGGACATCAGGAAGATTGGGACACTGCCCCTTTAAGGCCGTGTCCCCAGACTTGTTGGGGACACGGCCCCTTTAAGACGGTGTCCCCTGTGTCCCCAGACCTGGTGCAAAACCTTTGTGCCTGCCTTGCTATTTCCCACTTGGTTCAGTAAATGGGGCTTACTGAACCAAGTACCACACAGGCAGACCACCCAGAAGTGTAGCAGCGTGCGTTACTTATTTTTCCGGAAGCTATGTTAAATCGCAGCTTAATTGGATAATGCTGA
>OW240913.1:247797110-247867097 GCA_933207985.1 Pelobates cultripes | reverse complement strand
GAGATGGAAGAAGAGGTTTGGTCGGTCCTCTTACTGCAAATTTGGGGCACTGCGCGGTCAAGCTAATGTGACACCAGATAGGAGTGGTGTGTTTAGTACTATTTTTATCAGTTTAATACCTTCCGCGTCTCCTATCAGTGGTCGTGTACATGGCAGTAATTTCTGTAACAGGCAGATGGAAGAAGATGCTTGTTTGGTCCTCCTAACTGGAGACTGTGTTGCTGTACGGGTGGCAGGTGGAGCCATTTATAAAGTATACACTGCTTTATAAAGCCATTTATAAAGTACACACTGGCGGCTTGAACCCTAGTTGGTGGCGGATAAGTCACGCAAGTCAACCAGCATTCAGAGTTATAATACAGCAGCGTGTGGACCATTTTTAGCCCAAGGCAGCTCATCTCATCAGGCCTTTTTTACATAGGGTCACTTGGCAGATATGGATTTACACCTGTCCTAGGGATCCCTGATACACACTGACACAGATCAGAATAGGGACTGTTCCTCCTACATCGGGTCACTTGGCAGATATGGATTGACACCTGTCCTCAGAGCCCCTGATACACACTGACACAGATCAGAATAGGGAATGTTACCCCAACATAGGGTCACTTGGTAGATATGGATTGACACCTGTCCTAAGGATCCCTGATACACACTGATACACACCTACTTGGATGGTATAGACATTTTTAGCTGCTCCTGGCCTGAACACCTGACCCACATAGGAGCCGTACTAGACCGGATTAGGGAGTCCGGACTGACCCTAAAGCCCAGTAAGTGCCATATAGGAACATGTAAAAACCTCCCCAAGATAGTAGTATGGGCCCCAGAGTGTGAACAAGCCTTCCAACAGCTCAAGACGGCGCTCATTAAATCACCTGTACTTTCTGCTCCTGATCCAACTAAACACTTTCTCGTCCATACAGACGCCTTACTTGATTGGGGAGTGCAATTTCGCGCCAAGTCGGAGCAGATGGTGGCGAAAGCAAACTGGCTTTCTATCTGCCGACACCAGATCTAAGTGGTGGCACTGGCCACCGTGATCCACCGTTAGCGAACACCCGCTTGAAGATAACTAACTGCTATTCAATCTATAACAGTGAAAAAAAGTTTTTGTTTTTAAATCAAGCTATTGTGTCACCAGATCTATGTACTGGTCACGTATCCACCTGTTGGCGTAACACACCCGCTTTAAGACACTGACTGCTATTCAATCTATAACAGTGAAAAAAGTGGTTGTTTTTTTTTAAATACAAGCTTTGTGTCACCAGATCTAAGTGGTGGCAATGGTCACCGTATCCACTGTTAGCGTAACACACCCGCTTTAAGGACACTGACTGCTATTCAATCTATAACAGTAAAAAAAGTTTTTTGTTTTTAAATCCAAGGTATTGTGACACCAGATCTAATTAGTGGCACTTGTCAGCGTATCCACTGTTAGCGTAACACACCCGCTTTAAGGACACTGACTGCTATTCAATCTATAACAGTGAAAAAAGTTTTTTGTTTTTAAATCCAAGCTATTGTGACACCAGATGTAATTGGTGGCACTGACTGGGGAAATGGGCACAGTATGCACTGTGAGCCTGACACAGAAGCTGGCAGCAGTGGCAGACAACTGACTGCTATTCAATCTATAACAGTGAAAAAAGTTTTTTGTTTTTAAATCCAAGCTATTGTGACACCAGATGTAAGTGGTGGCACTGACTGGGGAAATGGGCACAGTATGCACTGTGAGCCTGACACAGAAGCTGGCAGCAGTGGTAGACAACTAAGTGCAATTACATTACATAGAAAAAAGTTTACTCAATGATGACGAATAGGGGGCGGGTCGAACCGCGCATATGTTCGCCCTCCGTGGCAAACATGCTATGTTCGCCGGAAACCGTTCACCAGCGAACCGTTCGGTACATCACTAGTTGGCATACATTGGAGCCATAGATGCTCCCTTTAATGTGCATGCTATTCGTCTATACCAATCCAATTCAAATCAAAAATAATTCTGCATGAGGACCAATTCTAGAAGATCCATGACATAATGTATTGATGGTCCTTTGTATTTCTCTGAATTGAGAAGAATCTGTCTCATGGCTTGTACCCCACCTGCATGGGGTATGATCGTGTATAGGCTCTTCACATCGCAGGTGACCAATGATATTGGTTCCATTGGTAAGATCAAAGGAGAGATAAGTTGAATGAAGCTAGGGGTATCCTTGATGTACATGGGTAGGTTTTCAATTGTTTCCTTAAAAAGGAAATCTAACCATCTTGTCAAAGGTTCTCAAATTCCACCAACTGTTGACACAATCGGTCTCCCCGTGGGGTCCTGGAGGTTCTTGTGGATCTTAGGGAGTGTATGGTTCACTGGTGTCCTTGGGTTTGACTGTTGTAGAAATTCAAAGAGGTTTTGGTGAAGAAGTTTCTGTTCCAGACCCCTCTGTAAACTAACCTCAATTAAGCATTTCACTTGTGTTGTAGGATCCCCATTCAATTTCAAGTAAGTGCCAGAATCCGATAATTGGTGCATTATTTCCAACCTGTATTTACTGTAGTCTTGGATGACGATCCCCCCACTCTTGTCCGCTGATCTAATAATGATATTCTTATCCATAACCAACGACTTGATAATCTCTCTGTCTTGTTTGGAACAATTAGAATGATGTGTCTTGAGATGGTCAGAGGTCTCCTTTTGTACTGATTTCAAAAAGGTTTTTATAGCTGCTTGATTCCGCATTGGATCAAAGGTGCTCTTTTTCTTAAATCTTGTAGTCAGTTCCTCCAAAGGGGTAGGTTTGTTCTTGAATAAATCTTTAAGTCTCAATGCTCTGCCAAATTTGTACAATTCGACTTCCCAATCTAGTGGATTAGGTCTGGCTGTGGGTACAAACGATAAACCTTTACTAAGTAATGTTATTTTAGCTGTTGTCAAAATTTGAGAGGATAAATTGAAGACTGGTATTATCTCCTCTGTCGTGGAGGTTTTCCTCTTGCCCCAGAAGGTTCGTCCCTTCTGTCCATGTCTGGTAATCGTCCTCCTTCTAGAGTTGGAGTTCTGCTCCGGTACCGGGTTTGTATTCCCAAATGACCTGAGCTTGTTTCTTTAAAAAAAAGGTTGCACCTGGGATGTTCCTGCCATAGTGTATCCTCTAGTGAGGGTGTCTCTGTTGTATTCAGATTCAGAACTTGATTCCCCAAACGTCTTATCTATTGTAAACTACCTGGGTTTACGGTTTGACTCCTCTTTCTTGCAAACCATGGGAGGTCACTTGTGCCACTTAACCACTTGTAGACTCTGTGTTCCTTTTAATCCACTGCCACCTTGTCTTGTGTTATGCTTCCTATGGATTTGGAGTGGAACTCAACTGCAGAATAGTGTTTGAGGAAGTAACGAGAGTATAGGTCGATGGGGAGATTCCCGTAGACTTAAAGGACACAATATAAAGATAGTTTGATGAGAAGAGTTCATGTAGCTTTAAGGAACATGACATGCAGAATAAGGTGATGAGGAGAGTTCCTGTAACTTTAAGGAATACAATAAGAAGGTAGTTCATTGAGACGAGTTCCTGTAGCTTTAAGGAATACAATAAGAAGGTAGTTCGTTGAGACGAGTTCCTGTAGCTTTAAGAAATACAATAAGAAGGTAGTTCATTGAGACGAGTTCCTGTAGCTTTAAGGAATACAATAAGAAGGTAGTTCATTGAGACGAGTTCCTGTAGCTTTAAGGAATGCAATTAGAAGGTAGTTCGTTGAGACAAGTTCCTGTAGCTTTAAGGAATATAACGTGAAGGTAGTTTGTTGAGATGAGTTCCTGAAGCTTTAAGGAACCCAAGTGGAATTAGTGTATTTTATTATAATACAGAGAGGATGCAGAGGAGTAATCTGCTAGGATAAGTTCATGTATGAATTACAGAGATAGCTTTTCCATTAATAGTACTCAGACGGCACGGAAAGACATTGAGTTGCCAGTAGAAAGGGATAGTCCAATATTTACTTGCCGTAAGTTGGTGGTTTCAACAAGAAGAGTATTCCAAAGGTAATCCGAGTCAAGGTAAGGAGAATGGAGATCAACGGTTTAAACAGTCCAGGTTTGGTACACGTAGTCAGTAGATTAGCATGATAGTTTGTAGCCAGTCAGAAGAGAGGAAGCTTCAAAACAATCAAGCACTTTGAATCTGGCGCGGTTCCTCTAAGTAGCATGAGGAAGCCGCGTCAGAGAAGGGGGTGTGTCATTGGTCCGTGAACCCGGAAGTGTCAAATATTGGCAAGGCCACTAGTTAAGTTCTGACATCTTGTTTCTCCTTTTTGAATCTAATAAGGTCAGTTTTATACACTTTCACACTGTTCTCCAATTTCAACAATGTTGGAGTTGCCTCTGGTGTAGCTAATAACACAGCCTGACGGGTCTCTAATTCTGTGATTCTCCTTCTAATTTGTATCAAATCTTCCCTGATGTCCTCAATAATGATCAGCATAAAATCTATTGAACATTTATTCAAAACTGTGGTCCATTTTTTTTTTTTACAGACACCTGGTTTTAGTCTCCCAATAGCAGGTATATTGCTTATCCTAAAACCTCTTGAGATTTGCAATTTCCGATGATACTCAAAAATAAACCGTGAAGATCTTAATCTGTCTTTTTTTCAATCTCAGCAATTCAAAACAAATGTCACGTAAGGAGGTAGTATTTGGGATGTAGTTGCTTCCCATCTGATTCTCTCTGTATCCGTATCAGTGTATTGCCAAATTTCTGCCTGCTCAGCCTGTCCACCTGCTAAGGTGAAAAAATCATCCATGGACACACTGAACAATGCAGTGTGTCAAAAAGCAAAAAATGTAGGGATATAGTTCCTCACAACTTCAAAAATCCAAATACAATATGTAGTGTACAAATTAACTTGTCCCTGTGGGTTAACATATATCGGCAAAATGAATCTACCTCTACGTGAACACATCCGAAACCACAGATCAAGTATAAGAGTGGCGTATAGAGATCAAAAATCGGATCTCCTAGTGGCAAAACATTTCTTGGAAAAAGGACACACGTTACCAACTTTCAAATTAATGGCAATTGAACACATACTATTACCTCAAAGGGGAGTGGACCGAAAGAAGATGTTACTACAACGTGAACTGTACTGGATTAGAACTTTAAGAACAGTACATCCAGATGGCCTTAAGTATACTCTCTCTGCATTTTTATAGTGCCTTCATTAATAAGTGTATGTGTGAGCTGATATGCGATGCCCACCCTGGGGGATAGGCATGCATTTCTTGAACTCTCTTACACTGGTGGTCATGATGGACTCATGTTTTATGTTTTTGTTTATGGTCACTCATGTGGTGTGTTGGTCTGGTGGCCACCCTGGGGGATAGGCTACCTAACCATTTACTTATTGTGACAATTATTTACCACTCCTGATGTTACTATCCATTTGGCTCGGGGCTTTAAGATTACTAGACCAATATATTTTAAGTATTTGTCTAAATTAGATCAATACTTTAAATATAGGTTATCCCTCCCATTGGAATAGATTGGAGTGATCTGGACTGAAACAGTATGCCCTCTGGTGTTCAGAGAGATTATGCTGACAATCTTGGATGGATTAGAGTTATGTGAGTCTGATTGTGATTGACATGTAATGCCCTATGAGTGATCAGTATGGCATTTTTGATCATTTAGTTATAATTGTTTTGGTACTACACTTATCTTTAATTTCTTCTTTCATTTCTTGTTGAATCCTACTACATAAGTACATAGTTTCATGACTGATTACTTACAAATATAGGGAGTATTGTGAACCATATTTTGTACTGAAAGATAGGAATATACCTGCAGTATTTAACACTAATGGGAATGCTGTGTCCTTCTGTTGCCTGCAATATCAACCACTCAGTCATAATTGTCTTGAGGTTCCTTTATTCGAATCACTAAGATTTATCGGGCATGCTTTATACAATCATCTTATCACTTATCAACATATGGATGAAAGTTTTATGAACACTATTTGAATTGGAATATAGAATCATGCCTGTATTGATTAGACGGTAATACCAGGTCACAATTTAATAAGGTGTTGTATTTCTGCTATTAACTAATATCATCAGTCCATTTTTTGCACTAAGATTAGTGCATGATTTAATCGATAGACTGATAGCAGTGATAGGAGTTGGATTTCATCTGTACACCCTCTGGTGGTTAAATATGGAAAACCAGGGTCAGCATACCTTCGGCAACAATTGGTTGTAAGGTGATGTTCTCTTTTGTATGTGGGTCCAGCCTCGGACCCGGACTTTCTGATTCCTATAAAGCTATATTGTAAGCATATATGATAATCAAGCATTAAGAGGATGAGTTTATTGATTGTGTTTATTAGACATTGATTTATATACTCCGTTCACCTGCCGTGATGCAGTTTTGATTACTGCGATTACTTTTTAAATCTGTGTGATATTTACATTTTACTTTTGTGTATAGGTTGTCATGGCAACAACCCCAGGCTGCGTCATTGAGCGTGACGCCACATGGTTGCAGACTCACGTCAGGTAGCCCGTGGCAGTTCCGGGTCAGGGGCATCCTAGGAGTCGGATGCAGCACAGGTGGGGGTAAGTAAACATGATTTTTATGCTTTCAATTTTGGGTTCGTGTGGGTGCACATTATGTCCTGATGAAAGCTTGAGGGAATCAAGCTGAAACGTTGACCAATTTTTAACTAAAAGGTAAATAAAAGTTAAATTTTACAAGTCCTTGGAGTGCTATCCTCTATAATTGATATATATATATATATATATATATATATATAAATATATAAATCTTCCTGGGAGTCTGGGGGTTCTGCATGGTATATTAGCTGTTTCAAAAACTGCACTTTACTGGACAGTGATCTCAGATGTCCCACATGGAATCTGTTGAAACCACTCCCCCAACTTGGGGGTCACAGCCCTGAGTGCTACTATCATAACTGGGACTACTACTGCCTTGACCTTCCACATGATTTCTAGCTCTGCTTTCAGTCCATGTTTTTTTTTGGTCCATTTTCTCATTTTTTATCTTCTTGATGGTAGTAGTATTGCAACATACACCACCACTGCTTTCTTTTGTTTCTTATCTACCATCATGATGTCAGGTAGGTTGGCCAATACTTGCTTGTCTGTCTGGACCTGAAAGTCCCACAGGAACTAAGCTCTGTCATTATTAACTATCTATTGTGATATCTCCCACAAAAGGTAGTTGTGGAAAAATGTGTCTGGAAAGATGTTTCACTACACAATCCCAGCAAATTGACTGTGCCTCTCAGTGTAAGCTATTCCTGCTAACATTTTACAACTGGCCACTATGTGCTAGACTGTCTCAGGGGCCTCTCCACAGTCTGCACCTTGGGTCCTGCCTAGTATGGTAGAACCCTGCCTTTATTGATCTGGTGCCTGTTCAAAATCAACTATTTTAGCCTAAATGTTGCCATTCAGATTTCCGTTCCTTACAATTCAGAATTTGAGGAAAAACCATGAATATTTTAGGTAAAAATAAATAAACATATTTTTAAAGTCTGTTTACTCTTTGTTAGAAGTCAGTTGTCCTCATCATGGTGTATATTTCCTAATACATGTGCTTATTATGTAAATTGTAAAATTGTATTAAAAGCAAGATAAGGTATTTGCATTCTTAAATATTAACATGGTGCTTAGCTTTTAGTTTTATACAATGAGAAGTAATACAAGAAACTCTGAGAAGAAACTTCTACCCCAAGATTATTGGTTTGCAGCTATTGCTACTGTGTTTTCAGGTCTACACAATGATTTTTTGTATTCTAAAAGCTCAACTACTAAATAAAGAGTCATGCCAAGAATCATGATGGCTAATACTATGTAGAGCTTTACATAGACACACAAGAAATTGCTATAAGCAAAGGATATTAGAAATCCAATAGACTCCCATAGACGGTAATTAGAAAAAGCAGCTTCTTTGTGGTCAGCAAACAAAACACCATAAAAAGCTGTAAAAAAAAAAAAAGTTATTAAGAATAATAACAAACATAAGCTTGTTTGAGCAGTGCCCCCATCTACCTATTGTTCCTCTGTCACTGTGTAATTGTCTCATTTATTGTAAATTTCTCCCTTTCATAATATTGCAAAGAGCTGCAAAATTAGTTGGCACTATATAAATACCAATAATAATAATGATAATAATAATAATAATATTAAATATGCAGGTATCGGTTTAAAAATGCATGCAATATTTTACAGTTAGACAGTACTATGTGATTTATTTACTGAATGTTGCATTATGGTAAACTATGGTAAACTATGAAAAAACTGTTGATTTGAAAAACAATTCAGCAACTGATCTAAAATTACATTTTGAGTATTTAAGCCAGGGTATCAGAATACTTTTTTCAGTTGATCACAATTTCCTGTTTAGGAAATAAATATTTTTAAAAAATAATAAAATTAGAGAACCCTGCCCATGACTTTGCAAGTTAGCATTTGAAATACTATTATGCGCCGGATTAACATAGGGGCTGATGGAGCTGCAGCTCCAGGCCCATGCCCATGGAAGAGGTGCATTGAATTGAAAAAAAAAGAAATTGTAACTTTTTTTTTTTTTTTACCCACTGCCCGTAGGGTTGCCACTTGGCCGTTATTTTAGCCAGTATTTGACGCTACTTGGACGTGCTGGTCTTGCAGTAATACCGGCAGTACAAATGCAGGTATTTTTCTCAGTATAAACAGAGATTGCTCTACAATACCAGCATCCACCAGTAGGGGTCACTGTACGTGGAGAGAAGGAGGGATAGGAGGTTACAGCATATGTCTGCCTCTCTCTACTCACTGATCCGCAGGGAAGCAGCTACACAGGACAGAGTCCAGACAGCAGCTCCCAGCCTGCAGAGACACCCTACAGTTTAGTTAAGTGAGGGATGGGGGAAAGTCTGCAGGGAGACATAGGGACACAGAGACAGGAGGGGACACTAGGAGACACTGGGAGACATGGGGAAACTGAGACACTTGGGTACACTGGGAGACATAGGGACACTGAGACATGGGGACACTGAGAGACTTGAGGACACTGGGAAACTTGGTGCTGCTTGGAGACATCAGGACACAGTGTCCCCTAATCTCTCAGTGTCCCCATGTTTCTCAATGTCCCCATGTCTGCCAGTGTCCCCATGTCTCTCAGTGTCTATGTCCTCATGTCTCTCAGTGTCCCCAAATGTCTTAATGTTCCAATGTCTCCCAGTGTCTCTGTGTCCCCATGTCTTCCAGTGTCCCCTAGTCTGCCAGTGTCTGTGCCCCCATGTCTCTCAGTGTCCCTAGTGTCAGTTTCCCCATGTCCGTATCCACAAGTGCTCCCATATCACCCAGTGTCCCCAAGTGTCTCAGTGTCTCTGTGTCCCAATGTCTCTGTGTCCCCCTAGTATTCCCGAGTGACATGGGGACAGTAGGAGACAAGAGGACACCGACACTAGGAGGCATGATGACACATAGGGACACTGCAAGACACATAGGGACACTGTGACACACGAGGGGACACTGGGAGACACAAGGGGACACTGGGAGACATGAGGATGCTGTGAGACTTGGGAATGGTGGGAGACATGGGGACACTAAGACACAAGGGACACCATGTCCCCATGTCTCCCAGTGTCCCCTAGTCTCCCAGCCAGTGTCCCCATGTCTCCCAGTGTCACCTAGTTTCCCAGTGTCTGTGTCCCCATGTGTCTGTGTCCCCAAGTCCCCCAGCCAGTGCCCCTAGTGTCTGTGTCCCCATGTCTCTGTGTCCCCATGTCTCTCAGTGACCCCATGTCTCTCAGTGATCCCATGTCTCCTAGTGTCCCCAAATGTTTGTGTCCCCATGTCCCCTAGCATCCCCTAGTCTCCCATTGTCTGTGTCCCCATATTTCCCAGTGTTTTCATGTCTCCCAGTGTCCCTAAATTTCTGTCTCCCCTAGTCTTCCAGTCTGTGTCCCCAAATGTCTCAGTGTCCCCAAATGTCTCCCAGTGGCCCCATGTCTGTATCCACAAGTGCATCTATGTCTCCCAGTGCCCCCAAGTATCTCAGTGTTCTCATGTCTCCCAGTGTCTGTGTCCCCATGTCTCCCAGTGCCCCCATGTTGCCCAGTGTCCCCTTGTGTCTCAGTGTCCCCATGTCTCTAAGTGTCCCCATGTCTCTAAGTGTCATGAGGCACTGGGAGACATGGGGACACAGACACTAGGAGACATGGGAACCCAGACAGTAGGCGACACAGTAGTTATGTTATTCATATAGTGCCATCAAATTCTGCCGCGCTTTACAATGGGTGGACAAACAGACATGTACTTGTAACCAGACAAGTTGGACACACAGGAACAGAGGGGTTTAGGGCCCTGCTCATTGAGCTTACATGCTAGAGGGAGTGAGGTAAAATGACACAAAAAGGTAAGGAAAGTATGAGACTAGTGACAGTTGCAGAAGAAGAATCAGTCAGGAGCTATTAACAGTTTAATTGATACGCTTTTATGAAGAAGTGGGTTTTTAACGATTTTTTGAAGGAGTGGAGACTGGGTGAGCATCTAACGGAGGAGGGAAGTGAGTTCCACAGGAACGGTGCAGCCCTCAAGAAATCTTGAAGGTGAGCAACAGAGGTGGGAGTACGGACAGAAGATAGACGTAAGTCTTCAGCAGATCTTAAGGGCCTAGATGGGACATACTTGTGTATAAGAGAGGATAGATAGGTGGGAGCAGCATTATGTAGTGATTTAAAAGCAAGAACCAGAATTTTAAATTGAGCTCTATATTTTATAGGAAGCCAATGTAGGGACTGACAGAAGGGTGAGGCATGGGAGGTGCGGGCGAACAGGAAGATGAGCCTCACTGCCACATTCCTTATGGACTGTAACGACAAGTTGGGAGCATGTAAGACCACTGAGAAGCAGATTACAGTAGTCAAGGTGAAAAAGGACAGTGGAATGGACCAACACCTTAGTCGCATCTGGCGTTATAGAAAACAAGGGGACACTGGGCGACATGGAGTCCTTAGAAAGCGTGGGGTAAGCGCATCATTTGATGTGTTTATACCAAGCTCAGGGTGCTGTCTGCATAGCATGCTCTTAGTTTGCCAGCCTGCATGATTGTCAGGCAGCCTGACAATCATGCCAAATTGGACCACCTGGGAGCTGGAGTGTGTCGGCAATTAACCTCCCAGAAGCTGCGGTTAACCGCAGCTTAATTGACGAATGCTGGGTGGCCGCCATTCTTATACCTAACACGAGGTTGCGGCCATTTTAAACACGCGAACGCACAGCGGTGTTCGACGCCCAACTCATGGAACCGAAAACAGACACTTATTTGCGCGAACACCGCTGAGCCGTCAGCCTCCTTGCTTCTGCATTCGTTCATTTAACCGGATGCCTGTTCATTCGGTAGTTTAAACCGTATGAACAGCATTACCCCAGATAGCCATCCTGTGGACTGTGTGCATAGGATCTGAGCGCTATTTGGTACTTTTGTGCGCTAAGATTTAAGCTATCTGGGGATAGGTAGAATGTATATGTTTTGTGCAACAGTTGTAACTTTATACATTTTTATGTCTTTTACTGCCATGTGGTTAATGGAGTTTTGCCTCTGTCCTGGGAGATAATTGGATTACTTCCCAATTATCTCCAGGACAGAGGGAGGGAAGTAAGGATGCATTGTGGGGATGTTTTACCTCTGTGTGTCTGCCGCTTGGATGCTTTTCCTGTTTGTCTGCTAGCAGCTATTCGTGAGGTTCCAGTTCGGGAGTTTGGAGCATTGCCTTGCATGCAGTTCGGGAGTTTTGAGCATTCCCTTGTATGCAGTTTGGGAGTTTGGAGCATTCCCTTGTATGTAGTTCGGGAGTTTGGAGCATTCCCTTGTATGCAGTTCGGGAGTTTGGTGTTCTGCAGTAGCTGTGCCTGTATCTTTGGAAGGGGAAGATCTCCTAAATGGCGGTTTTATGCCTGGGGGTGCCGTTACATAAGGATTGTCCAGAATGTCTATGAAATTAGATTGTAAACTAATAGAACAGGTTTGAAAAGGGTCTTGTTCTAGGCTGAAACCTAGAAATTACCTTTTCTCCTTAGGCACCCAATAAAAAAAAAACCATAATTTGAAATATTGGTGTTGGATCATTTTTGTGGTTTCTGTTTATTTACTGGTTTTAATGGAACTGGATCTATTAACTTGTGATCCCTCACTGTACATTTTTTGCCCTCAGATTGTAAGGAGGGATTATGTGTTGGCATTTACAGGGAGTGATCAAAATGTCACATAAAATCCTTACAATATTTAGATTTTATTCGCAGAAATGTTCCCGTGTAATGTAGTGATGCCAGATCCATTTTTATCTTAGTTATAAAGGCAAGGAGTGTATGAGTATTATTGTTTTTTCATAAATGTTTTGATATACCTGTGGCGAAAGTAACCTCGCAACGGGCATTTGGAGGGGCCTGCTTGCCAGTCTCTTGCCCCAGGACTATGGTCCAGGCATTCGACCTTGGTTCAGGACTGTGGAAAGGTTTTGTTTGTGACTTTTCCCTTGTCTGGTTCGGTATATGGGAACTACCGAACGGATTAGACTTATACTGTTCGAATGCCAGACCAACTCCCAAACAGTTGGACCAACCAGGTCTTGTGCTGCTCCCGAACAATCAACACAGACTAAATGTGAACTGGTTGCATTGGTATTTTTGTTGTATTGTGAACTCCCGCAGGAGACCGACGGCACAGCCTGATTTCAAGAAACACTTTTGGGCATGAGCCTCATGTATGGCCGGTCAAATTATGACCTCCATGGAAATCCCAAAGCCATGAACCGATCTGGGTGATTTTTGGATATGTTGGTCCCCCAGATCGGGGCTATTAGGGGATGTGACTTGTGTGTGGTTTTCATGTGTTTTGGGGGTACTTTTGGGATGTTAAAATATATGTTTTCTGTGCCTGGAGAAAATTGAGTTTAATACATTTCCTGACTCAATTATCTCTCAGGCACAGAAAACATATATTTTACCTTGTTTTGTGTGGGAGTGTCCTGGATCTGGGGATTTCTATACTCCCTTGGATTATTATTACTAGCGCTTGTAAGATCTATCCTGCTTTACTCTCTGGATTGGGAGAGGTCTACCCACTGGAAGCTGGATCCTGATCTTGGGCCCAGGGTGGGTGGAGGACAGCGAGACTCCAACCAAGCTGTAATGCTGGCTGCGGGGTTTACAGTGGTTATGGTGTCTGGTGGAGTGCTTGGAGTACTTGGGGTTGCTAGGAAGCAGCGACTGCTGGAGGCAGTACCCATCAGGCTTTAGCAGATTCCATTAACAAAAGTGGTATTAGTGGAGTTTTTATTTGGTTGGGGCCATTGCTAGTATACAAAGGAGTCTATCAGGATTAGGCCTATATGAAAATATTGGTGAGATAGCAGCATGGTTTACTCTGATCAGCCACAGCATTAAAACCACTGACAGATGAAATGAATAGCATTGATTACACATCTTGGTATCTGTCAAGGATTGGGATCTATTAAGCAGTGAAGGAACAGGCAGTTCTTTATTTTCATGTGTTGGAAACCAGAAAACTGGGTAAGAGCATTTCCAAAATGACAATTATTGTGGGGTGTTCCCAATATGCACTGGTTAATACCTACCAAAGTGGTGCAAGGAAGGACAACTATTGAACTGGTGTCAGGGTCATGAGCACTGAAGGCTCATTGATGCACGTGTGGAGTGAAGGGTAGCCCGTCTGGTCCAGAAGAAGAGCTACTGTATCTCAAATTGAAGAAAAACTTAATTCTGGCCATTATAGAAAGGTGTCAGAACACACAGTGCATCACAGTTTGTGGCTTATGGGGCTCTGTAGCCTGAAAGCACCTTCAATGTGCACGTGAGCATCAAAATTGGACCATGGAGCAATGAAAGAAGGTTGACTGGTCCGGTGAAACACGTTTTCTTTTAGATCAGGTGGATGACTGGGTGCATGTGCATCGCTTATCTGGGGATGGCAGCAGGATTTGAAGAAGGTAGGCCGACAGAGGCAGTGTTATGCTCTAGACAATGTTCTGCTGGAAATCCTTGGGTCCTGGCATTCACGTGGATGTTACTTTGACATGTACCACCTACCAAGAGAATGTTGCCAAACATGTATACCCCTCCATATCAATGGTGTTCCCTGATGGCAGTGGCATCTTTCAGTAGAATAATGCATTCTGCCACACTGCAACAATTGTTCAGGAATGGTTTGTGGAAAGACAAAGAGTTCAGAGAGTTGCCTTGGCCTCCAAATTCCCCAGATCTCAATCTAATTGAGCATCTCTGGGATGTGCTTGGACAACAAATCTATGGAGGCCCAACCTTGTAACTTGCAGGACTTAAAAGATCTGCAGCTGCTTTCTTGGTGAAATATAACACAGGACATGTTCAGAGGTCTTTTGGAGTCCATGCCTCAATATTAGGGTTGTGCATGGGGAAAATATTCAATTCGGTTCGGCATTCTGAAATTCGGGACTTCGGCACTTCGAATGTTCTCTTGCAGCCGCTTATTAGATAACTCGCTAATTGCCCAGTATTAGGGAGTTATCTACCAAAAGGCTGAAAGACCTAAATTGGTCTTTCAGCCAAATTTACTAAAATTAAGTAAAGATTACTTAGTATTAGTAAATTCTGCCCCTACTCACTACACCGTGTGTAGGGGCATGTCTATTAAACAGTGAGCAGCCTGTGGCTGCTCCCTGTTAAAAACAAAAAAGAACCAAAAAATGTCCCCCCCCCCCCGAGCCCCCACCCATGCCACGCAAGTGGGGGCTTTTAAACCCCCAGACCCCACCCCTGAGTGGCGGGTGGGTGCCCTAAAATAAAATAAGGGGGGGGACCTATTGTCCTCCCCCCAGCCCCCACCCCCAAGCGGCGGGTGGCCCTAAAGAAATATAAGGGGGACCTATTGTCCCACCCCTGAGCGGTGGGTGGGGGGGCCATAAATTAGAATAGAGGGGACCTTATTTTCCTCCCACCCCGGCCCCCACCCCTGAGCCACCCACCCCTGATAAAAATGTAACCCCCCCAGGTTACAAGGGGTCCCCAAACCCCTAGTCACCCCCTCCCAACAAGATTAATGAACCCCTGCCTACCCCCCTCACCCTAAAAATAGTGAGGGGGGAGTAATAACAAGGTACCTGTAAAAAAATAAATGAAACTTACTATTTGATGTCCTCTTTTTTCTAAAATCTTCATTTTTCAGCCCCAAATAAAAATCCATAATAACCGTTGCACAAAAAAAATCCACCGAAACCCCCCTCCGATGCTGAAAAAGTAATCCATCTTCACCCATGGAGGGCACCGCGCATATTGAGCTACGCAGGGTGGGGGAAGGCTTATAAAGCCTTGCCCCGCACTGCAATTAAGCGCAGAGCACTCTGGTTGGTTCGTTTAAGCCATCCAATCTGAGTGCTCTGACAGGTAAATGAAGAGACTGACAGGTAAGTCTCTACATTTACCTGTCACAGCACTCTGATTGGTTAGCTTGAAATTCAACCAATCAGAGTGCTCTGTGTAATTTTACATAGCGTGGGAAAGTTCTTTGGAATTTTCCCACGCTGTGTAATTTGACTCATAACTCTCTGATTGGTTACTTTCAATCAACCAATAAGAGTGTTGTTATGAGTCGTCATCCCCTCTTATTGGTATTTAGAGCCCCCACCCACGGCTCAGGGGTGGGAGCCAGGGGGAATTCTGGGCCCGCAACACACCATTCAGGGTTGGGCATCAGGGGGGAGGACAATATGTCCCCCCCCCCTTATTCTAATTTAGGATTTAGGGCCCCCATCACACATGGGTGGGGACCGAGGGGAGGACAATATTTCCCTTATTTTACTTTAGGGCCCCCACCCACCACTCAGGGGTGGGGACCAGGGGGGAGGACAATAGTTTCCCCCCTTATTCTAATTTAGGGCCCCCACCTGCCTCTCAGGGGTGGGGGCCGGGGGGGAGGACAATAGGTTCACCCCCTTATTTTACTTTAGGGCCCCCACCTGCTGCTCAGGGGCTGGCTCAGGGGGGGCAATAGGTCCGTTTGTCCAAATTTCCCCCGAAATGTGTCCGAATTGACATTCGGAATGAAACTCAATATTGAATTTCAATGTTATGACAGCAAGAAAGGGACTGACATAATATTAGGGAGTTGGTTTTTAATGTTATGACTGATCAGTGCATAAGGAACTCTCTTACATGGTGAATTTCTTCAGATGTCTCAATTGATAGCACTCCAGTTACAGTATCTCACAGTTACAGGCTCAGCTGACAGCAAAAGTCATTTCAGTCTTTTCTTGTTCAGAGATTCATAATGTACTTTTGAGTGAGTCAACTATATCTAAATCTTGTCAAAAAGTATGGGGTTTCTATTTTGCCCAATTGCATTACAAAGGTGCTAGTGACATATTCTGAACCAGCGGTATGTCTTGAGGACTGGTTTAGGAACCACTAACCCAGATCCATGAAAGAACATTGTCACGGAATTTATCCTTCCTTGGTACATACTTTTATGTTGTTTTGTAGTATGAGTTAAGAAGAACAAATCCTTCTTTACAAGCAGCCCTTTGTGTCAAGGTTGACTATAAACAACCAGAAAAAAACATAATGCATTCGATAAATTAAAAGTAAATTCCCATATGCTGTTTTTCAATATGATTTCTTTGGACATCTTACCATTCAAGAGTGTCTGACAAATAGCATCTGACATACTCCATAAAGCAGGAAATATGAAAAACACAGCAAATTGACTTGGGTGTGGATGCCAGAGCAAAAGAGCAATTATGCAGGAAGCACTTGTTAGTGCAGCTGTTGTAAGGATAAGAAATAAAAATAATTATCAAATAAATATTAATTTATAGAAATATTCTCAGAATATTGAATATGTTTTCCGTTCACATCAGCTATAGCCAAATATATTGTATGGTTCTCTAGTTTTAAACACTACTCTTTGCACCTATAGACTAATTTGAACTAATTTGTAGAGAAATACACTGACTTGGCAGTGGTGGCTTGTTAAGGTTTTAAGAAGAGGTGTGCTTAACTCTATCCTTGAAATTTTACTATGCTCTCTCTCTTGTTGGATCTGCCCATTTAAACTCCATATACTCGATCCTTGACGCAATGAGATTTCATGTCTGAATCATGTCTGAAGGGAATGGGCAAAAAAAAGAATCCTGCATATGATGGAATATCCTTTTACAGGGACTAGTGATGTCGCGAACCGTCCGCGAACGGTTCGCCACGAACGATTCGCCGCGGTTTCGTGGCGAACTCCGGTCAGCTGACACATCCCTGCCAATCTCCGGCAGACCCTCCCTCCCAGACCCTCCCACCTCCTGGACAGCATCCATGTTGAAGCTGCCTTCAACATGGATGCTGTCCAGGAGGTGGGAGGGTCTAGGAGGGAGGGTCTGCTGGAGATTGGCAGGGATGTGTCAGCTGACCGGAGTTTGCCACGAACAGTTCGTGGCGAACCGCGGCGAACCATTCGCGGCAAGTTCGTGGACGGTTCGCGACATCACTAACAGGGACATTCTGCCATTTAATAGCAATCTGTTTTCTTTGTTTTCTTCATATGAAGACCAATTACTTCAGATTGCTGTTTGAATACCATGATGAGCAAGTTTTGTCTATAAGTTTGTAACAACATTATCAATGTTCTGCATAGATATAAGTATTACACACATTTAACATTGTTACTTAAGAGACGTTTGTATCTGTATACGTATAGATCTTAAATCTCAATCTAAATGAAACGTTTAAATTGTAAAACATTGAATAAGACATTTATATGGGCAAAACATATTCTACCTCCCATATAAAAGCCTTATTAATTAATACAAAGAGACTTTCTTGATACAAAATATACTAAACACAAGAATCTAAAAAATATCAACCAATTAAAAACTATATTTGTAATTATGAAAAGTGACATAATTCACAACCACCAATTAACTATATTTTAATGGAGGAAAATATAATTCATAAATATTAATATTTATTAAATAACCCACATTTAAAAAAAAAAAAATTATTCAAATTAAAAAAAAAAAAACTTTAACAAAAAACATAAATTGTGGCAGGTGTATTGCATTTTTTTTTTTTTAAATATCCATTATCAAAAGAAGAAAATAAACTCTTTCAAATCTAACAATAAAGATTATGAAATAAAGGAATTAATAACTTATTATAAAACAAATGTTATATATAAATTAAATTGTCCTTGTAGCTTTAAATATATTGGAAAAACTAAAAGACCTCTTCACAGAAGATTAGAGCAACATATCTCAAATATCAAAAGAACATATGCAAAGCACATTGTACCCCTGTATTTCAATTTAGTGCACCAGCGTGATCGAACAGCTTTAAAATGTATGACCATTCAAAAGGTCTTTGCTCCCTCAAGTGTTGCTACTCCTGTGTCTGTCTCCCTCCAAGTCAACGGTGCTACCATCAGCTCCACCGCAAAGGCTCGCTGCCTAGGTGTTCTCTGTACTCCGACCTCTCCTTCACGCCTCATGTTTAGTCTATCGCCAAATCCTGTTGTTTCCATTTCAAAAACATTGCGGGCATCCAACCCTACTAAACGTCAGATGCGACTAAGGTGCTGGTGCATTCCATTGTCCTTTCTCACCTTGACTACTGTTATCCGCTTCTCAGTGGCCTTACATGCTTCCAACTTGCAACGTTACAGTTCATAATGCAGCAGCGAGGCTCATCTTCCTGTCCGCCCGCACCACCCACGTATCACCTTTCTGTCAGTCCCTACATTGGCTTCCTGTAAGATATATGGCTCAATTTTAAATTCTGGTTCTTGCTTTCAAATCTCTGCATAATGCTGCTCCCACCTATCTATCCTCACTAATACACAAGTCGGGTGTAGGCCCTTACAATCTGCTGAAGACTTACTTTTTTCTTCTGTCCGTACTCCCACCTCTGATGCTCGCCTTCAAGATTTCTTGAGGGCTGCACCGTTCCTGTGAAACTCACTTCCCTCCTCCGTTAGATGCTCACCCAGTCTCCACTCCTTCAAAAAATCATTAAAAACCCACTTCTTCATAAAAGTGTATCAATTAAACTGTTAATAGCTCCTGACTGATTGCTCTTCTGCAACTGTCACTAGTCTAATACTATCCTTACCTTTTTGTGTCATTTTACCCCACTCCCTCTAGCATGTAAGCTCATTGAGCAGGGCCCTCAACCCCTCTGTTCCTGTGTGTCCAACTTGTCTGGTTACAACTACATGTCTGTTCGTCCACACACTGTAAAGCGCTACGGAATTTGTTGGCGCTATATAAATAATAACATCATAATAATAGTAATGATAATAATAATAATAAAAGTTTTCTAGGAGCGGTGGTATCTAGACTTTATTAAAAAGCTGGCCCATACTAAGAAACGGAAGATTTTTTAGTTGAAAACAATGAACTTTGAATTATGTCACTTTTTCTAACCAATTTTTATAATTGTTTTTTATTTTTATTTATTTATTTTAGATTGTGGTATTTAATTTATTTTAAAGTTCATTTGTATTGATTAAGTAATACTATATGCGTGGTAGAATATGTTTTGCACCATATAAATATTTAATATTGTTTTGTCATGTATTTATCAGTTTTATTCAGATTTACATTTAAGCCATTTATAGAGGCATTCTTCACTTAGGTCACAATGTTAAATGTTTTTAATTTTTATATCCATGCGGGGCACTCATATAGTTCTTACATCCTTGTAGATACAATTTGGGCAGTGAGGCTGCAGGAGCATGATCTATACACCAAAGCGGTTTCATTAAGCAAAACATTTTTGGTGACTATAATGTCCCTTTAAAGAGATACCAGCAACTTTTTAAAAAACACTCCAACTTTTCATTAAAAAAAATATTATTGTTTTTTACCTGACTTCACAATTTACACAGGTACTATATTTATATTATATCTAATTTGTATAACTGTTTTGCACTTTAAAAAATAAATAAACTATTGTGTACCATGACAGATACACTTTAATTTTTGTAGCATGGGAACAGTAAGTAAATGCGAACAATACGCATTTTAGATTTATTGATTATTGATTTAAATGTCACATTACTAAAGTGCAACAGATTATTTTGTATTTAAAAATGTGTAAAATAATTTACATTTAATCGAAGCACACATAGAATCATTCCTGAAATGAAATCATATTGAATAAATGACAATGAATATGTCTCTAACTTAATAATACGTTCATAGAAACAATGTGAATCAAGCCTACTATACTTACCCAACATAAAAAGTGCTATTCTTCCAGTATATTGGGAAAGTTTTCCAAAAAGTATAGAGCAAATTGAGTTTGCTGCTCCAAAGCAAATCATTACATATCCTACAAAATGAATCCCCAAAGTACACGTTACATATGCCTGGAAAAAAAGATGAATGAGTCACAGTTTGATTTGTAATAAGCTGATTTTTATGTTTGGTTTAAGGATATTTTTTTAAGAAACACAAAGGTAAAGGAATAGCTCCAATGATGATTGCAAAACATAATATAAACAGTTTTTTTTTTACATTATGATTTTTTTTTTTACTTGGTTACTTGGGGACTGGGCACTCAAATGACAGATGAAATTTAATGTTGAAAAATGCAAAGTTATGCACTTCGGCGTAAAGAATACACAAGCAACGTATACCCTTAATGGAAGCGAATTAGGGATAACAACACATGAAAAGGACTTGGGAATTGTTATAGACAACAAACTATGCAACAATGTGCAATGTCAATCAGCAGAGGCCAAGGCCAGTAAGGTATTGTCATGCATTAAAAAGGGCATTCATTCTCAGGACAAGAATATAATTTTGCCTCTTTATAAATCACTGGTAAGACCCCATATTGAATATGCTGTGCAATTTTGGGCACCTGTTCTAAAGAAGGATATTATGGCACTAGAAAAGTGCAGAGGCGGGCTACAAAATTAATAAAAGGAATGGAACATATCGGCTATGAAGAAAGGTTAACAAATTTAAACCTATTTAGTTTAGAAAAACGTCGCCTGAGAAGGGATATGATAACATTATACAAATATATTCGGGCCAATACAAACCATTGTGTGGAAATCTATTCACAAACCGGACTTTACATAGGACACGAGGCCATGCGTTTAGACTGGAAGAAAGAAGATTTCGCCTAAGGCAAAGGAAAGGTTTTTTTACTGTAAGAACAATCAGGATGTGGAATTCTCTGCCTGAGGAAGTGGTTTTACCAGAGTCCATACAGATGTTCAAACGGCTACTAGATGCATACTTGCAAGAACAGAATATTCAAGGATATAATCTTTCAATGTAGGGTAATAACTGGTTGATCCAAGGATAAATCTGACTGCCATTCTGGGGTCAAGAAGGAATTTTTTTCCTAGCTTGTTGCAAAATTGTGCTTCAAACTGGTTTTTTTTGCCTTCTTTTGGATCAACAGCAAAAAACTAATGTGAGGTAGGCTGAACTTGATGGACGCAAGTCTCTTTTCACCTATGTAACTATGTAACTATGTTATGACAAAAAAGAATACATCTGCAATGTTCTTGTTTGTTTTACATTTTTGGTTAGGGGTGTATATTTTATTTCTTTAAAAAATATATATAATTTCCTGCAGTTGAGCAGTAATTTACTAAAATTAAAATCAGGTTCAGGTACATTATCATTAGTTTATTTTACCTAATCTGCATCACTGCTCCACTAAATGCTAGGATTCAGCTTTGGTAGCATATCCACTAGCAATGCAGGATATGCTGCACTGGTATCTGGTTACTATAGGATATTCTATCTATCTAGTCATCTGGCAATACTCTATGAATAACTACTCTATAGAGGACAATAAATAGCAATACACCTGTGAGACCTCAAGGAAGAGACAAGCAAGCTTCTTCTTGGTTCAGACAACAGCCATTAACTTTATTTTACAGTTACTCAGCACACAATATTCAACGACATTATGTGTTACAGTTCCTTTCCCTCTTTGTGCATATCCACATTGACAACAGAGAGCTGTCTAGATTGGCCAGGCAGATATCTAGACCTGCACTTACAAGAGTCGACTTGTCGGCTCCAACAGGTTGTCACTTACAGTACAGAATTTAACCCAATAACCTACAAAATACATTTCACTCTAGCAATGTAGCATAGCACCTGACTATATGTTATGCCTACACAGAGCTGCTGTCCATCCCTCCCTCTTGACCCACAGCTGCATATACAGACACACACACTGCTCTGTGTATAATACAGGTACACACACAATACAGAGAGGACTATGTACATTGCAAATAGTATTTGATAGCATCCATTCTTTAGACTGACAAAACACCATGAGGTGGCACAAAATGGCGTCACAAGCTTGTGCAAAACAAATCGGGAGATCAGGCCACCCATCACACTAGCCTTTCCTACATATCTGTTTCTGATGTTGGTCTAAAAGAAGGCAAAAGGCCCCAAATAAAGTGATTTCCATATGCATCACAAATTTGAAAAAAATGCTTCATGACTTAAAACTGACATTTGGTTTTCTTCTTTGACCAACAAGCTGTTATTCCACACATTAACCAGTACATCCTTAAAAACACATTCTTCCAAAAAAGCATACAAAAGATAACAATCTGTACAGAATCTGATAAAACAACTTATTTAGGCAGACATTTCCTCCTCATTAATTATGTGACTTTGAAGAATTCTTTCCTTTGAAAATCTAATTTCTTCAAGTCTAAATTGTTGACCTCTTGCTCTATCAGTGAACCAGTTATGGTATCATATTCACTTTGAGACATATCTTTTTTTGAAAATAGACAAGTTCAAGTTTTCTAGTCTGTCTTCATCAATAAAATCTTCAATTCCCCCTATTAAATTGGTAGCCTACCTCTGAACTTCCTATGTTCCATAATATCATCTTTTTAAGACAAGAATTGCACTGCATACTCAAGGTGAATTCTTACCATTAATTTCTGAAGAGGCACAATTATATTTTGTTTACAAGAATTCATTCCTCTTTCTATGCATGAAATTATTATTTAGCCAATAGTGCTATCAAGAAATCAGAGGCATTAGTAAGTGACAAAAATAGCAATGACTTCAACTGCAGGGTAACCTTAATGACCTATTCCACCCCATTTTGTTTGCTATTCATAACTCTGTAAATCATCACATAATTACCATATTTGTAATTTTATAACTAAGAAGATCAGTGCAAGGGGTTGCTAGAAAATCTTATATTGTAAGTGTTATTTCCATGTTCACCTACATCTGTAGATGTTCAGGAGACTCAATACTAACTATGGATGGGAGCAAAAATTCAAAAGATCACTATGGGTACAACCCTGGTTAGTGTGGTTCAGACCCCCAGCTATGTCCTTAACTGAATTAACTAGCTAAGTACATTAGTACATTATGCATCACATTCGCCACATTGGCCAAGGGTTTGACTCATCCTTTGATGCCTTAACTCAACTAGCAGGTTTATCCATATTCCCCACCCAAGACTTTTTTATTATATCGCTAACTACTTGGGTCCGTGTCTGCTCGTGTAGCTGAGCATTTATGCTCTTGTGCCCCAGTTTGTAGTTGGCTGACATACAGCCAAGAGCAGCCCTTCATACCCGTTGACTGCATATCTAAGGGAAGCTAACAGCAGACATTGCGTGGGTTTATTTTCTCCCAAGTAGGTTTTAAAACTAAAAGAATTATAAGTTTTTTAGACTTTAGGATAGTTTAATAGGCATAAGTGGATACAAGAAACAGCAGTTATTTTCACTTGTTTTATTACAGTCATAAGTCCATTAAACATAATTTTTTTTTTCATTTTTAAGTGTAATTAACCTTTCAAACATAATTTTAGACTAAGACTAAAATGTAATAATTATATCAACATGCATTGTTCATCTTTTAATATCTGAGAATAATTTTTCTTTGTTGATGTGTAAGTGTATTCCTTGAGACATTGGTATGAGATTTCTCATGCTCACCTTAGTGTAGTCACTTGAAAGAAATCCTTGCTGAAAGCCACTAAACATTGTCAGTGGTATAAGGAGACACTGCCGTATGTCCCTAAGCTGATTAAACGTAGCTAGCAGTGACTTCCAAACAGATATTTTCACATCTCCTTCATTTTTTGGTTCCTCGCTAATATCAATCTGATCTAAAAATGTAGCAACAATAATCACTGCTAGTACTCCACAACCTGAGAAAAGGAAAACATTAATTGATTAAAGGTAAGAAAGTGAATATGTTACACTCTATCTATCATCACAGAATAACCATAAAGTTCCCACAGTGGACTGGCTGGATACTAACATGAGTAAAGTTGGGTGAAGTAGCATCACAGACACTAAACAAGGATAAAAAAGGGGGTTTCAGGATATTTTAAAAACCTTTTTTGTGTTCATATTTTATATAAAAAACAGATGATCAAGTGAACCATAGTTGCAAAAACTATACAAATAAAAGCAGCTTGATGTGTAACAAAAATTAAGATATGAAGAAGAAAAAAAATAGTAGGGAGAGAAGAAAGGGCAAGTGTTTAAAGAGTAGGTGTGGTGGATCCAGAGTGCATTTTGTAGAATATCTTTACTGAAATGAATGGATTGGTAAGACATGACAAAGTGGCTATATTAGTCCAGATACAGAGCACATCAATAAGAAAATGATGCAGCGGTGTATGTTGTAAGAGTTTTGGTAGACAAATAGAAGTAACAAGATGTCAGGAAGCATGAAATCATTTCCAATGGTACCCTATACCATTACTATGATATTTATACAAAATTGCAATGAACCTTCCTGGAGAGACTTTGTCGGCTAACACCCTGGCTGTGTGTTCTTTAGCTTTAGATCTTCACAGGATGGTGGTGGAAGGAAAACAGAAAAGTATTGTTTTGTTTTACAGCAAGGAGCTAATTCTCAAAACAGCTATTTAATATAGAGGCAGTGCTGCAGGCATTACTTGGCAATGAAGCTTGTTCTTGTTTTCAGGTTTTTTGCCTTTGATTTCCAAGCTTACATTGTTGCAAGGTTTGCAGATAAAAACAGTAATTTTGTTCCTTGTTTGTAGTGTTAGGACCGGGGGTCATTGAGTTTTGCTTTTAGCTCAAGCCCTTGGTGTTTCTGGAAGCCAGCAATCATTAAACTATATACATTTGTCAATTTGCTTTTGTAGTAAGCAGTGGGGACTGTGGATATGGGGAGAACTTGGAACAGATAGTCTATCCACTGTAAAATATGTATTTTAACTAATGTTACTCTTTCCCGCCATAAGTAATAAGTAATGAGTAATGAGTAGAGATGTCGCGAACCGTCCGAGAACTTCTCGCGGTTCGTCGCGAACTCTGGTCAGCTGACACATCCTGGCCAATCTCCGTCAGACTCTCCCTCCCAGACCCTCCTACTTCCTGGACAGCATCCATGTTGAAGGCAGCGGACGGTTCGCGACATCTCTAGTAATGAGTAAAGAAAAGGTGGAAATGGGATTCCTCCAAATAACCCATTGGAGGGTAATTGATAATGTAAATGGGGTGTTCTAGATTTCCCACACTTTTACAGGCATCCATTGAAGATAAAAAGAAAAGAGGTGTCGCTAGTATAATTGCTCAAACAGTAAATTTCAAACTTTTATTCCAATATGCAAATCTGGAAGGCAGGTTTTCAATAGCTATCTGTAAAAAAAATGAAATTAAACATGCATTGGTCAATGTTTATCTGCCAAATGACTATCCTGTGGTAAAAAAAATAAAAAATTATTATCTTGGAACCCCTAGCCACCCTGTTGTACAGTATACACCTCCGCAACCCCACCTTCAACTATAAGATATGGCATGGCTCAGGGCTGAGCCTGGAAGAGCTTCCCGGTTCTTCAAACCCAACACCAGCTACCACAGAAAGCTATTTTCTCCTATGTCCAACTTGTCATATGTGCAGACCACGACGCAGGCGCTCTCTGCCCCCACAATTGGCAAGATAGAATCCCTTTGTTTTGCTTCCCACAAAAAGAAGAGACTCTTATCCAGTATCTACCAGGTACTTATTACAACTCGAACTGAGTTGCATGACACATACACGATGGCATGGCACAAAGAGATTGGTAGAACGTTCACCACAGAGCAATGGCAAGAGGCTTACACGGCACACAAGGGGACTACAGTTTGTACAACACATCTAGAACTCATCCACAAATTCTAATACAGATGGTATCTGGTTGGCGCACATCTATCCCGGCAAATCAGACAAGTGTTGGAGATGTGGAGCTGAGGTCGGTACCATGTACCATATTTGGTGGCAATGCCAGACTCTGCAGGCTTATTGGGTTCTGGTTCAGGGAATAGTTAACCAAACATTAACGATGCAAGTGACCTTAATGCCAGAATTGTGTCTACTATACATGGGCCTGAAACAGATACCGATCATTGATCGCAAACTTTTATTCCACATCCTTATTGCGGCAGAACACATTAATTGCTCGGCAAAGGAAACAATCAACAATACCCACAAAAAATTACTTACTACAACAAATAACCACTAACTGGACATGTGAACTAATGGCAAACCTACAAATTACATCAGTCACATCAACAAAAAACGCAGGTGACAGATGGCAACGTCAATGGGCAACACAGATCTGACCTACTCAGCGAGCTGCGTTCATTGGGTCTATTCCCCACCCAACACACAACAATAAATTCTCTCGCCCGGTCTCCCCACTCCCCACCATAATACACCCTCTCTCTTCTAACTAAATACCCCGCGCGTGGCACAGTGCGCTGTTGAGACCTGATGTCAGGGACGGCAAACTTGTGAACCACTACATAGGTGGCCTGAGTTAGGTCATCAAGGGACCCACCACATGGCACACATGGCTAAATCCAAAATGGGATAACAAGCTTAGTGGGCCCGGTAACTCATGTACTCTAAATACAAGCTTGGGATAAATCCTACTGTTCACAGCGGGGAACACCCCACCACACTACGCCACTATATATAAAGACCCTAGAACACAGGTTAAGAGACATGCAACACAGATGATGTATGGATACTTGTTCATGTTTATGTTAAGTTCATGACCCTTACCCTCTTCTTTTCTGTATCCCCAAAATTTGCATACGGTTATAACTTGATATGTGATAGACCAGTAGCAGCATAGACGCACGAGAACTGTCACCTGGGAACGCAAAGACAGGGCTAGATTCAATAGGCCAATAGAACCTCATTTATAACTTTCCCTACCTCGATAGCCCTTGCACTACTTACACCTTAAAACATTACCCACACAACATCCACACACCACCCAGGAGGATGACAAAAATCTGCATATCTACAACCCTACTGGCAAGCAGGGCAGACTGAATCATGAGAGACAGCAAACAGTAGAATAGCAAGAGATCAGGAGACTCGCATGTAATTCAATGTATGATATATAGCACTCACATGATAATGTCAGTCATAACAAAGAAATTGTACTTGACGGAATGCAATGCAATGTATGCTGCCAAGGTGACACCATATTTATGCTATGCAAATTAACCTCCTGTTTTCTATTCTGTACCCAGGAAACATCAAACTAATAAAAAACTTAAATTGAAAAAAATTATCTAAAAAATCTTGGAACAAGTAGAACCATTAAAGACCAGATTCCTTTTAGTTGCAGGAGATTTCAACTGTGTACTGGACCCCAAACTCGATAAAAAACTTTCTAAGAATGTTTGTGTTAATGGCAGTTTAGTTAAAATGGCCCAGTCTCTTACTAATACAATGCATAAATTTGAATACTTTGACCTTTGGAGATTATATCCTGTGAAATTAGACTTTACTTTTTTTCCTAGAGTTCATCTTTCGTATTCACATATTGATATGGTTTGGGGAAATGCTATGTCTCTCGAAAATATTTAAATACTAGATAATACGTGATCGGAGCATAATATTATTATGCGGTCCACTAAGGAACAAAGGAATTTAGAGCTCTTCAAAAATCAGATTAGGTGCTTCTTTGAGGAAAATAATCCAAATGATAACAACTGGTGTACAACTGGTGTTAACAACTGGTGTACTTTTAAAGCAACCATGAGAGGTAATTTTATAAGTTTGAATACACAATTCAAGAAAGGCAAAAGGATAGATCTAATAACACTTTATCATGGTCTGGCAAAAGCCTCAAAAAAGAGCAAATCAACCCCTTATAAGAGAAATGCGGTTTCCGTAGCTGAGATACAAAAACAAATTAATAAAAACAATATTAGATAACAAAGCTAAGATCTTGGAGAAACTAAGAATGAAGAACTATAGTAAAGGCAATCGAACAGATACGATGTTAATGAGGAGACTAAGAAACAAAATGTCATCAAACAAAATCACCAGAATAGAGGATGGTGAAGAGGTGTATTATACTCCCAAGATGATTGGTAATTGCTTTAATGCATACTACAGTAAGTCGTATGACCTCCCTGCTATTATTGAGAACATAGATCGATAGTCATGTTAAACTGCCCAATAACATTTAAGGAGTCTATTAAAGGAGGAGGCTATTAAAAATGTAGAAACTAAAATAACACCAGGTACATATGGTTTCTCCAATTTATTTTATAAAACCTTTGGTGATCTACCCAGTACCCATTTGGCAGATACCTTTAATTATATTGTGCTATCAGGTCATTTCCCGAATGAAATGTTTGGAGCAACATATTATGGATTTTAAAGCAAAATAAAGACCCATCCAGAGTAGAAAGTTATAGGCCAATTTCACTTATAAAGGTAAATATCAAGATTTTTTCAGCGATTTTATCAAACAGACTTAAAACAACCTTAGATACCATTAACAACCTAGATCAAATAGGATTTGTCCTTGGGTGCATAGCCTCGAACAACACTAAATGCATAATTGATATCCTTGATTGTGCCAAAAAAAAAAAAATATCCCCTTACTACTACTGGCAGTCGATACTGAAAAAGCATTCAACATGGTTGATTGTTTTGTTTTTTAGTAAAACCTTATTGAAACTTGGCTTTCAGGGTTGGATACACCGGGCGATCCTGTCTTTATATTCCTGCCCTTGAGCAAGAACAGTTGGCCCAAATATATGTGCTAACTGGTTTAAATTACATAATAGAATGAGACAGGGCTGCCCGCTATCTCCAATCCTATAAATAATTTCTATGGAGATACTAGCAATTAGCATTAGAAATAACCACCTAATAAAAGGCCTAGCTAGAAAGCAAAGAGATCTAAAACTGAATCTATATGCTGATGACCTGATTATTACATTAACCGATCCTGTTGATTCCCTAACTGCTTTTATGCGAGAGGAGATGTGAGATAGAGTTTTATAGTGCTATCTCTAATTATAAAATCAGTGTGAGTAAGTCAAGAATATTAGATATTAATGTAGACAAAGCAAGCAGGGACATTTTTAAAATTAGATACAATTTGACATGGGCAAAAAATACCCTTCCGTACCTCGGTATCCTTTTGACTAAAGATGTGTCTGACTTAATGCAGATACACTTTTTACACTGTCTTAGGATATGCACACCTCATTGAAATCACTTGGAAGGGGAGGATGAATATGATCAATTTATACCTTTTGCCTAAATGGGCCTGTTTGTTTTGAATATTCCCACTAAAGATAACTAAACCTTGGCTTGACATGATTCAAGATACAGTTACAAATTATACCTGGAAGGGTAAAATACCAAGGATTAATAGAACTCTTTTGGCCCTGAAAACTAAGGATGGAGGTTTGGGTTTTCCCTGTATTATGAACACAGATTTTGCAAATCCTATTTTCCATGTATATAGGACTCAATTAGAAAGCACTAAACGTGAAGGCATCTAGAAAGTGAGATTTGCAGAATAAAAGATTTAATTTCTATCTTGTAGTTTGGTTGTACTGATCCCCAAATAAATTATGTTAGGTAATCCAGTATATGTTTAGATTCTCTAATGGAAAGCTGGAAGTCGGTCAAAAGAAAGTGCAGTGTAGAAAATAAATTCCCTGCAAATATGAAATTGACATTGATACCTTCATATGTAGAAGATTTTAACTTAAACAGGTGGATTCAAAAAGGCATTTGTCAAGTGTATCAACTAATGGAGAAGGATTGAATTAAACCTTTCCCAAAGGTTGTCCAGGAATTATTCACATATATAAGGTTAAAAAATTATATAAACCGGGGGCGTGGCCTGGAACCCAAGAGTAGCGGCCGCATGTCAGAGTAGCTCCGTGATACCACGGCCTTTTTAACAGCGAAACGAGCACCCCAAGAGAATAAACAGCGACCAGAGCCATGTCCCAACAAAAGGGCAGAAGACAAACAGAAAAGAGCGACAAGAATAACTTTTTTGCAGCCCGGAATACCCACACAAAATCCGCGGCAATGTTCGAGGAATCTCAAGATGGCGCCTGCGAGGAACACACTGAACTGCAAGGTAGAACTGTCATAGATGCCCCAGCAACACCAGGCATAATACAAAAAATGCTAGACGAAATGCACCACAAACTGCAACTCACTCTCCAAACATCCCTGAATGAAATTAAAGCAGAAATAAGGGATCTGGGATCACGCACTTCCACATTGGAAGACAAAATGGCGGACCACGTAGAAGCATATAATGTCATGAAAGCTGAAGTAGAAGGCATGCATGACAAAATGGTAACCTTTGAAAATAAGCTAGCTGATATGGAGGACAGCTCCAGGCGCAATAATCTAAGGTTGAGAGGGGTGGTGGAATCAGTGAGCACAGCGGACCTGCACGCATACCTACAAGGTCTGTTCAAGCACCTCGCCCCAGATCTCCACCAGGACATGCTGTTGCTGGACCGGTACCACAGGGTCCCCAAACCAAGATTCCCCACATCGGATGCACCACGCGACACCCTGGTTAGACTCCATTACTTTCACGTCAAAGAAGAGTTAATGAGAGCAAGCAGACAGCACCTAAACCTCCCAGCACCATACCAGGGAGTAACAATATATGCAGACATATCAGCAGCGACACTGAAGAAAGGGAAAACCTTTGCCTCCATCACAGAACAATTGAGACAACAAAAGAAGCCGTACAGGTGGGGATTCCCAGTCAAACAGTTGGTCACACACGAAGGCAAGATCACAGCTATCACGACACCGGGGGCCGGTGTACAAGCCCTGAGAAACTGGGGCCTGCCAACACCTCAGATGCAACCCAAAGTGGAAGACCCGCTGAACTAAACCCCGAGTGGAAGAAAGCTGCAAGGCACAGATAAGTAACACAGCAAAAACCACAAGACTGTGCCAAGTACCACGCAGAGACACTGGGACCAACACTACAATGGGGGGCACCCTAAATGGGGGACAAGGTTGGCTAAGTTATAGAACTGACCTTAAGATACCTCAGCACCAACCCAGATTAACTCAAGGATCCCAGCCAAGAACCCTAGACACACGGTCAAACACAGTATAGACATTGTGAAAGGAGGGGTGAACAGCGAATGAACATTACACATCCAGGCCAATTGACCGCTACAGACAGGCATGGAAGCACGATGCTTCCTACCTCGAAGCGCCTATGAAGGGCGCAAGGCCAAAACCATGGCACATTGCTTAGTTACTATTGTTTTAGTTAAAATGTTTATTTTCCATGTTCCAAACTGTTTATATCATACACAAGGAAATCTCCATATTACACCACTTGGTGAACTCACACACGTAGGGGGATACAGCCCACAAATTGCACAAAAAAGGAAGCTGCCATCCGGTTCGAACATGCTGGGAAGGGCAGCTATTCCACTGGAAGATACTACAACACTACAACCGCTTAAAAACCAAGGAAATGATCCCCATGAAAATATACTCCCATAACACTAAGGGCCTTAATCACCCAGCGAAGCGGAGCCTGCTTTGCAAAGACATAAAATATCTATGCCCTGAAGTGGTGTATCTTCAGGAAACACACTTTAAAACCAAAGCATACTCACCCATATTTCAACAGGATTACCCCCACCAATACCACGCCACACACTCCAGCAAATCCAAGGGCACCTCCATACTCATCAGTAAAGATGTGGCATTTACCCTCATGCAGGTGGAGGTAGACACAGAGGGACGGTATGTCATAGTAGTTATGTACACTATCACAAATATCTATGCCCCCAACAGGGAACAAAGAAACTTTCTTCACAGGGTACTTAAGAAATTATCGACCATACAACAAGGGATAGGGGTAATGTGTGGCAACCTAAATCATGTGCTAGATCCAATGGTAGACACCACGATACCACACACGGCCAACAGAATGAGACAGCTCAAGAGACAGGGAAGGGCAATGCAAAAGCTACTCCACGACCACCACTGCTATGATGTGTGGCAAGCTTTGCACGTAGGAGAGAGGGGTTACACCTTCCTGTCTACAGTGCACAATACCTACTCGCGAATTGACGGTATACTAATAACAGGCCAACATCTGGCACAAGTTAAAGAATGTTCAATAGAACAAATCACTTGGTCAGACCACGCCCCAGTAGTAGCGACATTGACAGACATATATGACTCCACACACAGAAGCACCTGGAGACTGAATACATCCCTCCTCACAAACACAGCCTTCACAAAAGAAGTAGAAACAGAACTTAACCACTACTTCACGGAGAACAAAATAGGAGATACCTCACACAACACAATCTGGCAAGCACACAAATCCATAATCGGGGGGCTAATGATAAAACAGGCATCGTTCCTAAAACGGCAAACCCAAAAGCAAATGCATGAATGGCAGAGGGAGCTACAAATCCTGAACTCCCAAAACCAACAATCCCCATCCCAAGATCTAAAGAGGCATATTATGGCCATCACACAAGCCATACACAAACAAGCCCTGGAAAAAAACTGGCCAATACCTCCATAGATTAAAAGCAACACACTACTCCCAGGGAAACAGGGCAGGTAAACTAGTGGTGCAACGCCTAAAAACATAACAAGCACAACAAAAAATAGCCTATCTAACCTCAAGTGAGGGGCACAAAGTAACAGAGCCCAAAGACATAAGCAACGTCTTTGCTCAATACTACACCTCGCTTTACAACCTGGCGAATGACGCACAAACACCGCATCCACAAGACACACAGACATATCTGGACCTGATTCCCCTACCCACGTTCACACCACAACAACAACAGGAACTCACAGCCACCATCACAGACAAACAAGTAGCAACGGCTATAAAACTCCTACCGACGGGTAAAGCACCGGGCCCGGATGGCTTTGCAAACTGCTACTACATGCAATTTGCTAATATCCTAACACCACACTTGACTAACGCATGCAACAAAGCCACCAGACAACAACGATTGCCCACCGAGGCCCTACTGGCCCATATTATAACACTCCCAAAACCAGGCAAGACACCCACCTGCCCGCAAAATTTCCGCCCCATATCCCTGTTAAACACAGATGCCAAACTGTACGCAAAAATGTACGCACTACGCCTTGGTAGCATGCTCCCTCACATCATACACACAGATCAAGTGGGGTTTATAAAAAACAGGCAGGGAGGAGACAATTCCAGGAAGGTGTTAAATATCATCCACAGTATCCACCACATGAAAGTGGGAGGTGTAATGGTGTCGCTGGACGCCGAAAAGGCCTTCGACCGGCTGGGATGGGAATTCCTTGAGAAGGTCCTCCTAAAGTTTGGGACACCATAGGGTTTCCTATCAGCAGTCAGGGCCTTATACAACGCACCAACAGCGCGAGTTATAAACGCGGGATTTGTCTCAGACCCCTTTGCCATCTTAAATGGCTCCCGCCAGGGATGCCCCCTATCGCCGTTACTATATGTCAAGCAGGAGAGAGACAGAGGGCATACACAGACAAGGGCACACAGTGAGATGAGAAAGAGAGCAACAGCTTCAAGGAGGTGAACCAGGGGTTGAGATAAGGGGCCACAAGAGGGAAACCCAACAGACATCACAAAATGAACACCCAAGCACACAAAGGAAACAGGCCACAAAGGAACAATGGGAAACCCAGGGCTAAAAACCACCTGCACAGACCAATTATTCTCTACAATGTCCCCTTGAAGAGCAGACGCCGAGTGGCGAATCACATGCGTGTTAGACAATCAACAAACTGCATATCGTGGAATTTATGACTTCCTTTTTTCTTTTTTTTTCTTTCCCCTTCCCCCTTCTTCTTTCTGTACCACCAAAGTTCCATATGTCTCAAAAATTACAAAAACAATAAAAATTGTCAAATTGAAAAAAAAATTATATAAACCAGACTATTATTAGCAAACCCTCTGATGGCATTACCGTGATATGTTCATTATTTAAATATGAACTGGTAGATAAAATAGCTTAAAAAATTACGAGTGGTCTGTTAAAATTAAAAGCTCCTACGATTATTACCCCATCAGGATTGCTACCTTGCCGTGGTGAAGGGGCTTGTGTACTTCAATTAAGCTATGAGCCATACCATGTATGGGGCACTCAGGATAGGCAGGCCATAGCAAAGAAGTCAGACAAATCGCGGTCCACTGGAGAAGGCACTAGCAACCCAATCCAGTAACTTTGCTAAGATAACTATAAGGACAAGCACAACCAGAAACATAACGATATGGCACTGGAAAATGAGCCCATCGGGTCAGAAGGTGACTCCAACTTTACTGAGGAAGAGCCGAGGGTGAGTACGAGTAGCACCAGATTTAATGAAGTGGTTGGGCAAAAGCCAAGAGGACACCCAACTGTGGATGTGTTTGGAGGGGAAAGAAAAGTCTTAACATAGGAATCTGGAATGTTGGAACTAGGAACCAAGGCAAATTGGATGTGATCAAACATGAGATGAAAAGGTTACATATCGATATCCTGGGAATTAGTGAACTCAAATTAGTGAACTCAAACAATTTCACATCAGACAACCATCACATCTTCTACTGTGGTCAAGAATCTGGCAGAAGAAATGGAGTTGCCATCATAGTAAATCATGGGGTGGGCAAAGCAGTGCTCGACTACAACCTAATAAATGACAGAATGATTTCAATTCGAATTCAAGGCAAGCCATTTAACACCACAGTGATCCAAGTTTATGCTCCAACCATGGAATGCTGAAAAGGCTGAAATTGTCCAGTTCTGTGAAGATATTCAACACATGATAGATATAACTGTCACGTATTCATCCGCTTACAAAAATGTGGTTAATGACATTTACTGTCCACACAGGAAAAGTTGTGCCGAGCAACAAACAAATCCACAGAAGGGTTAATACTGAGCAGCAATTATGCAAATAAGATCTGGTAACTGCCTTTGGGGTCAAAGGCCGGTTACAGCCTATCAGACCTCTCTGCTCAGTGCCCTGTCGTGGTTTCCCTTGTGGTTGTCCGAGAGTGTGTTATTGATTCTGGTTATTCTGTTTATTTGACTTTGGCATTGTTTTTGACTTCCCTGTTTTCTGGCATCCCTGACTCCTGGCTTTTCCTTATTGTTGTGTCTCTTTCTGTTTCCCTTGACCTCGGCTATTCCTGACTATTCTTTGGTACGTTAGTCCGGCCATTCTATGGTCCGGTATACGTTACCTATCAGTCCTCTGTGTTACACAGTTCTACGTGCTGGATCATTCTGTAATCCTGACAATAACACCAAGAAAATATGTTACTATCCTCATAGGAGACTGGAATGCTAAAGTAGGGAACCAAAAGACACCTGATAACTGGCAAGTTTGGCCTTGGAGTTCAAAATGAAGCAGGTCAGAGATTAGTAGAATTTTGTCAAGATAATTCCCTCTTCCAACAGCCTCCGAGACGACGCTACACATGGACATACAAATCAGATTGACTACATACTTTGCAGCCAAACATGGAGGAGCTCTATACAGTCAGCAAAAACAAGGCCTGGAGCTGACTGTGGCTGGGACCATGAGCTTCTCATTGCAAAGTTCAGAATTAAACTGAAGAAAGAGGAAAAACCATCAGACCAATCAGATACGACTTAGATAAAATCCCTTGTAAATATGTAGTGGAAGTAAAGAATATATTTGAGGGATTAGACATGGACGAAAGAATGCCTGAAGAACTTTGGACTGAAGTTTGCAATATTATCCAGGAAACAGTAAGAAAAAATATCCCCCCAAAAAATAAATCTAAGAAGGCAAACTGGCTATTTGATAAAGGGCTTTAAAAATAGCCCAGAAAAGGAGGAAAGCGAAAGGTAGTGGTGATTGGAAAAAAATTCTCCAACTGAATGCATAATTCCAAAGAATAGTAAGAAGAGAAGGGGAGACATTCTACAATGAGCAATGTAAAGAGATAGAAGAAAATAACAGAATGGGAAAGTCAAGAGATCTATTCAAGAAAATTTGGGATCTAAAAGTTACCTTTCATGGCAAAGTGGGTGTGATAAAAGACAAAAATGGCAGGGACTTAACAGAAGAAGATCAGATAAAGAAGAGATGGCAGGAATACACCGAAGATCTATACAGGAAGGACCTTAGCAGCAGTGATGACATTAATAGTTGGTCCAATGAGATGGAACCAGAAATCTTAGAGAGCGAAGTGAGATGGGCCCTAGGATGCCTTGCAGATAACAAGGCTGCAGGAGTTGATGAAATCCCAATTGAACTATTCAAAATTCATCAAAATGATGCTGTGAGATTTCCGCTTGCCTTATGCCAACATATTTGGAAAACTCAACAGTGGTCAAAAGACTGGAAAAGGTCAGTCTACATCCCAATCCCAAAAAAAGTCAATGCCAAAGAGTGCTCCAATTATCGAACAATTGCACAAAATTTACATGCCAGCAAGGTAATGCTTAAGATCCTACAAGCTCGACTCAAACAATATGTGGACCGGGAATTAGCAGATATACAAAATTGCCAATGTACAATGGATAATAGAGAAAGCCAGAGAGTTCCAGAAAAACATCTACTTCTGCTTCATAGACTATTCTAAAGCCTTTGACTGTGTGGATCACAACAATGTTTGCGGATGATACTACTCTGATGGCTGAAAGTAAGGAAGAATTAAAGGACCTGTTGACAAGGGTAAAAGAAGAGAGTGCAAACGTGGGCTTGCTGCTTAACGTTAAAAAAACTAATATCATGGCAAACAGCAATCTTAGTTCCTGGCAAATAGATGGGGAAGAAGTGGAGGCAGTGACAGATTGTATTTTCCTGGGATCCAAGATCTCTTCAGATGGTGACTGTAGTCATGAAATTAAAAGACGTTTGCTTCTGAGGAGGAACGCTATGGCAAGCTTGGACAAGTAAATATTACACTATCAACAAAGGTCCATGCCATAGTTCATAGTCAGAACTATGGTATTCACAGTTGTAAAATACGGATGTGAGAGCTGGACTATAAAGAAGGCTGGGCGTCGTAGAATTGATGCCTTTGAACTGTGGTGTTGGCGAAAACTGCTTAGAATCCCTTGGAATGCAAGAAGATCCAATAAATCCGTGCTACAGGAAATCAAGACAAACTGTTCACTGGAAGCTATGATCATGAGGCTGCAGCTCAAATATTTTGGCCATATAATGAGAAGACAGGATTCTCTAGAGAAGACTCTGATGCTGGGAAAGATTGAAGGCACACAAAGAAGGGGATGATAGAGACAGAGATTGATAGATGAGGTCACTGAAGCCACGGACATGAAGTTGTTGGAGCTCAGAGGGACAGTGATTGACAGATGTAACTGGCATGCTATAGTCCTTATGGTCACTGAGAGTCAGACACAATTGAACGACTAAAACAACAACAACAACGATTATTGCAACGTGTCAAAAATGGGAAAAAGATTTAAATACAAACATTAAGAGGGGAGAGTGATGCTTGGTGATCCCCAAGACAAACACATTTATTAACTGCTTGAATCTTTCTAAAGCCTTATTTAAGGTAACGAATGGGTGGTACTTTGTATCATCTATATTTGCTAGAATGTATAGTTCATGCTCGCTGATGTGCTGGAGATGTAACAAGAGACTTGGCTCCTAAATGCATATCTGGTGGGAGTGTGACATAGTGAAGGATCTTTGGAACAAGATCGTGGACATGGTAGAGAAATTGGTCAAAAAACCTATCCCTAAAGCACCAGAGAATGCTATCTTACATTTAAATATTAAGCAACTACAAAGTAAAGAAGCTTTTATATTCATGCATTTTATGGTTGCAGTCAAAATAATACCATTGGAACTGGAAAGTATCTACACCATTTATTCTAGACATGGTAGTAACTCAAGCCACGTATTAATTAAAAATGGACACATTACTCACAGGGACTGGACCCAAGGAAACAAAACTATAGCGAACCCTGGCTCAACAAAAACTTGGAGTTTGAACAAAGTAGATCCTTAGTCGTAAATCGTAATGTAAACAGTCAGTTTGTTCTAAACCTGTGCCTATCCTCATTGCTACCCGGTTTTAGATCCCCCAGGGCTCTCCTCAATGGTGTGTCTATGTAATCTTGTCTTATTGTATTGTGGAAGTCTTCAAGTGTATTTTGTACTTTTTGAATTGTTGATTGTCGTGTATTTAAAAAAAAAGAAAAAGAATGAGTAATGTTTTAATTCTTGTAGATCATGGTTCATTTTTAAGTTAGGAGGGGTATAATGTGTTATCATAATATATCATAATAAAAACTGATCTCAGTGTCAATAACATTTTCTAAGAAATATATTAACCATTGTACACATACCAGTATAAATCCCCATTAATGTATAACGAACGTTGTCTGATACACTGGAGACAGAGGTAGATGTGTTAGTATTATTGGCACTTGTAGTAAAATCTGGGCAATTTTTAGCACCGCAGTGAGAGTAACTCTCATTTCCAAAGATATCTGCCAAAGAAAAATATTAAATACAATTTATATTTTGAGTAGCAATTAGTTTAATATTTAACATCATATATAACAAATATTGCTGAAATCACCTGCCAACAAAGTAGAGCATAAATTCAATAGGTACAGTATATCGTAATGTATTAAATTGGTGGTGTGTGTACATTTTTAAGATATCAGGTTAGGCAATAAAAGGATAAAAAAGTAAAAGGAAAAAAGACAAAAAGAAAAAACAAAAGTAAATAAATAAATTTAAAAAATATATACATTTTATATATATATATATATATATATATATATATATATATATACACACACACATACAAAGTCTCTATGGATACAAAAATAAAACGGGATGGATCTCATCAAGGCAGGATGTGTTAATGTCAATAATTCAATGCTGGAAATATGCAGAATGTTGGTAAGCTGGTAACTTTAACACCACCTGTTGTTGCTCTGTTTATGGTGTAAATACACCTATTGATAAACTGTATCCTGGTGTGAGTTAGCAGGGGGACATGATAGGCCTGGCTGTTATCAGCTTACGAACACTCCAGAATATTTCCAGCATTAAATTCATGTACATTAACACTTCCTGCATTGGTGAGATCCATCCAATATTATTTTTCTATACAAACATATGATACCGCATTCTAAACTGGTAAATATAAATACAAATTACCACATAAGTACTTATTCTGAGATTTTATTGAATCACTATGCTAGAAAGCACAAAAGAACTCTATTATACAAGCGTGATCAATACAAACAGTTATATATATCACAGCCAGCTTGACCACTGTAATTATCATAGACACACCAAATATGGCTAAACAAAACCCCCCAAAAATAATTATTTTGACAATGTTAGTAGTTTTGGTGCTTAATCGTACCATGTGGCTGCTAGCCCACTGTAGAATCAGGATCAAATTGATTCATAACCAGGAGACCAATGATATAAACCTTCAGTCAAAAAAAGAAAAAAAGGAAAAAATACAAAAAAAGAAAAAATAATATAGTGAGAAGCAAAATATGTATATACAGTCCTAGTGTGTACACACCAAAAAATATTACTCAATGTCCTATTAAAGTGTGGAAAGGTCTCACCAATATGCTGGTCAGTGTTAGTCCTGTAAAGGTTGAAGTGTTATGGATCTGAAGTGTATCCAAACACTAATCAAGGGAAAGACTCCTCTCTGTATCCTGCAGGCTGTGCACTTGAAACCATTCATTCTCCTGTAGGAAGTAGATGTGAAGTTTTGCAACTTGGGTGTGGGGTCTCTTTGCCGGTTGGTGGGGTGCTCAGGCTGCACGCTCGGCACCCGATAGTCCCTTTGTTGGCCCTGTTGGGAGATAGATGCGGCTCATTTTTATTTCCTATTTGGCGCGCCTGCCTCCTCCCGCGGGACGCGCACTTTATGACGTCACGTAGTGCGCGGAACGTCACCTATGCGCATGTGTGCCACGCCAACCAGTCACTTCTGTGATAGCACGGTTTGTCTGTGAATAAACTTTATTGAACATGTCAGAGTCCCTCAAATCACCCAACATTGTAGCATGTATTATTGAACACTTACATTGCGACATAGAAATTAAAAAGGATACTTTACATTAAAACAAAAACAAAAGTAATGGTGTATCGCAAGTCTCTATCCATAGAGACTCAGTATACACCATATTTTTCCACGTAAACTGTGTTTTTTACTACATTTTTTTTGTCTAAAATTGGGGGTAGTCTTATACACAGAATGTCACTGCAGGGTTAAAAAAAACACTTGTGTGTGGGCCTAAGTTAAGATTATGCCTGCCGCATTTTACTGTGCCACAGCCTACACACATACCTAGCCTCCCTCCCACTGATCCACTTCTGAATGCTGTGGCAAGGAGGAAGAGGTCCCTATTTGTGTGGGAGCTGTAGCAGAAATCAGCACTTACCAACAAAGGAGCTCCAGAGACATGCCCCACCATAAAAGGTGCTGTCATATTAAGGTTTGCTCCACCTCATCACTATTGTGATCTCACAGCATGCCCTCACACCACCTGCTGTATTGTGGGAGCTGTAGTCTCCCAGCATGCACTATAGAGCCACTATAGAGCCATTAACAGAGTACCATAGCACAGGGGAGGCATGAAAATCAGAAGTGTGTTGTTCTCCTCAGAAGTCATCTCTAAGATATCAAAGTTGTTCTATTTGATGTTTAAAATATTGATTTCTTAAAGGACCACTATAGTGCCAGGAAAACATACTCATTTTCCTGGCACTATAGTGCCCTGAGGGTGCCCCCACCCTCAGGGACCCCCTCCCACTGGGCTCTAGGGTGAGGAAGGGTTTAAACTTACCTAATTTTCCAGTGCCGGGCAGGGAGCTCTCCTCCTCCTCTCCTCCCTCTTCACCTCCTCTTCGGCTGAATGCGCATGCGCAGCAAGAGCCGCGCGCGCATTCAGCCAGTCCATAGGAAAGCATTCACAATGTTTTCCTATGGACGCTGGCATCTTCTGACTGTGATTTTCACAGTGAGAAACACGGAAGCCCTCTAGCGGCTGTCAATGAGACAGCCACTAGAGGGTGGATTAACCCTAACATAAACATAGCAGTTTCTCTGAAACTGCTATGTTTATAGAAAAAAGGGTTAACCCTAGATGGACCAGGCACCCAGACCACCTCATTAAGCTGAAGTGGTCTGGGTGCCTATAGTGGTCCTTTAATTTTGGGCTCAAAAAATAGGGGTCGTCTTATACACAGAAAAATATGGTGTGTGTAAATATATTTATTTATTTATTTATTTATTTATTTATTTTGGCAGCCATCTCTCTTTTTTTCTTTTTGCCTTTTTTGTCTTTATTAATTTTACAGTTTTTTTGGAAAGTAAAAGATTTTGGTGATGTTTTTTTTTTCTTTTTAAATTACACTTGGATTACTCTCACTGTGCTTTGCAATTTGAATACACATAAGACATTATGGACTGTCCTATCATTTCCCTCTACCAATAAGTCTATTCCACAATTATTGTAAACTTGGGGTACTGATCATCCAAAAAAAAAAAAATTGTTTTCATACTTTATTCATTAGGCGTGTGTTATACTTTGCTCCATTGTTGCATACTGACCGCTGAGTTTACAACAGGCTGTGCTAACTCTTATTGCCTAACCTGATATCTTAAAAATGTACACAGCACACAATAATACATTAGGATACACTGTACCTAATAAAAAAGACAAATATATAAATGCTGTCAAATTCACATTATACCAGGGGTGCTCTTTACTTGATTCTCCACAGTTAAATTATTTTACCTTTCGTAGAACTTTCCTGAAGTACCAATGAAGAGATGAGATTTCCCCAAACTCCTGATGATTGGTATATAAGAAAGAAGACACCAAAGTAGTGGTTTACAACATTCATTTTGTCTTTTCCTTTCTTCTCAGCATACTTAATTCCACTGGATGTGAGATATGTACATTTTGCAGCCCAGAGTGGTCCACCTCCAAATCCCAGAATTGCAGAAGTAATAATCAAACTATACCTGTGCAAATCCAAAACATAGAATACATATATTTGCCTTATAATAAAAGAGCATTTTTCTTCAATTTTGAAATTTAGAACACACAGAACAGATCTGCACTTTGGGGTAAAGAATGGACAAGTAACTTACACTCTAAACGGTAGTAAATTCAGGATAAAACATCAAAAGAATTTGGGACTTGTTCTAGAAAATAAACTAGGCAACAATGGACAATATTAATTAGCTTTTGCTAAGGCCAGTATGGTATTGTCATGCATAAAAATGGGCATTAATTCTCGGGATGAAAATATCATTTTGCTTCTTTATAAATCACTGGTAAGACCTCACCTTGAATATGCTGTTCAATCTTGGGCACCTGTTCTAAAGAAGGATATTATGGCACTAGAAAAAGTGCCATAGGCAGAGTACAACCCTAATAAAAAAAATTGTAGATTTTATTTATGGGACCCTATAGTCACCAGTTCAATTATAGCTTAATGTAGTTGTTCTGGTGAGTATAATCATTCCCTTCAGGCATTTTCATGGAAACACTTCTTTTTCCCGAGAAAAGGCAGTGTTTACATTGCACTCTAGCAATACCTCCTGTGGCCACTCCTCAGATTGCCACTGGAGGTGCTTCCTGAGGCACTGCTGCATAGTAGGCACTGCCTTTCAGTGTCTCTACACTCTGGATGGACACTCTGAATTTTCCTCATAGAGATGCATTGATTCAATGCATCTCTATGAGGATGTGCTGATTGGCCAAAACAGCATTTCGCCCCACCCTGCCTCCTTGCCGATTGGGAAAGCATTAGAATGGCTAAAAATGCTAAATTCTCATGATGTCACAAAGGAGATGGATCAGGGGTGGGGACAGCAGCACGGGAAATAAGGTATGTTTTAAAACCTCTAAGGGGATAAGAGAGGACAAGCCACCTAAATGGTGGTTTTAACACTATAGGGTCAGGAATATATAGTTACATAGGTTGAAAAGAGATATGTGTCCATCAAGTTCAGCCTTCCTCACATTTGTTTTTTGCTGTTGATCCAAACGAAGGCAAAAAAACAAAACAATTGGAAGCACTTCCAATTTTGCAACAATCTAGGAAAAAGATTCCCTCTTGACCACAGAATGGCTGTCAGATTAATCCTTGGATCAAGAAGCATTTACCCTAGATTGAAAAATTATATCCTTGAATATTCTGATTTTGCAAGTATGCATCTAGTTGCTGTTTAAACATCTGTACGGACTCTGATAAAACCACTTCTTCAGGCACGGAATTCCATATCCTTGTTGTTCTTACGGTAAAAAAACCTTTCCTTTGCCTTAGACTAAATCTTCTTACTTCCAGTCTAAACGCATGACCTCAAATCCTATGTATGGAAATCTGTTTGTGAATAGATTTCCACACAATTGTTTGTATTGGCCATGAATATATTTGTATAATATTATCATATACCCTCAGAGGCGACATTTTTCTAAACTAAAGAAGTTTAAATGAGGTTTAAATTAAACCTTTCTTCAGAGCTAAAATGTTCCATTCCTTTTATTAATTTTGTAGCCCACCTCTGCACTTTTTCTAGTGCCATAATATCCTTCTTTAGAACAGGTGCCCATAATTGCACAGCATATTTAAGATGAGGTCTTACCAGCGATTTATAAAGAGGCAAAATTATATTCTCATCCCAATAGTTAATGCCCTTTTTCATGCATGACAATACCTTACTGGCCTTAGCCACTGCTAATTGACATTGCACATTGTTGCATAGTCTGTTGTTTATAACAATTCCCAAGTCCTTCTCATGTGTGGTTATCTCTAATCTGCTTCCATCAAGGGTTTAAGTTGCTTGGGCATTCTTGACGGTGAAGTGCATTGTCCTAGCAGGTACTCTCCTCCGCTGGTTTCTTCAACATACACTCAGGAACAAGTTTAATACTCCAAGGGAACAGCCAAACACAGTAAAATAATTCAGGGATCTCCCACCTCCTCCCCAGCAACTGGACGACACTCAGCTCTGGGGGTATAACTATTTTTAATAGAGCCACACACTGCCTTTTATGTGAATCCCCATGCAAGGGGTTTCCGATTACACATTCCAGGTGCATTCCCAACTGGACCTGAGAGTAGACTAAGACAAAATACACAACAAAATTACATTATGACACAAAACTCTGTAAAATAATACAATGTGAGCAAGATATTACTTTGCTGCAGAGGGATTTAGATAGACTGGGGGACTGGGCACTCAAATGGCAGATGAAATTTAATGTTGAAAAATGCAAAGTTATGCACTTCGGCGTAAAGCATACACAAGCAACGTATACCCTTAATGGAATCGAATTAGGGATAAAAGGAATGGAACATATCAACTATGAAGAAAGGTTAACAAATTTAAACCTATTTGGTTTAGAAAAACATTGCCTGAGAGGGGATATGATAACATTATACAAATATATTCGGGGCCAATACAAACCATTGTGTGGAAATCTATTCACAAACCGGACTTTACATAGGACACAAGGTCATGCGTTGAGACTGGAAGAAATAAGATTTTGTCTAAGTCAAAGGAAAGGTTTTTTTACTGTAAGAGCAATAAGGATGTGGAATTCTCTGCCTGAAGAAGTGGTTTTATCAGAGTCCATACAGATGTTCAAACAGCTACTAGATGCATACTTGCAAAAACAGAATATTCAAGGGTATAATCTTTCAATGTAGGGTAATAACTGCTTGATCCAAGGATAAATCTGACTGCCATTCTGGGGTCAAGAAGGATTTTTTTTTCCTAGCTTGTTGCAAAATTGGAAGTGCTTCAGTTTTTGTTGCCTTCTTTTGGATCAACAGCAAAAAACAAATGTGAGGAAGGCTGAACTTGATGGATGCAAGTCTCTTTTCAGCTATGTAACTATGTAACTCTCAGGTCCAGAACATGTACAATAATAATCACCCAAAACATACTGTTCCGCACAAGATACCCCCTTAATTCCTATATCCCTGGATAGCCTGGATCTGAGCGCCCAACATATCCGAAAAGTGCTCAGATTCCACAAACGTAGCCGAAATGCCACCGGGGTATAGTTTAGACCGACTGCACATGAGGTTCCATGAAATCAGGCTGTGTAGTCAGTCTCTATAGGGATTATCAAATATAAGAAAACCAATGCATAAACTGTTTGTGCGTTCATACGTTCTTTGTCTCTTGTTCAGGAGTTTGCTCCCCCCGAACGCCACTCTGTTTGTCTGAATACCCACGAATATAACCGAAGGTGGAAGTCCCAACACTTCATGCCCTTGAGTGTCCGATTTTAGCTCCATACACTCGAGGACTAAACACCGCTGTCTCTGTTTGTGGCTAAAGATCGCTGCCACCACGTGTTCGCACATATGAACGGTGGCCACCCAGCCGACCGCTTAGAATGTTTGTGTTGTTGCGGTTTGTGGAGGTGTGAACAGGGGTTACTGGAGTTAACGAGCCACACACTCTACATTTGGGTGGTCTGGCATTCGTTAATTGTTCGGTTGTCGAACAAGACAGTGTTAGCATGCGAGGTGAATGGTATTTTCCAAATAGCCAGGCGAACAGGGTAAAAAGCAAGGTAATCCAACGACAGGGGGATCTGTCCCACACATGAACTATAAGCACAAAAGGATACGGACAGCGTATAGCAGGAAGAAGGGTGACGTCCTAAGGCGTTTCGGCTGCGTTCGTGGAATCTGAGCACTTTTTGGATATGTTGGGTGCTCAGATCCAGGCTATCCGGGATATAGGACTTAAGGGGGTATCTTGTGGGGAGCTATATGTGTTAAGTTGATTATAAGGGTAACGTTCCGCTACAAGCATAAATTTGCATCTTTCTACATTAAATTTCATCTTCAATTTGGGTGCCCAGTCCCCCAGTCTATCTAAATCCCTCTGCAGAAAAATAGTATCTTGCTCACATTGTATTACTTTACAGAGTTTTGTGTCATCTGCAAACACTGAAATATGACTTTCAATGTTTTTTTCAAGATCATTTATAAACATGCTAAAAAGAAGGGGTCCCAAAACAGAAACCTGAGGGTCCAGCTTGAAAATGTACAATTAATGACAACTCTCTGTACTCTATGTTAAGACAATGTTCTACCCAAGAACAAGAATTTTCATCTAGACCGATTTCTTTGAGTTTGAATACTAATCTATTGTGTGGAACTGTATCAAACACCTTGGCAAAATCCAAATAGATCACATCCACTACAACACCCTGATCTATACTTCTACTTACATATGTTTGTGTTCCTGACCCAATAGTGCTCCTTCAACCCCTTAACACCATTGCCGGGAAGGTAAATATCCCAGCGGCTCCAGGGCGGCAAGCTGTAACAGCATTCTATGCCGTCCTGCATTAAATGGACTTTAAAGCTGTTGCGGCGGCATAGAATGCTGTTACAGCTTGCCGCCCTGGAGCCACTGGGATATTTACCTTCCCGGCACTCTGCTTCGGGAGGACTGCCTGAAAGCCCAGGCAGCCCTCCCATGGCAAATCAGGCCCCAGGGAGCCATGTGATCACTCACATGGCCCCTATATCTGGCTGTGGATCTGACAGCAGGAGGGCTGTGTGGGCTGTCAGACAGTCCCCCTGCTGGTGGGAAGTGTAAAAAAAAAACCTATTATTAAAAATGTAAAAAAAAATTAAATGTGCAAATATATATATGTAACGTCATGTAGTGTATTTTAATATTAATATAATTACATATATTAGTATTAAAATACACTTAGAATGAAATTACACACACATATATATATATATATATATATATATATATATATATATATATATACACAAACACACCACGTATAATTACAAAAATAAGATAAGAAAATAAGAAAATAAAATATATATTTTTTTAAATTAAAATAAATTATATATACATATGTAATTTCATTCTAACTGAATTTTATAATTAATATATATTGGTAATAAAATACACTTAGAATGACATTCTATATATATCTATCTATATGTAAATTAATTCAAATATCCATATAGATAAATATATATAATTACATAATTGATTACATAAGTATACACATAGAATTTAAATACATGTATATGTATATATATATATATATAAACAAAAATAAAAATCAAAATGCACTCACAGGTCTTCTGGTTAATAGGAAAACTGGTGCTTTAATAAATCATCTGTGATGTACAAAAAAATCAATCGACGTTTCGACCCTGCCGGGTCTTTTTCAAGATCATATAATACATGACAAGAAAGTGTTTATATATAAAATACAAATCTAAGTGAATAAACACTTACCCAATGGTGAAGTGAGGAGGAGTGTGTTTGCCCGTTAGAACCCGGAAGTGAATGGAAGCTGCACACAACGTCACGTGATCAGGGCGTCGTACAGGGAAAAAGTGGTTGCCAAGGCAACAATACACAAAGTAGAGAAATCCTATGCCGGGAGCAAGTAGATCAGTGTGAAGCAAGGAGTGGGTAGTGTAAACTACTAATACAAAGTGAATGATACAAAAGTCAGGAGAATCGAGTACATAAGCAGCAAGTGCTGTGCAGTGTCATGTGAAAACCTGAGTGATAAACGTGTGAGCACACAACAAACAAATATAATAAACTGTGAAAAACGAATACCTGACATCATAAATAAAATCAAAGCAAAAGAGCAGAGTATATACAAAAATACTGTATACAAAATTATACAATTATCTTATACATGATATCCACTAAAGTGTATAGTATGCAAAATTAGTAATATAATAATTTGATGCTAGACAATATGACATAAACACCAAGTGACACACGGGCTTTTTATAATGAAAAAACATCTAAACTAAATATATAGCCTAGAAACCTACGAAGACCAATTACGTGACAGAATGAGGGGACATCGCTCTGGTATAATGACGGCATATCGAGACCAAACCACGGAGAAACCAGTAGCCAAACACTTTCTGGCTATGCAGCATCACCTTCCTACGCTCAAATTTATAGGCATTGATCATGTACCTCCTCTAGTTCGGGGAGGCGACCGATCCAAAATGCTTCTACAGAGAGAAGCTTACTGGATCCACCACTTGGACACGGTCACACCCAAAGGTTTAAATGAAAACATCATTTATTCCATGTTCTTATGATTATTCGTGTACTCTTATTTTATGTCCATATATAGTATATCTACCCTGTGGTGATGCCTATTATTGCATTATTATATACATCTTTACATTTTTTGTCACCAGCATAGCTTCAGATAGTTCCATTAGTCAGTTATTTTTTATTTTTTATTTTTTGTTTTCTCCATTAAGATACCTGTAGATTTCATGTATCTTTTTTATGATTATTTTTCATTACTTCCAGTTATTTGTATTCTATGCCCTTGTTAATTATTTGTTGTTGTTCAGATATATTCTGTCCTACTACTCCAGTATGCACCAGTTCCATTCTGCAACTACCTTTTTTTTTTTTTGTAGGTAGCAATCATACGCTACCCACATTATTGTTTATTACATATATTTTCCACATTTTTGCAATATTTCCATTTGACTTAGACTATTAGATTTGTTGTCTATTGATTATTGCTGGTGCTTTATCCTATTTTAACACTTGGTATGTAGAGAGTCCTCAAATGCTATCAGCTTGACACTGCATGTTAGATACCATTTATCTAAGAATTTCTACTTTTATTATTATTTACTGTAATTTTTATTTTTCACACTTGGCAATTATTTTTCATTGTGCTATTGTCTTGATACTACAAGTTAGATATTATTTTTAGACCATCTATATTTAGAGACTTGTCCAGCACCCTTCTATGATTAACTTGTAGCTCTCTTTAGCATTAGATTGACAATAATTTTTTTTTTTTTTTTGGTTTATATGTATGGAGAAATCATAAGCTACAGTCCCATTTGTGAGAGCACGTTAGATCAATTTATTGGCTTTGTTTATTTAAGGGTCTTTTTCATTAGCTCTGGTCTCTGTATCTATTTCTCCCTTGTCATGTTTTTTGGATTACTTAAGATGCAGCTGATTCTTTATTCTTCAGGTTTCCTCAGCCTCCTTCGTAGGTTTCTAGGCTATATATTTAGTTTAGATGTTTTTTCATTATAAAAAGCCCGTGTGTCACTTGGTGTTTATGTCATATTGTCTAGCATCAAATTATTATATTACTAATTTTGCATACTATACACTTTAGTGGATATCATGTATAAGATAATTGTATAATTTTGTATACAGTATTTTTGTATATACTCTGCTCTTTTGCTTTGATTTTATTTATGATGTCAGGTATTCGTTTTTCACAGTTTATTATATTTGTTTGTTGTGTGCTCACACGTTTATCACTCAGGTTTTCACATGACACTGCACAGCACTTGCTGCTTATGTACTCGATTCTCCTGACTTTTGTATCATTCACTTTGTATTGGTAGTTTACACTACCCACTCCTTGCTTCACACTGATCTACTTGCTCCCGGCATAGGATTTCTCTACTTTGTGTATTGTTGCCTTGGCAACCACTTTTTCCCTGTACGACGCCCTGATCACGTGACGTTGTGTGCAGCTTCCATTCACTTCCGGGTTCTAACGGGCAAACACACTCCTCCTCACTTCACCATTGGGTAAGTGTTTATTCACTTAGATTTGTATTTTATATATAAACACTTTCTTGTCATGTATTATATGATCTTGAAAAAGACCCGGCAGGGTCGAAACGTCGATTGATTTTTTTGTACATCACAGATGATTTATTAAAGCACCAGTTTTCCTATTAACCAGAAGACCTGTGAGTGCATTTTGATTTTTATTTTTGTTTATATATTTGACGCCAACAATTTGCACCCAGGCATGTGAGTTACAAATTTATATTTTTTTGGAGGTGAGTGCCAAGCGTTCACCTATATATATATATATATATATATATATATATTAAAATTCCACGTGTATATTTAAGTTATATTTTAACATAATTATGCAATTGTATTAATTAAATTTGATTGACGTGCCTGACAACCCAGGAAGAAAGTGGAGAGAATTTAATTCATTTACATTTAACCCTGTAACTTTCCAAGACAACATAAAACGTGTACATGAGGGGTACTGTTTTACTCGGGAGACTTCGCTAAACATAAATATTAGTGTTTCAAAATGGTAAATTGTATTACAACAATGATATTTTCACAAAAATTTTAGTTTTTTGCATTTTTCACACATGAACGTCACTTTCACTGACAATATTAGTGTTGTAATACATTTTACTGTTTTGAAACACTTATATTTGTGTTCCATGAAGTCTCCCAAGTATAACAGCACCCCCAATGTACACATTTTAGAAAGTTAGAGAGTCAAATATAAGGCTTGCATTTAATTTTTTTCACATTGAAATTTCCCAGTTTGGTAATGTAGACTTTGATACTGTATGATAGCCCAGGAAAGAGAATTACCCCCATGATGGCATGCCATTTGCAAAAGTAGACAACCCAAGGTATTGCAAGCGGGGTACGTCCAGTCTTTTTTAGTAGTCACTTATTCACAAACACTTGCCAAATATTTTTATTTTTTTTCATACAAAAACAAATATGAATGCTAACATTGTCCAGTGCTTGTGACTAAGTGGCTACTAAAAAAAACTGGACATACCAAGCTTACAATACATTGGGTTGTCTACTTTTTCAAATTGTATGCCATTATGGAGTTAATTCTCATTCCTGGGCTACCACACAGTCTCAAAGGTAACATTACTAATCTGGCCAATTTCAGTGTGAAAAAACTGCAAAATGGAATGTGCTATATTTAACCCTGTAACTTTACAAAACACCGTAAAACCTGTTAATGGGTGGTACTGTTGCACTCATGAGACATCACTGAATAATAATATGTGCATTTTATTGCAGAAAAAGCTAACAGTATTATGACATTGGCTGTTAAAATGTCACGCAGAACTAAACATTTCTTTAAACATCTTAATTTCTCAAACTTTTTCAGATTTTATTCATAATAAATAATGTTTTATATATGAATAATTAAAGCCCTGTTTCTCCTAAACAAAATGATATATAATAAGTGTGGGTGCACTTAATATGAAAGAGGTGAATTACGGTTGAACAGACATATAGTCAAATTCCAGGTTTTGTTTACAGTTTGTTTAGATCAGAACGTGTACTATTGACTTCGTCCTGAAGGGGTTAATAAACTAATGATAGCTAATGGTAATCAACAAAAGGAATAGGGCCTAGATACGCCTTCCTCCAATCCCACTGAATGCCCACTACACCTTCCACTGGAGAGTCCCATTATTTTCTACTATTGTTATGTGCATGTTTTGTGTGAAATACTGTTTTGTCCAAAGAAATATTAATGCCAGACTAAGTAGATTTGATACTTTCCAAAAGACTTTATGAGACTTCCTCTTCAGTCATAAGGAAAATGGTGCATGAAGCAATCAAACTGATTTATGCTGATTTTACAACTTCATATAATCTAGAGCTTTGAAACAGGAACGTTTCAATTCATCATAGAAACTGACAAAATGTCAGAATGTTGCACACTTTCCCAATCACTATGAAATACCCCTTATATATTTATGGCACAAAACAACAAAAATGTCATGTCTTATGATAGTAGCTGGGCTTTAAAATGAATTTGCGACTGCAAGCCTGGAGTGTCTATGATATACTCACCATAGCTGATTTTCTAATTTGCCAGGGCTAGAGGCAAGAAGAAATTTTGAACCCTGAAATATGATATATTTCTCCAGTTCATTTTATGATTCTAAATTTACAAATCTATGCAAGGACATTTTATGGATAAAACAAAAATATATAGACTTATTTTGTACCAGTTGGGTTTAAAATTTCCCACTGAATATGTGATGTAACAGCACATGGAAGCCACAATTGTCCACTTGCAACCAATTTTCTTTATAAGAATACGTGGGAGAAGCAGAGAAGAACATATAAGACATCCGTAGACAACACTTAATGATGCAACACCAATGCCTTTTTCCGGGTTCAAGCTACTCTGTGAAAAGAAATAATGTTAATTAAGCCTTTTAATGAATTTGTTTAGATAAATACAACACTGTCACATTTATCTCATCTAATACTTGACTATAGCCTTGTATTTTGCTCCCGGAACTCAGTATATCATAATATGAACAAGTATGTGTGCCACAAAAATTAATCTCTAGCACAAACATTGTTAATGCCAAAGATATCAGTGTTGCAACTGACACGGCTCTTTTTATTTATTTTTTTAAAGTCCTGAACATTGCATAAAAAGCAGGTATTGAACACTACTCAAACTGACATAACAACAGAAGAGATATTTTGAGAATGTGTATTTATACACATATTGTATTTGATTCTGCACAGCCAAAGATATTTATCATTTACTTTACATTTCTTTGTAACAATGTGAAACGTCCATAGTCTAAAAACAATGTTAAAAAAGCATAGTGACTTTCACTGCCAGCATACAGTTCTATATTAAGGTACAGGACAGGTTAGTCTACAACTGCCTATAAACACTTTCTCGGTTACTAAATCCCTACTTGACCCAAAATAATTTGGTTTCTGTATTAAACACTTGCCTGAAACTGCATTAACCTATTTAAAACTAAATGCCACGTCTCTATGCTTATATGCAAGGATCTTTCAGCTGTCTATAAAACAATTCATCACCTTTGGCATCTGTAGCTCTGCCAGGTGAGGTGTGGCTAGTGCTGCATAAACAAAGTGATTTAACTCCTAAATGGCAGAGAATTGAGCAGTGAGACTGAATGGGGCATGGTCCATGATAAAACCACATCACTAAATTAGAGTAGTTTGGTCGCTTAGAATGTCTAATAATAATAACAATATTGTTTTCATTTTTTACAGGACTAGCAATAATGAAGGTCATTATGCGATGTCATATAACCTATGCAGTACCAGTTACACTTAACATATATATGTTTAGTCATTACCTCTTCATGACCGTTATGTAGATTTTAACCCCTTCAGGACCGAGGACGGTTCAGGACCGTCATCGGCATTTTAGCGTTGCCGACCGGTCATGATCCTGAACCATCCTAACGGTGCAATGTACTTACCCAATCGCCGTCGTTCCCCCGGCGGCGATCGGTGTTGCTCCCGTTGTGGGGAGACTGCCTGCAGCCCAGACAGTCTCCCCGCGGCGGATTAGTGTCCATGTGTATGCCTGCAGGGGGACTGTCTGTGCTTACAGGCAGTCTCCCTGCTAGTGTAAAATCATTAAAAAAATAAAAGTTAATTTTAATAAACAAAATTTGTTTTATATATGTGTATATATAATGTCATACTAAGTGTATTTTATATTAATATGTACATATATTAATATAAAAATACACTTATAATTAAATTACACATGTATATATATAATATATATAATAACTATATATACTGTATATAAATATTATTATAAAATACAAATAATAAGTAATTTAAATTAAATAAAAACATGTAAAATAATAATAAAAAATTTAAAATATATATCTATATGAAATTTTATTCTAAATGTATTTTGATAGTAATATATATTTATATCAAAATACACCTAGAATGAAATTGTATATATATATATCTACGTATATATAAATAAATAAAAATAATACTAAATATACATATGTCCATATGTAAAATTACATAAATAATTATATAAATATACACGTAGACTTCAAATATATAAATATGCATATATATTTAAATTCTACGTACATATTTATGTAATATTTTTACATAATGAAGTAATTTTATTGATTGCAATTTGAGGGACCTGCCTGCCAACCCAGGCCGAACGTCCAGAGAATTTAATTTGCTAGCACTATATTTTGCCCTGTAACTTTCTATGACGCCCTAAAACCTGTACATGGGGAGTACTGTTTTACTCGGGAGACTTCGCTGAACACAAATATTAGTGATTCAAAACAGCAAAACATATCACAGCGATGATATTGTCAGTGAAAGTGACTTTTTTTTGCATTTTTCACACACAAACAGCACTTTTACTGATGATATAATTGTTGTGATACGTTTTCGTGTTTTGAAACACTAATATTTGTGTTCAGCAAAGTCTCCAGAATATAACAGTACCCCCCCATGTACAGGTTTGATAGCGTTTTTGAAAGTTACAGGGTCAAATATATGCGTATGGTAGCCCAGGAATTAGAATTGCTCCCATGATGGCATACCATTTGCAAAAGAAGACAACCCAAAATATTGCAAATGGGATATGTCCAGTCTTTTTTAGTAACCACTTAGTCACAAACACTGGCCAAAATTAGCGTTCAATTTGTTTTTTTACTTTTTTCACACACAAACAAATATGAACACTAACTTTGGCCAGTGTTTTCGACTAAGTGGCTACTAAAAAAGACTGGACATACCCTATATTGAACACCCTGGGTTGTCTACTTTAAAAAAAATATGTATAATGTATGTTTTTAAACCGCAATATCCTACTTGTACCTATAGCCCTATAACTTGCAAAAAAAACAAAAAAGCTCATAAACACTGGGTATTTTTAAACTCAGGACAAATTTTTTAATCTATTTAGCAGTTTTTTTCATTCGCTTTTGTAGATGAGTAAAAGATTTTTCAAGTAAAAGTCAAAAAACATGTATTTTTTTTCACTTTTTCATCATTGTTTTATTTTTTTTAAATTAAATTACATGAGATTATATAAATAATAGTATGTAAAGAAAGCACCTTTTGTCCTGAAAAAAACAATATATAATTTATATGGAAACAGTAAATGAGAGAGCGGAAAATTACAGCTAAACACAAACACCACAAAAGTGTAAAAAAGAGGCCCGGTCGCAAATGAACAACATTGCAAAAACAGTCCAGTCCTTAAGGGGTTAAAATATCAAATCAATATCTTTCTCATTCACTTTATATTTAAATAAGATAAAATATTGGATTAAGATATTCATAACAAATGCCCTTTTAAAGAAGATTTGCCTTTTTTGTTACCTGCAATGTTTGAAGTCCTCCGTATGCTGTAAACAGAAGAAGAAATCCAATGGAAACTATTATGATATTCTTAAAATGCTTTAGTCCCATTTTTCTTCGCTGTCTGATGTTTTCAAATATATTTGATCTTTACGGATGTACATAAAAGCAATAATAAAATGAAAAAATATTAGCAAAACTGTTCCTTCATCTCATACTAAATAGTGTGTAATATGATTACAAAGACTAAGCATTATGATTAGTAGTCAGATAACAGTTTATTTATTGACTTCTATTTGAAAGAATAGGGAAATGAAATGGCACAACTGCATTTGGCATAGGTTCATTATGCTAAAATCCTATGTATAATTAGCTTTTGTTTTCACTGTTGGTTTTGGCAAAGTATTTACATTTTTGGCACCTATCCTTTAAAAGGAGAGTTAAGGGGTTTTAAAATAAATTTCAATAACAATAACAATAATTATATTGTGAAATAACTAAAAGGTTTTTTTTTTTAACTTTCCAAACACATTAATATGCTATATATGCTTGATGGTGGAAGGCAGTGGCAGCTGGTGAAGTTTAATGATAGTTCGGTCCTGCCTCTGCTGATTTGTTGAGCTCTATCCACTTGTCTCCATGTACTCAAATTCTGACCAATCTATTTTAAAGAGGTTTAATTCCACTTAGTGATGGTTTTACCCAATCTCAAACCTAAAAGAACAATACTCGGGCCGAGGAGTGAAGCAAGGTTAGGTAGTGTCTGTTGGTAAGTCCATAATTTGTGCTTCCTTCAAAACCTTTAAAACATTCACCCACACACCAACTTCTAATTTAACACACATCTACTGACACAATGATCTTGTAATTCCATAATTAGGAATGACAACCTTTTATACCCCAGAACTGGAAACAAATTCATATATAGGGGCACGATACATGTGAGTCTACATTTGTAGTGTAAATACTTAAATGCCTTTGTGGCTTCTTGTATGTAGGGGAAACTGCCACAAAAAATGTCAGGAAGACTCAAACACAAATCTGCAATAAGAACTCCTGGATTTTTTTTTTTTAACATATAATCACAACATCTCACAATTGATAATGTCATTTTAAAACGAGGAGGTGACAGACAAAGGTTGTTAAAGGAAACTATTGGATTCAAACTCTGGATATTCTGTTGTAATAGTTGTAGACTGTAGGTTTCTTTGGATGAAATAATTTTCTCTCTCTTTCCTCATTGTCTCTCGTGACGATATACTGGTCTTATTATTGTCCAAGGGACACCTGGAGTGTACAACCACTGTGGGGTTAACACACAGGCAATATACACACAGATATATCTACATATATCTAAGTAGATTAATGCATTTTTGAGATTACAAAAGTCTCTGGATCATTTTTTAAATATGTATTTTACCTGGAAAGATACATTGAGATTTATTTAGTTTTCAAGTATGTCCTGGGCAGTGTTTAAGGGATTTGATCAGATTTTTTCCTTTTCTCATTTCACGTTGAAGAAAGTTATGAATTTTATTTCCAGTAATGCCATTATTATCCAATTAACATCTTGTGTGTCCATCTGTTTGCGTGGGGTAATACACTGATAGTTGTTGGTACATCTCCCCATACATTATTAGCTATCTCTGTGGTAACTGTATTACTAAATAATGTATTCTGATAAATGTATTCGTTGTATGTGAATATACACTGATCAGTCACATCATTAAAATAATACAATGTGAGCAAGATATTACTTTGAGGCAGAGGGATTTAGATAGACTGGGGGACTGGGTACTCAAATGGCAGATGAAGTTTAATGTTGAAAAATGCAAAGTTTTGCACTTTGGCGTAAAGAAAACACAAGCAACGTATACCCATAGTGGAAGTGAATTAGGGATAACAACACACGAAAAGGACTTGGGAATTGTTATAGACAACAAACTATGCAACAATGTGCAATGTCAATCAGCAGTGGCCAAGGCCAGTAAGGTATTGTCATGCATGAAAAGGGCATTCATTCTCGGGACGAGAATATCATTTTGCCTCTTTATAAATCACTGGTAAGACCCCATATTGAATATGCTGTGCAATTTTGGGCACCTGTTCTAAAGAAGGATATTATGGCACTAAAAAGTGCAGAGACAGGCTACAAAATTAATAAAAGGAATGGAACATATCAGCTATGAAGAAAGGTTAACAAATTGAAACCTATTTAGTTGAGAAAAACATTGCCTGAGAGGGGATATGATAACATTATACAAATATATTCAGGGACAATACAAACCATTGTGTGGAAATCTATTCACAACCCGGACTTTACATAGGACATGAGGCCATGCATTTAGACTGGAAGAAATAAGATTTCGTCTAAGGCAAAGGAAAGGTTTTTTTACTGTAAGAACAATCAGGATGTGGAATTCTCTGCCTGAAGAAGTGGTTTTATCAGAGTCCATACAGATGTTCAAACAGCTACTAGATGTATACTTGCAAAAACAGAATATTCAAGGATATAATCTTTCAATGTAGGGTAATAACTGCTTGATCCAAGGATAAATCTGACTGCCATTCTAGGGTCAAGAAGGATTTTTTTCCTAGCTTATTGCAAAATTGTGCTTCAAACTGGTTTTTTTTGCCTTCTTTTGGATCAACAGCAAAAAACAAATGTGAGGAAGGCTGAACTTGATGGACGCAAGTCTCTTTTGAGCTATGTAACTATGTAACTATGTAATTAACACCACTGACAAGTGAAGTGAATAACATTGATGATACCATTGCAATGGCACCTGTCAATAGGTGGAATATATTAGGCACCACATGAACAGTCAATTCTTGAATTTCATGTGATGAAAGCAAGAACAATGGGCAAGTGACAAGATCTGAGTGACTTTGACAGAGTCCAAATAGTGATAGCTGGATGAGTGGGTCAGAGCATCTCGAAAAGACTTCTGGGGTGTTCGCGGTATGCCATGTTCATTACCTTCCAAAAGTGTTATAAGGATGGACAACCGGTGAACCAGCATCAGGGTCATGGGTGCTTAAGACTCACTGATGCATGTAGGGAGTGAAGGCTAGCCAATCTGGTCAGATCACACAGAAGGTGTCAGAATACACAGTGTAGCCACATACCGGTGAGAGGGCCCACCACCAAAAGCATCATCAATGAAGATGTGAGTTTCAGAACTGGACCATGGTCTAATAAATCACATTTTCAGTATTGACACACAGTAATAACACACGTAGCAGCCCATACAAACATACTAGCACACTCAGAAAGTAACCCATACAAACATACTGACACACATAGAATGACTCATACAAACACACACAGAGTGACCCATACAAACATACTGGCACACACACTCACTGACAAACACATACACTGAACTCTCAGTAAAGTTGTCTCTTACCAGAAGCTACCTGGATGCCCATGGAATGGAGGGGCAGGACTGCAAGATTCATAACAGAAAATCTGAAATCTTTCTGGCATTCAATCAGACCTGATGCCTGCTGACACCACCAATCTCTGCCAGCCCCCTTCTCTATGAATCAGCTCATGCTAATGCACTAATTCACACTGTCACCCTGTCCAGGATCTGACAGCACCATGCAAAGTCTTATTCAGTTTTTTTCTAACATAAGCTTATCATTACTCCTTTATACACCATTGGATTTAATTTTATTTGCAATAAAAACTGTGAAGCACTGCCCCACCTGCCCTTACAGACCAGCCTTCACTGGTGAAAGGGACAGTGTTGTTTTTAGTTGTTTTATTTTAACGTAAACACTGCATTCAGGGAAAATGCAGTGTCTAGGGACACCTCTAGTGGCTGTCACACAGACAGCCAATAGAGGTGCAGCACCTATGTTCAGCATCTCCACGCTCTGCATAGAAATGCTAAATGCTCCCCATAGAGATGCATTGATACAATTCATATCTATGAGGAGATGCTAATTGGTGCAGTGAAATGTTTTTCGATGCATTGGCAATTGCCTCACAAAGCTTTCATATGGGAAAGGGTTAGATTCGTTAAGATCACTATTTTGATCATCTCAGCCAAGGAGACGTCCCAATGAGACTGTTGAGGAGCTGGAAATAAGGTAAGTTTAATACCTTTTTAGAGGCAGGCAAAGAAGGTTAGGGAGCAAAACTTTGTTTTTACAACTATAGTGTCAGGAATATATGTTGAATTTCTAACATGTTTGAATTTCTAACACTTTAACATCCTACATGTATATCTAAAACAACTTTACATGTGAATATATGTTAAAATGGTGGGGGACAATCTCCAAAAACTGAAACTAAGACACTACACGCAAGGCAACAGGGCCAGTAAGTCCCTGGCGGCACTATTACTACAAAAACAAGCCCAGTCAAGGATTCCTTATTTAATCAATCACAATGGGGGGGAAATCTACAACCCTCAAGAGATCAATTCGGAAACATCCGATTATTATAAAAGGCTCTAGAACTTAAAAGACGACTCACAAACACACCAATCAACACACATGGAAATACAAAGTTTCCTGTCCAAGATACACCTCACAACGTTAATGCAATCCCAAAACGACTCCCTTATAAGCCCGATTTCTATGACAGAGTTGACACAAACAATTCTATTGTTACCCCATGGCAAGTCGCCAGGACCTGACGGTTTAACGAACAACTGTTATAAACTCTTTCACACCACAATAGGCCCACAATTAGTTAAGACCCTGAACCACATGCCGCCAGAGATGCTGCTGGCACACATTGCCACCTTACTGAAACCTGGGAAACCCTGCAATAAACCACAAAACTTACGGCCTAGCTCATTGTTAAACACCGATACAAAAATACTAGCTAAGCTATTCGCCACTAGATTAGCAGCTTTAATCCATTCGTTAATACATCCCAACCAAGTAGGATTCATAACGGCAGGCAGGGAGCGGACGGTACAAGGAAAATGTACAGTTTATTTTATGGCCAATGAACCTCCAGGAAGCCCAGGATTTTCATGTCCCTGGTCGCTGAGAAAGCGTTTGACAGGCTGCACTGGAAATTCGGCTTCACTTCAAAATTTGTATCCTTAATTACAGCACTTTACTCCATACCCTCCACCCAAGTAGCGAACAGAGGCGTTGTGTCCAGTCCCTTACACATCTCAAATGGCACGCACCAAGGCTGCCCGCGATCTCCATCCTCTACATCCTGGCCCTGGAACCCCTAGCACAAGCAATACAGAATAACAAGATGATCCAGGGGGTAAAAATCAAAGACAAGGAATATAAAATTACTATGTTCACTGATGATGTGATGCTATCACTTACCGACCCAACAACCTCCATTCCTGCCCTACACACCCTCCTACAACAGTATAGCGACTGTTCTTATTATAAATTAAACAATCCGAACACGCAGGAAATGTGCATCCATGCAACCCCACAACTACTCAGTGACCTACAACAGGCACACGCTTACGACTGGCTGCAAAATTGCCTCACCTTCTTAGGCACAAAATTCACTAAACAGGCGCAAAGCCTGTGCTGGGTAAACTACACCAAAACTCACAACACAATAAAGCAACAAGTACTAAGCTGGAAAGGAAAATACATATCCTGGATGGGGAGAATTGCTGCAGTAAAAATGCTAATTCTTCCTAAACTCTAATATTTTTGTTTTGCACCCTACAGATAGCATAACCACTAAAAAAATTAGCAGGGTGGCCATTATAAGCAGGGCCGTCTTTAACACGGGACAAACGGGGCAGCTGCCCCGGGCCCAGTTACTCCTTGGGGGCCCAAAGCAGCTGCCCTATTTGCCCCGCCGCCCATAGCCTGCATAAGAAAAATCCCCCCCCCCATGGGCCCGCGGTGCTGGTACTGCGGCTGCACCGGGGCCCATACTCTAAGGAGGCTCACCGGGTGGCCAATACATTTAGGGCCACCCGGTGAGCACGTGCAGGGGCCCGGTCGGGTGCTGTGACCCTTTAACAGCACGACCGGGCCCCTTGCTTTACAGCAGCACTGGGAGGAAGTGACGTCCGCAAGTCACTTCCTCCCTCAGAGATGATGAGCCGCGCGGGAGGGAGCCTGTGCCAGGACGCAGTGAGGAGGCGGACTGAGCAAAGAGACCAAGTCCCCAACTCCCAACCACCCAAGCCAGCACACTGGACCCCAGGGAAGGTAGGAAACTGGAGGGGGGCTTTAATGTTTGCATAGGTGCCACACATTCCAGATGCCACACATTCAGTATGTCTGTGGGTCAGTATGTCTGTGTGTGTGTGTCTGTCAGTAGGTCTATGTGTGTCAGAAGGTCTGACTGTGTGCCAGTATGTCTGTCTGGGTGTGTGTCAGTATGTCTGTCTGGGTGTGTGTCAGTATGTCTGTGTGCCAGTATGTCTGTCTGTGTGTGCCACTATGTCTGTGTGTGTGTGTCAGTATGTGTCTGTGTATGCCAGTATGTCTGTCTGGGTGTGTGTCAGTATGTCTGTCTGGGTGTGTGTCAGTATGTCTGTCTGGGTGTGTGTCAGTATGTCTGTGAGTAGGTCTGTGTGTGTGTCTGTCAGTAGGTCTGTGTGTGTGTCTGTCAGTAGGTCGGTGTGTGTATGTGTGTCTGTCTGTCAGTAGGTCTGTGTGTGTCTGTCAGTAGGTCCCTGTCTGTCAGTAGGTCTGACTGTGTGTGTGTCAGTATGTCTGTGTACCAGTATGTCTGTCTGTGTGTGCCATAAATATATATATATATATATATATATATATCGATATATGTGTGTGTGTATATGTGCATACATCTCAGCATTCACACACTAACATCACATACAAATACACACTGGCATTCAAACTCCAAAACACACGTCTGAGTTACACACCAAAATTATATGTAAACACACCCCTGCATTCAAAAACCAACACTACACATAAATACATGCTTGCATGTACGCCAACACCACATACAAACATATTCCATACAAAAACCTGCTAACATTCAAACACACAACAGCTTAGTGCTAAATAGAAACCTTCAAACATGGGTAAATGGAAGAGCCCCAGCTGTCCGTGCATTGCTGGAGTTGCACGACAGATGGGGATCTACCTTCTAATCACCCGTGCGATAGGGAGGCTCAAAAAAATTCTTGCACCTCTCTACTTTAGGTCTGCCACTTCGTTAGGGTGGAGGACGTGATTGCACGCCTGGTGAGGGGGGACAGGTTCCAGGGGCCCAAGCAAATGCTTTGTCCAGGGTCCAATCAATATTAAAGACGGCCCTGATTATAAGTACCCTTATTATGGCACTACATCAGCATGTCAAGCCAGTTCCTTGGACTGTATTAGATGCAGAATAGACTGAGGGCCACAACATAACATCACTAGCCTGGTTGCTGCCACAACACAGAAAGAAGTACAAAAACATGTCACCACTAACGTCCATAACACTGAAAGAATGGAATAGGTACAACATGACACACAACTCCAACACAACCCTATCACCGGCATTGCTACTCCATTCGTTTACGGCCCTAATACCCTCTCTGAATATCGGCCTCTGGCACACACATGGATTGACACACCTTAGCCAACTGTCAGAATGAGGGGTGCTTGGCCCATTTAAACCACTACAAAGCACATACAAACTACTCGATTTGGCAGAGTTCGCCTATAGGCAGATGAGATATTGGTTGGGGAAAAACAAAAATGTACTCCCTACTAAAGAGACTGAGGAACATATGTCTGAGTTTGAAATGATGTGTCTGCGCACAACGAGACCACAAAAACTAATGTCTACCCTATATAACTGCTATTATCAATCACCTGATTTACATAGCCAACCCTTTGTGCAGGCATGGGAAAAAAGAATTTGATAGGAAATGGATGAGCAGTGGGCACAAGTAAAAAGCTTACACTGAGCACTTCACATATAGAGATTGCACGGAAAATATTATACCACTGGTATTTAGTTCCCATACGAATGAAGCACATAAACCCTAAAAATTCAGGAACATGCTGGTGCTGTAACAAGTCCCCAGGCACTATGCTCCATATTTGATGGACATGCCCTGTCTTGGAGCAACTATGGGCAGATACACTTACTCTAATACGAGAGGTGACAGGTACCACCCTAGCACACCCTCCAGAATTTTTTCTACTGCAATATATGCCAAGCCATTTACCCAAAACTGAGAAGTATCTTATATACCATGTTACCTCAGTGGTGCTTATGGCCATATGCAGGAATTGGTTACAACCAACCCCCCCCACCCCCCCCGCACATATGATCCTGCATCCCAATAGTTGATAATACAAGACTTTATGGAACCATGGCCAGGTCACATAGGCCCCTGTTAAGGTTCTGGAACTGTGGGATAGATTTCAAAGAGCACAACCTGCCCAATCAATCAGAGCTCCAAGTCTCAACAGATGAGAATAGTTAGGGGACTGAGACATGCGTCTACAACAAGAGACTATTAGGTAGACTCAGGCTAGGAAAAGGTGGCTGAAGGGATCACTGGGTCTCTGAACCACTCCCCCCCATCCCAGTTCTCCATCACCGAGTTACACAGTTTGTTTGTTCTACAACTGATACGACATACGTACACACCAAATTCTCTACACAAAGTGATGTAATTGATAGGAGGCTGAGTGAATTACAACGAAATGTTACAAAAAGTCAATGTAACAATTTTAATGTATTTGAATAATTGATACCCCATGTAAATGTAATTGTAATTGTATATCATGACTGATATGTTACTTCCTCCTTGACATGTGTACTTGCAAAATTTGAAAAACTGCAAATAAAAATAAATAAATATAAAAAAGGTGGGGGGAAATGAAAAGCAAATTTTTTTTTCATATTTTTGTTTATAATAATTTTTAAACATCTAGTGAAACTAATTAAAAAGAACATGACATAGATTCAAACAGTCCTGATTGTTAAATACCTAATATTTTTAGGACCTAAATACATTTTTGATAGTTAACACCATCCTTATACCAAACCTACACTAATGCTATACCAACCATACCCATTACCCAATACTTACACTAACTCTAACTGTATGCCTACCCTAATCTTACTCTTAATTTTAACCCTACACTATCATTAACCCTAAAACAGAATTGACACATACCCATCATTAATGTATTTTGTAGTTTGTTTTGTTCTGCATGCTAAAGGTAGTTGTTGTTCTCTACTAGAGTTGAGCGAACCTGGACTGTAAAGTTCGAAAATTAAGTTTTTTGGACCCCGGACCCGAACACGGACACATCAGTGTATGTTCGGGTTGGAGTTCGGTGTTTGGCGATTTAATGGCGCGTTTTGAAAGGCTGCAGGGCAGCCAATCAACAAGCGTTTGACTTGTGTGCCCTTAGAAGCCATCACAGCCATGCCTACTAATGGCATGGCTGTGATTGGCCAGTGCAGCATGTGACCCAGCCTCTATATATAAGCTGGAGTTGCGTAGCGTGGCACGCACATGAGCTCTATTTAGTGTAGAGGATGCTGCCACTTTCAGGGACAGATTAGGAAAGAATTCTGCAAACTAGTACATTAGTGGGGGGCACTTCATATCTGAGAGTCAAATAGACGTGTCAAATACTGTTGTTACATCGGAGTTTTAAAAAGTAAATTTTTTGGGATGCTAAATAGTAAATTTGGGGCGTGATCTTCATATCTGAGAGTCAAATAGAAGCGTCAAATACTGCGGTTACAGCGCAATTGTAAACATTCTTATTTTCTGGGTGCTAATCTGCTTAATAGTAAATTTGGGCCCTGCACTTCATATCTGAGAGTCAAATAGAAGCGTCAAATACTGCGGTTACAGCGCAATTGCAAACATTATTATTTTCTGGGTGCTAAACTGCTAAATAGTACATTTGGAACAGGATGTGACATTCACTGTAGCGGCTGTGCGCGCTTTCGGCGTTCTCACCCTGCTCAACTTTGGCCTTCCCGCTCACCGCCTCATATGCGACGTGCCCACAAGGTGGAACTCCACCTTGCACATGCTGGAGAGACTGTAAGAGCAGCAGCAGGTGATAGTGGAGTTTCAGCTGCAGCACGCACGGGTCAGTCGCTCTGCACCAGACTTGCCCTCCAATTAATCAGAGTTAAAGGATTTCAAGTAGACTCATTACAATTACAGGGCCTGTAAAGAGTCCTGTATTGTTATTTGTTGTCACTACCTTTCCACGTCGGGAGTGGGTCATTTGCGCGCCTGCTGCCTTCCTTGCATGTGGTAGCCGTTTCTCAGGCATCCTCTCAGGAATCGATCCCTGATTCCCCATTACTCGTGGTCACCATGGTAGGCACAGAAAGTTGTATCAAAAGTTGATATGGATGACATACGAATGCGTCGTCGCCTTGTTGTTGGGGAGCCCATTGAAAAAGTGCTCTAGCATGACGAGCTGGGTGATCTCCTCTGGGAACTTGGGGGCCAGGGTGGTTGTACTTCCAGGCGCCCTCTGCTCCCTTCTTCCTTCATCTGGATTCATGGAGGTCACCCTCTGTCTATTGGCAAGGACATAGGCTTGCACCTCCAAAAAGGTCCTGCTGACAATCTTCTCTGAGGGTAGCTCTCGGTAATATGCCAGGCGCCATTACACCTCCTTGCGCACTTCCTCCTCATCTCCGGCCCCTGGCTGGGGTTCGTTGCCTCACTGCATGCCTGGTCGTCCTCCATGAGCGCAGCAGTCAATTTGGCCTTGTTACGCCCACCAGGCGTTTTTCCTCTGGCTCCACACAAGTCCTGCAGGGTAGGTCGCTTTAGAGCACTGTAGTCCATGGGTCTGTTGGCAGGGACATGGGATCCCACCGCTTGCCACCAATTGAAGCAGTACCTGGGTAACTGAAGATTATACCCTTTGATTAGAATAGGACAGACCCATTTTCCCAGTAACTGGATGGGATACAGTTCCAGGATACAACTTTTGACCATCTTTATTTGGGTACACAGCTTTGCTTCCTGTTGCCTCCTCCTCCTATTCCACTTCTTCCTCCTCCTCCTCTACCACCTCCTCATCCGGTCAGCATAACACCTTCACCACCAACTTCAGCACAGCCAGGGGGAAACGACTGCAGGCTGTTTTAAAACTAACATGTTTGGGGGAAAAACCCCATAGCGCGCAGGAGCTGTGGACGGGCATGGAACAACAGACCGATGAGTGGTTGTTGCCACTGAGCCTCAAGCCCGGCCTGGTGGTGTGTGATAATGGGTGAAATCTCGTAGCAGCTCTGGGCCTAGCCGGTTTGACGCACATCCCTTGCCTGGTGCATTTGCTGAATTTGGTGGTACAGAAATTCCTGAAAAACTACCCAGATATATCAGAGCTGCTGCAGAAAGTGCGGGCCGTCTGTGCGCGCTTTTGGCGTTCTCACCCTGCTGCTGCTCACCTGTCTGCGCTGCAGTGTAACTTTGGCCTTCCCGCCCACTGCCTCATGAGACTGTGCGAGCAGCAACAGGTGATAGTGGAGTTTCAGCTGCAGCACGCACGGGTCAGTCGCTGTGCGGAACAGAGTTTTCTTTTTTATATGTCCCAATATTTTGGGGGCTACCTCAATTAAAAAAAAAACTAAAACTAAAATAAAGAAAAACAAATAAAAAACAGTGTTGGCTACCTTCTCCTCCTCCTCCACCGCCGCTTCCACCTACACTGCCACTGCGTATACCCAGATGTATCAGAGCTGCTGCAGAACGTGCGGGCAGTCTGTGCATGCTTTCAGCATTCTCACTCTGCTGCTGCTCGCCTGTCTGCGCAGTAGCGTAACTTCAACCTTTCCGCACATCGCCTCATGAGACTGTGCGAGCAGCAGCAGGCAATAGTGGAGTTTCAGCTGCAGCACGCACGGGTCAGTCGCTCTATGGAACAGAGTTTTCTTTTTCTTACATGTCCCAATATTTTGGGGGCTACCCCAATTTAAAAAAAATAAAATAAAATAAAAAACAGTGTTTGCTACCTCCTCCTCCTCCACCACCGCCGCTTCCACCTACACCGCCACGGTCACCGCCTCCTCAACCTATGGGTCACTTAGTATAAACTAGGTACACAATAGCAGAGGCTTGTGAAGGCCTTTTCTCCATGCATCAGGAGTAGAGCTCAGTTTGAACAATGGAAGAGAATACCCTGCACTCCAACCCTCTCTCAAATGGATAATTCTGGTGATCCTCCTGACAGCCATGCTTTAGATTTTGTTTTATGTTCTTCCAAAGCTAAAATCAAAGTTTCTATCTAATGCTATTTTATGGCTCAGCTGAATTTTTAATTTTTATGTATTTTATGTTATTTTAAGTGATTTCCCTATCCACATTTGTTTGTAGGGCACTTGTCCAACTCTTACCCCCATTTTACTTCCTTTTGCAGCCCTCTAGCCCTTTCCAGGACTTTTTTAGAGGCATTTTTGTGCCCAAGTTTGGGTCCCCCTTGACTTCAATGGGGTTCAGATTTGGGGTCAAGTTCGATCCCGAACCCGGACTTTTTTTCAAAGTTCGGCCGAACACACCGGACCCGAACATCCAGGTGTCCGCTCAACTCTATTCCCTACCCTATAGAGGTTTGTTTACTTAAATGTTATTCAACTATCTCTTATCTCTAAAGACTTTCTCTGTTATTTCTGCTCCCCCCCCCTTATTTTATTGATACCCACCCGAATGGTCTTGCTTGACCAATCCTCACCTCCTCTGTGCATCTCCATTCCATAGTTTGATTGCAGGCCTTTTTTGACCCTATCATCTCTCTTTCCACAGTCTGAGTTTTAAAAGCTCCCTACTGCAATCCAGGACATAGCTCAGAGGCCCACCAACCCCTCCCCTCACCACCTCACCCCATGTTCCTTACTACATTTATAGATATAATCTCACACACAACTTTAGATGATTAGACATGGCAGCTGCAAACATTGCCAGTAATCAGCACACTCCTTCATTCCTTTAACCCCTAACATTCAGTCCTCATTCTCCTTACTTCTACTCATTCTGTTTTCCTCAAAGTTCCTTCTCATAGGAGCAATGCTTTATTTTCTTCTCTTCTCCTTTTCTCTCATCTCCCTCAGCATCAAACTATCTCATTATAGCCACTTCCCTCAACAACACAATTAAATTAACATTAACATTAATCCCTCTCTGCGTCACTCCCCCCTTCTCTCATCTAATACCTTAAACTAATTTCTCTATTCTCTCTCTCCTGCTCTAACTCAATCTCATCCTAGACCCCGCTCATATAAAACCCATTCACACCTTCTGTCACTATCTCTCCTCCTACTTCTAGCAGCTGGTGATGTCTCACCCAACCCGGGGCCCTTCACCTCATCTGCCCACACTTAGACAACCAGAAACCACACAAACCTCATCCACATACCATGCAGTTTATCCTCCTTTACCAACATTCAGTGTGCACTCTGGAGCGCCCGTTCAATCTGTAGTAATATTAAATATACAGCTATACACAACCTTGTCATCTCTAACTCACTCACAATATTGGCACTCACTGAGACCTGGTTGTCCCCCTCTGATACTGCTATTCCCGCTTCTTTGTGTTTCAGTGGCCTACAATTCTCCCACACTCCCAGACTCAACTGTAAAGGAGGCGGTGTAGGCACCCTTAATGTACCTTTCAACCTATCCTCCCTGCCCTTTCCTTTACTTCCTTTGAAGTTCACACTGTACGCCTTTTTAAGTTCACTCCTTTAAGAATTGCCATCATCTATCACCCCCCCACCCCCCCGGTCATCCTAGGCTATTCATCAAACACTTTTCTTCATGGCTATCCCACTTTCTCTCCTCTAGCACTCCCTCCCTCATACTTGGGGGCTTTAACATCCCAATCAACAACCTCAACTGCCCTGATGTCTCCCGTCCGCTCTCTGTAACCTCCTCCTTTGGCCTCAGGCAGTTGTCTACTTCAGCAACTCATACAGCAGGAAACACTCTTGACCTCATCTTCACCAATCTCTGTACCACCTCTAATCTCTCCACTGTTCCATTTACTTTGTCTGACCACCATCTACTATGATTCGACATCAGCATACCCCGTACCCAAATTTCACCACCCTCATCTCTCCAACCTCGTGGAAACCTCAACTGCCTTGATCTCCTGCATTTCTCCACAATACTCTCCTTTTACCCATATCAAATCTAACTTGCCCTAACTCGGCTACCTCACTCTACAACTCAACTCTCTCCTCTCAACTCGACATCATGGCACCTCCTACAATTAAACGCAGCAAGCGCCCCCAATTACAACCCTGGCACACCAATCTGACCCGTTACCTCCAAAAATGTTCTAGAGCTGCTGAACGCTGCTGGAGAAAGTCTCACTTTGCATCTCACTTCCTCCACTATACATTTATGCTGCGCTCCTACAGCCTGTCTCTCTCTGTTGCAAAAGTACACTACTTTAATACCCTCATAAGTACACTGTCCCATCAACCCAAACACCTATTTCACACTTTTGATGCTCTTCCTCGCCCTTTCATTCCACCTCCCTCTACCACCTTGTCCGCCACAAACTTTGCATCTCACTTCACTGAGAAGATCTCTACAATCAGAGAATTGATCGCTAATTTCTCTTCTTCCCCTACCATTACATCACCCAACCCCACTCCCTCCACTACTCTACACTCATTCACACCTGCTACAGCAGAAGAGGTTTCTTCTCAGCCCCGGTCTTCCCGCCCCACCACCTGTTCCCTCAATCCTATTCCTTCATATATCATACGCACTATGTCTCCCT
>OW240913.1:247723845-247791448 GCA_933207985.1 Pelobates cultripes | reverse complement strand
GTAAATTAATTCAAATATACATATAGATAAATATATATAATTACATAAATGATTACATAAGTATACACATAGAATTTAAATACATATATATGTATAAATATTAAAATTCCACGTGTATATTTAAGTTATATTTTAACATTATTATGCAATTGTATTAATTAAATTTGATTGACGTGCCTGACAACCCAGGAAGAAAGTGGAGAGAATTTAATTCACAAGCACTATATTTAACCCTGTAACTTTCCAAGACAACATAAAACGTGTACATGAGGGGTACTGTTTTACTCGGGAGACTTTGCTAAACATAAATATTAGTGTTTCAAAATGGTAAATTGTATTACAACAATGATATTTTCACTAAAATTTAAGTTTTTTGCATTTTTCACACATAAACGTCACTTTCACTGACAATATTATTGTTGTAATACATTTTACTGTTTTGAAACACTTATATTTGTGTTCAATGAAGTCTCCCAAGTATAACAGCACCCCCAATGTACACATTTTAGAAAGTTAGAGAGTCAAATATAAGGCTTGCATTTAATTTTTTTCATATTGAGATTTGCCAGTTTGGTAATGTAGACTTTGATACCGTATGATAGCCCAGGAAAGAGAATTACCCCCATGATGGCATGCCATTTGAAAAAGTAGACAACCCAAGGTATTGCAAGCGGGGTACGTCCAGTCTTTTTTAGTAGTCACTTATTCACAAACACTTGCCAAATATTTTTATTTTTTTTCATACAAAAACAAATATGAATGCTAACATTGTCCAGTGCTTGTGACTAAGTGGCTACTAAAAAAAACTGGACATACCCCGCTTTTTACAATACATTGGGTTGTCTACTTTTGAAAATTGTATGCCATTATGGAGATAATTCTCATTCCTGGGCTACCACACAGTCTCAAAGGTAACATTACTAATATGGCAAATTTCAGCATGAAAAAACTGCAAAATAGAATGTGCTATATTTAACCCTGTAACTTTACAAAACACTGTAAAACCTGTTAATGGGGGGTACCGTTGCACTCATGAGACATCACTGAATAATAATATGTGCATTTTATTGCAGAAAAAGCTAACAGTATTATGACATTGGCTGTTAAAATGTCATGCAGAACTAAACATTTCTTTAAACATCTTAATTTCTCAAACTTTTTCAGATTTTATTCATAATAAATAATGTTGTATATATGAATAGTTGATGAGAAATTAAAGCCCTGTTCCTCCTAAACAAAATTATATATAATAAGTGTGGGTGCACTTAATATGAAAGAGGTGAATTACGGTTGAACAGACATATAGTCAAATTCCAGGTTTTGTTTACAGTTTGTTTAGATCAGAACGTGTACTGTTGACTTCGTCCTGAAAGGGTTAATAAACTTGTAATGGATCACCTGGCACCCCGACTGGGTACCTCAGTTGAAGGATGCTCCTAGCACTTCGTGAGGACTCCAAGCACTGCAGCAGACACCAAAACCACCGAACCGTAGGAGCATATGAATGCTCTCAAGCATCTGAATGCTCTCAAGCATATGAATGCTGTAGACAGTTGAATAGGAAACCATACGAATAGGTTTACACTCCTAGCAGTCAAACTGGAACAGCATACAATAAATCCTCCCCCAATAATGAGACGACACTTCACTTTGAGGGTTAAGCAGGAACTCAAGTGCTGGCACACCCAGCCTGGTTTTTATTACAATCCACAAAACATAGTACAGCCCACAGGGCGTTACAAAACAACCAATCAATCCGTACAATGCACCCAGACACTCCCACACAAAATCCTCCCCTCTGCAGGTGATATGATTACTGAACACAATGGGTAATCTCATTATCACCGGCAGAGGAATACAGTTTTTACACAATATTTATAACTTCTAAAATATACATGTCACAAACATAAATCATACATTTTCATAATCAATCCATTCAGGGGAACAACATATTTAAAAATGGCACGAATCAGACCAGGGGTTCAAAAGTTAAGGGAAAGTCCTTTGTGACTAAATCAAGCATGGCTTTCTGGCCCAAACCAGTTTCAGAGTCTTCTATCCTGGAGAGTAATTCAATTATCTCCCAGGACAGACACAAGACTCCATTAAGCACATGGTTGCAAAAAGACACAAAACACTTTAAAATACATAAAGTAACCTTTTCACATAACACACAGACATTTCACATATCCCCAGATAGCTGCGATCTGAGCCCACAAAACTACTGAAGAGCGCTCAGATCCTATTCACACAGTTCAATTGCTATGGAGCCGAAGTCTTTAACTACACAAATGGGCTCCATGGCATAGCTATCTGGGTTAACACATTCTCATAAAGTCTGGTCCATAGTCCAAAGGCAAGAGGCGGGCAAGCAGCCCCCTCCAAGGACACGTGGCGAGGCCGGTTTCGCCACAAAACTAATGATAGCTAATGGTATTCAACAAAAGGAATAGGGCCTAGATACCCCTTCCTCCAATCCCACTGAATGCCCACTACACCTTTCACTGGAGAGTCCCATTATTTTTTACTATTGTTATGTACATGTTTTGTGTGAAATACTGTTTTGTCCAAAGAAATATTAATGCCAGACTAAGTAGATTTGATACTTTCCAAAAGACTTTATGAGACTTCCTCTTCAGCCATAAGGAAAATGGTGCATGAAGCAATCAAACTGATTTATGCTGATTTTACAACTTCATATAATCTAGAGCTTTGAAACAGGAACGTTTCAATTCATCATAGAAACTGACAACATTTCAGAATGTTGCACACTTTCCCAATCACTATGAAATACCCCTTATATATTTATGGCACAAAACAACAAAAATGTCATGTCTTATGATAGTAGCTGGGCTTTAAAAATAATTTGCGACTGCAAGCCTGGAGTGTCTATGATATACTCACCATAGCTGATTTTCTAATTTGCCAGGGCTAGAGGCAAGAAGAAATTTTGAAACCTGAAATATGATATATTTCTTCATTTCATTTTATGATTCTAAATTTACAAATCTATGCAAGGACATTTTATGGATAAAACAAAAATATATAGACTTATTTTGTACCAGTTGGGTTTAAAATTTCCCACTGAATATGTGATGTAACAGCACATGGAAGCCACAATTGTCCACTTGCAACCAATTTTCTTTATAAGAATACGTGGGAGAAGCAGAGAAGAACATATAAGACATCCGTAGACAACACTTAATGATGCAACACCAATGCCTTTTTCCGGGTTCAAGCTACTCTGTGAAAAGAAATAATGTTAATTAAGCCTTTTAATGAATTTGTTTAGATAAATACAACACTGTCACATTAATGAGAGATACCTCATCTAATACTTGACTATAACCTTGTATTTTGCTCCCGGAACTCAGTGTATCATAATATGAACAAGTATGTGTGCCACAAAAATTTATATCTAGCACAAACATTGTTAATGCCAAAGATATCAGTGTTGCAACACACACGGCTCTTTTTATTTATTTTTTTAAAGTCCTGAACATTGCATAAAAAGCAGGTATTGAACGCTACTCAAACTGACATAACAACAGAAGAGATATTTTGAGAATGTGTATTTATACACATATTGTATTTGATTCTGCACAGCCAAAGATATTTATCATTTACTTTACATTTCTTTGTAACAATGTGAAACGTCCATAGTCTAAAAACAATGTTAAAAAAGCATAGTGACTTTCACTGCCAGCATACAGTTCTATATTAAGGTACAGGACAGGTTAGTCTACAACTGCCTATAACACTTTCTCGGTTACTAAATCCCTGCTTGACCCAAAATAATTTGGTTTCTGTATTAAACACTTGCCTGAAACTGCATTAACCTATTTAAAACTAAATGCCACGTCTCTATGCTTATATGCAAGGATCTTTCAGCTGTCTATAAAACAATTCATCACCTTTGGCATCTGTAGCTCTGTCAGGTGAGGTGTGGCTAGTGCTGCATAAACAAAGTGATTTAACTCCTAAATGGCAGAGAATTGAGCAGTGAGACTGAATGGGGCATGGTCCATGATAAAACCACATCACTAAATTAGAGTAGTTTGGTCGCTTAGAATGTCTAATAATAATAATAATGTTTTAATTTTTTACAGCACTAGCAATAATGAAGGTCATTATGCGATGTCATATAACCTATGCAGTACCAGTTACACTCAACATATATATGTTTAGTCATTACCTCTTCATGACAGTTATGTAGGTTTTAACCCCTTCAGGACCGAGGACGGTTCAGTACCGTAATCGGCATTTTAGCGTTGCCGACCGGTGACGATCCTGAACCATCCTAACGGTGCAATGTACTTACCCGATCGCCGTCGTTCCCCCGGCGGCGATCGGCGTTGCTCCCATTGTGGGGAGACTGCCTGCAGCCCAGACAGTCTCCCCGCGGTGGATTAGTGTCCATGTGTATGCCTGCAGGGGGACTGTCTGTGCTTACAGGCAGTCTCCCTGCTAGTGTAAAATCATTAAAAAAAATAAAAGTTAATTTTAATAAACAATTTTTTTTTTATATGTGTATATATATATATATATATATATATATATATATGATATATAGACATATATGTCTATATATAATGTCATACTAAGTGTATTTTTATATTAATATGTACATATATTAATATAAAATACACTTATAATTAAATTACACACGTATATATATAATATATATAATAACTATATATATTGTATATAAATATTATTATAAAATACAAATGATAACTAATTTAAATTAAATAAAAACATGTAAAATAATAAAAAAATTAAAATATATATCTATATGAAATTTTATTCTAACTGTATTTTGATAGTAATATATATTTATATCAAAATACACTTAGAATGAAATTGTATATATATATATCTATGTATATATAAATAAATAAAAATAATACTAAATATACATATGTCCATATGTAAAATTACATAAATAATTATATAAATATACTCGTAGACTTCAAATATATAAATATGCATATATATTTAAATTCTACGTACATATTTATGTAATATTTTTACATAATTAAGTAATTTTATTGATTGCAATTTGAGGGACCTGCCTGCCAACCCAGGCCGAAAGTCCAGAGAATTTAATTTGCTAGCACTGTATTTTGCCCTGTAACTTTCTGTGACACCCTAAAACCTGTACATGGGGAGTACTGTTTTACTCGGGAGACTTCGCTGAACACAAATATTAGTGATTCAAAACAGAAAAACATATCACAGCGATGATATTGTCAGTGAAAGTGACTTTTATTTTGCATTTTTCACACACAAACATCACTTTTACCGATGATATAATTGTTGTGATACGTTTTCGTGTTTTGAAACACTAATATTTGTTTTCAGCAAAGTCTCCAGAATATAACAGTACCCCCCCGTGTACAGGTTTGATAGCGTTTTTGAAAGTAACAGGGTCAAATATATGCGTATGGTAGCCCAGGAATGAGAATTACTCCCATGATGGCATACCATTTGCAAAAGAAGACAACCCAAAATATTGCAAATGGGATATGTCCAGTCTTTTTTAGTAGCCACTTAGTCACAAACACTGGCCAAAATTAGCGTTCAATTTGGTTTTTTACTTTTTTCACACACAAACAAATATGAACGCTAACTTTGGCCAGTGTTTTCGACTAAGTGGCTACTATAAAAGACTGGACATACCCCATATTGAACACCCTGGGTTGTCTACTTTAAAAAAAATATGTATATGTGGGGTGTTATTTAGAGATTTATGACAGATAATAGTGTTACAATGTCACTATTGATACATTTTAAAAATGTATGTTTTTAAACCGCAATATCCTACTTGTACCCATAGCCCTATAACTTGCAAAAAAAAAGCAAAAAAGCACATAAACACTGGGTATTTTTAAACTCAGGACAAAAATTTGAATCTATTTAGCAGTTTTCTTCATTCACTTTTGTAGATGAGTAAAAGATTTTTCAAGTAAAAGTCAAAAAACATGTATTTTTTTTTCAATTTTTCATCATTGTTTTATTTTTTTTAAATTAAATTACATGAGATTACATAAATAATGGTATGTAAAAAAAGCCCCTTTTGTCCTGAAAAAAACAATATATAATTTGTATGGAAACAGTAAATGAGAGAGCGAAAAATTTCAGCTAAACACAAACACCACAAAACACCACCGCAAATGTACAACATTGCAAAAACAATCCAGTCCTTAAGGGGTTAAAATATCAAATCAATATCTTTCTCATTCACTTGATATTTAAATAAGATAAAATATTGGATTAAGATATTCATAACAAATGCCCTTTTAAAGAAGATTTGCCTTTTTTGTTACCTGCAATGTTTGAAGTCCTCCGTATGCTGTAAACAGAAGAAGAAATCCAATGGAAACTATTATGATATTCTTAAAATGCTTTAGTCCCATTTTTCTTCGCTGTCTGATGTTTTCAAATATATTCGATCTTTACGGATGTACATAAAAGCAATAATAAAATGAAAAAATATTAGCAAAACTGTTCCTTCATCTCATACTAAATAGTGTGTAATATGATTACAAAGACTAAGCATTATGATTAGTAGTCAGATAGTTTATTTATTGACTGTTTGAAAGAATAGGGAAATGAAATGGCACAATTGCATTTGGCATAGGTTCATTATTCTAAAATCCTATGTATAATTAGCTTTTGTTTTCACTGTTGGTTTTGGCAAAGTATTTACATTTTTGGCACCTATCCTTTAAAAGGAGAGTTAAGGAGTTTTAAAATAAATTTCAATAACAATAATTATATTGTGAAATAACTAAAAGGTTTGTTTTTTTTAAAACTTTCCAAACACATTAATATGCTATATATGCTTGATGGTGGAAGGCAGTGGCAGCTGGTGAAGTTTAATGATAGTTCGGTCCTGCCTCTGCTGATTTGTTGAGCTCTATCCACTTGTCTCCATGTACTCAAATTCTGACCAATCTATTTTAAAGAGGTTTAATTCCACTTAGTGATGGTTTTACCCAATCTCAAACCTAAAAGAACAATACTCGGGCCGAGGAGTGAAGCAAGGTTAGGTAGTGTGTGTTGGTAAGTCCATAATTTGTGCTTCCTTCAAAACCTTTAAAACATTCACCCACACACCAACTTCTAATTTAACACACATCTACTGACACAATGATCTTGTAATTCCATAATTAGGAATGACAACTTTTTATACCCCAGAACTGGAAACAAATTCATATATAGGGGCACGATACATGTGAGTCTACATTTGTAGTGTAAATACTTAAATGCCTTTGTGGCTTCTTGTATGTAGGGGAAACTGCCACAAAAAATGTCAGGAAGACTCAAACACAAATCTGCAATAAGAACTCCTGGATTTTTTTTTTAACATATAATCACAACATCTCACAATTGATAATGTCATTTTAAAACGAGGAGGTGACAGACAAAGGTTGTTAAAGGAAACTATTGGATTCAAACTCTGGATATTCTGTTGTAATAGTTGTAGACTGTAGGTTTCTTTGGATGAAATAATTTTCTCTCTCTTTCCTCATTGTCTCTCGTGACGATATACTGGTCTTATTATTGTCCAAGGGACACCTGGAGTGTACAACCACTGTGGGGTTAACACACAGGCAATATACACACAGGTATATCTACATATATCTAAGTAGATTAATGCATTTTTGAGATTACAAAAGTCTCTGGATCATTTTTTAAATATGTATTTTACCTGGAAAGATACATTGAGATTTATTTAGTTTTCAAGTATGTCCTGGGCAGTATTTAAGGGATTTGATCAGATTTTTTCCTTTTCTCATTTCACGTTGAAGAAAGTTATGAATTTTATTTCCAGTAATGCCATTATTATCCAATTAACATCTTGTGTGTCCATCTGTTTGCGTGGGGTAATACACTGTTAGTTGTTGGTACATCTCCCCATACATTATTAGCTATCTCTGTGGTAACTGTATTACTAAATAATGTATTCTGATAAATGTATTCGTTGTATGTGAATATACACTGATCAGTCACATGATTAAAATAATACAATGTGAGCAAGATATTACTTTGAGGCAGAGGGATTTAGATAGACTGGGGGACTGGGTACTCAGGCAGATGAAGTTTAATGTTGAAAAATGCAAAGTTTTGCACTTTGGCGTAAAGAATACACAAGCAACGTATACCCTTAGTGGAAGTGAATTAGGGATAACAACACACGAAAAGGACTTGGGAATTGTTATAGACAACAAACTATGCAACAATGTGCAATGTCAATCAGCAGTGGCCAAGGCCAGTAAGGTATTGTCATGCATGAAAAAGGGCATTCATTCTCGGGACGAGAATATCATTTTGCCTCTTTATAAATCACTGGTAAGACCACATATTGAATATGCTGTGCAATTTTGGGCACCTGTTCTAAAGAAGGATATTATGGCACTAAAAAGTGCAGAGACAGGCTACAAAATTAATAAAAGGAATGGAACATATCAGCTATGAAGAAAGGTTAACAAATTGAAACCTATTTAGTTGAGAAAAACATTGCCTGAGAGGGGATATGATAACATTATACAAATATATTCGGGGACAATACAAACCATTGTGTGGAAATCTATTCACAACCCGGACTTTACATAGGACATGAGGCCATGCATTTAGACTGGAAGAAATAAGATTTCGTCTAAGGCAAAGGAAAGGTTTATTTACTGTAAGAACAATCAGGATGTGGAATTCTCTGCCTGAAGAAGTGGTTTTATCAGAGTCCATACAGATGTTCAAACAGCTACTAGATGTATACTTGCAAAAACAGAATATTCAAGGATATAATCTTTCAATGTAGGGTAATAACTGCTTGATCCAAGGATAAATCTGACTGCCATTCTAGGGTCAAGAAGGATTTTTTTCCTAGCTTATTGCAAAATTGTGCTTCAAACTGGGTTTTTTTGCCTTCTTTTGGATCAACAGCAAAAAACAAATGTGAGGAAGGCTGAACTTGATGGACGCAAGTCTCTTTTGAGCTATGTAACTATGTAACTATGTAATTAACACCACTGACAAGTGAAGTGAATAACATTGATGATACCATTGCAATGGCACCTGTCAATAGGTGGAATATATTAGGCACCACATGAACAGTCAATTCTTGAATTTCATGTGATGAAAGCAAGAAAAATGGGCAAGTGACAAGATCTGAGTGACTTTGACAGAGTCCAAATAGTGATAGCTGGATGAGTGGGTCAGAGCATCTCGAAAAGACTTCTGGGGTGTTCGCGGTATGCCGTGTTCATTACCTTCCAAAAGTGTTATAAGGATGGACAACCGGTGAACCAGCATCAGGGTCATGGGTGCTTAAGACTCACTGATGCATGTAGGGAGTGAAGGCTAGCCAATCTGGTCAGATCACACAGAAGGTGTCAGAATACACAGTGTAGCCACATACCGGTGAGAGGGCCCACCACCAAAAGCATCATCAATGAAGATGTGAGTTTCAGAACTGGACCATGGTCTAATAAATCACATTTTCAGTATTGACACACAGTAATAACACACGTAGCAGCCCATACAAACATACTAGCACACTCAGAAAGTAACCCATACAAACATACTGACACACATAGAATGACTCATACAAACACACATAGAGTGACCCATACAAACATACTGACACACACACTCACTGACAAACACATACACTGAACTCTCAGTAAAGTTGTCTCTTACCAGAAGCTACCTGGATGCCCATGGAATGGAGGGGCAGGACTGCAAGATTCATAACAGAAAATCTGAAATCTTTCTGGCATTCAATCAGACCTGATGCCTGCTGACACCACCAATCTCTGGCAACCCCCTTCTCTATGAATCAGCTCATGCTAATGCACTAATTCACACTGTCACCCTGTCCAGGATCTGACAGCACCATGCAAAGTCTTATTCAGTTTTTTTCTAACATAAGCTTATCATTACTCCTTTATACACCATTGGATTTAATTTTATTTGCAATAAAAACTGTGAAGCATTGCCCCACCTGTCCTTACAGACCAGCCTTCACTGGTGAAAGGGACAGTGTTGTTTTTAGTTGTTTTATTTTAACGTAAACACTGCATTCAGGGAAAATGCAGTGTCTAGGGACACCTCTAGTGGCTGTCACACAGACAGCCAATAGAGGTGCAGCACCTATGTTCAGCATCTCCACGCTCTGCATAGAAATGCTAAATGCTCCCCATAGAGATGCATTGATACAATTCATATCTATGAGGAGATGCTAATTGGTGCAGTGAAATGTTTTTCGATGCATTGGCAATTGCCTCACAAAGCTTTCATATGGGAAAGGGTTAGATTCGTTAAGATCACTATTTTGATCATCTCAGCCAAGGAGACGTCCCAATGAGACTGTTGAGGAGCTGGAAATAAGGTAAGTTTAATACCTTTTTAGAGGCAGGCAAGGAAGGTTAGGGAGCAAAACTATGTTTTTACAGCTATAGTGTCAGGAATATATGTTGAATTTCTAACATGTTTGAATTTCTAACACTTTAACATCCTACATGTATACCTAAAACAACTTTACATGTGAATATATGTTAAAATGGTGGGGGACAATCTCCAAAAACTGAAACTAAGACACTACACGCAAGGCAACAGGGCCAGTAAGTCCCTGGCGGCACTATTACGACAAAAACAAGCCCAGTCAAGGATTCCTTATTTAATCAATCACAATGGGGGGAAAATCTACAACCCTCAAGACATCAATTCGGAAACATCCGATTATTATAAAAGGCTCTAGAACTTAAAAGACGACTCACAAACACACCAATCAACACACATGGAAATACAACGTTTCCTGTCCCAGATACACCTCACAACGTTAATGCAATCCCAAAACGACTCTCTTATAAGCCCGATTTCTATGACAGAGCTGACACAAACAATTCTATTGTTACCCCATGGCAAGTCGCCAGGACCTGACGGTTTAACGAACAACTGTTATAAACTCTTTCACACCACAATAGGCCCACAATTAGTTAAGACCCTGAACCACATGCCGCCAGAGATGCTGCTGGCACACATTGCCACCTTACTGAAACCTGGGAAACCCCGCAATAAACCACAAAACTTACGGCCTAGCTCATTGTTAAACACCGACACAAAAATACTAGCTAAGCTATTCGCCACTAGATTAGCAGCTTTAATCCATTCGTTAATACATCCCAACCAAGTAGGATTCATAACGGCAGGCAGGGAGCGGACGGTACAAGGAAAATGTACAGTTTATTTTATGGCCAATGAACCTCCAGGAAGCCCAGGATTTTCATGTCCCTGGTTGCTGAGAAAGCGCTTGACAGGCTGCACTGGAAATTCGGCTTCACTTCAAAATTTGTATCCTTAATTACAGCACTTTACTCCAGACCCTCCACCCAAGTAGCGAACAGAGGCGTTGTGTCCAGTCCCTTACACATCTCAAGTGGCACGCACCAAGGCTGCCCGCGATCTCCATCCTCTACATCCTGGCCCTGGAACCCCTAGCACAAGCAATACAGAATAACAAGATGATCCAGGGGGTAAAAATCAAAGACAAGGAATATAAAATTACTATGTTCACTGATGATGTGATGCTATCACTTACCGACCCAACAACCTCCATACCTGCCCTACACACCCTCCTACAACAGTATAGCGACTGTTCTTATTATAAATTAAACAATCCGAACACGCAGGAAATGTGCATCCATGCAACCCCACAACTACTCAGTGACCTACAACAGGCACACGCTTACGACTGGCTGCAAAATTGCCTCACCTTCTAAGGCACAAAATTCACTAAACAGGCACAAAGCCTGTGCTGGGTAAACTACACCAAAACTCACAACACAATAAAGCAACAAGTACTAAGCTGGAAAGGAAAATACATATCCTGGATGGGGAGAATTGCTGCAGTAAAAATGCTAATTCTTCCTAAACTATAATATTTTAGTTTTGCACCCTACAGATAGCATAACCACTAAAATAATTAGCAGAGTGGCCATTATAAGTACCCTTATTATGGCACTACATCAGCATGTCAAGCCAGTTCCTTGGACTGTATTAGATGCAGAATAGACTGAGGGCCACAACATAACATCACTAGCCTGGTTGCTGCCACAACACAGAAAGAAGTACAAAAACATGTCACCACTAACGTCCATAACACTGAAAGAATGGAATAGGTACAACATGACACACAACTCCAACACAACCCTATCACCGGCATTGCTACTCCATTTGTTTACGGCCCTAATACCCTCTCTGAATATCGGCCTCTGGCACACACATGGATTGACACACCTTAGCCAACTGTCAGAATGAGGGGTGCTTGGCCCATTTAAACCACTACAAAGCACATACAAACTACCCGATTTGGCAGAGTTCGCCTATAGGCAGATGAGATATTGGTTGGGGAAAAACAAAAATGTACTCCCTACTAAAGAGACTGAGGAACATATGTCTGAGTTTGAAATGATGTGTCTGCGCACAAAGAGACCACAAAAACTAATGTCTACCCTATATAACTGCTATTATCAATCACCTGATTTACATAGCCAACCCTTTGTGCAGGCATGGGAAAAAAGAATTAGATAGGAAATGGATGAGCAGTGGGCACAAGTAAAAAGCTTACACTGAGCACTTCACATCTAGAGATTGCACGGAAAATATTATACCACTGGTATTTAGTTCCCATACGAATGAAGCACATAAACCCTGAAAATTCAGGAACATGCTGGTGCTGTAACAAGTCCCCAGGCACTATGCTCCATATTTGATGGACATGCCCTGTCTTGGAGCAACTATGGGCAGATACACTTACTCTAATACGAGAGGTGACAGGTACCACCCTAGCACACCCTCCAGAATTTTTTCTACTGCAATATATGCCAAGCCATTTACCCAAAACTGAGAAGTATCTTATATACCATGTTACCTCAGTGGTGCTTATGGCCATATGCAGGAATTGGTTACAACCAACCCCCCCCACCCCCCCCGCACATATGATCCTGCATCCCAATAGTTGATAATACAAGACTTTATGGAACCATGGCCAGGTCACATAGGCCCCTGTTAAGGTTCTGGAACTGTAGGATAGATTTCAAAGAGCACAACCTGCCCAATCAATCAGAGCTCCAAGTCTCAACAGATGAGAATAGTTAGGGGACTGAGACATGCGTCTACAACAAGAGACTATTAGGTAGACTCAGGCTAGGAAAAGGTGGCTGAAGGGATCACTGGGTCTCTGAACCACTCCCCCCCCCCATCCCAGTTCTCCATCACTGAGTTACACAGTTTGTTTGTTCTACAACTGATACGACATACGTACACACCAAATCCTCTACACAAAGTGATGTAATTGATAGGAGGCTGAGTGAATTACAACGAAATGTTACAAAAAGTCAATGTAACAATTTTAATGTATTTGAATAATTGATACCCCATGTAAATGTAATTGTAATTGTATATCATGACTGATATGTTACTTCCTCCTTGACATGTGTACTTGCAAAATTTGAAAAACTGCAAATAAAAATAAATAAATATAAAAAAGGTGGGGGAAATGAAAAGCAAATTTTTTTTTCATATTTTTTTTATAATAATTTTTAAACATCTAGTGAAACTAATTAAAAAGAACATGACATAGATTCAAACAGTCCTGATTGTTAAATACCTAATATTTTTAGGACCTAAATAAATTTTTGATAGTTAACATCATCCTTATACCAAACCTACACTAATGCTATACCAACCATACCCATTACCCAATACTTACACTAACTCTAACTGTATGCCTACCCTAATCTTACTCTTAATTTTAACCCTACACTATCATTAACCCTAAAACAGAATTGACACATACCCATCATTAATGTATTTTGTAGTTTGTTTTGTTCTGCATGCTAAAGGAAGTTGTTGTTCTCTACTAGAGTTGAGTGAACCTGGACTGTAAAGTTCGAAAATTAAGTTTTTTGGACCCCGGACCCGAACACGGACACATCAGTGTATGTTCGGGTTGGAGTTCGGTGTTTGGCGATTTAATGGCGCGTTTTGAAAGGCTGCAGGGCAGCCAATCAACAAGCGTTTGACTTGTGTGCCCTTAGAAGCCATCACAGCCATGCCTACTAATGGCATGGCTGTGATTGGCCAGTGCAGCATGTGACCCAGCCTCTATATCTAAGCTGGAGTTGCGTAGCATGGCACGCACATGAGCTCTATTTAGTGTAGAGGATGCTGCCGCTTTCAGGGACAGATTAGGAAAGAATTCTGCAAACTAGTACATTAGTGGGGTGCACTTCATATCTGAGAGTCAAATAGACGCGTCAAATACTGTGGTTACATCGGAGTTTTAAAAAGTAATTTTTTTGGGATGCTAAATAGTAAATTTGGGGCATGATCTTCATATCTGAGAGTCAAATAGAAGCGTCAAATACTGCGGTTACAGCGCAATTGTAAACATTCTTATTTTCTGGGTGCTAATCTGCTTAATAGTAAATTTGGGCCCTGCACTTCATATCTGAGAGTCAAATAGAAGCGTCAAATACTGCGGTTACAGCGCAATTGCAAACATTATTATTTTCTGGGTGCTAAACTGCTAAATAGTACATTTGGAACAGGATGTGACATTCACTGTAGCGGCTGTGCGCGCTTTCGGTGTTCTCACCCTGCTCGACTTTGGATTTCCCGCTCACCGCCTCATATGCGATGTGCCCACAAGGTGGAACTCCACCTTGCACATGCTGGAGAGACTGTAAGAGCAGCAGCAGGTGATAGTGGAGTTTCAGCTGCAGCACGCACGGGTCAGTCGCTCTGCACCAGACTTGCCCTCCAATTAATCAGAGTTAAAGGATTTCAAGTGGACTCATTACAATTACAGGGCCTGTAAAGAGTCCTGTATTGTTATTTGTTGTCACTACCTTTCCACGTCGGGAGTGGGTCATTTGCGCGCCTGCTGCCTTCCTTGCATATGGTAGCCGTTTCTCAGGCATCCTCTCAGGAATCGATCCCTGATTCCCCATTACTCGTGGTCACCATGGTAGGCACAGAAAGTTGTATCAAAAGTTGATATGGATGACATACGAATGCGTCGTCGCCTTGTTGTTGGGGAGCCCATTGAAAAAGTGCTCTAGCATGACGAGCTGGGTGATCTCCTCTGGGAACTTGGGGGCCAGGGTGGTTGTACTTCCAGGCGCCCTCTGCTCCCTTCTTCCTTCATCTGGGTTCATGGAGGTCACCCTCTGTCTATTGGCAAGGACATAGGCTTGCACCTCCAAAAAGGTCCTGCTGACAATCTTCTCTGAGGGTAGCTCTCGGTAATATGCCAGGCGCCATTACACCTCCTTGCGCACTTCCTCCTCATCTCCGGCCCCTGGCTGGGGTTCGTTGCCTCACTGCATGCCTGGTCGTCCTCCATGAGCGCAGCAGTCAATTTGGCCTTGTTACGCCCACCAGGCGTTTTTCCTCTGGCTCCACACAAGTCCTGCAGGGTAGGTCGCTTTAGAGCACTGTAGTCCATGGGTCTGTTGGCAGGGACATGGGATCCCGCCGCTTGCCACCAATTGAAGCAGTACCTGGGTAACTGAAGATTATACCCTTTGATTAGAATAGGACAGACCCATTTCCCCAGTAACTGGATGGGATACAGTTCCAGGATACAACTTTTGACAATCTTTATTTGGGTACACAGCTTTGCTTCCTGTTGCCTCCTCCTCCTATTCCACTTCTTCCTCCTCCTCCTCTACCACCTCCTCATCCGGTCAGCATAACACCTTCACCACCAACTTCAGCACAGCCAGGGGGAAACGACTGCAGGCTGTTTTAAAACTCACATGTTTGGGGGAAAAACCCCATAGCGCGCAGGAGCTGTGGACGGGCATGGAACAACAGACCGATGAGTGGTTGTTGCCACTGAGCCTCAAGCCCGGCCTGGTGGTGTGTGATAATGGGTGAAATCTCGTAGCAGCTCTGGGCCTAGCCGGTTTGACGCACATCCCTTGCCTGCCGCATTTGCTGAATTTGGTGGTACAGAAATTCCTGAAAAACTACCCAGATATATCAGAGCTGCTGCAGAAAGTGCGGGCCATCTGTGCGCACTTTTGGCGTTCTCACCCTGCTGCTGCTCACCTGTCTGCACTGCAGCGTAACTTTGGCCTTCACGCCCACTGCCTCATGAGACTGTGCGAGCAGCAACAGGTGATAGTGGAGTTTCAGCTGCAGCACGCACGGGTCAGTCGCTGTGCGGAACAGAGTTTTCTTTTTTATATGTCCCAATATTTTGGGGGCTACCTCAATTAAAAAAACAAAAAAACTAAAATAAACAAAAACAAATAAAAAACAGTGTTGGCTACCTTCTCCTCCTCCTCCACCGCCGCTTCCACCTACACTGCCACGGTGTATGCCCAGATATATCAGAGCTGCTGCAGAACGTGCGGGCAGTCTGTGCATGCTTTCAGCATTCTCACTCTGCTGCTGCTCGCCTGTCTGCGCAGTAGCGTAACTTCAACCTTCCCGCACATCGCCTCATGAGACTGTGCGAGTAGCAGCAGGCAATAGTGGAGTTTCAGCTGCAGCACGCACGGGTCAGTCGCTCTATGGAACAGAGTTTTCTTTTTCTTACATGTCCCAATATTTTGGGGGCTACCCCAATTTAAAAAAATAAAATAAAATAAAAAACAGTGTTTGCTACCTCCTCCTCCTCCACCACCGCCGCTTCCACCTACACCGCCACGGTCACCGCCTCCTCAACCTATGGGTCACTTAGTATAAACTAGGTACACAATAGCAGAGGCTTGTGAAGGCCTTTTCCCCATGCATCAGGAGTAGAGCTCAGTTTGAACAATGGAAGAGAATACCCTGCACTCCAACCCTCTCTCAAATGGATAATTCTGGTGATCCTCCTGACAGCCATGCTTTAGATTTTGTTTTATGTTCTTCCAAAGCTAAAATCAAAGATTCTATCTAATGCTATTTTATGGCTCAGCTGAATTTTTAATTTTTATGTATTTTATGTTATTTTAGGTGATTTCCCTATCCACATTTGTTTGTAGGGCACTTGTCCAACTCTTACCCCCATTTTACTTCCTTTTGCAGCCCTCTAGCCCTTTCCAGGACTTTTTTAGAGGCATTTTTGTGCCCACGTTTGGGTCCCCCTTGACTTCAATGGGGTTCAGATTTGGGGTCAAGTTCGAACACACCGGACCCGAACATCCAGGTGTCCGCTCAACTCTATTCCCTACCCTATAGAGGTTTGTTTACTTAAATGTTATTCAACTATCTCTTATCTCTAAAGACTTTCTCTGTTATTTCTGCTCCCCCCCCCTTATTTTATTGATACCCACCCGAATGGTCTTGCTTGACCAATCCTCACCTCCTCTGTGCATCTCCATTCCATAGTTTGATTGCAGGCCTTTTTTGACCCTATCATCTCTCTTTCCACAGTCTGAGTTTTAAAAGCTCCCTACTGCAATCCAGGACATAGCTCAGAGGCCCACCAACCCCTCCCCTCACCACCTCACCCCATGTTCCTTACTACATTTATAGATATAATCTCACACACAACTTTAGATGATTAGACATGGCAGCTGCAAACATTGCCAGTAATCAGCACACTCCTTCATTCCTTTAACCCCTAACATTCAGTCCTCATTCTCCTTACTTCTACTCATTCTGTTTTCCTCAAAGTTCCTTCTCATAGGAGCAATGCTTTATTTTCTTCTCTTCTCCTTTTCTCTCATCTCCCTCAGCATCAAACTATCTCATTATAGCCACTTCCCTCAACAACACAATTAAATTAACATTAACATTAATCCCTCTCTGCGTCACTCCCCCCTTCTCTCATCTAATACCTTAAACTAATTTCTCTATTCTCTCTCTCCTGCTCTAACTCAATCTCATCCTAGACCCCGCTCATATAAAACCCATTCACACCTTCTGTCACTATCTCTCCTCCTACTTCTAGCAGCTGGTGATGTCTCACCCAACCCGGGGCCCTTCACCTCATCTGCCCACACTTAGACAACCAGAAACCACACAAACCTCATCCACATACCATGCAGTTTATCCTCCTTTACCAACATTCAGTGTGCACTCTGGAGCGCCCGTTCAATCTGTAGTAATATTAAATATACAGCTATACACAACCTTGTCATCTCTAACTCACTCACAATATTGGCACTCACTGAGACCTGGTTGTCCCCCTCTGATACTGCTATTCCCGCTTCTTTGTGTTTCAGTGGCCTACAATTCTCCCACACTCCCAGACTCAACTGTAAAGGAGGCGGTGTAGGCACCCTTAATGTACCTTTCAACCTATCCTCCCTGCCCTTTCCTTTACTTCCTTTGAAGTTCACACTGTACGCCTTTTTAAGTTCACTCCTTTAAGAATTGCCATCATCTATCACCCCCCCACCCCCCCGGTCATCCTAGGCTATTCATCAAACACTTTTCTTCATGGCTATCCCACTTTCTCTCCTCTAGCACTCCCTCCCTCACATCCCAATCAACAACCTCAACTGCCCTGATGTCTCCCGTCCGCTCTCTGTAACCTCCTCCTTTGGCCTCAGGCAGTTGTCTACTTCAGCAACTCATACAGCAGGAAACACTCTTGACCTCATCTTCACCAATCTCTGTACCACCTCTAATCTCTCCACTGTTCCATTTACTTTGTCTGACCACCATCTACTATGATTCGACATCAGCATACCCCGTACCCAAATTTCACCACCCTCATCTCTCCAACCTCGTGGAAACCTCAACTGCCTTGATCTCCTGCATTTCTCCACAATACTCTCCTTTTACCCATATCAAATCTAACTTGCCCTAACTCGGCTACCTCACTCTACAACTCAACTCTCTCCTCTCAACTCGACATCATGGCACCTCCTACAATTAAACGCAGCAAGCGCCCCCAATTACAACCCTGGCACACCAATCTGACCCGTTACCTCCAAAAATGTTCTAGAGCTGCTGAACGCTGCTGGAGAAAGTCTCACTTTGCATCTCACTTCCTCCACTATACATTTATGCTGCGCTCCTACAGCCTGTCTCTCTCTGTTGCAAAAGTACACTACTTTAATACCCTCATAAGTACACTGTCCCATCAACCCAAACACCTATTTCACACTTTTGATGCTCTTCCTCGCCCTTTCATTCCACCTCCCTCTACCACCTTGTCCGCCACAAACTTTGAATCTCACTTCACTGAGAAGATCTCTACAATCAGAGAATTGATCGCTAATTTCTCTTCTTCCCCTACCATTACATCACCCAACCCCACTCCCTCCACTACTCTACACTCATTCACACCTGCTACAGCAGAAGAGGTTTCTTCTCAGCCCCGGTCTTCCCGCCCCACCACCTGTTCCCTCAATCCTATTCCTTCATATATCATACGCACTATGTCTCCCTCTCTTGCTCTTCCCCTCACTAAAATTTTTAATCTCTCACTTTCCTCTGGCACATTTCCTTCACCCTTCAAACATTCAACTGTAACCCCAATTCTGAAAAAGCCCAGCCTTGACCCCAACTCCCCATCCAACTACCGCCCCAACTCGCTACTGCCATTTGCCTCCAAGATCCTCGAGAGAGTTGTGTACACCAGATTGGCTGACTTTCTCAAAACCAACTCTCTGCTTGATCCCCTTCAGTCTGGATTCTGCGATGGTCATTCTGTCGAAATGGCTGTGACCAAAGTATCCAACAATGTAATTGCTGCTAAATCTCGCAGCCATTACACTATCCTAATTCTCCTTGATCTTTCTGCTGCCTTTGTCACTGTTGATCATAAACAGCTTCTTCGCATTCTCCGTAATTTTGGTCTACGGAATACTGATCTCTCCTGGTGCTCCTCCTACTTCTCCCAGCACTCTTCCAGTGTTTCTTTCTCTGACTCTGCCTCTTCCCCCCAACCACTCTCCGTCCTTGGTCCCTGACTGTTCTCTATCTACACTGCCTCCCTTGGTAAACTCATCAGCTCGTTTGGCTTCCATTATTATTTCTATGCTGATGACACGCAAATCTACCTGTCCTCTCCTGATCTCTCTCCGCCCATCTTGACTCGTGTCTCTGACTGCCTCTGTTCGATTTCCAGATGGATGGCTGCTCACTTCCTTGAACTCAACCTGTCCAAAACAGAACTTCTGATCTTTCCGCCATCAAGTGTTACTACTCCCGTGTCTTTCTCCCTCCAAGTCAACGGCGCTACCATCACCTCTATCTCGAAGGCTCGCTGCCTGGGTGTTCTTTTTGACTCCAACCTCTCCTTCACCCCTCATGTCCAATCAATTGCCATATCCTGTCGCTTCCATCTCAAAAACATAGCGCGGATCCGCCGCTATTTAACCCCGGATGCGGCTAAAGTGCTGGTCCATGCTCTTGTTCTCTCTTGCCTGGACTACTGCAATACTCTTCTCAGTGGTCTTGCGCGTTCTCAGATTGCACCATTGCAATCTATAATGAATGCGGCGGCAAGGCTCATTTTCCTGTCCGCTCGCACCTCCCACGCCTCCCTGCTCTGTCATTCCCTGCATTGGCTCCCAGTTAGATATAGGGCTCAATTTAAAATTCTGGTGCTTGCTTACAAGTCCCTACATAATGCTGCTCCAACCTACCTATCCTCCCTAATACACAAGTATGTCCCATCAAAGCCCCTACGCTCTGCCAAAGACCTACTTCTATCTTCTGTCCGTACTCCCACCTCTAACGCTCGCCTCTAAAACTTTTCCAGGGCTGCACCTCTTCTGTGGAACTCCCTTCCCTCCTCCGTAAGAATTTCACCCAGTCTCCACTCATTCAAAAAAATAATTGAAAACTCACTTCTTCAAGAAAGCATATCAATTAAACTGTCAGCAGGTTTTCATCCCCCACCCTCCATGACTCCCCTCCTGCAACTGTCAAAAATTAAGCCCTCAGCGAATACTTTTCTAACGTCTTACTTTGTACCCCTACTTTTACCCTTTGTGTCACTATACCCCACTCCCTCATTGAGCAGGGCCCTCCAACTCTCTGTTCCTGTACATCGAGTTGTCTGGTTACAATTAAATGTCTGTTAGTCCACCCTTTGTACAGTGCTACGGAATCTGATGGCACTATATAAATATTAAAATAATAATAATAATAATAATTAACCCTTTACACTAACCCTATTGTAACCCTAACCCAATGCAGATATAATCCAACCCTACTCTTGCTCCTAAAACTAACCCTAACACAACCCTAACCTTAGATTCACCACTAATCCAACTCTAACCCAAGATAACCCTCTACCAATACCAATTCTGATATTAGAAATTGGGTTTACTATTTAACAAAGTAGATGGGGTATTGTGACGGACCGCTGGCACTCCAACTGAGTACCTCCGCCAATCGATGCTCCTAGTGCTCGCTGAGGACTCCAAGCACTCCAACCGACACCATCAGGACTGCAGACCCCACTTCCAGCAATGCAACTGCGTCGGGGTCTCTGCTGTCTCCACCCACCCTGGACCCAAGGCCAGGATCCAGCTTCCAGTGAGTGAACCTCTCTTTCCCCAGAGAGCGTAGAGAGCGTAGCAGGAACAAATCAAGCTATTGCAAGAGCTTACTCTGGGGAGTAAGTGATTATAGCAATCCCCAGAGTGTATTTCTCCAATCCCCCAAACATGAGCCAAGGCTTAATGCTGGAACAAGACTGATTTACTGGCACACAGAACTCACAATTTATGCAACACAAAACTCCTCCTCTGGGCCAGGCTAGATAATTGAGTTTCTACAATACACAAAGCTCAATTATCTGCTGGCCAGAAATAATACAGTTTTTACAGCATTCATAACTTCTAAAATATACATCACATTCACATAAATTCACATTCAGGGAAACAACATATCAAAAAATGGCATGAATCAGACCAGGGGTTCAGAAGTTAGCAAAGTATCTTTTGGGGCCTGGCTGGCAGCATGGCTATCTGGCCCAAACTGGTTTTACAGAGCCCTCTAGCCTGGAGACAATAGGGAAAGTAATCCAATTATCCAGGGATAGAAGCAGACTCCATTGAGCATATGTTCCCAGTAAAACACAAAAGGATACAAAAATACATAACTCCTAACATACTGAATTGAACGGGCCAAATCTCCCAGGGTCCATAGTCACAGGGCAAGAGGCAGGCAAGCAGTCCTCTCCAGGCACAAGTGGCGAAGGGCACTTCGTCACAGGTATGTTGTTACCTGCTACTGGCCTGCTCACATTGCTATTACTCAGTATGCTTTTAAATGTCTATTTCAAGAGCAAGCAGCTCATCAAAATGTCTGGAGTCACAAAAACATTTCCAAGCACACTAAGGGGAACCCAAGGTATCCAGCGCAGGTAGTTCAAGGACCACCCATGGCCATCGTTGATCAGAGGCTCAGTCAAATGCTGAGGACCTCTAACAGTATGACCGGACACCCTAACCCGTGTAAGACCGCAGTGCTGAGAAGAAGTAAGTACAATGCTCCTTCTCCCAGCTTACCAATGAACAACCAGGGCCGTCTTTAACACGGGGCAAACGGGGCAGCTGCCCCGGGCCCTGTCCCTGCTCGGGGGGCCCAAGACAGCTGCTCCATTTGCCCTCTGCCTGCAAACTATGGGGGCCCATTGGGTGGCCCATGCACTTAGGGCCACACGGTGCAGCTGCACAGAAATATAACCTCCAAGAAGAAAGCTAGCACTCAAGGACTTCAACGTGAAAAATATAGGCATTTGATCCAAATTGTCAAAGTTTCAGTTCACAGTTGTGAACTTTCCTCAAGTCCTGAAGAAAGTTCACAACTGTGAACTGAAACGTTGACAATTTGGATTAAATGCCTATATTTTTCACGTTGAAGTCTTTGAGTGCTAGCTTTCTTCTTGGAGGTTATATTTCTGTGCAGCTGAGCACCGGGCCAAAGCTTAAAGGAGAGCTGGAGTGCAAAACTCCCATCGAACTGTATATATATATATACTGTGTATGTGTATGTGTTATCTTTGTGTGTATATCTGTGTGTATATATGTGTGTGTTACAGAGATCCCCTCTGGCGGATACCAACAGTTATTTTTGTTTCACCTTGCTACTTTGTTTCATACGAACCCACCGGCCCTTGGCGTGTGCCACTAGTTAATCTCGAAACCGCTGAAAGAACTAATTAACAGCAGACCACCCCGCTACAGGAGTGTGCCGACAATTAACCGCCTGGGATTTGCGGTTTGTGGTTAACCGCAACCTAATTGGCTGTCATCAGGGTAGTCACTGTTCGCGTACAATTGCCTGAATGAAATACCGAACCATGCAGAAAAGGACTGTTGAACGACGACCACCTAGACCCTGTTGTGTCACCAATTAAGCTGTGGTTTCTGCGGTTAACCGCAACCCAAGTACTTATCCCAAGGTGGTCGCCGTTCGTATGCAGAACACCAGGCGGCGGCCATCTTTTTGTCATCGAGTGTTCGGCGGGACCTGAGAGTAAAATCCCTGGATCTATAATTGGCTGATGGTTTGTGCGAATCTTGCTGAGGTGCTGGTTCTCCCATCCGTTCGCACAAAAACCATACGAACAAACTATAATAGTGTGACTCTTACACGCCATTCGTGAGATCTGAGCGCAATTCGTATATTTTGTGAGCTCAGATCTGAGCTATCCAGAGCATGGTCGAATGGGCTATTTTCTTAATAAAATATAAAAGTTATGCATTTTTATGTTATTTTCATGTGGATAATAAAATGTGGTCTTTTCATGCGCTTGGAGATAATTAGGTTAGTATAACCGTTGAAACCAATTATCTCCAAGCTAGGGGGGAGTGGTTTCTCTCACTGGTTGGAACATTGCATTGTCCAGTGTACCATCAGGTCCAGAGTGGTTGTCCTTTGGCCTAATAAATTGTATAAATTGCCATGCATGAGTGCCATTAAACACAGTTCGTTTTACCCTCAACTCGCAGCCTCGACTCGTGTAGTAGGGTACAGTGGGTCCTAGCTGTACTATAGCTAGTGGGATATTCTACTACCAGGAATACCAGGATATACTGATCGGAGCAGTGCTCTTCCTCTCCAAGTTCGGGAACCAGGATATCCAAGCGGTCCAACTTCCAGCTAGCCTGGAGGCAACCATAACAGTGTGTATATGTGTTATCATCTGTGTGTGTATTTCTTTCAATGTATGTACATAAATGCATCTATGTGTGTGTGTGTGTGCTCAAGCGGAGCTCCCTATAACCTGGCTGGGTACCTCTGCCAAGGATCAGTTCCTAGCTGGAAACGGGGTAACTGCAGCACTTCTGCCCCAGTTGCTGTGGTTTGATTGGGGTCTTTCTCTAAGTTCTCCTTAGCTCTATTCCCCCAGTAACTGGATGGCACACAGTTCTGGGAGTACAACTGATTTTATTGAGCCAAACTCTGCCTTTTATGCATAAACCCCAGCATGGGGTCTCCATACAATACAATTTTACCACTCCCAAATGCCTTAGAATTTAAACGCTATCAATACATTATTTTGCAAAAATGAAGATATAAACACCACAAGGATTCTGTGAGGCTTTTAAGAGGGAGCTATGCAATGTATCTTGATATAGTGTTTTTATTTATTGTGAGAATGAGTGTTCTGTGGAAATGATTTAATACTTCCTTTACTGCTTTAACAAAAGCATATATTGTGCAACCTTTTATTTTGGCGTATTCAAAATACATGCATGTCATAATGTATTTTAATAATATAATATAATGCATTATAAGAAGAGCATTATAAGAATATAAATAAATTTTTACATTACAATATTTTTTTGTTTGAAAATTCACATTATTAACTCCTTTAGGAAGGGTGACGGACAAGGTCCGTCATGGCGGGGTGACCCTTAACGTGTTAAAATTAACCCTAGATTGCCGCAATCGCGGCGATCACAGGGTTAACGGTCCTGTTAGAGCGAGCACAGGTGCTTCATGTACTTACCATCCGGGTTCTGTGTGAAGTGCAGGGAGATGGACCAGTAATGATCCTGTTTCCTGTTTTTTTTTTTTTTTTAAGTTAATTTGAAATCCCTCTCGCCTTTACCCATTTTAATAAAAAAATTAACCCTGTCCCTGCCAATTGATCACTGACTACAGTGATCAATTGGCAGGGAATACATTTAACTGTGATCTGATTTTTTTTTTAACCCCTGAGGGTCAACTTTTATTTTTTGTAACCATCAGGGGTTAATTTTATTTTATTAATTAATTTAAATATATTAAAATAATATATTTAGCTAGCTGGGGTGGGTGGAAGTTAGTGGGTAATTGGGGAATTTGGTGTTAGGCTAGCTAGGGGTTAACTTTAAAAAAGTTTTTAAAAATGTTTAAAAAGTTAAAAAAATGTTTTAATAATTTTTTTTTTAAAGTTTTAAAAAATCCCATCGTCCTTTACCCAGTCCTAATAAAAATTAACCCCTTCCCTGCCAGTTGATCACTACCTACAGTGATCAAAATACAGATCAGAGTATAATACTGTGATCCGATTTTTTTTTAACCCTTTAGGATTAACCCTCAGGGGTTCAATTTATTTAATTAATTAATTTTAAAATGATATATTTTGCTAGCTGGGGTGGGTGGGAGTTATGGGCAATTGGAGAATTTACCATTAGTGCTGCTTACTGCTAGTTAGGGGTTAACGGTAAAAAAAAAAAAAGCTTATAAAAATGTTAAAAAAAAAGTTTTAAGAAAGTTTAGGAAAGTTTAAAAACATTAATAAGCAAAACAAAAACGTTTAAAAACTAGTTTTAAAAAGTTAAAATGTTTTAAAAAGTAAAAAAAAATACATTTAAAAATGCTCATTACCACTAGACCTGGAACAAACTAGAGAAAAAATGATCCCATGCGAACGTTCACAATTACCTTTTGAATTACCCCAGGGTGTATTCTTTAATAAATAGTATGTGTTTGTGGGGAAGTTTCAATAACCAACCATCTAAACTACTCCAAAATGGAACATGGACACAGCGTAAAACTTCACAGCTAGAAAAAAACTGAATGGCTGCGTCTCAAATGTGCCCCTTCAACATCCACATATACCTGGCAAAAGTACATATGGGGTTATCGCTGTACTCAGACGACATAGCTGAGAAACATATGAAGTATTAGACAGTCGTAGCACACATAAGGTTTGCAAAATATACTGTGCAAACTCACTTTGTGTGTCAAAAAGGCCGAAAAAACGCTTATTACCACTACACTTGGTATAAGCTAGCGGAAAAATGATCCCACGCTAATGTTCAAAATATGCCTTTTGAAATACCCTGGGAGGTCATTTTTAAGAAATGATCTAAAATGGGACATGGGCACAGCGTAAAAATTTAACGTTTGAAAAAAACTGGAATGGCTGTGTCCCAAATGTGCCCCTCCGATGTCCACATATACCTGGCAAAGGTACATACGGGGGTATTGCTGTACTCAGCCGACATAGCTGAACAATATATGAAGTATTATACAGTCATAGCACACATACGATTTGCAAAATATACTGTGCAAACTCACTTTGTGTGTCAAAAACGCAAAAAAACGCTTATTACCACTACACTTGGTACAAGCTAGTGGAAATATTATTCCACGCTAAGGTTCAAAATATGCCTTTTGAAATACCCTGGGATGTGTTATTTAAGAAATGGTATGCCTTTATGGTGTAGTTGTAATATGTAGCCTGCTCAAGAACTCCAAAGTGGGACACGGACGCATCAAAACCCTCCATGAAAATTCACACTTAAAAACCTGAACTTGTCACATCGCTTTTACAGCACTGTAACTTCACAAAATAGTGTCTAGGTCATACATATTGGGCATATTGTTTTACTCAGAAGACTTAACTGAGCACTTTTGTGTTGCAATTTTGTTTTCTTTTATGGCTATTAAGCTTACAAGACAAACATACCAAATTCTAAAATCTCTCCACATTAAAAGTTTATTTTACTCCTTGTATTTTGTGACCTGTAAATACCAAAAAAAACTTAAAATCTCAGACACATTATATATTCTGTAAATCAGAACAACTAAATGAATTTATTTTTAATTACTTGCTTTAACCTGCACTAATTATACACACATTATTATTGCAAAAACTGTAAACAACAACTCAAAATTTGTCATTTTTTTTGCATTTTTCTGTATTTTTTTTAAATAAATAAGCATATATATATATTTATATGTATGTATGTATATATATATATGTATGTATGTTACATCAAATTAAAGCCCTTTCTGTCCTTTAAAAAAACAGTATATAATATGTGTCGGTGCAATAAACGAGAGAGATGCAAATTGCAGTTGAACGCAACCAGCAAGAAAATGCAAAAATTTGTTGTGTCATTAAGCGTAAGACAAGCTTCTGAAGCTGTGTCCTTAAGGGGTTAAAAAATAGAGATGTCGCAAACCGTTCGCGAGAAGTTCGCGGACGGTTCGCGACATCTCTATTAAAAAAGTGTTTTGTGTATTTCATGCTTTGTTGCAAAGTGCACACATATATGTCATATGTTCTTTTTATCCCATTAACCGGATGTCAGTACTAGTCTGTCAAACATATCCTAACCTTAAGAACACCTAATTTAACAATTCTGTAATGCAGCATTTTAGCAGTAGGTGACATTTTTGGCAACTGGACATTGGTGAAACTAATATAGAAAGTGTTCTGGTGCAACATATTCTTTTAGGCCTCCCTTTAGCTCAAAAGTGGCCAAACGGTAGATCCCCATCTTCATACAACTCCCACAATGCTTTGCTGCAAAAGATCTACCATTTGCCCATTCTTGCAGGTTTGTATTTGTGAGCAGTGTTTGTGCATTTGAATGTAAGCATGTTTTTGTACAGAGTACATGTGTGCATGTAGGGATGCATTTTTATGTTTTTTACTGGTGCCATAGGAATGTAGTGGTGTTCTTGTGTGTAGTGTTTGTGTTTGAATGCAGAGTTGTGTTTGTAAGTAGTGTTGGTGTTGAATGAAGGGATGTTTGTATATACTTTGTGTTTTAATACAGGAGTGTGTTTGTATGCAATGTTTGCATTTGATTGCAGGGGTGCATTTGTATGTAATGTTGACTTTTAAATGCAGGTATACATTTGTGTACAGTATTGGTGTTTAAATGAAGGGGTGTGCTTGTATGTAATTATGGAGTTTAAATGCAGGGAAGTGTTTGTATGTAATGTTTGTTTGACTGCAGGGCTATGTTTGCATGCAGTGTTTGATTGTTGGGATGTATGCACATACACTGCTACATACATACTTATATGCATACACATAAACACACACATTCAGATTCACACTGACACACACACTAACACATACACACACTGACAGCCAGATAAACACAGAAGCTGGCATACACATACATGTAATTTTTTTGCATTTGTAGCTACCCTCCTGTTAGCATACCTTTTGAGTGCTGGAGGGGGGCTTGCTTGTCCTGCTATTGGATGAAGTTGATGGGACTTATTTCTCTTCTTGCTCCTCATCCCCCTACCCACCCTCCCCATGCTGCCAAGCCACTGCCACCTCCTCCCTCCCGTGCAGGATTTCCCTTTACAGCTGGGAGAAAGTGACCTGCTCCCACTTTCTCACAGGTTGCTGATACTACAGGGACCCGGTCACACTATTCAGCAATACCATTGGGTGGTCCTATGTGCATAAGCCACCCAATGGTCTTTCTCGGTGTGCGGGACAAAGAGCAGCTGCATAGGCGCAAGTTTCTCCTCTGTAACTATGGAACCCCAGGTTTCACTTGATACCTTGATCTCCCTTAATATAGCTCCATGGCTGAATTTCTGGATTTAACCACAGTCCCATTAACCCCTACTGCAGCTCCCTGCAAGCACACAGCAGAGAAATCAAATGGTGATCACTGTTTGTGATCATGGATAGAGGGTTGATTTAAATCATAATGTGGGCTAGTTACTAATTCAGACCTGGTATTTTTTACAAAAGAGCTTAACAAAAAGGTATTCAAAAGGGGTCATTGCATATTTAGGAGATATAGCGACGCACAATTTGGTTATTTTTATATAGTAGTCCACCATCAAATAAATCATTAATTTACAATGCCAGTCCTGATACATAAGGCTAAAACCACTGGTTGATACTTTTTTATCTTTTTAGATCTGCACATTTATTTTTGGGTATTTATTGTAGCACTTTTTTGTGGCTTCCACAATTGTACACTAGCACGTTTTTGGTTTTAATATTAGTTAATAAAATTTATTTATTTTTTTCTTTTATGGACTATATATCAGTGGTATACTTTGCTCAATAGTATACCTTCTCAGCATAATTGTCTGAGATTGATATACCTATTATTGAACTTCATTTGCTCTGTATTTTGTATTCATTATATGCAGGTACACTTCTTGTTTTTCTTGTTATGTTACATTTGGGGTTACCCCCCGTTTCTTAAAGTGTACCTTTCATTCGGCTCTATTTCTACTTTCTTTTATTAATTTACAATGGACACGTAAAAAATGAAAACATAAAAAAATGCCATAGACTGTCATTGTTTTGATCAGGTCAGTTAAGAGACTTATACCGGGGTTAAGTTTAGGTTCTTTATTGGAATTGTAAGATGTGTTTAAGACTTGAAATAAAAATAAGCGAAGCAAGCTTTAAAGGAAATAAAGACATAAGAGATAAAGTTGAACCTATAAACAAGATTACAGGTAAGTAATAAAGAAGTTTATAAAATAAAGAGTTTAGGCAATAAGCCCCAGACAGGTTATAAAGAAATAGACCGGATGAGAACATATAAACTAATTATAGGCAAAATTGAGAAAGAACCTATAAAAAGGAATTGTAGGTTCGGAGGAAAGAACAGAATTAAGAGTTTAGGTAATATGCCCCAAACAGCTTATCAAGTAACAGGTAAATCAAGAGAGGGAAAACCTATAAGCGGAATTATAGGTTACTGGGAAACATAATAATAAGAGATATAATGAATTAACTTAAAATAGATGTTTAGTTATTCAGAGTCTTTTGGTTGGAGGCAGTAATGCTGTTATCAGATAATTGCAGCAGGGTTATTCAGGGTAGTAGCAAGTTTATTTTGCAGCCAGGTCAGCCTATGCCCCCTGGGGTAATACAGAGACCAGCCAGAGGGGTCCCAAAACCGAGCCCAGCAGCCTGAGTAAAGACCAGCGGCGATGCGATCAGAATAGGGCATGACCAGTAGGACCTGCAGGATTCCTCCAGGCATAAGGACCCAGCATAGCTTGGAATATGGCTGTGGTTGTCACTTAGAAGCAGGGCGGACTGACCGGTCGGGCACTTCGGACATGGTCCGAGGGCCCGGCCGGGAGGGGGGGCTAAGCAAGTAGGTGCCACCGGGTGGGCGTTCCAGTGGCACACTCTGAGGGGGCCGGCCGCGTTCCACGCTGAAGCCGCCGGGCCGGGTAATGCTGAGGACTGAAGGAGAGAGGAGCATGTCTCTCTCTCATGCTCCCTTGCGGTTCCCACAATTCCCAGCACAGGATGCACAGTATGCTGTGATTAGGGGCACAAATTCTCAGGATGAAAATAAAATTTTGCCTCTTTATAAATCTCTGGTAAGACCACATCTTTAATATGCTATGCAATTTTGGGCACCTGTTCTAAAGAAAGATATCATGGCACCAGAAAAAGTGAAGAGACAAGCTACAAAATTGATAAAAGGAATGGAGCATTTTAGTTACGAAGAAAGGTAAAAAATTTTAAATCTCTTCAGTTTGGGAAAAGGCACCTGAGAGGGGATATGATAACATTATACAAATATATTCGGGGCCAGTACAAACGTTTATCTGGAAATCTATTCATAAACAGGGCTATACATAGGACACGAGGTCACACATTTAGGCTGGAAGAAAGGAGATTTCATCTAAGGCAAAGAAATGTTTTTTTTACAGTAAGAGCAATAAGGATATGGAATTCTCTGCCTGAAGAGGTGGATTTGTTAGAGTCTCTACAGATGTTTAAACTGCAATTGGATAAATACTTGCAAAAACATAATGTACAGGGATATAATTTCTAATTAGTGGGGTAATAGCTGCTTGATCCAAGGAGACATCTGACTGCTATTTTGGGGTCAAGAAGGAATTTTTTCCTAGTTTGTGGCAAAATTGGAAGTGCTTCAGACTAGGTTTTTGCCTTCTTTTGGATCAACAACAAAAACATATGTGAGGAAGGCTGAACTTCCAGCTATATAACTATGTAACTATGTAACCTTACCCCTAACCTTAACCCTACACTAGTCCTAATCTTAAAACAGCATTAGCCCCAACCAAAAACTTACACTTAGCTTACCTTAACTCTAACCCTACACTAACCCTAACCCTACGACTAACTCTACATCATAAACCTGTACTTTACTGTTCAGTACTGATATCAGCAGATGAGTTTCCTAGTTAAAACAGTAAGAGCAGAACATGTTCCTGTAATACTGAATCAAGCATGATTTCCAAGGCAATTACACTGTGGTCAGTGCTGGGAAGCTGACAAAGCCTAGCACTGCTCACAATCAGCTTGGGGACATGCAGGTTTTAAACTATTTTACAATGCTTTAACATCGAAGTTGGTTCTCTGGTGCTAAACACTGTTGCCCCGTGGCTGTCAGGCCGGTCAGTGAGAGACATAGGATTTTGCATAGCTACATTTTACCAGTTGTTACAAATGCACATCTGTATCTATTTCTATATATATATATATATATATATATATATATATATATGTCTATTTTCTCTCTTTCTTGTATATGTACATAAAAGAATATGCCTGATGTCAGATGTTTCCCAGTAAATATTTTAGGGAACAAACATAAACAAAACTGCAACTCGGTCAGCTCACCCACATATTTGATAACTCGCTTCCTTCTTATCAGTGCCTAATTAAATGTAATGTCTGTCTGGTTATAATGAGTATATTTTGAAAGATGTTCTAGAGATTTGCTGATTCTGTATAACGTGAAGTAACATGGTAAGCTACCTATCTAATCTGAAATGCCAATACACTCAGAATTGATTTGTTTACTGTTTAAGTCAATTCTCCGGGCTCGAAGGTGTGATGTGCAGATTTGGATTACAAAGTACTGAGATTCTTTGTGGAAGGAATTTAGTCCTAACAGTCATTAAATGGGAATCATGCTCATAAAGCAAATGGATTATGTTTTAAATGTCTCAAATAATAGAAAACATTCTAAAATTATTTTAGCTATTTGTATAATTTAACAGCAATTCAAACTTACCAATATCCACTTTGTGAGAGAAAATTATTTCAACTGTTTTTCTCCCCAGACCATTTCAAGTATAATTTTCTCACAAACTGAAGAGATTTCTAACTACCTTTTCAGACATCGTAATGTAAATTTATAGAGTACTTAGACACACCTAATTATTCAAAATGTGCATACACATAATTGAATATAAATAACTGCCTAATTAAATATTTGTGTAGTCTAACAGGATCTAGTTCAGTCCAATTATATGTCGATATATACGTGAAATGTAAAAATAAGAAGCTCTGTTGAAATGATAGATAGATAAAGATTTATGAGAAGCTATATTGAAATGATATAACATTATTGATTTATATTAACTGCATAGTAGCATGCTTTTTGTAGCTCAATTTAAGTAAAATAAGTCATAGCGCTATATTAGAGTACATAGCTCTAATTCATATCGCTATATTAGTGTACATAGAGTACATAGCGCTAAGAAAGAATTGCAATGCATACAAAAATATGCAGCTTCTTAAGAGATCAGGAAAAGGCTATATTTTCTTATTTAGACTTTAACCTTTTGTTGTTTGCATTGGGAGCATGAAGCATATTAGCAGAAGGTAACATACAGTATCTGACAAAAGTGAGTACACCCCTCACATTTTTGTAAATATTTTATTATATATTTTCATGTGACAACACTGAAGAAAGGGCACTTTGCTACAATGTAAAGTAGTAAGTGTACAGCCTGTATAACAGTGGAAATTTGCTGTCCCCTCAAAATAACTCAATACACAGCCATTAATGTCTCAACCGTTGGCAACAAAAGTGTGTACACCCCTAAGTGGAAATGTCCAAATTGGGCCCAATAAGCCATTTTCCCTCCCAGGTGTCATGTGACTCATTAGTGTTACAAGGTCTCAGGTATGTTAAATTTGGTGTTATCGCTCTCACACTCTCTCATACTGGTCACTGGAAGTTCAACATGGCACCTCATGGCAAAGAACTCTCTCAGGATCTGAAAAAAAAATTGTTGCTCTACATAAAGATATCTTAGACTGTAAGAAGATTGCCAAGACCCTGAAACTGAGCTGCAGCATGGTGGGCAAGACCATACAGCGGTTTCACTCAGAACAGGCCTCACCATGGTCGACCAAAGAAGTTGAGTGCATGTTCTCAGTGTCATATCCAGAGGTTGTCAGTGGGAAATAGACATATGAGTGCTGCCAGCATTGCTGCAGAGGTTGGAGAGATTGAAGGGGTGGGGGCTCAGCCTGTCAGTGCTCAGACTATACGCTGCACACTGCATCAAATGGTTTGCATGGTTGTCATCCCAGAAGGAAGCCTCTTCTAAAGATGATGCACAAGAAAGCCCACAAACAGTTTGCTGAAGACAAGCAGACTAAGGACATGGACTACTGGAATCATGTCCTGTGGTCCGATGAGATCAAGATAAACGTATTTGGTTCAGATGGTGTCAAGCTTGTGTGGCGGCAACCAGGTGAGGAGTACAAAGACAAGTGTGTCTTGCCTACAGTCAAGTGTGGTGGGGTGTCATGGTCTGGGTCTGCATGAGTGCTGCCGGCACTAGGGAGCTACAGTTCATTGAGGGAACCATGAATGCCAACATATACTGTGACATACTGAAGCAGAGCATGATCCCCTCCCTCCGGAGACTGGGCCGCAGGGCAGTATTCCAATATGATAACAACCACAAACACACCTCCCAGATTACCACTGCCTTGCTAAAAGAGCTGAAGGTAAAGGTGATGGACTAGCCAAACATGTCTCCAGACCTAAACCCTATTTAGCATCTGTGAGGCCTCCTCAAATGAAAGTTGAGGGAGCGCATGGTCTCTAACAACCACCAGCTCCATGACATGACGTCATCATGGAGGAATGGAAGAGGACTCCAGTGGCAACCTGTGAAGCTCTGGTGAACTCCATGCCCATAAGGGTTAAGCTAGTGCTGGAAAATAATGGCGGCCACACAAAATATTGACACATTGGGCCCAATTTGGACATTTCCACTTAGGGGTGTACTCACTTTTGTTGCCAACGGTTTAGACATTAATGGCAGTGTGAGTTATTTTGAGGGGACAGCAAATTTACACTGTTATACAGGCTGTACACTTACTAGTTTACATTATAGCAGAGTGTCATTTCTTCAGTGTTGTCACAAGAAAAGATATAATAAAATATTTACAAAAATGTGAGGGGTGTACTCACTTTTGTGAGATACTGTACATATGGATATTTCTACCATTACCACAACAAGAGGAAACAGTCTTAAATTAGAGGGGCAAAGGTTTAAAAATAATATCAGGAAGTATTACTTTACTGAGAGGGTTGTGGATGCATGGAATAGTAGAGGTTAACACAGTAAAGTAGTTTAAGCATGCGTGCGATAGACATAAGGCTATCCTAACTACAAGATAAGGCTAATGTGACTAATGAAAGTATTTAGAAAATTGGGCAGACTAGATGGACCGAATGGTTCCTATCTGCCGTCACATTCTATGTTTCTATGTTTCTACTTTACCTATACTCTACAAAGACGTTTTAATATACTACACTATTAGTTCCTTCTATTTTTCCTTTTCTTTCATTACATATAAGGACTATTTAGGTGCTATACCTACCTCCTGTTCTACCCAGCTTTTCTATCGGACAAGAGAGACTCTGTACTTGGTGATTTAGCTGCCATTGGACTGTAATTATTTAATACAAGCATTGAAATTTTCTTTTTATCTTACCACAGAACTTTGTTTATATAAGAAAATGTAAATTTTCTGAAATACAAATGTTTTACAATAGGCCATCTTTTAATCTCAGCCAACATAGTTATTCCACGTTACTGGAGATCACCTGATATTCCAGATATCAAGTGCTTCATTTTCTGTTTGAACATATGATGTGTGAACTTGCTTTCAGACCAGTATCTGATACGATTAGTTATTTAAGACACTGCATTATTTGGGAAAATTATGTCAAACAGGGGTATAATTTACACTCATGATCCCACTTGACCTACATATATTTTAGGTATTATAAACATTTATAACATTTTGCACCATAATAATTTATTGAAGATATTATACACACATTCTGGATGATTATTTTGTGTCATTATTCCCTAGTTGTATTTTTGTGTATATATTATTGTAACATTTTTATGTCATTGATATTGTTCATTATATTGTAAAAAAAAGTGATTCTTTAATACAAAATTGAGCAAAATAGACAGTACACATACACTTGCTTACACTCTCCCTATAAGCCCAAACTCTCCTCCACACACCGACTCTTCAAGGTGAATAGAACACAAACTAGACTACTTTTGCCAAGAGCGATAAAAATCTTTCTAACATCCTTGGGGGATAATCCTGGTTTATATATTTTTCCTTCTGTATAGGTGAAACGTGTTAGTGTGTTTCTTACTTTTTATTTGTTTAATAAAATTAATCTACTTTGTACCCCTGGACCTTCATTGGACATCTTTTTATTGGAGAAGCTGTATTTTACATTCCCGGGAGGGGGACAAACCACCTATGCTGTAAAGGACTGAGCAATCCCTATTTGTAAGTATATTTCTATCTTTATTTTAATTGTTTTATTAATACAGAGAACACTAATCCTGTTTTTTTATATTTCATATATATCACTGGAGCATCATCTGGAATAAACCACGTGGATTATTGGCACAGGGATTCGATACTAGAGGAAATCAGGACCATTCTAACATCCACGGATGGGGATTGTACCATCCATTTGCTGTGATCTGGAGCTGATCTTGAGCTCCAGAAAAGTGTGAGTGCAATATATTCTTTCCTTATATTCTGCCTCTGCTGTTATAGACATACTACACTATATTAGTATTCCTGTCCCATTTTGTTTTCTCCCTTATATTGGCTCCATTGGACCCCACACAAGGATTTCAGTTGTTAAGCGCTGCTTCCCTACATCACCTGTTTTACTTGCATCAACGACCAGAAAGAAGAGACTCTGGTTTGGGAAAGTTTTAGCTGCTGCACACATAAGGAACAAGCGCCAGAAATCTTACTTGCTGCTATATCTGGAACATAAGGTTTATAATTTATAATTAAAGGTTATACGTTTATATATTACTTTTATTATATTAACATCTTCATTTCTTCAACATGACTAAATCCTTTTAACAACTGCAGAGAGTCTTCAGTCTGAGTTTTTTGTTTTCACTAATGTTGCATCCAATGCACTCATCAAAAGAGAGCCAATGGGGGGCGATTTCCCTTCTTTTAACAACTTTTGAGAAGATTTCCCAGTTTTGCTAGGGGCTAGGAAAATTACTAGACCTTGCAACAACACATATATTTTTAAATTGTTTTTACAACACATTTCTTTTTTTTGTTACGATGTATTACAAACATAACAATTACTTGTCTTTTTAAGTTGACACCATCCAATACTGCGTCTTTTTGACTTTCCTTTAAAATACATTGCTGTGCTCAATATCAATTAATCTGTCTAACCATTTCAATACACAATAGTATTTTCAGGATTAACCCTTTTACAGACAGATCTCTGTTAAAGAATATACATGTGAGCAACTTTCTACAGATGTGTTACAAAAGACACATACCCTTTAAAGTATTTTGGTTTCCACCGATTTGCATATTACTTTTTGGAGTATCTATTCTTGAGAATCCTCCGCAAATGCAATATTCGATCAGTCATCATGAATTGTTTCTTCATAAATAATCATGAATAAAAATGATTCGGCTTCTCTTCTCAATTAATTAACTTCAAATTCATCCAGTACTGGGTAAAGCAACCACGTTTCAACTATTTCCTCCTGCTCACCTCTGCGTTCGCATAGTAACTCTGGAATGTTTTAAACAAAGGGTCTTTGGAATGCCATCATGTAGCTTCAGTCCCATATGTTTCTCCTGTTTCAAACTGGGTACTAAAATGTTTTATAAGGGAACAATATATAAAGATATAGATATATAGATATAGATAAATATATAGATAGAGAGAGAGAGAGTTGTGCTCAAATGTTGGCATACCCTTGGAGAATTGGTAATATATGTACCATTTTTAAAGAAAACTTGAGTCAGCAGGCAAAACACATTTCTTTTATTTCTTATGGGATTCATATTCAACTGCAGGTTATAACAGAATGGCACAATCATAAAACCAAACATGGCAGCAAAGAAAAATCAAAATGACCACTGTTCAAATGTCTGCATACCCTTAGTTATTAATACTGTGTATTGCCTTCTTTAGCATCAATGACAGTGTGCAGTCTTTTGCAATAGTGATGCAAGACGAGTGTCTCAATGATATTAAGGTCAGGAGACTGTGATGGCCACTTCAGAACTTTCACTTTTTTCTGTTGTAACCACTAGTGGGTCAACTTGGCCTTGTGCTTAGGGTCATTATCATTTTAAGGTCCAAGAGTGTCTTCTGCCTTCGTGCAGAAGAATGCAAATTGTCTGCCAGTATTTACTGATAACATGCTGTATTCATCTTGCCATCAATTTTCACAAAATTCCCCATGCCTTTAGAGCTTACACTCCCCCTTACCCTCCAAAACATAATTGAGCCAAAATCATGCTTCACAGTTGGGATGGTATTATTTTCACTATAGACGTTGTTGACCCCTCTCCAAACATAGCGCTCATGGTTGTGACTATAAAGCTCTATTTGGGTCTCGTCACTCCAAATTACAGTGTGCTAGAAGCTGTGAGGCATGTCAAAGTGTTGTTGTGCATTTTGTAACTGGGCTTTTTTTGTGGCATTGCTCCAGTAAAGGCTTCTTTCTGGCAACTTGACCATGCAGCTCATTTTTGTTAAAGTATCACCGTATTGTGCTCCTTGAAACAACCACACATTTTTTTCCCTTAGCAGCCTGTATTTCTCCTGAGGCTACCTGTGGGTTATTCTTTGTATCCTGAACAATTCTTCTGGCAGTTGTGGCTGAAATATTTTTTGGTCTACCTGACGTTGGCTTGGTACCAAATTTTCCATTTCTTAACAAGTGATTGAATGGTCTCTATGGTGCAGTCTGTGCTGTGAGCATTCCTTACACTAAATAGGACTTGCCTTTATTTTCATTGGCTGCAAAAGGTATGTTTTTTTCAGAGACTGGGAAACAGGAACATGTTGAAATGTGAGAGGCCGGTGACTAAGGAGGCTTATTATTATTATATTTATTATTAGCTTTAATTTAAGTTTAACTTGTTTAGCTACCTGGAGTGTCCTTTTATAATTTTAATTCTATACTTTGAGAAGTAATAGAAGAAACTCTGAGGTGAACTTGTTTTGCAGCTTTTGTTGCTGTGTTTTCAAGCCTGCTCAATGATTTTTTGTATTCTAAAAGCTCAACTACTAAATAAAGAGACATGCCAAGAATCATGATGGCTAATACTATGTAGAGCTTTACATAGACACACAAAAAATTGCTATATGCAAAGGCTGTTAGAAATCCAAGAGACTCCCATACACGGTAATTGGAGAAAGCAGCTTCTTTGTTGTCGTCAAACAGAACACCATAAAAAGCTGTAAAAAATGAAATAAAAAATGTAATAATAATAACATACTGCATATTCAAACATTGGTTTTAAAAAGTGTGCAGTATTTTACAGTTAGACAATACTGTGAAATGTATTTACTGAATGGTGCATTGTGGTAAGGTTAAAAAACAGGGTGCAAAATCTAGATGAAAAAACTGCTGATTTAAAAAAACTCTGCAACTGATCTAAAAAAAGTAACAAAATGTGAATATGAACTCAATAGCAGAAGTGAGAAAGTTACAGGAAAGTGTGAAGTTAAGGCTTAAAATTTTTAGTAGGAATTGGATGTCTTAGCAAATTGAGATGATTTCTGAAGAATTAGTGCAGAAAGAAGATATTTAACATGGGGTAGAATTCACCAACATCTGTGATATCTTCTTTTTTCCAGGCAATAGTAAGGATTGTTCAGAATTTCTATGAATTAAGATTTGATCACATTTATTTGTTGCATTAACTTTCTTTACTGAAAAAAATTAAAAAAAAAACAAGGTGTCATGTTATATAAAGCCCTAGCAGTCTAAGCACTTCCTCTTTCTTTGCTGCTCCTGCTATGCAGGTCAGAGTAATTGCTTCTTCAGTTTCCTATAGTGGTCTCAGGGGTAGTATTTTGCTTATATTTTATTGTTCTATCCCTTATTCCTGGCTATTTTTAGCACTTTCCACCTGTCTACCCTGATTGTACCTAGCCTTCTTTTGTACACTTATATCCCTTTTCCAGTTTGTCTTAGGCCTTTCCTTGCCTTTAGTTTTCCCAGTTTTCATCCTACCTGTATTTTCGTCAGCCTCATGCCACCACTCTTTGTTTACTCCCAGTTTCTCAGTGCTTACTTTGGGCTGGTTTTCTGGAGTACTTGGGTGGTTGGGGCACCTTATGGTAAACTCTCCTTGCTAGCATGAGCCCGCAAGAGTTTTCCTGTCAGGTTCTCACCTGCATGGTGGCCACCTTGAATCTCATGTGGTGATGTGGTGATGTTGGAGCTGCCTACTCCAGACACTTCTCCCCCAACCTTGTTGGTCATCCTGAATGTGTGGACCAGTCTGTGTCAGAACAGGAGGATGACATGCCTCCCTCAGAGTCAAAATACATCAAGGAGTCTCTTGTGGAGTCTTCCCTCAAGAACCTTTGTTCTGGGAGATATGGGCTGTTTTTAGACCTCCAGGGTAGCATGCTGTATGCACCATAAGGCATCCAAGGTCCTCTGAGTGGAGCCTCCAAACATATTTTGCATCCATTTCTGGATTCTGACCCACTAGACAGGGAGGTTTAAGCTCAATTACAGACTGAATGCTCATGGCCCTCACTCCCAAATAAAATGGCAGTTACGACTGAGTTTGATCAGATGGTTGTGACGGCCCACGCAAAGGGATCGAAAAAGGGCTAGAAGCAACACAAGATAAGTTGCTAGACCTACTAGGTCATCTATTAGACATTTTCTACTTGGCAGACATAGTTCTGTCTCAGGGCACACAGCTCCATCCAAGTGGCATACGTGAATAGGTCCAATGCTCCATTTGTACGCTGGGAAATACCAACACCGCACTATGCACTGAGAGATGCAGGGCAGCTTTACTACAGATCGACACAAAACTCATGAATCTAGCCACTAAAGAGTTAGGACCAAAAGCCAACGGTCTCCTGTTTGGCGACTCTTTTATTGATGAATAAAACAAACACATCTAACTATTCATGACTCTCAAGAAAGCTCAATCCTTAATGAGACAGATGTTCTGTTCACCTCCTGGGAGAGGTGTTTTGGAAGGGCTGGTCAGCAGACGGGCCGGGCCACCAGCCAATTCTGGACTTCTGGCTCTAGACCTAATCAACCATCCTCCTCCTACATCCCAGCTTCCGCAACATGAACCACATCCTTCAACTGAGGTGCAGATAAGCTCAGAGGCTCCGGAGTCAGAAGCCTCTTTCCCACAGGTCGGTTCACATTTACATTACCCTTTCACAACTTCCCTGCAGGCAGGTTGTCCCTTTTCTTGTAGAATTGAGAAGAGATCAGCTATTTCAGCAGCGCATATTCCGGTAGGTCATGACCCTTTAATCTCTTGACTTCTTCATGGTATTCAGTTATCTCATACCTAGTGCTGAAATACTCATGGCTTTGGAATGTTTATGTGGTCCACTGTTTCCTTCAGGATTGGCCGGATTTGTTGCTGTGGCAACTGCCAGTGAAGCTTACACTTTTACTTTGTCTGGTTTACTTCGGTCGCGTGGTGGATATCTGGTCTTTCGACATGGACGGTTTGTCTTTTACGCTGGATGGAGTATCCTTTTTGGTCTCACAATATACTACTATGAATTATTTTTGTGTACTCTTTATTTGCTAGGGCTCCACAGAATTGTGCAGTCAAGACATTATTGCACTGTGTAGAGGTGGCATCTCCTTTATGTCATTCTCTGATCGGTCAACTGCTCATTTCTTATGTTAATCCACACAAACACATGTCAACTACTACTTTAGCAAGATGGGTTTATTGGATTCTGACATTGGCTGGAGTGAACTTCAGTTTAGTAATGCTTTGTGATCTCTCTGCTGCCTTTGACACTGTTGGTCATGTCCTCTTTCTCAAAACCTTTCAATCCCTCGGTCTCAGGGAGAAATGGAGGATTGGGATTTCCAGACATATATGTGTTACATGAAGCCTCCATGTTACCCCATTATCTAGCCTGGGATATAAATAACAACAGTACTAACTTATGGAAAGAAATCAAAATTTAAGACTTTAAAGCTGATTTTCTTTATGACTGTTTTTGGATAGATAAAAGATGCCCATTAGATAAAATTACAAAAAATCCTATTATAAAGGCGATTCTTATTACAGTTAAAAACATAAGGAAAAAATTTAACCAAAAAAATGGAATTATGATATTCTTAGAATTACTGGAAATTTATGTAATAGATCTGTACTTGAGTAGCTCGAGAAGATGTGGGATTAGCCAGCTTTCGAATATCTATTCTAATGGTAGCTTAATTCCTTTCTGACTGTTGTAGTCTACTTAATCTCGCTTCAGGTGAAGTGTTTACGTACTTGAGAGTAAAAAATTACTTACCTGCTAAACAAATCTCAGATCATAATGACACCACTGATTTCTTAGAGAACCATAATCCTCAGAAGAGAATATCCCGCTCACTTAAATTTATTAGTATTAACCATACCTTTGTTAAAGAGTCTCCAATATTGAAATGGGAACTAGATTTAATAAAAAACTTTGAGAGTCAGACTTGGAAACAGAGTATCAAATTGGTCAAATTACTCTGAGTTGTATTTTAAAGTTTTATATAGGTGGTACATGTTTCCAACAAAATTAAATAAAATATTCAGCGACCATTCTTACCAATGCTGGAGATGCAATAATGCTAAGGGCATCTCCATATTTGGTGGGAGAGTTCTGCTTTTGTGGTTCTCCCCCTATCTCACCCAACGTTCATTCAGTGTCTCCTTTTCCAATGACATCTTCTCCCCCATCCTTTCTCAGTTGGAGTCCCAACAAGGCTCTGTTCTTGGTCTCCTTTTGTTCTCTTCTTATACTGCCTCTCTTGGCAAACGTATTAATTAATTTGTATTCCGCTACCACCTGTATGCCAATGACACCCAGATTTATTTCTCTTCCCCTAATCTCCTTACTGTCCTACAAGAGTTCAGAGAAGGGCTAGTAAACTGGTTCATGGATTGCAGGGTAAAACTTACCAGGAAAGGTTAAAGGATCCTATGATGTATTGGAAAGAAGAGATAGGGGGGATATAATAAAAACAATTAAATGCATAAAGAGAAGAAACGCAGTAATGGAGGAAAGTATATTTAAAAGAAGAAAAACTATCACATCAAGAGGACATTGTCTTAAATAAGATAGACTAAGGTTTAAAAATAATATCAGGAAGTATTAGTATTGTTTTTCAATATGATTTCTTTGGATATCTTACCACTCAAGAGTGTCTGACAAATAGCATCTGACATACTCCATAAAGCAGGAAATATGAAAAACACAGCAAATTGGCTTGGGTGTGGACACCAGAGCAAAAGTGCAATTATGCAGGAAGCACTTGTTAGTGCAGCTGTTATGAGGATAAGAAATAAAATAATTAATAAATATAAATTTACAAATTCTCTGTAAATGTTATGTGATATCTGTACTGTTAACACAAGCTATAGCCCAATGTATTGTATGATTCTCTACTTTTAAACACAATCTTTGGTGAAAAAGCACATGCAGACTCATTTAAAATCTATGTAGAGAAATACATTGACTTGGCAGTGGTGGTTTGTTAAGGTTTTAAGTTTGAGGTATGATATTTGACTATGCTCTCTGACTTGTTTGACTTGTTAGCCATTTAAACCCTACTTGATCCCTGACTCAGTGAGACGTTTTATTAATGTCTGGGAGGTTAATGCCCAGAGAATTGGCCATTTGTTTTCAAAAATATCCCCAAATTTTGACATGATTAGATATATTTTATTTCAACCTACTCCCATAGAACAGCCTCCACTCTGGTATATGGTGAGTGGTATTGAGAGGGTATCTTCCTAAATTTAAAATTCTTGATGATAAGGAGAATTGTGTTGAATGTAGTTTATCTTTATGGTGTGTATACTAGGATCCTAATTTCTAAGAGGACAGGATGGGTATTCTAGTGGCGAAATTGAAATAGGCTGAAAGGATGTGTATGAGTGACATGCAAACGATTGTGTCAGGCATATCATTAGTTCATATAGGATTGGATCAATTAAAATTATTTTTATAATAAAGGGGAAAAAAATTGTCAAATTGTTGCAGAAAAGAGAAACAATTTGAATGCTTAATTAAGGTAAGGACTTAATCTAGAATTACAATGAGACAGCAACCAGTTGCTATAAGGAGCCATGAACATGTACATTAAAATTAAAGGAACACTATAGGCACCCTGACCAATTAATCTCATTGAAGTGATCTGGAGCATTTAAATATCTATAATGTGTGACATCCTTCTCTTTGGGTGTGATGGATCATAAAGATTATGATAATTGGTTCTTTTTAATCCCATTTATTTTTAAAGAATTGTTTTCTTATTTATTTATCGTTTATCACATTAGGGTCAAGCTATTTTACCTTTTTTATTGCCTTATTTTCCTTTTAGCCAGCTGCCAATAGCTCTTTCAAAACTGTTTTAAGCCCATTCAATGCAGGATGGCATAGAACGTTACTACAGTGTAAAAGGGGTAAATAAGAGAATCTTAAAAATATAACATCAATTATTAAATAATGTATAATCTTAAAAAATTGCCAAAATGCAAAGTCACTGTTTAATCAGTATGGGGTCACAGTCTTCAACTCAAAAATTTAATTTCAGTATGGCCCAGCTTTTTAATAAAGTCTTCCCCCTGCCTGTCCCCAGAGACGTTTGAATAGCCATACATTTTAAATCTGTTTGATTATCTTGGTGTACTAAAGTAAAATACATGGGTACACTGTGCTTTGTATAATTTATTTTGATATTATAGATATCCTCCTCTATTCTTTTGTGGAGAGGTCTTAGTTCTTCCCATTAAAGTTATTTAAAGCTAGAGGGACAATTTATTTTGTAAATAACATTTGTCATTTATTCGTGCAACAAATGTACATAAGACATCAAAAGGCAATTTAAGTGACAATTATCTGAACTAAAGACAATTAGACCACACATTAACAATCAGACAATAGAAAAAGTTAATGAAAATATTCAACGTGTAAAACAGAAATGGTATTATAGCAATAATAGAATTGATAAATCTTTAATTAATAAATTAAAACCTAATAGCAAGACAGAAATAATCAAAAAAATTATTGAAGATAATCAGACACACTTCTCGCCACAAAGTATCTCAAAAGCTTTTCGAGATTTTATTCTAATTTGTATAATCTAGGCTCAAATAGAAATTCTAATCAACAAATTAAAGACTTTTTGTCTCAAATCAAACTTCCAAAAATAACGAAGGAGGAGTTAGATCATCTGAATAGGCCAATATCCATGAGTGAGATTAATGAGGTAATTGTAACTCTGAAACCAAATAAAGCACCGGGCCAGATGGCTTAACATCTTTCTTTTATCGAAAATTTCAAACAATGGTGACCCTATTACTACTGAGGGTATTCTCTATCCTTCCAAAACAGGAACATTTACCCCATCTATTCTGCCCATACCAAAAGAAGGCAAAGATCCTACCAAAACCTTTAATTGTAGACCCATTTCTTTGATAAATGTAGATGTCAAGATTTATTCAAAAGTTCTATCAAATTGACTGAAGGAAATAATTCCTTCACTAATTCACGGTGATCAGGCAGGGTTCGTCAGAAATAGAGGAGCTACTGATAAAAAAATAAATAAATAACAACAGTACTAACTTATGGAAAGAAATCAAAATTTAAGACTTTAAAGCTGATTTTCTTTATGACTGTTTTTGGATAGATAAAAGATGTCCATTAGATAAAATTACAAAAAATCCTATTTTAAAGGCGATTCTTATTACAGTTAAAAACATAAGGAAAAAATTTAACCAAAAAAATGGAATTATGCTATTCTTAGAATTACTGGAAATTAATGTAATAGATCTGTACTTGAGTAGCTGGAGAAGATGTGGGATTATCCAGCTTTCGAATATCTATTCTAATGGTAGCCTAATTCCTTTCCGACTGTTGTAGTCTACTTATTTTCTCGCTTCAGGTGAAGTGTTTATGTACTTGAGAGAACCATAATCCTCAGAAGAGAATATCCCGCTCATTTAAATTTATTAGTGTTACAGACTGCCATTTGTAACTGTTATTTTATTTGACAAATTGCCCTGCTTCCCTGTGTTATGGAGAAGCCTAATTGCCAGCCTTCTGCCCCATGACTATGGACCTAGTGGGTATGGCGATTTGACTGTATTTGTGGGATCTGAGCGCTGTTTGGATATATTGAGCGCTCAGATCCAAGCCATCTGGGGATAGGTTGAATGTGGGGGTTCTGTTCAGTATGATAGGATTTAGGTATTTATGTGTCTTTTTGTGTCTTTTGCTAACATGTGGTTAATGGAGTCTGCCTCTATCCCTGGATATAAATGGATTATTTTCCCCATTGTCTCCTGGATAGAGGGCTCTGTAAAACCGGTTTGGGCCAGATAACCATGCTGCCAGCCAGGCCCCAAAAAATACTTTTGCTAACTTTTGAACCCCTTTTCTGATTTGTGCAAATTATTTTTAAATATGTTGCTCCCCTGAATGGATTGATTCTAAATATGTAATTTGTATGAAGATTGGATGTATGGTTTTAAAGTTACAGGGTATGGGTAAAAACTGTATTTTTACTGCCTGTGTTTAATTATGTTAACCCATTGTGTACCATAATTAGATCACAGGCAGAGGGGAGGATTTTTGTGTGTAATTGCTGGGAGTGTTTCTGTAATGTACGTTTATTATTGGTTGTTGTGTAAAACCCTGTGGGTGGTCCTATCTCAGGGAAACCTGCATAAAAGAAGGTTCTTTGTGTGCCAATAAACAGATCTTCTTGACCCTCAATACGTAGCCTTGTCTCGTTATTGGAGGGAACTGCTATATCACACTGGGGATTGCTATGCTCTGCATATTCCCCTGAGCTTTTAATCACTTAGCTCTTTTAAGAGCTGTTCCTGTTACGCTCTCCTGGAGGAGAGGTCTTCCCCACACAGTCCTGGAGGACAGAAGCTGATCCAGGGTGGAAAGAAGACGGCGAGACTCCAGTTAAGCTACGGCGGTTGTGGAGTCTGCGGTGGTTGTGGTGTCTGCTGCAGTGTTTGGAGTCCTCAGGAAGTGCTAGGAGCATCTATCAATGGAGGGTACTCGGTCGGAGTACAGGGAGCTCCGTTACATTGGTGGCAGTGGTGGGATGGCGTCCTAGTGCGAGGAGAAACAGCTCGGAGACACGGGAATTATTACGGAGCGATATGGAGCCAGCAAGTCCCTGGACAGCGCTCAAAGTGGAGGATGAGTTCGACTGGAGGTTATAGAGCCTCTTGGCCTCAGTGGGTGAGCCAGTATCAGAGGCAACCAGGTTGGACTGCAGAGAGGGCGCCAGGAAAGAGATGTGGGACAAAGCCTTGGAGGGTGTCCAGCGTTGGCGAGGTGAGCGTCTCCCCAGCGAGGAGCAGCAACTACAGGCCCTATGGATGCCTATGATGGGAGAACAGCCCAGGTGGGAGTTGGTAATGCAGCTTAATTCTCTGGCATGGAAGGAACTGGGGCTCGAAGATGCATACCAGGCACTACATTGGTATGCAGTTCAGCGTGATCCCGGGATGGCTAAGTGCGACAGACCAGAGGGTGAGGATTACAATGGCCCTGGCGTATTATGGAACGCCTGTACCGGACCAAGGTTCGGGGATGCTGCAGAGTCACGGCTATGGGACATATATGAATCCAGAGAAACCATTCTAGATCTCCCTATGGATGAAGACTTAGAGCCAGACCTGTTTGAATTGGCCATCCAGGAATGGGAACTGGAACAGGATTACCAGTGCCTACTCAGCTCCAGTCAGTCCCAGTATACCCTGGAGGTACCACCAGGACAGTGCAAGTTACAGGGAGCCAAAGGTGTCGTCCTTCCTCCCCAGTGGCAGTGCAAGTTACAGGGAGCCGAAGGTGTTGTCCTTCCTCCCCAGCGGCAGTGCGAATTCCAGGGTGCTGAAGGTGTCGTCCTTCCCCCCCAGCAGCAGTGTGTCCTAAAGGGAGCAGAGACAGTTGGTCTCTCTCTCCAGCAGCAGGACAATGTTATGGGAGTGGAGACAGGTGGTCTCCCTCTCCAGCGGCAGCCTGTGTTTCAGGGAGAGGAGCACAGCACCCTATCTCCCCAGCGGCAGCTTACCCTACCAAGGGGAGACACCAATCTCCCAGATGGCGAAGATGGGACCGTGGTCTCTGTGCCTGACCTACAGGGATGCTGGACAGCTCCTAACTTGGCCCCAGGGTTAACAGAGGAGATGTTAACCCCCACTGACTCCCATGTTCCCCTGGCTACTGAGCCGGACTATGTTCCCAGCACCCCAGCGGAAGAGCTGGCAGCTGGGCAGAGTGCAGTCGGCCTCTGCCCTCCCTTTGTCCCTTGTCCAGAGCCTGTTGTCCTGCAGGCTATACCAGCGGAAGAGCTGGAAGCTGGGCAGAGTGCAGTCGGCCTCTGCCCTCCATGTGTCACTTGTACAGAGCGTGACATTCTGACGGCTACCCCAGCGGAAGAGCTGACATCAGGGCAGAGCGCCGCTGGCCTCTGCCCTACCGACCCCCTTGTTACAGGACTGGTCTACAACCCCCTCTCCCCAGCAGAAGTGCGGGCATCAGGGCAGAGCGCCGCTGGCCTCTGCCCCCCAAGTACCACCAGCTATTTGCCCAGCTGCACCAGGAAGGCAGAGGATGCTGCATTTTCATCCTACAACCTGGAACCTACAGGCCAGTACTGTTTATTGTGGGGGGGCTACTTTGCTACTTGTTATTTGTGGGTGGGTTGCGAGACCAACTTAGGACTGACCGACAGAAGGTCAGGTGCCTGGTTAGTCTCCCTCCAAAAGGGGAGATATGTTACAGACTGCCATTTGTAACTGTTATTTTATTTGACAAATTGCCCTGCTTCCCTGTGTTATGGAGAAGCCTAATTGCCAGCCTTCTGCCCCATGACTATGGACCTAGTGGGTATGGCAATTTGACTGTATTTGTGGGATCTGAGCGCTGTTTGGATATATTGAGCGCTCAGATCCAAGCCATCTGGGGATAGGTTGAATGTGGAGGTTCTGTTCAGTATCATAGGAGTTAGGTATTTATGTGTCTTTTTGTGTCTTTTGCTAACATGTGGTTAATGGAGTTTGCCTCTATCCCTGGATATAAGTGGATTATTTTCCCCATTGTCTCCTGGATAGAGGGCTCTGTAAAACTGGTTTGGGCCAGATAACCATGCTGCCAGCCAGGCCCCAAAAGATACTTTTGCTAACTTTTGAACCCCTTGTCTGATTTGTGCAAATCATTTTTTAATATGTTGCTCCCCTGAATGGATTGATTCTAAATATGTAATTTGTATGAAGATTGGATGTATGGTTTTAAAGTTACAGGGTATGGGTAAAAACTGTATTTTTACTGCCTGTGTTTAATTATGTTAACCCATTGTGTACCATAATTAGATCACAGGCAGAGGGGAGGATTTTTGTGTGTAATTGCTGGGAGTGTTTCTGTAATGTACGTTTATTATTGGTTGTTGTGTAAAACCCTGTGGGTGGTCCTATCTCAGGGAAACCTGCATAAAAGAAGGTTCTTTGTGTGCCAATAAACAGATCTTCTTGACACTCAATACGTAGCCTTGTCTCGTTATTGGAGGGAACTGCTATATCACACTGGGGATTGCTATGCTCTGCATATTCCCCTGAGCTTTTAATCACTTAGCTCTTTTAAGAGCTGTTCCTGTTGCGCTCTCCTGGAGGAGAGGTCTTCCCCATACGGTCCTGGAGGACAGAAGCTGATCCAGGGTGGAAGGAAGACGGTGAGACTCCAGTTAAGCTACGGCGGTTGTGAATGCTTTCCTGTGGGGATTTGAACTTACACTGCGTGAGTTCAATGCGATTTTCTCACTGAGAATCGTTGAAGCACATCTAGCACATTCTACATTTATATTTAACTATCAACTTCATAATTATTTGATTTTATTAATCATAATTTGAGGGAGCTGCCTGACAACCCAGACAGGCAGTCCAGAGAATTTAATTTGCAACCCCTAAATTTAACCAGTAACTTTCCAAACCACCATAAAATCTTTACATGGGGAGTATTGTTATACTCAGGACACTTTTCTGAACACAAATATGTGTTTTAAAAGTAAAACATGTCATGACGATGATATCACCAGTAAAAGTGCAGTTTTTGTTTTAAAAAAATGCAACAAACAAATAAAAACGCTAACTTTGGCCAGCGTTCATGACTAAGTGGCTATTACAAAAGACTGGACATACCCCATTTTGAATACACTGGGTTGTCTACATTTGCAAATGGTAAGCCATGATGGGGTTAATTTACATTCCTGGGCTATCATATGGTCTCAAAAGGAAACCAGCAAACCAATCTGGCAAACTGAAATGGGCAAGCCCTATATTTAACCCTGTAACTTTTCAAAACACCATGGGGGATATTGTTATACTCGGGAGACTTCACTGAATACAAATATTAGTGTTTCAAAACAGTAAACCTTATCACGACGATGATATCACCAGTAAAAGTACAGTTTTTGTGTAAAAAAAAAAAATGCAAAAAACAAATATGAACGCTAACTTTGACAAGCATCTGTGGCTAAGTGGCTACTACAAGTATGTGAAACATTACTCTACACAAATATGAGTATTTTAGAGCAGTAAAATGTATTATACTGATAATATTATCGGTGAAATGGCAGTTTGTGTGAAAAATGAAAAAAAACAAATATAAACGCTAATTTTGGCCAGGGTTTGTGACTAAGTGGCTACTACAAAAGACTGGACATACCTCATTTTTAATACCCTGGGTTGTCTACTTTTACAAATGGTATGCCATGATGGGAATAATTTTAATTCCTGGGCTGCCATTTGGTCTCAAAGGCAACATCGGCCCAGCAAACCAATCTGGCAGATTTTAATGTGCAAACATGGAAAAGGGAAAGCCCTACATTTGACCCCTGTAAGTTTCCAAAAAAACATAAAACCTGGGGGTACTGTTGAACTTGTGAGACATTTCTCAATACAAATATGTGTATGTTATTAATCCAACAGTATTATGACATTCACAGTTAAAATACTATGCAAAACTTGAAAAATAACAACATTTCTTAATTTCTCATACTTTTTTAGATTTATTTGATATTAAATTATGTTTCATGTTATGAATGCTGGGATGGTAGATACCCATTCGCCTATTTCCTCCCGAACTGCTGAAGCCTGAGTGATTATAGCTCGTAAGTGGGTGTAGATTTGAAAAGTTCAAGACGAATACAGCCTCCAAGTAGGTTCTCCCTAGCAAGTAGACAGTTACCCAAACATCAGCCTAGACTAGATGAAGGGTACAACAGACACATACATACATACAGATATATACATACAAACAGACATATCCATACAAACAGACACATACATACATGCACAATTTTATGTGTTTCCTACCTTTGGAGTGCGGGAGGCTGGCTCAGGCTGATGGGAGTCAGAGCTCCCACTCTGACTCCCTCCTTTTCTTCTACTCCACCCACGCGGCGAATGTGGGGAGGAAGTGACCGGCTAGCAGTTCCTCCCAGCATCATGACATCCTCACAAGGGGCCCGGTTGTGCTCTCAAAGCAGCCGGGCCCCTGAAAATCCATCACTATCGGGTGTCCCTTAGAGCATTGGCCACCCGATGAGCCTCCAAATTGCGCGGCCCACGGTGGTAGTTCCACGTGGGCTGCACACACCACAGCGGCTGGGGGGCTAAAGGGGCAGCTGCTTTGGGCCCCCTAAGACTGACTCGGCCAGGGGCAGCTGCCTGTTTTGCCCCATGTTAAAGACAGCCCTGGATGTAGGTGGTGTTGCTTATCCATTCTACCACCTTAAAAAACCCTTGCCAAGTGGCCTGAAGCTTTTTTTTTTTTTTTAAACAGTTTGAGAGCTAGTACTTTCTGGCCAATCTCCAGTATTTTATCTCAGGCCCCCCTATCATACCACAGTTTCTGTCGTTGTTGGGCCGCTTGCAGGTTTTCTCGAACTGAGTCGGTCAGGGCCTGCAACCGGTCCCTAAACTCTAGTACGTATGGTACGATAGGTATTTCTCCTTCTCCTGTATTGCCCTCCCAGTGTTCCTGTATGAGGTCCAGGTGTCCCTGGACTTTTCTCCTGTAAAGGAGTTCGAACGAGGAGTACCCGATGGATGCCTGAGGCACTTCTCGGTAGGCAAACAGGAGATGGGGAAAAAACTTTTGCCAGTGTCCATAGGACTCTGTGAATGCCGTTAGCATCTGTTTGAGAGTGCTGATAAAACGTTCACAGAGGCCACTGGTCTGGGGATGGTAGGGAGAGCTGAACAGGGGCTCGACGCCGCAGCTCTGCCATAACTGTTGGGTTACAGCTGTGGTGAACTGTGTCCCCTGGTCAGACAGAATCTCCGGGGAAAACCTACCCTAGAGAAAATTTTCTGCCGCGATGTTAGAAAGGGCTACAGCCTCTGGGTACCTAGTGGATGTAGCTCTTTCCCGAGGTACTGGGTTTGCTAAGGGGGCCTATCAGCTCCACCGCTAGTCAGTGGAACGGTTCCTCTATTATAGGTAGCGAGTGGAGCTTGGCTTTAGCATTGTCACCCCTCTTGCCAATCCTTTGGCAGGTATCACATGTTCTGCAATATGCCTATAAATCCTTGGAGATCCCTGGCCAAAAGAAAGTCTGGGTGAGCCGGTCCTTAGTCTTCCTCACACCTAGATGTCCTGCTAAGAGGATGTCATGGCTGAGTTTAAGGAGTTTCACCCTATATTTACGGGGTACCACAAACTGCTTTTTGGGAATCTGTGCAGCCCCACTCCTAACACCCCCAGTGACCCTTCTCTTCTAAACCTCTCTTGGAAATTACCTCCTTTGGGAGATGCTGCCTCCTTTCTGTACCCTTCTAATGTGGGATCTATCCTCTGATCCTGCTCAAAACGCTGGGGGGTACCCCAGAATGGGATGGGAATATTGGGTAAGGATGAAGTGGGTGGTCCTACCTGTGGTTCCTCGGAGTGTTCTGGCTACCCCAGCAGGCTTGTTAATGGGCTGTCACTGGGTACATCTCCACTGGATCAGGTTCTGTAAACTGCGAGGTCAGACAACCCCCAACAACACTTCAACTGGTAGTCCCTGTATGATGCCCAATTCCAATTGTTTGGCGCCAGTGCCCCAGTTGAGGTGTACCTGAGCCGTGGGCAATTTATGAATGGCACCTCCTGCTACTCTGACCGCCACAGTCCTGTTGGTGCGAGTTCTAGCTGAAACTTTATGTGGTTGCACCAAGGTGTCTCTTAATGCTCTGGCATCCTGCCCTTCAACAGTAACCCATTGTCGGTGGTGCCCCAACTGTTCCCTTCTGCTTGCACTGGGTTTACCTCATGTAATACTGTCCATTGTTCCTCATTGTGTCCTTGCATCTCAGGTGCCTCTTGGTGATACCAGTGTGCCGCAGTGCGAGCTGGCAGTGGTGTTGGTCTCTCCCTGCTCCCTTGACTCCTCTGAGGACAGTGAATTTTGTAGGCGGTTGTTGGCAGTGGTGACACAAGGACGGTGCAAGCTGGCTGAGCATTGGTGGCATAGGTTCCTGTGCTGCGCCTTACCTTTCTCCCATGGTGGTATTCATCCGTCACTGTGTTCGGCTTCCTATCCCCCATCCAGTCCTGGGTTTTCGTTGGTGCGTGCTCAAAAAATTGTTCCAACAATAGTAGGTGTACAGCATCCTCTAAAGCCATGGCATGGCAACCTTGCATCCATTTTTTAGCTGTCAGGAACTGCCGGTATGCCTCTGCTGCTCAGCCGGTGAGTTTGCTGCTCAATATTGCAGCCCATTGTTCTGGCTCCAGTCCTTCTAAAGTGCATTGACGTTCAAAGCAGCATAATTAATCTTTCTCCGCTGCCCTCCATTTATAGATCCAATTAATGTTGCTGTTCCCCCCCGGCACAGGTTCATCTGCTGTGAACTCTGTTCTGCGCTTACCTGTGCCAAGACTTGCACCACCATTTCCAGTGGGGGATTCGATCTGAACAAGTTAAGTCTCCACATCACTTTTTGCTGGAACTCTGCTTCTTCCCGGCTTACATTTGCTGCACTGCTGGTTTGATCACCCTCCATCAGTTTTGCGATAAGGGTAGCTCTCTTTTTGTTGCTTGCCAACTGACCCTGGGCTTCCAGCAAATCCTTTAGCATGATCCTCTTTAACTACTCATACTGCTGGGCCATTCACTAGTTTTCTTTGGGAATCCCATTTGGTCCCGCCGCTTGCGACCAGTTGTTACGAACGCTTGTATGGTAGATACCCATTCGCCTATTTCCTCCCAAACTGCTGAAGCCTGAGTGATTATAGCTCGAAGTTCGGGTGTAGATTTGAACGGTTCCAGACAAATTCAGCATCCAAGTAGTTTCTCCCCAGCAAGTAGACAGTTACCCAAACATCAGCCTAGACTAGATGAAGAGTACAACAGGAATGAAGTTTAATGGTGCCACACTGGCTTTTATGCAAGTCCCCATTCAAGGGGCACTCCCACCTGGACCTTGTGGGGGACTCCAACACAAAGTTAACAACCAATCACTCCTCTATACATTTCACAAACCATCCTCTCTGCCTGGGAGATAATTGAATCTATAATAACTCAATTATCTCCAGGCAGAATTTTTTTTTTTTTTTCCATAAAACTTAAATAGTGCCCCAAAACACAATCCCCATAAATGTTATATCCCCTGACAGCCCTGATCTGGGTGACAAACATATCTAAAAATCACCCAGATCAGTTCAGGGGTTTTGAAATTCTATGGAGATCTTAATTTGACCGACCTGCCCAGAAATAGTTCCATGAGTTTTATGTTGTGCGGTCGGTCTATTTCGGAAAGTCTTGAAACCAAACAAATACATGAACAGTACCCCCTGGCTCATATCAGTGTTTGTTCCCCTGGTTCGTGGGAACAAAACTACCGAACAGCACTCTCCTGGCTGTTCGGGAAAAGGAAGCAGGTGTTAGTAATGTTTGACCGGTGTTCGGGAAGTCGAGTGTCCGATTTTATACCAAGTCGTGCTGCCTCCTTTGGTGCGAACAATATGGCCGCCATTTTCTCCTGCACGTGGCATAAGACTATACGTACGGCAGCCACACAGGGAGAGCACTTAATCAACTATTCTCTTTGAAGTTAATGAGCTTAGGGGGCTTGGTCGGTGTTCGGTAGTTTCAACTACCGAACCCAAAAAAAGTCAAAGTCAGGAACAAATAGGGGAGTTTCACCACATTTCATATATAAATATTTGATATGAAAGGAAAGCCCTGTTTCTCCTGAACAAAATGATATATAATAAGCGTGGGTGCACTTAATATGAAAGAGGCAAATTATGGTTGAACCACATATAGCGCAAATTCCAGGTTTTGTTTACATTTTGTTTTGATCGCAACTTGTACAATTGGCTCAGTCCTTAACCCCTTAAGGACTGAACCAGTTGTACAAGTTGTGATCAAAACAAAATGTAAACAAAACCTGGCATCTGCGCTATATGTCTGTCCAACCATAATTCACCTCTTTCATATTAAATGCACTCACACTTATTATATATCATTTTGTTCAGGAGAAACAGGACTTTCATGTCAAATCAAATATGTGCTGTGATTTTATGTAGTGTGATATGGTTGCTATGGGTCAGCCACTGACTAAATTTAATATCAGCGGCTATGTGCCACCGACACAGTGTATGTGCAAGGTCAACCCTCCTGTACTTAGGTTGGGTGTAAGTCCCATTCTCCTCAGTAACACCCACAGGCCTAACCCGCCCGAGCTAACACAATGGCATAATGACAGCGTGGTGAGACACCCTGCCGACTTTAAAGTCCACAATTAAGAATTGCTCATCTTAGCTGCAATACCGACCCATATGGCACCACGGCCTATGCCCTTCTTTCCCATAATGGCAGGACAGCCTTATCTGAGATGGGGTGCACAGTATGAGAGGCCGGGTGAGACAGAAAAACCGGGCCCTTGGGCACCCACGCTGCTAGGAATTTAGATGCTCTAATACCATTGTGTGATGAGGTTTCAGTATTTATGTTGACATTTTATGATTAAAGCTTACTTAGGTGTTAAAGCCTTGACGTTACGAATATTCATTATGGGCTAACCATCGGTGGACTACCTGCCACCCCTCCTAGACCGTGGAAGGAGTAGTGTTCTACAACACCCCCCAAAACAGTCTCTTTCTTTGCAAACAGTGCAAACGAGTTTTGTATATACCTTATTTTCTGTCTGGTTTACTATGGTTAATTTTTTTATTTTTCTAAGACCCAATCATTTTTCATGTGTCTAATGCTGAATTACTATGCGGTACATTACACAACGTACGGGCACACTTGCTCTGTGCTGTCATTACAGGGAACGTCAGGGAACAGGCTGGGCACTGGCACTTCACAAACCTGCACTCTTCACGCATGCCTACGGCCCGGGGCACCAATATCCAGGGAGGGCGTGGTCAGGACGCACAGATTCAGTGTTGCAAAGAAACATACAAGTCTCTATTGTTCGTATCGATGTCTTCATATAAAGTATACTTTAAATAGCCCACATAAAAGACGCCTAGCAATCTAAGAAATGATTAAGTCCAAGGCAGCTATAGTATGTTTCCAAGAAACACATCTATGTTCCCGTAAACCCCCCCAAATCTACACTAAAATACCCCCAGGCTTTCCATGCCTACTCCCCGCACAAATCCAAAGGGGTTTCCATTTTCTTCCACGCAGACTGGGTCTTTCAGGAAAGCAAGTAGTACACAGACAATTTAGGCATGCTATTGATTCTGGTGGGAACCTTAAACAGCTTTTTAGTCACCACTGTATCCCTATATGCCTCAAATGAAGACCAAATATCCTTTATCCGAAAATCAAAAAATTGATTGCCTGAAACAGGGACATGTAATTATTTGTGGTGACTTTAATTGTGCACTGAACCCCGAGTTAGACATGAAAAGGGAACAGAACTAATACCCAACTTCCAAATCAGGGGTTAAGGGTACTCTTTTTTCCAAACTACTATTCAAACTTCACTTATTTGATACGTGGTGCTCCACATATCCGAAGGACAAAGACTATACATTCTTCTCCCCTGTACATATGACTTATTCCCGAATAGACCTCTGTATCGTAGACAAAACTACCCTACCTAATGTAGTGGAGGTGACCATTGGGTTGAGGACTTTGTAAGACCACGCCCCTGTTATAGTTACATTCGAATTGCTGTATTTAGCTAGAGGAAGGGGAAAGTGGAGACTTAATGAAGGGCTGTTGGACATCACCTCAGTGCTGGCCGCGGTGACCGGGGAAGCCTCTGAGTATATCAAGGGTAACATCATGGATGACATTCCCATAAGAACAGTGTGTCAAAATGAAAAAGAATCACAGCAGACACACATAGTAAGCTCATGCGAGAACTGACGGAGTTAGAGACACAAAATAAATTTAAAACGTCTAAAATATTGTCCAAACACATGGGAGAAATTCAGAGAGAACTGCGCTCTCTCCCTCATCACCACTGAGCAATGGGTGAGGTCCCTAAAATTTACATATTACACCTAAGGTAATAAGACAGGCAAGCTTTTAGACAACAAGCTTAAGGTCAAGCAGCTCCAAACTAAAATCCCCTTTATTGATTCACCTTCCAAGGGCAAACTGTACAATCCGTCGGACATTGTCAACAAACAAGCACAATACTATCACAAACTATACAATCTGATGACCAGCTAACCTCACACCCATCCACAGATGACATACACTCCTTTCTAGATAACACGACATTACCTCAACTTACCCAACACCAGAGCACGTCACTTGACAGCCCATTCACAGAAGATGAAGTCAAATGTGCTAAACACAAAGACCCTCGCCCAGATGGACTTTCTAATTACTATTGCCACAAACTAGAACCTACTCTAACCCCATTTCTCACTGTGCTTTTTAATGATATCAAAAATTCAGGTGCTATGCCTAAGGAGATGCTGTATTGCTCCCCATGCCGCGTAAAACACCTACTGTATGTGAAAACCTTAGACCCATATCCCTGCATAAAGTGGATGTTAAACTTTATGCGAAACTGTGGGCGTGTAGGATCAAATCCTTGTTAACCGACTCGGTGTTGGAGGAACAGGATGGCTTCATGCCAGGCAGGCAAGCGGGCGTTAATACTAGACAATTCATAAATTTAATTAATTGGGCCAGAATTAGCAAACAGGGAGGGACGGTTCTGGTGCTCAACGCCGAAAAGGCGTTCAACCACTTGAACTGGGAATATATGAAGCTAACACTGACAAAAATGGGATTCTCCATCTCTACCCTGGAGGAAATTATGGCCCTTTACCAAACCCCATTTGCCAGAGTCTACAACTCTGGTTTCTTATCTAAGCCGTTCAATATTAGCAATGACACTCACCAAGGCTGCCCATTTTCACCACTCTTGTTCATTCTATGCTTAGAGCAAGTCATACATCACATTTAATCTTGTCCAGGGATCAGCGGTCTCACCATACCAGCCAGGGAACAAAAAATTGCATTGTTTGCAGATGATGTACTGATCCTCCTCCTTACCCACCAGCAAACATCCATTCCAAATCTGATGGATCTCATGACACAATATGGGAAGATCTCATACTACAAAAACAATCTTACAAAAACACAGGCATTACCCATTGGTCTCCCCCACAGTGCAGTCCCTACTTAGCAAAGTCAGATGCACAAATTGCAGGCCCAATTAGATAAGTGGCAAGGTCTGGACATATCATGGCTGGGAAGGATACACACTACCAAGATGATGGTGCTGCCTCATGTGCTATACCTTTTTCCTATACCATCCCCATGGCACTATTAAATAGCTAGTTTTATTAAATAGTGCCATGGGGATTCCAGACCAGACTAAAGAGATTCCAGACCATTTTCAACACATACATTTGGAAAAAGAAACCCCAGAGAAAAGTGAGATGTTTAACATGGCTACCACCTTCTAGGGGTGGCTTAGATATCCCAATTGTGAAATCATATTACAAAGTGGAGGTATTGGCGTAGGGACTGGGGGTCCTGTTGGACACCAAGATGCCGATCTGGCTCCCCCTGGAGGATGCATGCTTACATATAAACAAGTTAGAACACATGCTGAGGTCATATGCGAAATGGGTCCCTAAATGGCACGGACCCATGCCCAGCACAAGTTTTCTAATACGCAGCTAATACGTGGGCACGCACTCTCACAGGAACAGATAATCTAATTTTTTTTGCCCCCACAAATATCCTTTCGACATTATCAGAGGACAAACCCATGGGGCTCTGGATACAAAAAGGTGTACTATCCATACACAACCTGTACACAATGTTTCCCCTCTGTGTTGGCGGTGTGGCCTACACACTGGCTCTCTTAACCACATCTTCTGGGACTGCCCCACTGTCGTCATATTGGCATCGGATAATGGAGGCTCTATCCCTGATCTCACCCAAAACCGATTTACCAATTTGCTAGAAAGGTTCTTTTAGGGACCAAGGCCAAAAGCTTTTGAAAGATTTTGTAACAAAAGCAAATGACAGAGATAAATTAGAGGAAGACCTCATACAGATTGAAAAACTAGAAAAAGTTTCTAACTTGTAACTTGTAAAATTATAACAAGAATTTACATGAAGAAAAATCTAGTATTCCTTATTTGTTTCTTTGGTGGAGAACATAATAAAAAGATTTGAAATATCACAAATAAATATTGATCCTCTGTATTAGATGAACCAGCTTCAAAAGATAATATTCTAATAAAATACAATTTTCTACATATAAGAGTCCCTAACATAAATGAGTAAGAAGCCCCTGCAAAAAAAATAAAAAATCTTTCAAAGCTAACAATTAATGCACTGGCATTCATACCATGGTCGCAGGGTTCGCAGCTGCGACCGGGCCCGTCACTCCAGGGGGCCCGGCCGCCCTGCGGACCCCTGCGACCAGGTACCCACCATCATCTTTTGTGGCCCATGCCCGCGCGGCAAACCACCGGGGCCGCTGTCAGGGCCACCCGATGGATATGGATTGTCAGGGGGCCCGGTCACCGCTGGGTGCTTTAACAGCGCGACCGGGCCCCCTGTGATGAGATCACTGCTGGGAGAAAGTGACTGCATGTCACTCCTCCAAGCTAGCACTGAGAGCCATGCGGGAGAAAGACCAGGGAGTCTGAGTGGGAACTCTGACTCCCATCAACCTGAGCCACCAGTGGACCCCAATCACCCTCCTGCACCTAAAAGGTAAGAAACAGGAGGGTGACTTAAATATTGTGTATGTGTCTGTATGGGTGCCTGTCTGTATGTATGTGTATGTGTATGTGTATGTGTGTGTGTGTGTGTGTGTGTGTCTGTCTGTGTGTGTCTGCCTGTATGTCTGTGTGTGTGTGTGTGTGTGTGTGCTTGTCTATATTTATGTATGTGCATCTTGTGTGTGTGTGTGCCTGTCTGTATGTATGTGCGTCTTGTGTGTGTGTGTGTATGTGTCTGTATGTATGTGTCTGTCTGTCTGTGTCTGCCTGTGTGTATGTCTGCCTCTCTGTTTGTGTGTGTCTGTGTGTGTCTGTATGTGTGTGTGTTAGTCTGTATGTATGTGTCTGTGTGTGTGCCTGTCTGTGTCTGTGTGTGTGTCGGTCTGTATGTATGTGTCTATGTGTGTGTGTCTGTCTGTCTGTATATGTGTGCTTGTCTGTTTGTATGTATGCGTGTGTATGTGTGTGTGTCAGTGTGTGTGTGTGTGTCAGTGTGTGTGTGTCTCTATGTATGTGTGTGTGTGTGTGTCTGTCGAGGGGGAATAGGGAGGGGGGAGCCAATTGATCAGTTTCGCACCGGGGCCCCATGTACGCCACTGAATGAAGGGTATAAAATATATGAATTAATCACTTGTTATACAACAAATGTAATTTACAAATTAATTTGTCCTTGTGGCTTTAACCGCTTAAGATAACATGACGGAAATATTCAGTCATGATTCCCTTTTATTTCTGAAGCTGTGTCCTTAAGGGGTCAAGCACATTGAAAGAACTAAATGACCTCTTCACAAAAGATTTGGGGAACATATCTCTCATATCAAAAGAACCCCTGTGTTTTAATTTAGTGTACCAGGGTGATCCAACATCTTTAAAGTGTATGGCTATTCAATATGTCTCTAGGGACTGTCAGTGCAAGACTTTATTAAACAACTGAGCCAAGATAAGATAGATTTTGAAGTTGAACACAATGACCCCATAAGAACTAAACAATGACTTTGAAGTATGTCATTTTATTATTTAATTTTTTTAAACAGTATTTTTTTTTTTATTGCGGTATTTAATTTATGTTATATAAATACAGTTAATTTGTATTGATTAATTAATAAGATGTGTGTGGTAGAATAAGCTTTGCACCCTATAAATGTCTCATTCAGTGTTGTTTTATCATGTAAAGTTTGTTTAAGGTTTATAGTTGAGCTAAATAAAGATACATTCTTCTCTTTAAGTAACAACGAATGCAGTACACTGATACTGTTACAAATTTATAGATACACATTGCATACTGTGGTAATTGTGGAGATTTGGCATGTACTGCTATCTCCCTTTGGGTTCAAGTAAACTGTATAGACATAGTGCTCATTTTTTTCCGAGCAATATTTAAATGCTCCCAGTAAATGTAAGTTTGCACCTTTTTATTTTTGTCGCATTACAATTTTTGGGGGGCAATCTGTATTAGATTGTGTGATGGACCACCGGCCACCCCAAATGGGTGCCTCGGTTGAACGATGCTCCTAGTGCTCGTCAAGGTCCATCAGCACCGCACTCGACACCATAACCACTGCAAACCCCACGAACCACCGCAGCTTGGTTGGGGTTTCGCCGTCCTCCACCCACCCTGGACCCAAGACCGGGCTCCAGCTTCCAGTGGGTGAACCTCTCCTTAGTCCAGAGAGCAAAACAGGAACAGGAATAGCTCTTACAAGAGCTAGTGATTATACTCTGGGGAGTATAGTGATTATAGCAATCCCCAGAGTGTAGTTCTCCAATCCCCCAAACATGAGCCAAGACTTCATGAAGGGTAGAACAGGTCTCTTTAATGCAAGCCAACACTCACAATTTATACAATTCCTCAGGCCAGAAGCACACCCCCTGGGCCTGATGGAACACAGACACACAAACCAATCAGAACAATACAACAATGTCCGACACTCCCACATACAGCACACAAGCCCTACCCTCAGCCTGTGATACAATTAACTAAGACAATGGACTAACTCAATTAACTCAAAGCAGAAAAAAACATACATTTTTACAAACCCCAAAAAGTACCCCAAAATACAACATATCCCCCAAAGGGGAACAACATATCCAAAAATCACCCAGATCGGTTCAGGGGTTCAGGAATTTCCTGGAAGTCTTATTTTTGCCCCACCGTGCACATGGTCTCATGCCCAAAACAGTTCCATACACTCGACGGCAAAACACTGCTTGACAATTTAAGATGGCCGCCGCCGCATGTTTGAATCTGTTCCAGTTAAAAGTCCAAGGGGCAGAAACAGTGCCTTTAAAATCCAATATGCCCAATATTGTTTTTAAAGAGCAATATATCCAAGGGGCCATAGTCACAGGGTAAGAGGCTGGCAAGTAGGCCTCTCCAAGTCCCAGTGATGAAGGTGCTTTCGTCACAGATAGTGTTTAGTTAGTTTTCCCTACATGGTCTCACTACATATGGCTGGAAATTCCAACTGGTACAGAGCCTCTAAAACTGAGAGGTAGTTTACAAAAGCTCTAGAAATGTCTGAGTAGATCCATATTCACTAAATCTAAATTTTACTTGCACCAAACTGCATTACACTATTTTTGTATTTGTTTTTGCATGTTTATTCAATGGGATATTTAAAGAGATACCAGCTGATTATTTATATGAAAATATTTTTGTAACAAAAAAAGTTATATAGATTAAAATCCTTTTTAACTGACTTGTCAATTCATTTTATATTTAATTTTTATAACTTTTTTTGTACTTTGAAAAATAAATAAACCTTTGTGCACCATAACAGAAACACTTTAATTTTTGTTGTATGGAAACCATTAGAAAATGCTAACGATTCCCGTTTTAGACTTATTGATTTGGAAGTCACATTACTAAAGTTCAACAGAATATTTTAGATTTACAAATGTGTTTTGGTAAAGTGTGAAACACATAAATGTTGTCTGACACATGGGATCATGCCTGAAACTATATCACATTGAATAGATAACAATGAACAGGTCTCTAATTAACAATATATTTTAAGTAACTATGTGTTCATAGACTACTGTACTTACCTAACATAAAAAGGGCTATTCTTCCAGTATATTGGGAAAGTTTTCCAAAAACCATAGAGCAAATTGAGTTTGTTGCTCCAAAGCAAATCATTACATATCCTACAAAACGAATCCCCAAAGTACATGTTACATATGCCTAGAAAAAAGATGAATGATTCACAGTGTCATTTGTAATTTAAATGTAAAGACATGTTTTAGGAAACACAAAATGCAAAGTAATAGTTTCAGTAATGTTTGCAAAACATTATATAAGTAATTTAATTTGGTGTGTTTTTTTTTGAAGAAGAAGACATTCACTATATGATTTTTTTTTTTTTTTTCACAGTTAAAGCACCAAAATGGTCACGCTGTTGAAGGCCTCATCTAGCACCCACGAATCCAGCATAACAGCTCTGGAGTGAACACTGATGGAAGTGCAGAAAGAGCAACAGGCCACCAACGACCGGGTTAATACCCTGGAAGATCAGCGAAGGCGCTACAACTGCATTTACAAATTAAGGGATCAAGCATTAACAAATAAAGGGGCGACATCCTGGACTCTATAAGCCTGTCAGACTTACCGCACCTTGTGGTGTATCACCAAATTAATATATATATTACACAAGGTTCGTCTACATTAAAAGGTATTTATTAAAAGGCAACAACACAATACTATAAATGTATCACAAACACACAGCCCAGACCCACGGAGCAACAACCCTTTTAAAATCTATCTATATATATAGTAACCCCTTCCCCACACGCTTGATCTCACCCACGGTTAGGCCTTCACATCTAGTAATGGCTCACTGCTGCAAGTTCAACATCACATCCACCAAGGAAGAAAAGGAAGCAACAGAGTGTAACATGGTTCACCATGCTAGCACATGGTGTCTGCACGTCTGCTCTGTAGCACAGCCAAGAAGGAACAGAGAGGAATGGAGAAAGGGGGGAGTGGTTATCTCTTTCCTGACTTGTAAAGGTATTGAATTACCCAGTTACCATTTCAAAAGGTAAAGCTTATCCCACTGTACATGAGCTTGGTCATGTGATCCCTGGTCACCATATTAGTTTGATGACAGAATGTCACCACACACCTCATCAGACGCCTGCTGGCCAATCTCCTACTGCCCAAACAGGCCAAAGCGGTGCGACTGGACAGCATGTTCCAACTGCTGAAACCGGCAGCGGCGCCAACTACAGCACATACATACCTGATACTCTGCTTTCAGTCTCTACAGGACAAGCCTCCTGCTGGTGGCTGCTCGGTAGAAAATGCCTATATCATTTGAGGGTGCCACACTATCCCTCTTCTCGGACCTAACCAGAAGCACCATGGTTAGACCCTGCAACCGCTCTTAAATCAGCTCCAGAATAAGAGCATCCAATATAAATGGGGTCCCAAACCTAATTTCACTCATGCATCAGGGAACGACATACCGAACTCGGAGTTACTCAGAACTGGATTCACACCAATGCACAGTGGGCCTAATCTTACCCCCACACGCAAATGGGACAAACCTCTCCCGACTGGATGCCGCCACAGTGGTCAAGTTCACTCCATGGTTACCCAGGCAATTACCACCCCCACGAGAGGTGACCTGAGGGGCTACAACCCAGAGAGGATTCTCTGAAGTACCAAGAGACTGCCGAGACCACAATCTCCCAGAAGTAACTTAAAGATAATAATGTTCTGCTCTGTTCCTTTAAAAACTTTTGCATTGTTTGCCTATGATTTCTTTTCTGTTTCCTTAAGTTGTTTTCTCTTATCGCTCATGAGCATATGGGCCCTCATGTGCCGCGGATATATCGCCCTATTGGTATACAGCACCCACAATCTGGGGCTTCTCTGACCTTATCTACACCTGTTTATCCCCCTCACCCTCACCTGCCACCACTCGGCATAGCTACATACACACATGGCACCAGGTGAGTGTTGACCCCCTGCTGGTGACTAGTATAAGCAAACGGGTACCTGAACATTATGTGACACCCCTCTCCACTGGCAAGGGATCTAATGTGTACCTTATACTACAAACATTTAGCATGCCTCTTTTGTATGTCTTTCCAACATAAATATACCACACTCTTTTCATATTTTTTAGTTTCAATGCTAAATTAGAGTCCCCAGCAGCCCCTCCCCTCTGTGCTGCTTTGACGAATGAGGAAGTACTAGCATGAGCAGCAATGGGCAGCTATGATTGGCTGAGAGTGTCAGCTGTCTGTTTTTAGCCTATCAGAGCTCCAACTAACTGTATGAAGGGTATGACTTCAAGGAAGTGTGTAATCTCTGCCTTGGCCACACCTCCAGAAGAGGCCGGACTGTGGGTGGCCTTGATCCCTTATTTAGTGATAAACTGCTCTAAAATGGTTTAACATTGCATGGAGAGACAGTGCCAGGAGATTCCAGGCATCAGAACCAATTCAAAGCAATGAAATGATTATAGTGAGTACAGTGTCCCTTTAACCTGTTAAGGACCGTGGACATAGGTACATCCGATAAAAAACGGTCCTTAAGGACTGCGGAAGTACCTAGTACGTCCACTGCAAAGTTGAGCACTGGAATCATCCTGCAATACCTCTCCTGACTGCTGGACCGCTGAGTGATCGCTCCCCAGGAGCTATCATTTCCGGGTTGACCCACGTGGTGCCCGTCACTGTAGCAGAGCATCGTAAGCCATCGGGCAGGGGGTCGAGGCACTCAGGGAAGACTTAAATAAAATCAATAAAATTAAATCAATTTAAAAAAAAACCCGAATGAAATAAACTAATTAATCTCCCCCCCCCTCCTTGCTAGGGTCATACAATCACAGCTTGCCCCTTTATAATATTTATTATTACTATGATCCCCATTTGTCTGGTCAGGTCATTATTAGTAAATGTTGACTCTGATCAGTGTGAATCTCCCTTCCTCTCTTCACTTTTAGTTTTAGTGAGAGAGAGATCTGTGTTTAGGTAGAGAGATTTAGGAAGTTTTAGTAGGGTTTTGTAAAATTATGAAACCCAAAGGCTCTTTTCTGAGACATAAACCCCTATCTTGCCAGTGATCACTATAAATCACTGGCTCTTGCACAGCAGCACTTTCTTGCTGTCTGTACATTTTTTTAGGGGTTCATTTTTTTGTGATTTTTCTTTGTGATAGATCACTTAATCAAGTGATTGTGATCATGTCACAGAGGTCACAGAGGTTGTATAGCACTGAGGAGGCATATGCCATCCTTATATTAGAGTCTAACGCGTCTATGACTGACTGCGCCCCTGATTTTGACCCTGCCAGATGCTCAGATGCATCACTAAATACAATGTCTGCTAATAGTGATGAATCTGTAGCTGCAAGGCCTCCTGCCAGAAGGCGACATGCTGCTCCAGTTGGCAGTGCTGCTGAGGAGTGGGTTGCAGCTCATCGCAAGTGTCCAGATATGCCAGCCTTTACCGCAAATCCTGGCATCCATGTGGATGTCCCAGGATTTAGCCCCCAACAGTTTATGGAGGTGTTTCTGGGCAATAATGTATTGGGGAACATTGTTGCCCAAATTAATTTATATGCCCATCAGTTCAGTGCTTCAAAGCCTGACTATTTTTTGGCAAAGCAGCAGTGGGCCCCCATCGATGTGCCAGAATTAAAAAAATGCTGATGGACATCATAAAGAAGCCCTCCATTTGATCCTACTGGAGCAGTAGCCCCATCTGCTCTACCCCCATTTACTCCCAATGTATGTCGAGGAACATGTATGAAGTGATTCTACATTTCATGTACTTCAGCGACAACAGACTGTGCCCCCTTATGGAGTATCCCCAGTTTGACAGGCTGTATAAAATCCTCCCACTGATTACCCACTTTGCTGCCAGGTTTGCAGAGTCTTATACACCTGGAAAGAATATATGCATAGATGAATCCCTGATGAAGTATGCTGGGATTTAAGCAGTATATTCCTTTCAAGCGCTCCAGGTAAAGGTGTATAAGCTCTTTGAGAGTGTATACTCAGGCCTTCCAGGTGTACGAGGGAAGGATAGCCACCTTGACCTTCCAGGTTGCCCAGAACATGTGGGAATCAGTGGCAAGTAGTGATGTACCGAACGGTTCGCTGGCGAACGGTTCCTGGCGAACATAGCATGTTCGCGTTCGCCACGGCGGGCGAACATATGCGCGGTTCGACCCGCCCCCTATTCGTCATCATTGAGTAAACTTTGACCCTGTACCTCACAGTCAGCAGACACGGTTCAAACCAATTAGCAGCACACCCTCCCTAGCAGACCCTCCCACCTCCTGGAAGGCATGCATTTTAGATTCATTCTCAAGCTGCATGCTTAGTAAAAGGAGGGAAAGTGTAGCTGCTGTTCATAAGATAGGGAAAAGCATAGCTAGGTTAGGGTTAGGGTATGCTTTTTTTATTTTATTTTTTCTATGTAATGTAATTGCACTTAGTTGTCTGCCACTGCTGCCAGCTTCTGTGTCAGGCTCACAGTGCATACTGTGCCCATTTCCCCAGTCAGTGCCACCACTTACATCTGGTGTCACAATAGCTTAGTTAAAAACAAAAACTTTTTCACTGTTATAGATTGAATAGCAGTCGGTTGTGCTGCCACTGCTGCCAGCTATAATGTCAGGCTCACAGTGCATACAATACTTATTTCCCCAGTCAGTACCACCAATTACATCTGGTGTCACAATAGCTTGGATTTAAAAACAAAAAACTTTTTTCACTGTTATAGATTGAATAGCAGTCAGTTGTCTGCCACTGCTGCCAGCTTCTGTGTCAGGCTCACAGTACATACTGTGCCAATTTCCCCAGTCAGTGCCACCAATTACATCTGGTGTCACAATAGCTTGGATTTAAAAACAAAAAACTTTTTTCACTGTT
>OW240913.1:247710234-247723745 GCA_933207985.1 Pelobates cultripes | reverse complement strand
AGTTGGGCATTGCACCCCTCCCCCCAAACAACCCAACAAACCTATGCATAGGTGGTAATACTGTACTCAGGAGATGTTGCTGAACACATATTGGGGTGTTCTTTGTCAGTAACACAGAACAGGAACTGAGAATCCATTCCTAAAGTACAATGTGAGAGAAAAATAACACAAAAAATGACTACCCAAAGGTTTGACAAAGACTGGTGGTAGAATTAGTGCATGGAAAGTGTTAAAATACCACCATTTGAAATACCCTAGGGTATCTACTTTCCAAAAATATATGGTTTGATGGGGGTAAATTACATTGGCCCACTTAAAAAAATGTCCCAAATAGGACATGGGTGCATAATGACCAGATGTGAAAATTCCATGTTGGAAAACTAGAATGTGCGCACTCCAAATAAGGTCTTTTAGTCCCCAGAGAAACTGACACACCTATACATGGTTGGTATCAGTGTATTCAGGAGATGTTGCTGAACACATATTGGGATGTTCTTTGGCAGTAATACATAACAGGAGCTGATAATAATGCCTAAAGTACAATGTGTGTGAAAAATAAGAGTAAAAAATGACTACCCAAAAGTTTGACAAAGACTGTTGGTGTAATTAGTGCATGGAAAGTGTTAAAATAACACCATCTGAAATACCCTAGGGTGTCTACTCTTCAAAAATACATGGTTTGATGGGGTAAATTACATTGGCCTGCTTAAAAAAATGTCCCAAATAGGACATGGGTGCATGATGACCAGAAGTGGAAATTCCATGTTGGAAAACTGGAACGCACACTCTCTAAATAAAGTCTTTTAGCCCCCAGAGAACCCAACACACCTGTACATGGTTGGTCTCCCTGTATTCAGGAGATGTTGCTGAACACATATTGGGGTGTTCTTTGACAGTAACCCTTAAAGTTTTCAGTACATGTATTCTTAAATTGCCAAATATGTAAAACATATCTCATATCAAATTTTGCATAGATTGGTAGTAAAATAGTTGCATGAAAAGAGTCAAAATACTCTTGCATGCTATCATCACATAATAATTTGTAATTGTTCAGGAGACTCAAGGCTAACTATGGACTGGTGATAAAATGCTAAAGCCCACTTTGGGGTCCAACAATGGTTATGCCCTTGAATGAAATAATGAATAATAAAGTGTTTGTTGCCTTAACTCTAATAGCATCATTCTCAATATTGCCCACCCAAAATGGTTGTATTATATCCGGAATTACTGAGCATTTCTGCTCATGAACTCCGGTTTATACTTGGCTGACATACAGCCGTGAGCAGCCCTTTATACATGTTGGCTGCATAGCTCAGCATAGTTCTGCATTCATATCTTGTTTTATGGCTAAGCTAAACTCTTTTGCCACAATAGAACGTTTACAGTTCCTTTAGGTATAATGAATGGAGATTGACTTTGGTGTTAACAGGTACTAATGTTAACATCAGATATTGCATGGATTTATTTATCCCAAGTAGGTTTTACAACAAAAAAAAAGTATGATATTAGGCTAGTTTAATAGGCATGACTGGATACAAGAAGCACCAGTTATTTCACTATTGTTTTATTGCAGTCATGAGTCCAAAAAGCATTAAAATGTTTTTCATTTTTAAGTTAAAATTCACATTTAAATTAGATTTTATACTCAAAAATGCAATAATTATATCAACATGCATTGTTCATCATTTAATATCTGAGAATAAGTTTTCTTTGTAGACGTGTGAATGTATTTGAGACATTAATATAAGATTTCTCATGCTCACCTTAGTGTAGTCACTTGAAAGAAATCCTTGCTGAAAGCCACTAAACATTGTCAGTGGTATAAGGAGACACTGCCGTATGTCCCTAAGCTGATTAAACGTAGCTAGCAGTGACTTCCAAACAGATATTTTCCCATCTCCTTCATTTTTTTGTTCCTCACTAATATCAATCTGATCTAATAAAGTAGCAACAATAATCACTGCTAGTACCCCACAACCTGAGAAAAGGAAATAATATATTGATTAAATGCCATAAAGTGATTTAGTCACAGAATAACCATACATTTCCCATTGTAATCTGGCTGGATACCAATATAATTAAAGTTGGTTGAAGGAACATCACAGATACTAAAGGAGGCTCACAAATAAGGAAAATGTTTTCTTACTTACCGTAATTTTCTTTTCATGGCTATTATTCATGGCAGCATTTAACATATGGGTTAGCTCCTCCCTCCAGCCAATAGGACAGGAATACCAATTAAAGAATTCAATTATCCCTGAGTATAAGAGATCCCAGAATACTAGGTTCCTCAGTCTAGTAGCAAGCTGATCCGACTTAATAAAGGGGTGGTAAACAGTGATGTTCCGAACGGTTCGCTGGCGAATAGTTCCTGGCGAACATCGCTTGTTCGCGTTCGCCACGGATGGCGAACATATGCGCTGTTCGGTCTGCCCCCTATTCGTCATCATTGAGTAAACCTTGACCCTGTACCTCACAGTCAGCAGACACATTCCAGCCAATCAGCAGCAGACCCTCCCTCCCAGACCCTCCCACCTCCTGGGCAGCATCCACTTTACATTCATTGTGAAGCTGCATTCTTAGTGAGAGGAGGGACAGTGTAGCTGCTGCTGATTTGATAGAGAAATTGATAGCTAGGCTAGTGTATTCAGTGTCCACTACAGTTCCCTGTCGTGGTTTCCTGTTCCTGGTTTCCTGAGAGTGCTTTATCATTGTGAATCTGATTTCCTGGTATCCTGATCTTGGCTTTTCCCTGGTTATTCTGAATTCTGGTTTCCCTGACTTGGCTTGTGTAAACAGTATTGTGTATTTTCTGGCTTCCTTGACCTCGGCTTTCCCTTTGACCATTCCCTGTCTCTAGCGTATTAGTCCGGCCATTCTAAGGTCCGGTTTACGCTCTGTCCTTTTATTTTCCTTTTCTTGCCTATGTATATGTTTACATAGTTTCTGTGTGCTGGACCACACTAGTAGTCGTGACATTGGGATTAAACTGATAAGAATAGTACTACTTAACACACCACTCCTATGTGGTGGCACATTAGATTGCACGCGCAGTGCCCCAAATTTGAAGATGGAGGACCGACCAAGCATCTTTTTCCATCTCCCGGTTCCTAAAATCGATGCCATATACACGTCCCCTGATAGGGGACGTAACAGGGATTAAACCGATAGGAATAGTACTACTTAACACACCTTATAATAATGCAGAGAGAGGCAACGCAGAGAGAGGAGTCTGAAGAAGAGGAGTCAGAGGAGGAAGGTGGCTTTGAGGAGGTGGAAGACCAAACACAGCAGGCGTCCCAGGGGCTTGTTGTCACCTTTCGGGGACCCTTGGTGTTGTACGTGGCTGGGTGGAGGAAGAGACCTTCAATGACATCAGTGAGGACAAGGAATGGGACATGGCTAGCTTGGTATCCAACCTTGTGCAAATGGGGAGTTTGCGGTTGTGCAAATGGACTGTTTGCAGTTGTTTGCGGTGCGTTAAACGGGGAGTTTGGTCTGTCACTGTGAAGCGGGTGTAACCCTTACACTACCTGATCAATACAACATCATACCTGATGTTTTAAAGCACGTTATTCCAAACAATTTAGGAATGTTAGGATTTATGCCCTTTATGGATTAAAACCAGACTCTGCATCAACTATGTAATTTTCCATGGGAGTTTTGCCATGGATCCCCCTTTGGCATGCCACAGTCCAGGTGTTAGTCCCCTTGAAACAACTTTTCCATCACTATTGTGGCCAGAAAGAGTCCCTGTGGGTTTTAAAATTCGCCTGCCTAGTGAAGTCTAAGGCGGTTCGCCCGTTCGCGAACATTTGCGGAAGTTCCCGTTCGCGAACCGAAAATTTTATGTTCGCGACATCACTAGTGGGAAACCCAAATGCTGCCATGAATAATAGCCAGGAAAAGAAAATTACAGTAAGTATGAATACATTTTCCTTATTCCTGGCTAATCATGGCAGCATTTAACATATGGGGAATACCCAAGCAGTAAATACAACAGGGAGGGAAAAGATGCCCAGAAATTTTTATTTGCTTTGAGAAGAACAAGAATTTAGGACCAAAAGGCCAAATTGCAGATTAGAATCTGAAGAAATATCGAGTTTGTAATGACTAATAAACGTCCCTATAGAAGACCAATTAGCCACTTTGCAAATGCTCTCTGGTGATACTCCAGACTCTGCAGCCCATGAAGTGGCAATCGATCTGGTAGAGTGTGCCTTTATACCTTTTGGAACTGGAACTCCTAGGATCTTGAAATAGAGGAAACAGTCCAGGAACGGAGAGTAGAAACAGAGGCCGCTTCACCCTTACAGGAGCCCCAAGGGACAAGAAAGAGTTGGAGAGACTTCCTCCACGCCTTAGTCCGTTGAATGTAAACCAAAAGACACCTCTTAAGGTCCAGCATGTGAAACTTTTCTTCCATCTCGTTTGACGGATTCTGAAAGTAGACTGGAAGAACAATTTCTTGGTTCAGGTGAAAAGGAGAGACCACCTTAGGTAGAAATTCTGGTCCTGGAAGGAGAATGACCTTGTCATGATAGAAAGTGGTATAAGGTTCTTCTACCGAAAGACCTCTTATGTCCGCCATCCTTCTAGCTGAAACTAAGGCTAATAGAAGCAGAGTCTTTTGAGTCAGGGATAACATAGGGATTTCGTCCAATGGTTCGAAAGGCTGTTCCATCAAGGCCTGTAAGACCAAAGGTAAATCCCAGGGACACTTGTAAACCTGGATCGGTGGTCTAATCCTAAGAACTGCTTTCATAAAGTGGATTACCATGGGGTTTTCAGCCCATCTGATACCTGACATGGCAGAGATAGCAGAACAATGAACCTTGAGGGTGTTCAGACTTAGACCTCTATCCAGCCCAGCCTGTAAGAATCCCAAAACCTGGGAAATAGAAGGTGACTTTAAATCCTTCACATCTTCTTGAAGCCATTCCGCGAAGGCCCCCCATATCTTATAACACGTAGAGGAGGTAGAAGATTTTCTGGAAGGTAGCAAGGTGGAAACTACTTCTTCAGGAAAACCCTGTTCGCTTAAGGATTGCCTTTCAAGAGCCATGCATGAAGACACAGTTTGTGTGGCTCTGGGTGTACTAGAGGTCCTTGAGACAGAAGATTCCAGAGGACTGGAATTTCCCATGGTTCGTCTATCAACAGACTCTTCAAGAGGGGAAACCATGGACAACGGGGCCAGAACGGGATGATAGCTATTATCTTGCTTTGTTCTTTGGAGATTTTCTTCAGAAGGGCAGGAATGAGCTGGATCGGAGGGAATCCAGCTGAAACGGCTATCTTGATGAAAGGGTGTCTTGAGCATATGCCAGTGGGTGAAATCTCCTTGACATGAAGCATGGAAGATGAGTATTCTGAGCAGTGGCCATTAAATCCGCCTGTGGGAGCCCCCACTTCATTACCAGTTGTTGGAAGGCCAAATCTCATAGCTTCCATTCTGTCTCCTTCACTTGATGTCTGCTCAGGAAGTCTGCAATCGTATTCTCCTTCCCCAAAAGGTATAAGGCAGAGAGACCGGCTAGAGTCCTCTGTGCCCAAATCATGATTGGCTTGATCTCCTTCATCAGCGTACCACTCCTGGTACCTCCCTGATAGTTGATGTATGCTACAGCTGCCCTGTTGTCTATTCTCAGCTTCACCCATTGATCCTGAATGGGAGACTTGAAGTGTAGAAGAGCTAGAAAGGTTGCTCTCAGTTCCCTTATATTTGAAGCAAGATGACGGGTGTGCAAGGGCCATAGAGCCTGAACAAAGTGGTCTTTATGATGTGCACTCCAACCATCTTGACTGGCATCCGTGGTGATTATCATCCAGTCCACCTCCCTCAGAGGGAACCCTTTGGATAGGTTTTCCCAAGAAAGCCACCAGTTGAGGGACATTTTTATATGATCCGGAATGGACATCTTCACCTGAATCGAACTACTGTAGTAAGTATTCTTGTAGAGGGCAGAGGTTCCACTGAGCCCATCTCACTAGGCCAATCATGGAGGAAAGGGAACCTATGATCCTTATGTACTTTCTTGCTGTAGTCGTTCTTTCGACTTGAAATTCCTGAATGCGTGACAGTATACTCAGTTTTCTGTCGTGGGCCAGAGACACTACTGCTGACACTGTGTCGAATTTTGCTCCTAAAAACACCAGCCTTCTGGCAGGCAGAAGTTGACTCTTCTGGTAGTTGATTAACCAGCCAAAGCATTCTAGTGTCTGGAGTACCATTAGTCGATGTCTCAGTAAAACCTTGTATGCTGGAGTGACCATCGGGATGTCGTCGAGGTAATGGAATACTGCTATTCCCTTCTTTCTGAGCAATGCGATAACCGTCACCAGGCTCTTTGAGAAGGTCCTTGGGGCTGTGCTGATTCCAAACGGTAAAGCCTGGAACTGGAAATGTTGTTAGTTTACGCAGAATCTGAGGAACCTCTGGTGATGAAGAGCTATCGGAATATGGAAGTAGGCGTCTTTCAGATCTACTGATATTAGCCAATCTCCTTGATGTACTACCGGTATGATAGAGCGAAGAGATTCCATCCTGAATTTTTTTATCCTCAAGTGAATATTGAGTTGATGTAAGTCCAGGATGGGTCTCCACTTTCCTCCAGGTTTCTTCACTAAGAAGAGAGGGGAATAGAAGCTCTGAAACTTTTGCCTTTCTGGAACAGGAACAATCACCAGTTGTTGTAGAAGATCTCCAGTGTACTGGATCAAAGCGTCTCTTTTTATTGAATTCAGGGGCAAACTAGTCCTTAGAAATCTTGATCGGGGAATGTCCATAAATTCCAGAGAATAGCCCTCTGTGATTATGGACCTCACCCTATTGTCTGGGATCTCTGCCCAAACCCTTCAGAAATGCATAAGTCTTCCTCCTACCAAAGGTGTTTGGGCGTGGTAACCTTCAGAACTGTTTGGAAGGATGAAAGGAAGAGGTGTTAGTCTTTCCTCTGGTGGACTTGCTGGTTTGACCACTTCTCCAGGCGATAGGTCTGTAGTATTCAGGCCCTGGCCTATAAGCCTTACTGTCTCTATAGGAAGGGTGTTCCTGTCCTATTGATTGAGGGATGAGCTAACCTATATGTTAAATGCTGCCATGATTAGCCAGGAAAAGAGGTTTATGGTATTTTTAAAACAAGTGGACCATAGTTGCAAAAAATAAAAAGGAGAACATTTTTGAAAGGAGAAGAAAATCAGAAATGTGACAAATAGTAAGGAGAGAAGTAAAGGACAAATGTTTGAAGTGTAGGGGAGGTAGGTGTCATAGAGGGACATTTTATAGAATATCTGTACTGATAAGATTGGGTTGGCAAGACATGATGGACAAATTTCATCATCCAATTGTGTAGTTAATGTTTCTATGTATTTGACCAACAAAAACAGCCATTTGACCATTAATGAATAATGCATCAGTGTTAATTTTCAAATTTATATATGCTGTCTTGGCCATTCTATCATTTGACCATACAGGTAATTATTGTGGATAGTGATTCATAAACACTGACTGGTAGTATTAAGCCAGATACAGAGCAAATTAAATTAAAAATGACAAGGCAAGAATGTAGAGGTGTATGTTGTAAGAGTTTTCAAGTCAAATAAAAATGATGTCAGGGAGCATTAAATAATTTTCAATAACAACCCATACCATTACTATCATAATTCATGCAGTATTGTTATTATGACATCTGCATAATCAACCATTTGAGAAGCAAAGGATGAAGAGACTTTGTGGGCTTACACCCTGAATGTATGTCCTTGAGCTTCAGATCTTCACAAGGTGGTGGATGGAAAGCAGTTAATTCTCAAAGCAGCCACCTAATATAAAAAAGATCACCAATATAGTCCTCCTCCAAGCTACTAAGACGTGGAGGAGGACTATATAGGAGATGGTCCTCTGGTCAGGAGGGGATGGGGGAGGGGTGTGCTAGGCTGTGCAGCTGGGCTGTACCATTTCTAAATTGTTTAATACCTATTTCTAGGCAAGGTTGCATTAAATACCTGACAATGAAGCTTGTTCTTGTTTTCAGCTATATTTGACTTTGAATTTCAAGCTTGCATTGTTGCAAGGTTTGCAAAGAGAAATAGGGATATTGCTAATTGGTAGAGACTTAGGACAGGGGGTCATCAAGCTTGCTTTTTTGCTCAAGCTTCTGGTGTTTCCAGAAGCTATCAATCATTAAGCCATATAGATTTGTCAATTTGCTTTTATAGTAGTTAAAAGTTGTTGGTGGATAGTGGATATGGGGATGGCTTGGAACAAATAGTGTATCCACTGTAAAATATTTATTTGAACTAATGTCATTCTTTCTAGCCATAAGATTGAATATCTTTCCATTCTTGTAGGCCCTGTTTAATTTTGAAGTTAGAAGGGGGTATAATGGACAATGCTCAACTGATCCCAGTGTCAATATATTCTCCATTATATACATACCAGTATAAATCCCCATTAACGTGTAACGAAGGTTGTCTGATACACTGGAGACAGAGGTAGATATGTTGGCATTGTTGGAGCTTGCAGTAAAATCTGGGCAATTTTTAGTACCACAATGAGAATAACTTTCATTTCCAAAGACATCTGATAAAAGAAAAATATTAAATACAATTTATATTTTAAGTAAAATGAGTTCTGTATTTACTATAATATTTTATATGTATGAACTCACACAAGGTGGCAAACTATATATATATAGAGAGAGGTGGTCCTCACTTTACGATTAACCTTTTTTACGACAGTTCGGACTTACGACTAGCTCTTGGGTGGGGATTCATGGGATTCCTCACGTTAGAGAGCTGGCGTATGTTCAGCGAATTTTCCCCTGAAAATAGATTAATGGGATTTCCTGCTTTGGTGCATGAGAAAAAGATATCACAACATATAAACATACAAAAAAATATATACCAGCTCAATGAGCTAGGATGCTATCAAATCAATCACACTAAAAAGAGAGAGATGCCACAGATAATGAAAAACTCAATCTCTAAAGTGACAAACATAACGGGTGAGTGAATACCATCCTAACACTCTATTGCTAAAGTATCACTAAAGTAATTATCAATAGGGTTAAGTAATCACCATCCCTATCTGATAGTAGCTCATACAGCTTACTCCCCACTCTACGTCCATTAGTATTGAAATCTACAGGGGAGCACTAAAAGGGAGGATAAGATACAATATATCTAAAATGTATCTGTCTATTAAACGTTTAGAATAGCCAATCTTGCAGCTGCCCAAATAGACACAATAAATACATATTTAACATTAAAACGCACATTCAAGATTAGCCTAAACAAAAAAAGATTATCTAAGCTGTCACAATTAGAGACGGATAAAAAGAGAGAAAGCCAAGCAAGAGTGAGTGGAGATGAAGCAGTAAGCTGATGTTTGCTAAATGTATAGGTAGCTAAGTTTTCGTGGTAAATGTTAAGATTCTAGGAGACCCTATATCTAAACTGTGATATTTAAAGGTAAGTAAATCTAACTAGCTATCTATAATTCCAAAACTAGAATCAAGTAGGCTTGTAGCAATTAGCTTTTTAAATCCCAAAGAAGTCCTTACTCAGTTTAAATGTAAACTTACAATCAGCAAGGTAGCATCAGTGTAAGTCTTACTTGATTCAGAGCCCCGACTCACGTTTCGACGGTCAGGCGCCTCTTCAAGGGACACGCCCTATGAAGATTTACCAGGAGGGTTACCCTGTGGTATCCCTCCCAGCCCAGTTCAACAGATGGTTATAATTTAGATACATAGAGGACATTGCTTTCTCCTGCCCAGAACCTAGCTATTAGGTGGGGGCTATAAATAATATATATGTATATAAGGACATTGCGCATCACATGAATGTATTAATATGATGAGGGGCGTGAACATGCCAGTTGCCACCCTCCCTAACCATGAGCTTCAGATGGGTTAGTAGTAGTTCAATAAAAAGGGGAGGGGTTGGACTTGCCATTGTCCAACCCACCTTTAGGGGTTCCCTTGCCACCTCGGAATTAAATAATACCTACAATTTCAGGTTCATAATAGTTATGAGGCCCAATAAATCTAACACCAGTAAAAAAAAATCTTAGAATTTTTATTTCGTCCAAAATCTTTTTTTTTTCAGTCCTAAAAAGGCAACAAAACAAAACAGTGATACCAAAAATAAATTAATCTTCATCTATGGAAGTCTCCACACGATGGCCAATTCAAGATGGAAAAAGCCTTCATAAAGGCCCTCCTAAACTATGCAATCAGAGAGCTCTGACAGGTAAATCTTGCACCTCACAATACTTGCCTTGTGATACATGTTTTAAACCTCATTATAGTTAGATGGAGGGCATATTGAGCCTCATAAAGTTTTTATTTATTTATTATCTTTTGAACCATTGGACCAATTTGTATGAATTTGACAAATGTTTGTATTTGGAATATGCTGATTCTGAAAATGTAAGTGATGCATACTTTTCAAGTTATGAATAATGTGGAAACATTTTATTTCTCTGCTTGTGCTAATTACATTACCCATTGTGTAAGGTAATTGTATCACAGGCAGAGGGGAGGATTTTTTGTGGGAGTGTCTGAGTGTTTTGTATGTGTTTATTGGTTGTGTTCCAAAACCCTGTGGGTGGTATTAATGTGTAAGAATGTGTACATAAGACAATAAACCCACAGCTCTGTCTGTTCACTGCTGACCCTCAACACAGAGCTTTGTCTCGTTCTGCAGTAGCTGTACCTGTGTCTCTGGAAGGGAAGATCTACTAAACGGCGGTTTAACCCTTTTTTGCCTATTCGTATAATGAAAGACTATGGGAAAGACTTTGGCTCCATGGCAATTGATCTGTATGTGTGTGCTCTGAGCACCATTCAGTAATAATGTGCGCTCAGATATGAGCTATCTGGGGATATGTTGAATGTACCTGTTTTGTGCAATGGCTGCCCAGTTATATGTTTTTATGTGTTTTATTGTCTTTTGCTGCCATGTGTTCAGTGGAGTTTTGCCTCTGTCTTTGGAGATAACTGGATTACTTCCCAATTATCTCCAGGATAGAAGACTCTGTGGAACTGGTTTTGGGCAGAAAAACCATGCTTCCTTTGGTCACAAAGGACTACGATCTACCTTTTGAACCATTTGACCAATTTATATGAATTTTACATATGTTTGTATTTGGAGTATGCTGATTCTGAAAATGTAAGTTTTATGTGAATGTGATGCATACTTTTCAAGTTATGAATAATGTGGAAAAATTGTATTTCTCTGCTTGTGCTAATTACATTACCCATTGTGTAAGGTAATTGTATCACAGGCAGAGGGGAGGATTTTGTGTGGGAGTGTCTGAGTGTATTGTATGTGTTTATTGGTACTAATGTGTAAGAATGTGCACATAAGACAATAAACCCACAGCTCTGTCTGTTCACTGCTTGACCCTCAACACGGAGCTTTGTCTTGTTCTTGGGGGGATTTACTGTATGCTGTTCCAGTTCGACTGCTAGGAGTGTAAACCTATTCGTATGGTTTTTCCTATTCGTATGTTTACGGCATTCATATGGTTTCCTGTTCGGCGGATTGGTGTTCTGCAGTAGCTGTGCCTGTGTCTCTGGAAGGGAAGATCTACTAAACGGCGGTTTAACCCTTTTTATCCTGGGGGTGCCGTTACATTATCTATCTATCTATCTATCTATCTATCTATTTATTTATTTATTTATTATGGTTTTTGTTTTATTTAAGCAAGTGCTGGCCAGTACAGGTGAAAGTGCAGTTTGAGTGTGTAAAATGCAAAAAACCAAAAAACAAATTTGAACATGGTTACTAAAAAAGACTGGACATAGGCCATTTTAAGTACCCTGGGTTGTTTACTTTTGCAACTGGTATGCCATGATGGGAAAACCAAACTGGCAAACTCCGTGTATAAAAACTGAAAAGAGAAAAGTCTTATATTTGACAGTTTAAGTTTCCAAAACCTCATAAAACCTGTACATGGGGGTACTGTTGTACTTGTGAAACATCACTAAACATATAAACATATATATATATATATATATATATATATATATTATGTTGCAGTAAAAGCTAACTGTATTATGACCTTCACAGTTAAGTTTCCAATGTTTAAAACATTCTTAATTTCCCACTTTTAAAGATTTTATTCATATTAAATTACGTATAATATAAAAAGTGTTGGTGCACTTAGTATGAAAGAGGTAAATTATGGTTGAACAGACATATAGCTCAAATTCCATTTTTCTTTGTTCTGATCAGAACTTATACAATTGCAACCCTCCTTAAGGGGTTAAAGGTTAAAAAAATTAAACATTTTTAAAAAATGATAGAATAGTCCTAGAATCAATATGTTGGGAGAGAATACAAAATGTAAAACTATAATGTGTTAACTGTAGTGAGTAATTACTTAAAGCACTTATAGTGCTTTGCATTGAGAACATATAAATGCTGATTAAATTCACATTGTACCAGGAATGCTTTTTATTTGATTCTCCACAATGAAATGATTTTACCTTTCGTAGTACTTTGCTGAAATACCAATGAAGAGATGAGATTTCCCCAAACTCCTGATGATTGGTATATGAGAAAGAAAACACCAAAGTAGTGGTTTACAACGTCCATTTTGTCTTTTCCTTTTTTCTCAGCATACCTAATTCCACTGGATGTGAGATATGTACATTTTGCAGCCCAGAGTGGTCCACCTCCAAATCCCAGAATTGCAGAGGTAATAATCAAACTATACCTGTGTAAATCCAAAACATAGAATATACATTTGCCTTAAAATCAAATTTTTTTTTTTTATATTTTGAAATTTAGAATACACAGAACAGTTATGCACTTTGGGATAAAGAATATCCACCTAATGATTAGCAGACGATTTAAAAAAGGAACTTGTGGGTTCTGTGAGGAGGTTGAGGAAAAGCGATACTTTGATATGTCTCTATTGAGGTTTGACTAATGTCTCTTATACCCATAGGCGTCGGTGTGCACCCTAAAGCACAAACACACACGACGCGTGTATATGTATGTGTGTATGTATATATATATATATATATATATATATATATATATATATATAATGTTAATGAAAGCAATATATATATATATATATATATACATACAGGGAGTGCAGAATTATTAGGCAAGTTGTATTTTTGAGGATTAATTTTATTATTGAACAACAACCATGTTCTCAATGAACCCAAAAAACTCATTAATATCAAAGCTGAATATTTTTGGAAGTAGTTTTTAGTTTGTTTTTAGTTATAGCTATGTTAGGGGGATATCTGTGTGTGCAGGTGACTATTACTGTGCATAATTATTAGGCAACAACAAAAAACAAATATATACCCATTTCAATTATTTATTATTACCAGTGAAACCAATATAACATCTCAACATTCACAAATATACATTTCTGACATTCAAAAACAAAACAAAAACAAATCAGTGACCAATATAGCCATCTTTCTTTGCAAGGACACTCAAAAGCCTGCCATCCATGGATTCTGTCAGTGTTTTGATCT
>OW240913.1:247664358-247710134 GCA_933207985.1 Pelobates cultripes | reverse complement strand
GGCTCCTCAAATGATGCTTAAGATTAGAAGCGGCTGAAAAGCATTTCTCACACTCCGAACAAAAATATATTTTTTTAACATTCTCTCCACTTTGAACGAAATGACGTTTGGGAAGAGATTAGCATAATTAAACACAGGCAGTAAAAATACAGTTTTTAGCCATACCCTGTAACTTTAAAACTACACATCCCATCTTCATAATTACATATTTGGAATCAGCACACTTAAAACATAAACATAACCAAAAATCAGCCAAATCAATCCAGGGGTTAAAAAGTTAGCTGGAGGTCCCTTTATGACCGACCGCAAGCACATTTTCCTGCCCAAAACAGTTCCATAGATTTGGGCTGTGAGGTCGGTCTATTTCAGGCTGAAAAAACGACTAAGTCCCATCACGAATGGGACTTAGTCTCTGCAGCTGAAATAAGGCTGAAAAAAAAAACGGCTGAAAAAAAGACTAAGTCCCATCGCCGAATGGGACTTAGTCTCTGCAGCTGTAAAACCAGTAGGGGAGAAGGTAGAGCTCAGCGGTGTTCGCGGAAATGTGTAGCCGATTTTAGTTCCATGAATTTGGCTACACATACCGCTGACCTCGTTGAATGATCAAAGATGGCTGCCGCCACGTGTTCGGCAAACGAACAAAGACCTCCCAGCATTGTCAATTAAGCTGCGGTTAACCGCAGCTTCTGGGAGGTAAATTGCCTGCACACTTCCACTTCTGGGTGGTCTGTCTGTGTGGTACTTGGTTCAGTAAGCCCCATTTACTGAACCAAGTGGGAATTAGCCAGGCAGGCACAAAGGGTTTGCACCAGGTCTGGGGACACAGGGGACACCGCCTTAAAGGGGCCGTGTCCCCAACAAGTCTGGGGACACGGCCTTAAAGGGGCAGTGTCCCAATCTTCCTGATGTCCCAAAAAAGGTGTTTAAAGGGCCAGCACCAGTCACATAAAGAGTCCATAAGCCCCAATATGCCCACCGACAGTCTTAAGGGGCCATACACACCAAATAAAAGTGCATACATTTTCACAATCTCCCAGGGGCCATAGTCATGCGGGAGGAGGCTGGCAAATAGGCTTCTCCACAACCCAGGGAAGCAGGGCAATTTGCCATTTAAAGGGCCCATTACAAATAGCAGTTTGTAACAAGGTGTCAATCCATATCTGCCAAGTGACCCGATGTAGGAGGAACAGTCCCTATTCTGCTCTGTGTCAGTGTGTATCATGGCCTCTGAGGACAGGTGTCAATCCATATCTGCCAAGTGACCCTATGTAGGGGAACAGTCCCTATTCTGCTCTGTGTCAGTGTGTATCAGGGATCCTTAGGACAGGTGTCAATCCATATCTGCCAAGTGACCCTATGTAGGGGGACCAGTCTCTATTCTGCTCTGTGTCCGTGTGCATCAGGGGCTCTGAGGACAGGTGTCAATCCATATGTCAAGGTGTCAATATGTCATATGTCAGGTGTCAATCCATATTGATTGTGATTTAGGAATGTTAGGTGATTTCTGCCCTTTATGGATTAAAACCAGACTCTGTATCAACTGTGTAATTTTCCATGGGAGTTTTGCCATGGATCCCCCTCCGGCATGCCACAGTCCAGGTGTTAGTCCCTTGAAACAACTTTTCCATCACTATTGTGGCCAGAAAGAGTCCCTGTGTGTTTTAAAATTCGCCTGCCCATTGAAGTCAATGGCGGTTCGGGCGGTTCGCCGGTTCGCGAACATTTGCGGAAGTTCGCGTTCGCCGTTCGCGAACCGAAAATTTCGGGTTCGCGACATCACTAGATGCAAGTAATATGTTGTAATTTACTTCTAATATATTACTTAAATTTGGGCAAATTCTAATTCCTAAATATTCTATTTGCTGCTTGTCCTAATCCCAGATGTAGCTCTTTCGTAAATTATCCAGACTTTCTGGGGGAATGTTAAAATATAAAGTTTGAGCTTTGTTTACATTCAGCTTATACCCAGATAATTTGCTGTATTCATAGACCAAATCTAGAACGTGAGGGATGGAGATTAATGGGTTAGTCAGAGTAAGCAGAATGTCATATGCATAGAGCATAATCTTATGTTGTTCGGTTAAAAGGTTTACTCCCTTGATATTTTCATTTTGCCTTATTGAGGCCGCCAATGGTTCTATACTTAGAATTTACAAAAGTGGGGCTAAAGGACAACCCTGTCTTGTACCGTTGTTTATATCAAACCCTTGTGAATCTATCCCTGAGCCATTATACTATCCTTAAGAAATCCGCTCACTCCAAAGCTTTCCAATACCAAGTCCAGGAATCTCCAGTTCACACTGTCAAATGCTTTTTCCGCATATAAAAGCTAAAAATATTGATTTATCTTTCTGTTGATTTGAATGATTCACAACATTTAGAATCTTACAAGTGTTATCTATTATATTCCTCTGTGGCACAAACCCAGTTTGATCTTTATGTAGCAGATCTGGAATGACTGTCTTCAATCTGTCTGCTATTATTTTAGAAAATATCTTGATATCTGTGTTTATCAGAGAAATAGGACGGTAATTCGACAAGGTGCTTGGATCCTTTCCGGGCTTGAGTATTGGAAGAACATTGGCCCAAAGCAGCTCCTGGGCAATTGTTCATTACGAAACATCTGTATCGTCATTAAACATCTGGTATAACAAAGGAGAGACTACACCCTTAAAAGTTTTGTAAAAAGCCGAGGAGAATCCACCTAGAGCCTTATTATTTTTCAGCCAATGTATATTGTTTTCAATTTCATTAATGCTGAAAGGTTTTTTCTAACTATTTTTTGCCAATGTTATCTTGTGAGGTGAATTGCGCTGTAGTATAGATTCTGAGTCCATCTGTTCCACCCTTGGCTCTCCCAGGGATACACACTCTCTCAGAGCCTCACACCCAATCCTATGTCTGGCAGGGCCCTGAGCCGCTTCAGTGCTCTATTTGACAGAGCTTTCTGCCTCCCCCTGATCATTCCCTCTGGGCGCCACATTAATGCGGGGTCAGGTAAGGGGAGAACTAGACTTACTTTTTCTGCAGTAGTTAACCATATCTTCTTAGGGAAAGGGATGAGGGGAACAAGCATACAGCCCAAATCATCAGGTTCATGTAAGTTAAGTATTTTTCCCTCTGATTGTGCCAGCCTGTCAGTTCGAGGGGAGTAAAGAGGGAGGATTTTGGGGCTTGTGCGGCCGCAATTAGGCTGCCCACGGCTGGAGGGAGACCTGTCAGTCTCCCTGCACAAGGTAAATCAATTCTGGCCACATGCACTGCCCACGCACGTAAGTCCACCTCCTGAGTGGAAATGCAAGCCTCGCCCCCACGCACATTGCTGACCTCACTGGAAGGAAGAGGCAACAAAATGTCAACTTCACCTACCAGTGACAGGTAAGCTTCAGTCATTACAGTGATTGTGTGTATGTGCGTGTGTGTGTGTGTCTGCTAGTGAGTGAGCTTGTGTGTGCGTGTGTGTCTGCTAATGAGTGATCTTGTGTGTGGCTGCTAGTGAGGGAGCGTGTGTGTGTCTACTAGTGTGTTTGTGTGTATGTGTCCGCCTGCTTGTGCATAAGCTTGTGTGTGTGCCTGCTAGTGAGTGAGCTTATGTGTGTGTGTGCGCCTGCTTGTGCATAAGCTTGTGTGTGTGCCTGCTAGTGAGTGAGTTATGTGTATGTGTGTGCGCCTGCTAGTGAGTGAGCTTGCGTGTGTGCCTGCTAGTGAGTGAGCTTGGTTGTGTGTGTCTGTGTGTGCCTGCTAGTGACTGAGCAGGTGTGTGTGCCTGCTAGTGAGTGGGCTCGTGTGTGTGGCTGCTAGTGAGTGGAATTTTATGTGTGTGTCAGTGAGCTTGTCTGTAGTGAGCATGTGTGTTTGTCAGTGACCTTGTCTGTGGTCAGCATGTGTGTGTCAGTGAGCTTGTTTGTGGTGAGAATGTGTGTATGCCTGCTAGTCAGTGAGCTTTTTGTGTGTTTGTGCCTGCTAGTGAGTGATAATTTTGTGTGTATGTGCCTGCTAGTGAGTTAGCTTTGTGTGTGTGGGTCTGTGTGTGTGGCTGCTAGTAAGTGGGATTGTATGTGTGTGTCAGTGAGCTTGTGTGTAGTGAGCATGTATGTGTGTCAGTGATCGTGTCTGTATGGAGCATGTGTGTGTGAACTTGTCTGTATGGAGCTTTTCTGTAGTGAGCATGTGTATGTGAACTTGTCTGTAGTGAGCATGTGTGTGTCAGTGAGCATGTGTGTTTGTGTGTGTGACAGTGAGCTTGTCTGTAGTAAGCTTATGCGTGTCAGAGTTTGTCTGTACTACATTTGTGTGTGTATGAGGCTGTGTATCAATGAGCTTGTGGGGGTCAGTGAGACTGTCTGTGTCTGCTTGTGAGTATGCTTACTGTATAATTAAATGTTTTATTCTGAAAGGATCAATATAAACATAATGGAATGTGTAGCGGAGATTTCATAGCCTACCTCCACTTGTAGATCCCAGTGACGCTCAGGAACAAGTAGTTATAAATCCATAGGCAAGGTATCCAGCAGGTAAAACAATACAGTAGTATCCCAACAGCACTCCCAATAACTGGACGACACACAGTATCAGGAGCAGAACTAAAGATTTATTCAGCCAGTGGCCTTATAAAGCATGCTCCCATGCAAGGGAGGGATTTCCATTCATTAACATAATAGCCAATCCTGTTCGGGTAACCACCCACACATCACCTCCCCTCAGCCTGCATCATAATCCCCTTACCCAGGACACCAATTCCCCCCGTTTCTGGATGTACCCCTAAACCTAGGGGTACCACTTTAAATTATACATCCCCTGGTAGCTCTGATCTGGGTGAACAACATATCCAAAAATCACCCAGATCAGACCAGGGCTTCGGGAAATTCATGGAGGGAATAGAATGACCGACCGCACGGGAAGAAATAGCCGAATTGGGCTCCATGCCATGGGGCCCTGCGGTCGGTCCTGGAAAGGGAATGAATTACACAAAAGCCTCTAGCTATAGAGACTGGGGAGGGTTCGCCTGTTTCTGTCTACCGAACGAGGGGCCGTTCAGTAGTTTGGAACCGAACGGACCAGGATGGTGGAGGTCTCAGCGGTGTTCGCTTAGTCGAGTGTCCGTTTTGAGTTCCAGACACTCGACGGCAAAACACCACTGTTCGGGAGTTTTAAAATGGCCACCGCCACATGTTCGTTTCCCCGAATGGCGGTCACCCCCGAGAACAAAGGATTACTATACAATAATATGTTGCAACAGGTAATTGAAGGCACACTTCACACCGGGGAGGTCTGACTGTTCGGTAGTTTTATTCCCTTATATGTTAGAATGATTCTACCGAACAATCAGACGAATACATCACATTAATACACATACACTTTGCAATTAGACGAATACAGTATAAACTAACACAGGACAGCCCAGTGCCATCCGCTACAGAATGCATTTTAAAATGTTGATACATATGACAGAACAGCAAGATAATGCTGGGAGATTGTTCATGTAAAGTGTTGGTAGTGGGACAGGAAGCCCATATCAATATTTAAATGACACCTTTAGGTCACAACTGGTACAAGCATCAACTAGAAAGGATGCTTGACTTGATCTAATTATAGCAAATAATGTTGAACTTTTGTATAACAAATATTCAAATAGGGGAGCATTTGGGAAATAGTGATCAAAATATGTTAATTTTTTAAATAAACTCAAAAAAGAAAAAGCACATGGGGTATACTAAGATGTATAATTTAAAAAAGCCAATTTCAAAAAGATTAGGGCAGCTCTACAACATATTCATAAACTCCTTAGTAAAAAAACCACTGAGGATAAATGGAAACTATTCAAATAAATATTAGAAAGGTACATTTCTCAGTATGTACCATTGGGTAATAAATATAAAAGAAACAAATTGAAACCAATGTGACTTAGTAGAGAAGTAAAACAATAGATTAAAACTAATAAAAGGGGGCGTGGCTTGGCAGCCAAAGAAAATGGCAGCATAAACTTTCCGCCGGGGTCCCGACACGAAAGCCCCACAAACTGGGAAGACCCCAGATACCAAGAAGGGACAGCTCATCTCCTCCTTGCGCCAGTTCCTGGTGACCCCCGCGGTCTTCACAACACAGCCGCAAGGTGTCGATGGATCAATGGCGTTGGAGAATTCCGCGCCTTCCTCTCCGGCATCTGACCTGCAAATGGGAGGCACTGAAAGGACCCCATGGCTAGATCTCCTGAGGGCCTCCACTCTACGCTGGGAGCCAAGATCCGGCAGGACATCCAGGCACTGAGAGCAGATAAGCAGGGCCTGTCTGACCCTGTGAGCCACGTGGAGGCTACCTGTGACAGCCTGAGAGCAGCCTAGACTACCTTAGCAGAAGCTGCAGACACCTGCTCTAAACAGGTACGTGGCATGGCCCTACACATAGTGGATTTAGACAATGGGGGGGGCGCCGCAATAACATTAGGCTGCGCGGCCTCCCTGAAACTGAAGACTCCCCTCTCCAACTACGGGAAAGACTCCTGGAAATTTTTAATGGGCTTCTGGGCCGTGATCTCCAGGCGCCAATAGACTTTGTGAGAGCGCATAGAGCCCTCCATCCAAAGGGCCCACCAGATAGCCCACCCAGGGATGTTATTTGCTGCTTGGCGAACTTTGCCTTAAAGGAGACCATCCTTAAACAAGCAAGGGAACAACATACGCTCACTTAACGTAACCAAGACCTGCAACTCTTCCCAGACCTGTTGCCGGCTACCCTGACCTACCGACATGCCCTGAAACCGCTCACGAAAGTACTGGTTACTCAACAGATCCAGTACAGATGGCAGATGCCCACGGGATTGCTGGTTCACACACCGAGAGGTCCATTCCTGGTCCGCAAACTACATAGCGCTGGGCACGGAGCTCCAACTACCCACTATCAACATGAGGTGGCCAGACCCATTGGACATCTACAATGCCGCAAGAAACCCCTGCCTAAGACGGGCACCCGGTGGGGACACGAGGAGGACACTAGACCCTCAGGTACCGCCCGCTAGTGGGCATGACTCCCCCCTGACCACCCCCGCACCAGGCTGGCCCTCTCTAGTATGCCTCTCTAGGAAGTGCCTCAGCCTGACTTGGACATCTTCCCCACCCTCAGGTACAAACTTGGCCGACCGTTACATTGGACATCTCACACTTGCACCTAAAAAACAATACATATATATACACAGTGGCGATCTGGTTGGGTGAGGGGAGGTCTGCGGGGCCTGGGCTCACGGGGACGGGGACAAGGCAATTACCTATGTCTGTGAAATGTCTGCGCTCTGGCCCCTCCTCCCTCCCTGTCTCTCTTCTTCTCCTCCCGTAAGCCTTGCCGGAATAATTGCTGGTATTTGCATTACATAGAATTGTATACTGCATTGTATAGTACTTTGTATATGTGCCTGCACACACAACTTAGTGACCTGCTGACCCCAGAGATACGCGGTCCAGCAACACACTGATGGGTGAAGCCCAATAGGGGATTACATAGTTACATAGTTACATAGCTGAAAAGAGACTTGCGTCCATCAAGTTCAACCTACCTCACATTTGTTTTTTGCTGTTGATCCAAAAGAAGGCAAAAAAAACCAGTTTAAAGCACAATTTTGAAACAAGCTAGGAAAAAAAATCCTTCTTGACCCCAGAATGGCAGTCATATTTATCCTTGGATCAAGCAGTTATTACCCTCCTTGAATATTCTGTTCTTGCAAGTATGCATCTAGTAGCCGTTTGAACATCTGTATGGACTCTGATAAAACCACTTCCTCAGGCAGAGAATTCCACATCCTGATTGTTCTTACAGTAAAAAAACCTTTCCTTTGCCTTAGGCGAAATCTTCTTTCTTCCAGTCTAAACGCATGGCCTCGTGTCCTATGTAATGTCCGGTTTGTGAATAGATTTCCACACAATGGTTTGTATTGGCCCCGAACATATTTGTATAATGTTATCATATCCCCTCTCAGGCGACGTTTTTCTAAACTAAATAGGTTTAAATTTGTTAACCTTTCTTCCTAGCGGATATGTTCCATTCCTTTTATTAATTTTGTAGCCCGCCTCTGCACTTTTTCTAGTGCCATAATATCCTTCTTTAGAACAGGTGCCCAAAATTGCACAGCATATTCAATATGGGGTCTTACCAGTGATTTATAAAGAGGCAAAATTATATTCTTGTCCCGAGAATGAATGCACTTTTTCATGCATGACAATACCTTACTGGCCTTGGCCACTGCTGATTGACATTGCACATTGTTGCATAGTTTGCTGTCTATAACAATTCCCAATTCCTTTTCATGTGTTGTTATCCCTAATTCGCTTCCATTAAGGGTATACGTTGCTTGTGTATTCTTTACGCTGAAGTGCATAACTTTGCATATTTCAACATTAACTTTCATCTGCCATTTGAGTGCCCAGACCCCCAGTCTATCTAAATCCCTCTGCAGCAAAGTAATATCTTGCTCACATTGTATTGTTTTACAAAGTTTGGTGTCATCTGCAAACTCTGAAACATGACTTTCAATGCGGTCTTCAAGATCATTTATAAACATGTTAAATAGAAGGGGTCCCAGAACAGACCCCTGAGGGACACCACTTGCCACCTCTGTCCAGCTTGAAAATTTACCATTAATGACAACTCTTTGTACTCTGTTTTTAAGCCAATGTTCTACCCAAGAACAAGCATTTTCATCTAGACCGATTTCCTTGAGTTTGAACACTAATCTATTGTGTGGAACTGTATCAAATGCCTTGGCAAAATCCAAATAGATCACATCCACGGCAACACCCTGATCTATACTTCTACTTACTTCTTCATAGAACGCAATCAAGTTAGTTTGACATGACCTGTGCTTCATAAAATCATGCTGATTTTTGCTGATAACCATGTTCTTCTCAAGGAATTCTTGAATATTATCCCTTAATAACCTTTCAAATATTTTACCAGCCACAGAAGTTAAGCTCACAGGTCTATAATTTCCAGGCAAGGATTTTGAACCCTTTTTGAATATAGGAACCACATCTGCCTTCCTCCAATCCTCCGGAACACTTCCTGAAAGAAAAGAATCTTGAAAGATTAAAAACAGAGGTTCACTTATTTCTACACTTAGTTCCTTAAGTACACGTGGATGGATACCGTCAGGCCCTGGAGCTTTGTTTATATTAACTTTCTTTAGTTGCTGCAGCACCTTGTCTTGAGTTAACCAATTACAATTATTCTGCAAGTTTTTAGTAGCAATCATTTGCACATCTATTGCCATGGGTTCTTCCTTAATATATACAGAGGAGAAAAAGTTATTTAAAATTCCTGCCTTTTCCTGGTCTTCATTAATTAACACCCCCGTTTCAGTTTTTAGTGTACCTACACTTTCATTTTGTTTTTTTTTAGTATTTATGTACTTAAAAAATGCTTTGGGGTTGGTTTTGCTCTCTTCAGCTATCATTATTTCATTTTGAAGTTTAGCAAGTCTAATTGCCTTTTTGCACGCATTATTTGCATCCTTATATCTTTTATAAGATGCATCTGATTTGTCCGATTTAAATGCTTTAAATGCCCTTCTCTTAGTTGTAATCTCTTGTTTTACTTCTCTACTAAGCCACATTGGTTTTAATTTGTTTCTTTTATAATTATTTCCCAACGGTACATACTGAGAAATGTACCTTTGTAATATTTGTTGGAAGATGATCCATTTATCCTCAGTGTTCTTTTCACTAAAGAGTTTATGCCAGTCAATATATTGTAAAGCTTCCCTTAACTTATTGAAATTGGCCTTTTTAAAATTTTTACCTACCCTTGATACTCCCACGGGCGGCACGGGCTTCACAGAGCACACCCAGAGGAGGAGGAACCGCCCTATGGGGCTACACTATATCACGAAGGGGACCACTTGGGGAGGCGCGCATCTCCTCTTCCCCCACCCGTGGGGGTAGAGTCCTGCACGGACATGTGGGGAGGGGGGATGCACTTTAGGGGGTTGGGCTGGGGTGGTTTGGAGGCTCAGGGGGATGGTGGGGGATCCTGGGGGGGAGGGCTTATTGCTAACTCAGGCCTACAAGCTGTAAAAAGGAGACTAGGTATTGGTTCGGTTTGGAGGCTCAGGGGGATGGTTAGGGATCCTGGGGGGGAGGACTTATTGCTAACTCAGGCCTACAAGCTGTAAAAAGGAGACTAGGTACTGGTTCGGTTAAGACACAACAGTAGCACCGAGAAGTTATTGTTCCCATTGGGATTTGACCATACTCCCGGGGACCTACCCCAAGGTGGTGACCTGTTCTCCCGCCACGAGGGTGACAGGAAGAAGCCATGTTTTTTGAGTTACAACGTTTATTGTTCATTGTGATCCACAGTCATCTCAGCCGGCTGGTTGACAAGGCGCATTCCAATACCCGAGAGGTCGGTGTCTTCTGTATAGGGGGGTATCGTCTGCTCCAGTCTCTGGGTCTGGGGATCCCTACCCCCCTGTCACCGGTGCCTCTGATCCCCACCGGGGGCGACCCCTTCCATGCCCGGGGTTCCGGGGTGGCACCCATACTACCGCACGACCCCAGGTGGGGCTCTATAACATTGCACGAAGCCACCCGCTGCCCTGCTCTGCTCCCCCTACCTACCTGAGTCGCTCCCTGCCTTCACAGACCGGGGCGACACAGACGCACGCGGGACCTGATAACATGGCCTCGCACACACCCAAATACGCACCAGCCCCACTCAACTTCCTATCCCTAAACACCAAGGGTCTCAATTCCCCTGAAAAGAGGTCACACACCCTATGCCTCTGTCAGAATGTTAGAGCCCATGTGGTCTATTTCCAAGAAAGCCACTTTAAACTTGACTCCGAAACTCTGTAACCACATATATACCCAGGGATTTTACAGCCACGACCCAGATGGGAAATCCAAGGGGGCAGCAATAGTCATGTATAAATCCATACCCTTTGTGGCTGACTAGACCATGACAGACCACGCGGGCCGATATGTGTTCGTCAGGGGTCGAATCATGGATGAAACCTATACTTTTGCCAACATTTACGCTCCACATACGCGACAGGACAAATTCCTGCGGGACGCACTCCGCTCCCTTCACAACGAGCTGTCTGGTTCTAGGGGGGACCTCAATATTGCCCTGTACCCGACAGTGGATGCATCCAGAGGCCACTCATCAACACCTCTTCCCACGTTGCTCAAAGTACGCAAACTCCTCCACCAGTACAGACTTATGGACTGCTGGAGGGCGACACATCCGACAGACAGGGAGTACACTTTCTATTCGGCCCCAAATGACTGTTACACATGCATAGACTATATTTTCCTTGCATACTATTTCCTACCCAGACTACGGGACTCCGCCATAGGGGGGACGATGTGGTCAGACCACGCACCACTCACGATATAACTAACATTCATAGAGCACAAGCCTAAAACTACTACATGGCGGCTCCACGAAAAACCTCCTATCTAACCCGCAGGTGGTCCAAGACATCCAATAAACTTGACAAACTACTTCGCCAAGAAACCACCACAAGACACATTCCCCTCCTGACATGGGAGGCTCACAAATGTGTGATCCGAGAGATTCTTATCTCACACTCCTCTACCCTGAAAAAGGCAAGGGAACACACGATCCGAGAACTAGCCACCAAGATAGGGAACCTGACACAGGCACACAAACAAACACTGGATTACACACTCCTAGGGGAACTCACGAAAGCATGCAAAGAATTAGCACGGGTCCTGCGACAATCGTACACTAGGGCCCTTCAATGCACCAGCTATGCCACATGCCAGACCAAATAGCCACAGCAGTAACACGCTTTTATACAGACCTATATGCACTCCCCTCACACACACCCCGAGCTGACCTGAAATCGGGGGAATGTCGCATAAGTTCATACCTTACTAAATGCACAAAAGCCAAACTTTCCTCAGACGCAGCGGAAGTCCTGGAGGCACCACTGACTGAGGGGAAACTGGCCCTTGCCATCAAAACCTCAAAGACGGGCAAAAGCCCGGGCCTGGAAGGCCTCCCTCTCAAATACTACAAAGCCTTTTCGGCGACCTTTGTTGCAAACTGCCATTTGTAACTGTTATTTTATTTGACAAATTGCCCTGCTTCCCTGTGCTATGGAGAAGCCTAATTGCCAGCCTTCTGCCCCATGACTATGGACCTAGTGTGTATGGCGATTTGACTGTATTTGTGGGATCTGAGCGCTGTTTGGATATATTGAGCGCTCAGATCCAAGCCATCTGGGGATAGGTTGAATGTGGGGGTTCTGTTCAGTATGATAGGAGTTATGTATTTTTGTGTCTTTTTGTGTCTTTTGCTAACATGTGGTTAATGGAGTCTGCCTCTATCCCTGGATAATTGGATTACTTTCCCCATTGTCCAGGATAGAGGGCTCTGTAAAACCGGTTTGGGCCAGAAAACCATGCTGCCAGCCAGGCCCCAAAAGATACTTTTGCTAACTTTTGAACCCCTTGTCTGATTTGTGCCAGTTTTTAATATGTTGCTCCCCTGAATGGATTGATTCTAAATATGTATTTTTATGAAGATTGGATGGGTAGTTTGGAAGTTATAGTACATGTATAAAAACTGTATTTTTACTGTTCTGTTTTAATTATGTTATGTGTTTATCTGAGGGATGGGAATTTCCCCGAATGTATATTGTTCTGATTGGTTATACTGCTAATTATGTTGGTGTCTCCCTTGCATGGGCAGAATCTCATAAAAGCAGAGTGTGTGCCATTAAACATCAGATCTTCTTGACCCTCTAACTTGCAGCCTTGACTCATGTTTGTAGGGGACAGCTATAATCACTACAGGGATTGCTATGCTCTTCATACTCCCTTAGCTACTGAGTTCTTGTAAAAGCTCTTGTTCCTGATCCTGCTTCACTCTGCAGAAGGAAGAGGTTCACCTACTGCAACCTGGAGCCTGGTCGTGGGTCCAGGGCACAGAGCAGACGGCGAGATACCAGCCCAGCAGCGGTGGTTCATGGAGTCTGCAGTACTTCTGGTGGCTACGCAGTAGTTATGGTGTCTACGGTGCTGATGGTCCTTTGGTGAGCGCTAGGAGCATCTTTTTCTACGGTCCAACTTCCCGCCAGCCTGGAGGCAACCGTAACAACCTTGTCCCCCCAATTTATCTCGGCCTTCAACTCCATACCAGAGGGAAATGCAATCCCTCAGCAGACATTGGCGGCCAACATCACCCTGTTACCAAGGGAGGGGGGAGATGCCGAACAGTGCACTGGCTACCGGCCCATCTCGTTGCTTAATTGCGACCTACGCTTGTTCGCCAAAATACTAGCAGCGAGGTTGGGTCCGCACATACCAGACTTGATCTCCCCTGATCAGGTATGATTTGTCCCACACAGAGAAGTCAGGGACAACATGGTACGAGCCCTGTCCCTGATACACCACGCACAACGCACCTCTGAGGTCCTTCTTCTCCTCTCCACCGATGCGGAGAAGGCCTTCGACAGGGTAGCGTGGGACTACCTCTTTTCGGTCCTGGAGCACATTGGCCTGGAGAACTATATGCGTCAGTGGATAGAGTCTCTTTACTCATCCCCCACGGCTAGGGTGTGCATGATACGGACACATTCCCGATCAGAAACGTAACCAGGCAAGGCGGCCCCCAATCACCGCTCTTATTCATCCTGGCCCTCGAACCCTTCCTACAAGCAGTTAGGGACAACCCAGACATCACGGGGTAATGGTAGGGGCAGACCACCATAAAATAGCAGCATATGCGGACGATATGCTATTTTTTGTCTCCAACCCAGAAATCTCCCTCACAAATCTCATGGCAGCATTTAAGACATATGGTCATATCGCCAACCTCAAGATCAATTATGCGAAATCTTCTATCCTCAACATTGGCACCCTCCGGAGGAGGGCAGACCAGATCAGACGAAATTTCCCCTTTCAATGGCAGGATAGTATTTGGGAGTGAGGCTCACAGTCGACCTGTCCAAACTATACCACACAAAATTTACCCCATTGCTGGGAACTATACGGAAGAATCTGATAGAATGGGCCACACCCCACTTTTCCTGGATCGTTAGGGTGGCCATTGCCAAATGAACATCCTTCCACAGGTATTTTACCTGTTTCAACCCCTAGCAATCCCACTCCCCACTGCCTTCTTCTCGTCAATCCGTACCCTGCTAATTTAATTTATCTGTAAAGGCACTAAACCCAGACTCAAATACACACAACTTACACTCTCCAAAACAGCAGGAGGCCTGGCCGTCCCTGACCTCAACTGTATTACCAAGCATGCCACATTCAATGGGCCCTGGAATGGGCAAAGGAGAGGATATGCAAACCCTGGAAGGCCATCGAAGCCCATCACGCAGGCCGGCCCCTCTCAGCCCTCCTGTGGCTTGAACCCACCATCGGCAGACGACTAGTCTCCCAACAACTGTTCGTTACAGCCACTCTCTCTATTTGGCACTCACAAGCGAGGAAACTCCGTCTCTCCTCCTTCCCATCCCCACTACTACCCCTGGCGTACAACCCTGATTTCGAACCAGGGATGAGACCAGGTAACCTCCGCTGCGTCCTCCCACAAGACATACCCAGACTCCGAGACATAACCACTAACAGGAAAATCTTGCCACTACAGACACTCACGGGCACATCCAATCAAACCTTCATGACGGGCTTTAGATACACCCAAATTAAGAACTACATTGCCGCTATACCCCAACGCCCTGACATCCATAGGGACCTCACACCATTCGAACAACTGTACAAGGTTCTCACACAATGGTGCCTGACACCGGAACGCCTACAGAGAATGCACCTAGACATGGATGGCCTCTGCTGGAGGTGCGGGGGAGGGCTTGGATCCTTCCTCCACATATGGTGGGAATGCCAACTCATAGTACCGTTCTGGGGGGAAAAAAATAGCCTCCATAGTGGCCCTGTTCACATGCAACACATCACCCTTTAAGCCAGCCCCCTACCTCCTGCACCACATGACAACCCCTACACCATGAGACAAATGCTCCCTGACAATTCAAATCCTGAATGGTGCAAAACACCTAATACCCCTGTACTGGAAAAAGGACACAATCCCAATGCTTTCCCTCTGGTTTACCAAAATGGAGGTGTTGCGAGTTACGGAGGAGCTTTGGTACACGGCCCAAGACCGAGCACAGGCACACATAGACACATGGATGCCCTGGCTAGTGTGAGTGGGCACAGAGGCGTTTCAGACCACGTATCTGACCATGGGGGAGGAACTGTCAACCACCAGCAGGGGACACAGGGAGACTAACTGGACGACCCATACCCACTTCCAGTGTAAGCACCCCATAGGACTGCCCCACTCCGCCTTCTCACCCCCCCTGACAGGTCCTGTGTGGAGCATGTGCCCTGGAGCCCGGGATGTGGCCCGGAAACTGACCCCGATGCATCTTATAAAAGATATAAGGACCTGGGTGCACAAGAGGCAGAGCGCATGCCCTGCCAGATTGCTGAGGTTACACCACTATACCCATCAGGGTGTAGTCGCCTGCAACACCTAAAATGGCTTATGGCCACATGCACTCACATTATCTCTGTGGGGATAGGAGGGTACCCTCCTGAACACGCAGGGTGCAGCGAGTCCCCAGTTCTTCCCCCTGACTGGGGAGATGGCCTGGTCAGCGGACTGGAACCTAAATGCCACAGCAAATGGGGTGGAACCCCATCAGTTTAGCCTGTTACAAAGTTTATTAGTTAAAATAGGATCACAGGACGTTCCCTATGGTATCTTCATCAACACTGTACGTAGCGCAAAGCAGATTCTGATAAAATCATTGTGGGGAGGCAACACCTCATTGCACCGTCACATAGGACACTAGGCACGATACCACCAGGGACCTGCGTGTCTAGAGGGGATCCTGAACAAATGGAGACCTGCAAGTCTCACTAACGCTTAACGGTCCTGAGGTGGGTGCTGGAAAAGGGAAAAGAAAGGTACAGAAGTGAACCTTCGGGATCTAAAACCCAACCCAATGTAAACATGGTACCCATCAGACGTAAAAGAGTACTGCTTATATGTGCCTATGTACCACCGGACCTGCGAGTCCATTGTGTACATGTTATACATCTCATAATGCGACCTGCGAGCCGCTACCGCATACCTAAAGGATTGTACCTTACAGTGTATATGCGATTACAAGTAAACAAGTGGACCTGCGCTACCGCATACCTAAAGGATTGTACCTTACAGTGTATATGCGATTACAAGTAAACAAGGGGACCTGTGTTGAAAAATATTCAATAAAAACATATTTACAAAAAAAAAGGCAGAAATTTTAAATAACTATTTTTCTTCAGTATAGATTAATGAGGATCCTATGGAAAGAGATATGCAAATGATTGCTGCAAAAAAACTTGCAGATAATTTGTGACTGGGTGACTTGAGACAAGGTGCTACAGCTGTTAAAGAAAATTTATGTAAATAAAGCTCTGGGGCCTGACGGTATTCACCCACGAGTACTTAAGGAGGTAAATGGGGAAATAAGAACCTCTGTATTTAATTTTTCAAGATTCTTTTGTTTTAGGTATTGCACTGGAGGATTGGAGGAAGGCAGATGTCGTTCCTATATTTAAAAAGGGTTCTTCTGGGACTGGGAAGATATTTGAAGGGCTATTAAAGGATAATATTCAGGAATTCTTTGGGAAGAACTTTGTTATTAGCAATAATCAGCATGGTTTTATGAAACATAGGTCATGTCAAACTAACCTAATTGCATTCTACGAAGATGTAAGTAGAAGTATAGATCAGGGTGTTGCTGTGGATGTGATCTACTTAGATTTTGCCAAGGCATCGGATAATGTTCCTCACAATAGATTAGTCTTCAAACTAAAAGAAATTGGTCTAGGTCAGTGATGCAAATTATTTCCTGGGTATTTTTAATTAGATTTTTAGGTCCTTCATTGGGTGGCCAGGCTGGATAAAGTGGTGTCCCACAGGAGTGCAGTATGATTCTCCTTTGTGGTGTTAAATGGAGTGTCTGTGCATATTTATTCTGACATTTAATTGCTGGGTGGTTTTCCCAATGTAGCACCATAGTTGGCATTTGGTGCATTGAATCATGTATACCACATTGCTGGACGTACAGGAGTATGAACCTTATAAACTATCTGACTGGCTTTATTGTTGTGGGTGGATGTGTTGTCTGTGCATATGTGCTGACACAGTTTGCAGCAAAGTTTTTTGCATTGACTATTTGTGTTTTCTTTATTCTTCCCATCAGTGGGTAGCTTCCTGTAGATTAATTTTTGTTGGAGGTTTGGTGGTTGTCTGAAGGCCACAGTGGTTGTTTCAGAGAAAATGTTTTTCAGAGTCTCATCTTCTGTTAACATTGGTTGTAGGTCTTTAATAATTTTCTGTATTTCCTCAAGAGCTGGGTTGTAGGTGACCACAAGTGACACTCGTGTAGATATTTTTTTCTCTCTGTACTGTAGCAGGCTCATGCGTTGAGTTTTTACAGTAGAGTTGATTTGTTTGGTAATAGTCTTTAATTTGTAGCCTTTCTGTCTCATAGAATGGCTAGTACATTTAGAAGGAAATTATGGTCATTAGGATATGCGATGGTACCTAGTGGCTTGGCTGCAGAGATAATGCCCTGTTTAGTATGGGAGGGGGGGAAGCTGGAGCTGTGAAGATCACTGCAACTGTCTGTGGGTTTCCTGTAAATTGAGGTGTGGATTGTGCCATTGTTACATGTGACAGTGGTGTCCAGAAACTTCACAGATCTAGTGGAATATTCCATTTTTAGTTTGATTGATGGATGGATGGATGGAATGTGTTAAGAGTCATGGAACTGTATCAGTTTTTCTTCGCTTTCAGTCCAAATTATGAAGATATCATCGATATAGTGATAATATTTGCATGGTTTGTGTGACGAGAGCAATCTCGCCACATTGCATTGGAGAAGCCTGGTTGCTCGCCTGCTGCCTTTGGACTATGGCCCCATGTTAAAAGACATCTTTTTTCCCTGCAGAAAAGACTTATTCGTGCTTTTCTGCCTGGTGTTCGGTAGATTCAATCTACCGAACAACCGCACGAATGGCTAGACCACCTGGGAGCTGGAGTGTGCCGGCAATTAGTCTCCCTGAAGCTGCGGTTAACCGCAGCTTAATTGACGAATGCTGGGTGGCCGCCATTTGTATCACGAACACGAGGTCGCTGCCATTTAAAACCCGCGAACGCACAGCGGTGTTTGACGCTTAATTCATGGAGCTAAAATCGGACACAGTTTTGCGCGAACACTGCTGAAGCCGCCGACCTCCTCTTCTTGTTCGGTGAAAGTGCACGAACGGCCTGGTGTTCGGTAGTTTTACTTGACTATGTTATACCCCAGATCGGAATCCCATGGAGCCCATTCGCATGAGAACTGACTTTGTAAAGACTTTGGCTCTATGGCTCCATGGCGATTACACTGTATTCGTGTGGTCTGAGCGCCATTCGCTTAATAATGTGCGCTCAGACCTGAGCTATCTGGGGACATGTTAAATGTATAGTTTTAGTGTAACTTGTGTCATACTGTGTATTTTAATAGTAATTCATGTTTTAGTATCCTGCATCTGGAAGGGGAAGATCTACTAAACGACGGTTTAACCCTTTTATGCCTGGGGGTGCCGTTACAGTTTGGTGTGCTGTATTTCTAGGAATCTCTGTTCAAGATCTGCTATAAACAGATTAGCATATTGGGGTGCCACCTTAGTGCCAATAGTAGTGCCCATGGTTTGTAGGTAAATCTCATTGTTGAAACTGAAATAATTATGTGTGAGGATGAATAGTGCCAGTTCTGTGATAATTTGGAGGCTTTATTTTTGGTTGTTGGCATAAGAGAGTAAATACAAGCACGCATTGATGCCGTCTGTATGTGGAATGTTGCTGTACAGAGATTCCACAACCATGGTTACAAGGATAGTGTTAGCAGGGAGATTGGTGATTTGGCTGAGTTTGTTGGTGTTGGTGACTAGAGGTTTTAGGGTAGTTTCTACCAGTCCTGAGATCTGTTCTGTGAGAGTTCCCATTCTTGTGATTATGGGTCTTCCAGGATTACCTGTTTTGTGGATTTTGGGAAGCATATAGAAAGTGCCCATGCAGGGACTAGTTGGTATGAGTGATTGCAGTTCTAGATGCAAATTCTCAGGGAAGGATTTAATGAGCTCCCTAAGTTGTAATGTATATTCCTTGGTGGGGGTCTTCATTTAGTTTTCTATAGTATTTGTCATCTGACAATTGCCTGTCCCCCTCTTTTATTAGTCCTGGGTGTTCATTATTACTACTGGTCCTCCTTTGTCTGTTGGTTTGATGGTGATAGCATGATTATTTTTCAAGTAATTTCTAGCCGTTTGTTCCTGTACTGAGAGATTTTGAAACATTTTCTTTTGGTTTTGCTTGGTTGTCAAGGATACTGTTCTTAGATGAAAAATTTCAATGTCCATTTTGTCATTTTGTCCTGCTGTTGGAGTGAAATTAGTGTTCTTTTTTCTGTTGTTGTAATCCATTGTGGTTTCAGTACTCTCTTTGTCATGGGAGTATTCCTTAAGTTGCATCCTTCTGGAAAATTCTTCCACATCAGAGTAGATCCCAATGCCATAAAGTTTTGTGCGAGGGCAAAATGATAATCCTTTGCAGAGAACTGATGCTTCTTAGTCAGATAGTTTATAATCTGAAATGTTAACAATACCAGACTTCTCTTGCCATTTATCTTTCTCTGTGAGATGTTTGTGATAATCCTGCTGGAGTCTGATGAGTTTATTATCAAAAATCCACTTGTAACTATGCACAAATCACAGTATGCTGAAAACCTGTGTAAACGCACTAACCCACCAGCTCTAAAACAAGAAATATAGCATACAACATAAAAAACAATATCTACTCCAAAATCTAAGTGAGGATAATATATATATATATATATATATATATATATATTGTAACAGAGTGTTGGGGATGGTGGTCAGGGGTGTATATCTGGCACCCAGGCTTTTGCACAGCCACTACCCTGACATGTGGGTAAGCACATGCAGCCCCAGGGAAAGTTAAGTTTAATTGTAGTTTTTTTTCCTCTGTTGTTATTTGGGTCCCTGGGGTGGAGTATTCGGAAGAGCAGGGTGGGCCGATTCTCCACCCACTGTCAGAGTGGTTGTGCATGAGTCCAGCCCAGGCTTTCTAAGGAGTTCTGGCTCACTGCCTAACGAAGTCATTAGCCTCACCTGTAGGGGCTGTAAGGAGCTATATAACTGCAGTTAAGGCATGGTGAAGTGAGGGAAGTGTTTTGTGGAGAAAGAAGGTGTTTTGTGGAGAAAGAAGGTTTGCTGTTTATTGTATCCTGTTACTTCATAACAACTGAAAATAAACAGGCCAGTGGCCTTTTTGAAACTGGACTTTGTCTTGACCTGGTTTTCTTACCCTAGAGGGCTGGGCGGTTGCCAAAAGATCCTGGACATACACACACAGGAAAGTAAGTTTGTCACCATATATATTATACTAGAACATGATCTACACTATTTTTACAAAAAGCAACAACAGGACCTTTTTAAGTAGAAAAATAATAAACTCATCAGACTCCAGCAGGATTATCACAAACATCTGGCAGAGAAAGAGAAATGGCAAGAGAAATCTGGTATTGTTAACATTTTGGATTATAAACTATCTGACTCAGAAGCATCAGTTCTCTCCAAAGGATTATCATTTTGCCCTAGCACAACACTTGGTGACATTGAGATTTACTCTGATGTAGAAGAATTTTTCAGAAGGATGTGTACATTTTTCTGTATATGCTGGATATAGGACTTCAAGCATATGTATATGTATGTGTTCATGTATTTATGTGTATGCGTATACATGTATGTATTTGTGTGTGTGTGTGTGTGTGTATATATATATATATATATATATATATATAAAGTGTGTATATATACATGCATACATGTATGTATATGTGAATAGGTGTATGTGTACATATACATATCTATTAAACACGGTGATTTATAAGAGAGGTTTAGCCGATAGGCTTAATATTTATCACCTCACTTTGCAAGTTTCCAGGGTCAGGATTTAATAGGCCTTTTTTTTCTCTCCATTTAAGGCTTCACATCTTTATAGATCGTATATTAATTATTATTTCCAGTTCAAACTCATGTCGCTGAATGTACTTTCAATGATTTGGGTTTTTTTCTCTTTTTTTTTGTTTATCAGTAAGGGGTTAAGCCCCCGGATATTTACTGGAGTGTCCAACAAGGTGGTCTCTTTAGATCCCCTGGGTGGTGGGTTCCCCCGTGGTTTGGGGTTTACTAAATATTTTGTTTCAATTCTTTATATTAATACTCCCCTTCTGCACCATCTTCTTCTAAGCCAGAGCTCCGTGCAAGAACCCAACAGTAAGCAACTTATTCCTAACATTCCACACAGAACGTGCTAATTTGGTGCAACAGAGAGCTGGTGCTACCCCAAGACTCAACTGGCCGGACCGCCGGGCTCAGAAAGGTACTTTAAACTTCAGATGCAGAGTCCGACCTCCCCACCGGCGGTTCTGCGGGACAATGCTGCAGTGATTAGGGCCCCGTTCACCCCTCCCCTTGCCAGTGAGGGATATCCTGGCACTATCGATCAACCGATACGCTAACAGACTTTGCCTTAAGATGACAAACGCAACTTACCTGACCCAGACGCATCGCACAGCTACACAGTCAAAGCCAAAATGGTGATTACCATGCCTACAACATGCAGCCTGCTGGAAACCTATGAACAGCGGCTGGATACACTTTTCAAAGACTTCTGGCAGAAATTGTGGCGCAGAGGGGCACAATCTACGGGGAAGACAAACAAGCAACGGCACCCGGCCTGAAAATCCGACCAGCCCCAAAAACACAGAAATCGGGAGAGAAGAGTGATAGCTGTAGAGCCACAACCAGCCCAGAGTCATCCAAAGCCTGTTACTGCCCTTTGGGGCCGAGAGCTCGACATGCAGGAGCACCAGGAGGTTTGCGCCCAAAGAGAATGGCTATTGCCATCAAGCAACCGCGACTCAAGTGAAGGCCCTCTCATGCAATTCACAGCAGAGCCGCAGGGGCCGCTGTGCACCTCATCGACCAGAGTGCTCGGTTGCGACACCCCAGAGGCCTAAACGGACTACCCACAGGCCTCAACCGCCCACCGAATGGTTGACTCTCACCCGGCAGGAAGATCTACACAACGCTACTCTGGGGGACAACAGTATACCAACAGCGGCTAAGTGACTCTCGAGGTGGCCCAGCACAGTTGACTTTGCCAGTGTCTTCTTGTTTATGGTTCCGCCTATTGGATATCCCTAGCAAGCCTTGGGGCTGCACCTGACTACACTGCACCTGTCACCCGACGGAACACCGGCAGCTCGGTATGAACTGTCTTCATATGGAAGCTTACAGCCCAGGGTATAGGTTGAATGACTGCTTTGCTGTGCTGGCATGCCAAGCTTGCTACCATGACAGATCACTTTTTTCTAGCTAGTGATGCATGACAGTGTTTCCCACTTATCTTTGCCACCAGTTGAAGTTTAAAAGTTTTTGCCTGCTCTGGCTTTTTCTCTCTTCTCACTACTTACTCTCACATTCCTCTCACACTAATTTAGCTGTGCATTAGATCTTCCATGCCGTGATACACTTGTGCTAGCCTACCACTAAAACTCTGTTTTATGCATTGCATTTGTTCCCATGATAAATATTGATTTATATACAGCAGTGAGTTGTTAGACTAACATGTATAGCCATGCCTATAACTATAATTCTAGGCGAACATAGCCTGTAAACTAATCTGACGCACATACTCTAGCAACTAGTACTATTATCCTGTTAATTTCTCATAAAAAAAAAAAGTGCTGTTCATTCTTGCCATTACATTGTTTGCCTTGAATGCCTGTGCTCGCTGTTGTGGCGCTACAGGTCTTTATGTTATATAATATTATGCACATGAAAAAAAAAGAATAAAAAAAAAAAAGAAAGAAAGATATTTATGACCCTCTCTGCAAGAATGGTGTCTATGTCCTATCAAACCTGTCTTATCTGCACTCAACCGTGTATGTATGTGTATGTATATGTGTGTGTATGTATGTATGTATGTATATGTGTGTATATATATATATATATATGTATATATATATATATGAGACCGTATCTCCAGAAGGATATTGATACTTTAGAGAGAGTTCAGAGAAAGGCTACTAAACTGGATTGCAGGATAAAACTTACAAGGAAAGGTTAAAGGATCTTAACATATAACATATAGGGTAAGATATGAGGGAAAATGAGAGAGGGGGAATATGATAGAAACATTTAAATACATAAAGGGAATCAAAACAGTAAAGGAGGAGACTATATTTAAAAGAAGAAAAACTACCACAACAAGAGGACATAGTCTTAAATTAGAGGGGCAAAAGTCCCAGACTAACTGATGATATCTGTACAGTTCTGCAAGTCAGCACTGCACAGAGCTATTCAAACTAATTGATAAAACCACATTTTTTTTCTGGGATGTAGATAGCTTTGGGGAGACCCTCCAGGGTCTGAATAGACCATGACAGTGTATCCAAGCTTGTCCTCAGCCAAGTGGGATAAGGGCTGGGTTTTGCCAGTTGTCAGCACTGATCTCTCTATAATCGGCTGTGAACCAGGCTTTAATCAGATTTACATTTAGTGTAATTCCGAAACAGTAGATGGTAGCAACACACCACCATGTACTTTGTTGAATAATAAATCCCATTTATAATATTAGGATCAATATTATTAGTGGGTTAACTTTAGGGTTAGGATTTGGGTTAGTGGTGGTGTTAGTGAAGGGTTAGGATTCAATTTAGAGGTAAAAATAGGAAAGGATTACACTTGGGTAGTGTTAGGGTAGGGTTAGGGTTAGAATAGGGTTAGTGTAAGGTAAGGGTTACTTCTAGGTATGTGTTAATGATGCTTTAGGATTAAAGATATTGTAGGGGTGAGGTTAAGGGTAGGCATACAGTTAGAGTTAGTGTAAGCATTAGGTGAGAGGTATAGCATTCTTTCGGTCCTTTAAATAATTTGATATACACCTGGAGAGAAGATGCAGTGGGTAAACATAGAAAATAGTATAATATCCAAGGACACATTAGCTGAACTCCTCTGGACCCTGAAACACTTGAGACCTAAGACGCCCAATCTACTGCCAATGACCTTACTTGCCCTGCACATATGGGACATTTTCTGAAACACTAATAAAGCAACTCAAACACAATTCCTCCCGCTGGCCCTGGAGACCATATAACCATGGCTATCCTTACAACTATAAAAAGAGTGGGGGATATGCATATCAAAGACCTCTGCTGCCAAACAACTATATTACTGTTCCCAGACTTGCAATTGCAGTATGACCTTCCCAATTCCTACATTTATCCATACCTACAACTAAAAAGTATAATCTCTGCAAAAGTAAATATAGGTGCTTTACTCAAGACCCAAACAAAATATTTGCTAGTTCTGTATTATAGATGTTGTCGTAGCCCCACCGAGCCTAAAACCCTCTTCTATGTTATAAAGCCTTATTAGATAGCATGCCAACAAAACCCTTCTCATATAAGACACAATGGCAGCAGAGTTTTAAGGTCACTTCAGACTCACAATGGCTCCAAGTCCTAAATGCTTTAAAAGGGATAACCTCTTGCTACTCCCATATGGAGGCACATAAGAAACTAATGTACTGCTGGTATCGCACACCCAACCGACTGTGACAGACCGCCTGGCACCCTGACCAGGGGCCTCTGCCAATCGATGCTCACTAGGGCTCACTGAGTACTTCCAGCACTCCACCAGACACCATCAGCACTCTAGTCCCCACGTCCAGTGTTACAGCTTGGCTGGGAACTCACCATCCTCCACGCACCCTGGACCCAAAACCAGGATCTAGCTTCCAGTGGGTGAAACTCTCCTACTCCAGAGAGTGTAGCAGGCTGCTCTTAAAATAGCAAGTGATTATAGCACTCCAAAGACCAATCCCATAAGTAGGGATTATAGCAGGTATAGCTGTTCCCTTAATAATGAGACGAGGGGGCTGTGTTGAGGGTAAGCAAGAACTCCTTTATTGGTAGCCACAACTGGCCTTCTATGCAAGTCCCCAAGCAAGGAGCACTCCCACCTGGACCTTGTGGGGAACTGCAGCACAAAGTCACAGATCAATGACAAAGGTGTTTAAATACATGACACTCCCATATACAATCATACACTCCCTCCACTCTGCCTGGGAGATAATTGAGTCAGATACAGTAGTAACTCACTTATATCCAGGCACAAAAATACACAAGTTTTATAAAACCCCAAAAGTATCTCCAAAAACTCATGGAAACCCCATGAGGAAGTGCGGCTGATACCCACAAAACGCGTAAGACAAGCTAACAATTTGAGAGTGAGCAGGATACGGAGAACAGCCAGCTGCCAGCAGAAAGAACGGCTTCTTTCCCCGTACAGTTCTCACGATCTGGGGACCGACGGACTGCCGGCATTTGACAATCAAAGTGAGGTTTGGGACGCACGCCAACCTCGCAGCAGCCGGCAAGTACAATCATTCAGTCCTGACACACAGTATCCACTGAAATCCTCATTAGTTACAGTGGTTATCAGGGTATATGAATAATATTTATGCTGGCAATTGACTTGTGGATCGTTCCTGGCTCTCATTTTTTGTATTTTTTACTTTTATTATATTTTATACATTTTTCAACTATTCTTTCATTTTTTGAATACATTACCAATAAATAAATTTTTACATCATTTTAATACTTTTTCTTATAGTGATTTTTTGGAATCTTCATTGATCTATTTCAATTTGACTTTAAGTATAGAGATCAAGTGTTTTATATATCTCTCTATTGTAAGTTAAATATTGTTTTTTGCACCATTTAGTGTGCCACCAGATGATTTAAAGCAATACTCACCGTATATTATTGTGTGTATAATAATACCATACAGATAACTATTCTTGATGTTCCTGATGTTGTTATTCTGTAATAAGTAGTTGCTTTATATTAAGCAGAATATTTGGCGTGTAACAGATAGAATCTGGCTCTAGCAGATTTAAAGGTATACACACCACACATATTTTCTCTCCACTACTATCAATTGTCTTAGATGTCGACATAACTATTATATTAAATTGCATCAATCAAGCCATATTAAAGTGAACTAGCTCCTGAACACATTGCCTTGAAGGTATTACTGTCCATTAATGGAAGGTATGTCTTTAGCGGTGTTTGCGCCGTGTCCGATTTGAGTTCCATGCACTCAACGACCAAACACGGCTAAAGATGGCCACCGCCACGTGTTCGTAAGGTCGAACAGCAACCACCCAGCCAATAGCCAATTAAGTTGCGGTTTCATGTGTATCAGGGAGGTTAATAGGCTGCACACTCAACTTGCGGGCGGTCCGACTGTTCGGTAGTTTGTTCGATATATGAACACAAACCCCTAATCTGTTCGGTAAGTTCAGTATACCAAACCATATGAGTCCAAAAGGCACGAACAGTGCCCATAGGCCTGTTTCTGTTATATCCGATAACCTGTTCAAAACAAGACAAACAAATAGCAACTACAGTGATCTTAGCAGGTAGGAACCTAATAGCGTTGCATTGGAAAAAGCAAAACTGCCCTTCGTTGACAAAGCTCCACGCAAAAAATCCAACAATATTATCTCTTTGAGAAGTTCACCTCAGCGACTCATATAAAAGTTAAAAAATGGGTATGGATTCCTCTACATCCAATAAGGTACAAGGGCATTTACATATTTACACTATGAATAAAGACTCACATGTGCAGTGGCTATGTATATGGAATTTGATCCACACTGTGTCAGTAGATGCTTGTATGAGTTAGAAGTTGGTGTGTGGGTGAGTGTTAAGTGCCAGATAAAAAATATTTTTTTTTTTGTTAGTGGGGGCTTTGAAGGAGGCACAACATATGGACTTGTCCCAATGCACCACATTATCTTTCTACACTCCACAGCATGATTATTGTTCTTTTAGGGTTGTGATTGGATAAAACATCGCCAGGTGAAGTTAGACCTCTTTAAAATGGACAGGTCAGAACTAACATTAAAGAAAGAAAGCAAATGTATACATAGGATTTCAGCATAATGAACATATGCCAAATGCAATGGTGCCATTTAATTTCCTTATTCTATCAAATAGACTCTCTAATCATATTACAAAGTATTTAGTATGAGATGAAGGAACAGTAATATTTTTTTTCATTTCATTATTTCTTTTATGTACATCCGTGAAGATCTTGACACCATCAAACAGGAAAGAAGGATGGGGCTAGAGCACCTTAAGAATATCATAATACTTTCCATTGGATTTCTCCTTCTGGCTACCGCATACGGAGGACTGCAAACTTTACAGGTAACAAAACAAAGAAATCCTTTAAAAAAAATTATATTTATTATATGGAACTTGTTATTTACATCTTAATCCAGTATTTTATCTTATTTCAATATCAAGTAAGTGAGAAAGATATTGATTTGACATTTTAAAAATCCACATCAATTTCATGAAGAGGCAATGACTGAACATACATACGTTATTATTATTATTATTATTATTATTAGTAGTAGTAGTATTTATATAGCACCAGCTAATTCCGCAACATTTTACAATATTATGAAAGGGGTAAATTTACAATAAATAAGACAATTACACGGTGAAACAGAAACAATATGTAGAGGGCTCTGCTCAAACAAGCTTACAGTCTAGAGGAGGTGGGGTGCAAATGCACAACAGGGCAGCAAGGGTGACAGCCACCAAACAAGGTGGAAAAGTAGCAGAGCTGGAGGTGAAAGTGGAGTATGGCTCTTTTAGGAGAGCAAGAGACAGATTTGGATAAGTATAGATAAGTTACTCATAAGCATTTCTGAACAGATGTGTTTTGAGGGACTTCTCAAACAATTGAAGACTGAGGGAGAGTCTGATGGGGGTAGGCAGGCTGCGAGAAGGCAGTAGTGGTGCAAGCAGTAATGGTGCGAGACGGCAGACTGGAGATGGTCACAGGTAGAGCAGATAGACAGAGAAGGGACATATCTATGAATAAGAGAAGAAATGTAAGAGCTTTATAGGTAAGGGTTAGTATTTTTAATTGACACCTATAGGATACAGGAAGCCAGTGTAAGGATCGTCAAAGGGGCGAGGTATGGGAGGAAGCATAAATTACCGATTGTAGCAGGGAAGTTGAGCTTTAGGGGAGACCAACTAGGAGAGAATTACAGTAGTCTATGCAAGAGATTACCAGAGCATGAACAAGCTCCTTGGCAGCATCTTGCGTGAGAAAGGGGCGGATGCAAGCTATATTTCTAAGGTGGAATCGACAGATTTTAGCAACATACTGGATGTGTGGTGCAAAGATGAGGTCAGGATCAAAGATAACACCAAGACAATGAGCTTGCAAGGATGAACTGATGCAAGTACTGTGACGCGACCAATCTCGCCACATTGCATTGGAGAAGCCTGGTTGCTCGCCTGTTGCCTTTGGATTATGGCCCCATGTTAAAAGGCTTGATTTTTCCCTGCAAAGACATGAAAGCCGGGCCATTTGGTGCTTGCCCTGTTTGAGCGGTGATACCCCAGATAGCTATGCCATGGAGCCTATTCGTATAATGAAAGACTATGGGAAAGACTTTGGCTCCATGGCAATTGAACTGTATGTGTGTGCTCTGAGCGCCATTCAGTAATAATGTGCGCTCAGATCTGAGCTATCTGGGGATATGTTGAATGTACCTGTTTTGTGCAATGGCTGCACAGTTATATGTTTTTATGTGTTTTATTGTCTTTTGCTGCCATGTGTTCAATGGAGTTTTGCTTCTGTCTTTGGAGATAATTGGATTACTTCCCAATTATCTCCAGGATAGAAGACTCTGTGGAACTGGTTTTGGGCAGAAAAGCCATGCTTCCTTTGGTCACAAAGGACTACGATCTATCTTTTGAACCATTGGACCAATTTGTATGAATTTGACATATGTTTGTATTGGGAGTATGCTGATTCTGAAAATGTATGTGTCATTCTGAAAATGCATGTGTCAGCGTATGTGAATGTGATGCATACTTTTCAAGTTATGAATAATGTGGAGAAATTGTATTTCTCTGCTTGTTATAATTACATTACCCATTGTGTAAGGTAATTGAATCACAGGCAGAGGGGAGGAGGATTTTGTGTGGGAGTGTCTGAGTGTATTGTATGTGTTTATTGGTTGTGTTCCAAAACCCTGTGGGTGGTACTAATGTGTATATAAGAACAATAAACCCACAGCTCTGACTGTTCACTGCTTGACCCTCAACACGGAGCTTTGTCTCGTTCTTGGGGGGATTTATTGTATGCTGTTCCAGTTCAACTGCTAGGAGTGTAAACCTATTCGTTTGGTTTTTCCTATTCGGCTGTTTACGGCATTCATATGGTTTCCTGTTCGGCGGATTGGTGTTCTGCAGTAGCTGTGCCTGTGTCTCTGAAAGGGAAGATCTACTAAATGGCGGTTTAACCCTTGTATGCCTGGGGGTGCCGTTACAAGTACCAAATCCAATCAGAGATTGAAGAAAGGCAGGCAGTGACACATACACACACACACACATACCATGACAGACACAAACCGTGACACAGACACACACATACACCGTGACACAGACAGAAACACACACACACCGTGACACAGACAGAAACACAGACACACCATGACAGAAAGGCACACCATGACACAGACAGACACACACACCATGACAGAGACACACACACATACCATGACAGAGACACACATTAAAAAAGACACACACACACACACACACCTTGACACACACACAGCATAACACAGACAGACTGTAACACAGACGCACACTCACCGCGACACAGACACACATTATATGACACAGACACACACACCATGACACACAGACACACACACACCACGACACAGAGAGACCGTGACACAGACACACACACATACCATGACAGAGAAAGACATTAAAAAAGACACACACACACACACCTTGACACACACACACCATAACACAGACAGACTGTGACACAGACACACACCCACCATGACACAGACACACATTACATGACACACACACCATGACACACAGACACACACACATCACGACACAGAGAGACTGTGGCACAGACACACACACACACACCATGACACAGACAGACACACATTACATGACACAGACAGACACACACACACCATGACATACAGACACACACACACCATGACAAACACACACACACACCATGACACAGACAGAGTGTGATACAGACAGACACACATTACATGACAGACACACACACACACAATGACACAGACACACATTGCATGACACAGACAGATGCACACACCATGACAGAGAGAGATGCACACACCATGACAGACAGAGGTACACACACCATGACACAGACAGACACACACACACCATGACACAGACAGACACACACTCACACCATGGCACAGACGCACACACCACGACAGACAGAGACACACACCCACACACACATACACCATGACACAGACAGACACACACAATGACACAGACACACACACCATGACACAGACAGACACTCACACACCAGGACACAGACACACACACACACACACACCATGACACAGACACACACACACACCATGACACAGACAGACACACACACAAATTACACAGACACACACACACACATACACTCACACTGACACACATAATTGCTACCTGTGTGCTGGCATGGGGAGCTCTGATGGCGGCCACAGGGGGAGCTGGCTGTTCTGTCTCTGCTCCCCCACCCTCGCACTGCTTAATGAGACAGGGGCCAGAATATGACGTAATATTCCGGCCCCCGTCTCATTAAGCGGCGCGGTGGGGAGGGGAAGCAGAGACAGAACAGCCAGCTCCCCCTGCGGCTGCCAAAAGAGCTCTCCCTGCGACCGCCAGAAGAGCCAGCTGCCTGCCCGGACCCAGGTGCCGATGGCCCACCGGGAAATTTCCCGGTATCCCGGTGGGCCAGTCCTGCCATCACTCTCCGCCCGAACATTAGTTCAAATGGGGAGAACCCAGTCGATTCCTGTGGCAACTCCTGATAAGCGAACAGGAGATGGGGCAGGAATTTTTCCCAATCCTTACTTGTTGCTGCAAAGGTACGGATCATTTGCTTCAACGTACTATTGAAGCGCTCGCACAGGCCATTGGCCTGCGGGTGGTAAGGGGAGCTCAGGATCGGTTTAATGCCGCATAATTTCCACAGTTGGTGGGTCATTGGGTGCCCTGGACTGAGAGAATCTCCCGGGGAAAACCCATCCGGGATAACATTCGCATCAGGGCTTCAGCCACAGTCTCTGCCTGGATATTGCTTAGGGTGACTGCATCGGGGTACCGAGTCGCGTAGTCCACGATGGTCAGAATGTACTTCTTCCCAGAGGGACTACGCTTCCCCACTTTCTGGAAGACATCGCAGGTCTGGCAGTACTGCCTCAGATCCTGAGAGATGCCGGGCCAGAAGAATGTTTGGGTGAGCCGAGACACTGTCTGGCCACTGCCCAAATGTCCTGCCAAGTAGATTTCGTGAGATAGCTTCAGTAGCTCAGACTGATACTTCTTGGGCACCACCAGCTGCCAATGGTAATAGGGGCTGTAACTGGTTCTTTCCTCACTGCTATGCTGTATAAATACCCTCCTCTTTCCCTACCTCCCCTGTGGGTTCTCTGTCCCTGTATCCTTGTAGGTTCGGGTCGGAGGCTACCTCCTTCTCAAACTCAGCAGGGATATCCCGTATGGGGACCGGGTCAGGGATAGGATCCCAGGGCTCTGGGGCTAGGTCCTGGTGTAGGGAAGAAATGGCACCCAGAAGGAGGGGGACTGAGTCGGGGGGCTCGCTTATGGGGCCTTCTACGGGACCTTGGGGAGTGAAAAGGGGCACATGTGCCTACCTGGGCCTCAGAGTGTGAGCTGACTGGGGGTGTGAGCCAACTGGGGTGGTACGGGCTTGCTGTCTGGACATCGCTGTTGGGACTAAAGGCAGAGGGAAGGTGTGCCAGGTCAATGCCGAGAAGAACTTCGGCGGGAAGTCAATCCATGAGGCCCATTTTGACCTTCTAGGCTACAGCTCCCCAATCCAGGTGGACATGGGCAGTGGGTATATAGTGAACGTTCCCTCCGGCCACTCGAACGGCAACAGTATCCTGTCTTTTCTTCCACAGGGACAAGCTGGGGTTGCACCAGAGCTAGAGTGACTCCTGTGTCTTGTAATCCTTGGACCTTGTGCCCGTTAAGCCGCACTGCCTGTCTCTGTGGTGGTCCCGGTTATCATGTGCAGCCTGAGCGGGTTTGGACTCATGTAGAATGGTCCAGGCTTCATCATCGGGGCACGGAAACTCTGTGGGGTCATCGTGGTAGCAGACAGCTGCTGCTTGTGGGTTGGCAGGGACTACGGGGGTGACCTACTGCGTTTTGGTGGCAGTTGACTTTGACGTGGCCCAATTTGAGGCATTGGAAGCAGCGCCGTTCCACCCTGGGGTAGACTCGCTGGGGGGGTGCTCGTACCAGGGGTCCACGAAGGGGAGCCGCAGAAACTGAGCTGCGTTGGAGCAGAGGCCGGGCGGGTGGTCGGTAGCTGGGAGAGGGAGCAGGGTGATGGGACCGGCAAGTATCAGCATATTCATCAGCCCATTTGGCTACTTCGGTGATGGTTTTGGGTTGTCGGTCTCTTACCCATTCCTGCATCTCTGTGGGGAGCCCACTGTAGAAATACTTGAGCATGAAAGCTTGGAGTATCGGGGGATTTGGCTTGTTGGGAGGCCATCCAGCTGAGGGTGGTTTAGATGATACGGCATGCCCTCTCTGCATGGGAGTCCTTTTCGCCTTTCTTGATCCCCTGGCACTTCCTGCGGTTACGCCTCCGGGGTTACAATGAACTGTGCTAGCAGGACTGCTTTGACCGATTTGTATTTATGGATCTGGTCTGTCAGTACATATCGGTAGGCCTCTGCCGTCCGCCCAGATAGGGTTTTGGCCAAGATAGCGACTTCCTACAATAGACACTGTTGCTTGAAATCCTGCAGGAAATCATCTTTAAAGGCGGCAAAGGGCAATTTAGGGTTTTGGGTTGAGTTTTCTAGGGACCTCTCTCTTGTTCGTTTATCTGTCTGTAGGGGGTTCGCCCCATGCTTCTGAGCCAGAATAAACGCTTGGGTCTCAGAGATGAGCTTGGAGGCTCTGGGAATAGGGCCAAGTGCTGCCTTACTGCTTTGGTGACCGTTTCCTCTTCTCCCTCCGGCTGTGGAGTAGCTGCCTCCTGTCTTTGCTGGTCGTCTTCCATGAGTTCGGCAATCAACTCAGCCTTCTTACGATTTCCTGCCAACTTCCCTCTTGCTTCCAGCAAGTCCTCTAGATTTGTCTTTTAATGGTCCATGGGTCTGTTGGCAGGGACATGGGATCCCGCCGCTGCCACCAGTTGTAGCGGGCCCAAGGTAAATGGCTGGTTACCCCTGCTATTAATGTAGTAAGAGACCCATTTGCCCCAGTAACTGGATGACACACAGTTCCAGGGGTACAACGTTTCACAATCTTTATTAGGTCACACAGCTTTTTATGCACAGACCCCTACAGGAGGTTTCCAGCCAACAAAACACAATCCCAGGGGGCTGAGATAACCATTTCCTGCTCTGGGAGATACCAATAGTACACATGAAAACACATTACATACAGGGGTTGACCTTTTTTTGGCTCGGCACCCCAGGGGTTACAGGTTTGGTTAGGATCCCTGCAAAAAGCGGGGCGATCGGATGTACAGAGCCTTAGATATCAGCATCCAAAGTCTGGGGCTCGAGGCACTGTACATCGCCAAAATAAGTTCCATGGTTACTTGGTTTAGTACAGCGAATTCAAACTTTGCGCCTAAACCAAGCAAGAATCAATCATCTGAAAGGGCGCAAACCAAATCGCGGCAATCAACGCTCAGGGGAGGAAGGAGTTTCGCTGCCCAATCCTAAGAACAGGCGCGAAACTCAGGTTGCACCAATCGGTGTTCGGGAGGAGGGGGTTTCGCGGCCCAATCAGAAGAAAGGGCGCAAAACCTTTTTTGAAGGGCACTCCTGCTCTGATAGGTTGCCGGCACCTCACAGCAACCAATCAGCGCTCCCTCGTGCCGACCAACCGGGAGGATGGCGCAAACCCAATTTGAATGGGCGCTCCTTCTCCCATTGGTTGGCATGGACTTCCACACTGCCATCGGGACCCTGCGGCCATGAGACTGACTCACAGCCCCAGGGATTCCCTGCTGCTGAGCGTCCCTAGCCTCGTAGCTCCCAGGTAGGGGAAATCAATGATCACAGCTCCACTGGAGAGCAGTTAAGATGATCCCCAACACGGGGATCGAAGACAGTGTGTGGAGGCTGGTTCGGGATGCAAACGCTCCCCCTGGTGGCCATTCGTTGATACGCACTGGTGGCCACTAAGGGGAAGCACACACCGCTTGTTAGCGAGGTGTGAACATTCTTACACACGTTCTAAATGAAGTATTGGGGAGGTCTGGCGCACTGGGTTCCGTGCACCGGAGCGCCCCTGCGTGGTTGAATCTTGCGGTCTGGGGTTTTCACGCCTTGCTAGCGAGGTGTGAACATTCCAACTAAACATTCTAAATGGGGTATCAGGTGGAGCCCCGTGCGCCGGAGTGCACCCATGTGGTTGAAAATAAATTTTCTTGATTAAGTGTAACAATTGCAAAAAAGGGAAAAACTACAAAGGTGAAACACACATTCCAAGGGTGCACATCCACAAATAGGAAAGGATAATTCATGCTTAGGCAGCAATCCCGCCATAAGTTCAAATTACAGATTTGAAACCTCTCTCCCAAAGTAGGAGACAAAAATGGGAAAGACTACAAAAGGCTTAACTTTAACTTAAACTGTTTTATCACTTGCTCTCTCTCAGAGGCTGTTGCGTGTGCCAATTCCTGCTGTACCCCTGGGGTACCTAGGTGCTCCCTATCTAGCGGGAAAACAACCTCAATTGCTAGGTAGGTAGTGCCATATTGTAACCTATGTTAGTGTATAGTGATGTCCCGAACCGTTCGCCGAACCGTTCGCCACGGATGGCGAACATATGCGCTGTTCGGTCCGCCCCCTATGTCATCATTGAGTAAACTTTGACCCTGTACCTCACAGTAAGCAGACACATTCCAGCCAATCAGCAGCAGACCCAAACAGACCCTCCCACCTCCTGGACAGTATCCATTTTACATTCATTGTGAAGCTGCATTCTTAGTGAGCTGTCCAGGAGGTGGGAGGGTCTGGGAGGGAGGGTCTGCTGCTGATTGGCTGGAATGTGTCTGCTGACTGTGAGGTACAGGGTAAAAGTTTACTCAATGATGACATAGGGGGCGGACCAAACAGCGCATATGTTCGCAATGTGCCTGTGTGGGCCGGGGAGAGGAGATCTTCCCTCCGGTCCATGATGGCAAACAGCAGGGCTGGCGCTTGGATAGTGCCAGACCGGCATGGGCCGGCAGGGGAGACCCTCGGCCTTACTATTTTCTTGGGGGGGGGGGCAACTGCTCCATTGCCCCCCCTTGGACCTGCCACTGCACTGCCCCCCCTCCCCACCACTCTAATACACTTTCCCCAATTTAATTCACTGCCCCCTCCATCAAATTAATACACTGACCCCCTCTCTCTCTCAAATGAATACACTGCCCCCTACCACCCTCAAATTAATTCAGTGACCCCTTCCCAATTTAACACACTACACAGGAAGGTTTCCCATGCCCCTCTTAAGATGAGCTACCCATCCTCCAGTTCCAGTCCTGCTCTTCTCTGCTCAAACAGGCTAGATGCTCCTCTGGCACTGCAAGCAGGAGGGAGGGGGAGTGGCTGCCGTGCTCTGCAGCAGGCAGGCACTCTGCACTCTTGCAGACATGGTAGGGAATACAGCCACAGCACAAAGTGGCCCCAGGGCTGGATCTAATCCCCCGAGGCTGCCTGGGCATCCTTATCTTAGCAACAGCCCTGGTTCAAGCTCTGCACAGTGTACAGGAGTGGAAAAATGATGCCCCTGTCAAAGTGCCTTCTGAAGCCATGGGTCCACTGGAGCCAATGGACAGGTCGGCCCTGGAACTGATGCTGACAAAAAAAATCTGAAATTTTAATATTCCACTATGCTTTTGTAATATTGTTAATAGACTACAGACTTTTCACATTGTTACAAAGAAATTAATCAAAATGATATATTTGGCTGTGCAGAATACTTGTTCATATTATGATACACTGAGTTCTGGGAGCAAAATAAAATATTCTAGTAAAGTATTATACATATTAAACAACAAAATAGTGCATAATAACAATAATTAATAATACAATATAAAATACTGGCTTCCACCCGCTAAATATAGGTGACTTTGTGGATATAATACAGGGGGTGCAGAATTATTAGGCAAGTTGTATTTTTGAGGATTAATTTTATTATTGAACAACAACCATGTTCTCAATGAACCCAAAAAACTCATTAATATCAAAGCTGAATATTTTTGGAAGTAGTTTTTAGTTTGTTTTTAGTTATAGCTATGTTAGGGGATATCTGTGTGTGCAGGTGACTATTACTGTGCATAATTATTAGGCAACTTAACAAAAAACAAATATATACCCATTCCAATTATTTATTATTACCAGTGAAACCAATATAACATCTCAACATTCACAAATATACATTTCTGACATTCAAAACAAAACAAAAACAAATCAGTGACCAATATAGCCACCTTTCTTTGCAAGGACACTCAAAAGCCTGCCATCCATGGATTCTGTCAGTGTTTTGATCTGTTCACCATCAACATTGCGTGCAGCAGCAACCACAGCCTCCCAGACACTGTTCAGAGAGGTGTACTGTTTTCCCTCCTTGTAAATCTCACATTTGATGATGGACCACAGGTTCTCAATGGGGTTCAGATCAGGTGAACAAGGAGGCCATGTCATTAGATTTTCTTCTTTTATACCCTTTCTTGCCAGCCACGCTGTGGAGTACTTGGACGCGTGTGATGGAGCATTGTCCTGCATGAAAATCATGTTTTTCTTGAAGGATGCAGACTTCTTCCTGTACCACTGCTTGAAGAAGGTGTCTTCCAGGAACTGGCAGTAGGACTGGGAGTTGAGCTTGACTCCATCCTCAACCCGAAAAGGCCCCACAAGCTCATCTTTGATGATACCAGCCCAAACCAGTACTCCACCTCCACCTTGCTGGCGTCTGAGTCGGACTGGAGCTCTCTGCCCTTTACCAATCCAGCCACGGGCCCACCCATCTGGCCCATCAAGACTCACTCTCATTTCATCAGTCCATAAAACCTTAGAAAAATCAGTCTTGAGATATTTCTTGGCCCAGTCTTGACGTTTCAGCTTGTGTGTCTTGTTCAGTGGTGGTCGTCTTTCAGCCTTTCTTACCTTGGCCATGTCTCTGAGTATTGCACACCTTGTGCTTTTGGGCACTCCAGTGATGTTGCAGCTCTGAAATATGGCCAAACTGGTGGCAAGTGGCATCGTGGCAGCTGCACGCTTGACTTTTCTCAGTTCATGGGCAGTTATTTTGCGCCTTGGTTTTTCCACACGCTTCTTGCGACCCTGTTGACTATTTTGAATGAAACGCTTGATTGTTCGATGATCACGCTTCAGAAGCTTTGCAATTTTAAGAGTGCTGCATCCCTCTGCAAGATATCTCACTATTTTTGACTTTTCTGAGCCTGTCAAGTCCTTCTTTTGACCCATTTTGCCAAAGGAAAGGAAGTTGCCTAATAATTATGCACACCTGATATAGGGTGTTGATGTCATTAGACCACACCCCTTCTCATTACAGAGATGCACATCACCTAATATGCTTAATTGGTAGTAGGCTTTCGAGCCTATACAGCTTGGAGTAAGACAACATGCATAAAGAGGATGATGTGGTCAAAATACTCATTTGCCTAATAATTCTGCACTCCCTGTATATACGCACACATATACACTGCTCAAAAAAAATAAAGGGAACACTTAAACAACACAATGTAAGTCTATCGCACTTCTGTGAAATCAAACTGTCCACTTAGGAAGCAACACTGAGTGACAATCAATTTCACATGCTGTTGTGCAAATGTGATAGACAACAGGTGGAAATTATAGGCAATTAGCAAGACACCCACAATAAAGGAGTGGTTCTGCAGTTGGTGACCACAGACCACTTCTCAGTTCCTATGCTTCCTGGCTGATGTTTTGGTCACTTTTGAATGCTGGCGGTGCTTTCACTCTAGTGGTAGCATGAGACGGAGTCTACAACCCACACAAGTGGCTCAGGTAGTGCATCTCATTCAGGATGGCACATAAATGTGCATGTGTCTGCTCAAACGGTCAGAAACAGACTTCATGAGGGTGAAACGAGGGCCCGATGTCCACAGGTGAGGGTTGTGCTTACAGCCCAACACCGTGCAGGAGGTTTGGCATTTGCCAGAGAACACCAAGATTGGCAAATTCGCCACTGGCGCCCTGTGCTCTTCACAGATGAAAGCAGGTTCACACTGAGTACATGTGACAGACGTGACAGAGTCTGGAGACGCCGTGGAGAACATTCTGCTGCCTGCAACATCCTCCAGCATGACCGGTTTGGCAGTGGGTCAGTAATGGTGTGGGGTGGCATTTCTTTGGGGGGCCGCACAGTCCTCCATGTGCTTGCCAGAGGTAGCCTGACTGTCATTAGGTACCGAGATGAGATCCTCAGACCCCCTGTGAGACCATTTGCTGGTGCGGTTGGCCCTGGGTTCCTCCTAATGCAAGACAATGCTAGACCTCATGAGGCTGGAGTGTGTCAGCAGTTCCTGCAAGACAAAGGCATTGATGCTATGGACTGGCCCGCCCATTCCCCAGACCTGAATCCAATTGAGCACATCTGGGACATCATGTCTCGCTCCATCCACCAACGTCACGTTGCGCCACAGACTGTCCAGGAGTTGGCAGATGCTTTAGTCCAGGTCTGAGAGGAGATCCCTCAGGAGACCATCCGCCACCTCATCAGGAGTATGCACAGGTGTTGTATGGTGTTGTCATACAGGCACGTGGAGACCACACAGACTACTGAGCCTCATTTTGACTTGTTTTAAGGACATTACATCAAAGTTGGATCAGCCTGTAGTGTGTTTTTCCACTTTAATTTCGAGTGTGACTCCAAATCCAGACCTCCATGGGTTGAAAAATTTGATTTCCATTTTTTTATTTTTGTGTGATTTTGTTGTCAGCACATTCAACTATGTAAAGAACAAAGTAATTCAGAAGAATGTTTAATTCATTCAGATCTAGGATGTGTTATTTTTGTGTTCCCTTTATTTTTTTGAGCAGTGTATATAAAATACAAATGTTTAAAACACACAAAGTATCATAACAACATACAAATGGGGTTTCATCTTATCCTAGGTAAAAAAATAATAGTGAAGTATTGTAACACCAAAGATATTGAAAGCTAATTGGTTGCACTCACAAAATATTTGAAGTTTAAAATGCCTCAAACCCTCTCAGCGGTTTTCCTTGTGGGCTAGTAAAATGACTCCTTTTGTCAGATATATTGCAAGTGAAAAAGGCTGATCAGGAGGAGCCTTAAAGGGGTAGCTGCCAACTTTTTAGTAAATGCTAAGTATATAATTATATCTATCTTTTATGCTTCTTTTTGTCAATTTTTTTTATATACAAAGTATCATAATCATTTACAGCTATTTGAAAGGATGTTGCAGATCACACAAATAAACAATTCAATTAGTCACATCCTTTTAAATATCTGTACATGCTTGATATATTGTGTCAATTATTAGATGAAGTATATCTCATTAATGTGGCAGTGTTGTATTTCTCCAAACAAATTCATTTGGGTTTAACTAACGTTATTTCTTTTTACAGAGTAGCTTGAACCCGGAGAAAGGCCTTGGTGTTGCATCATTAAGTGTTGTCTACGGATGTCTTATATGTTCTTCTCTTCTTCTCCCACGTATTCTTATAAAGAAAATTGGTTGCAAGTGGACAATTGTGGCTTCCATGTGCTGTTACATCACATATTCGGTGGGAAATTTTAAGCCCAACTGGTACAAAATAATTTTATATATTTTTGTTTTATCCATAAAATGCATTTGAATAGATTGTAAATGTGGAGTCTTAGTATGAACTGGAGAAACATATCATATTACAGGTTTAAAAATGTCCGCTCGCGGGGCAGGACCTGACATCCAAGCGGAGCAGTTGCATTTCTGGCGAGCTCCTGCAACAAGCACTGATTTGAGGCACTAAAAGGCCACCAACCTGCAGATCAGACCGTGCAAAATAAACAGCGTGATAAAGGGCATCCTGACAAACCCGCTAGTGTCAAACTATTGACGCTACTCACCAGATTGTCTGATTCCTGACTTTGCAGCTTACAGGCGGACCTGACATGGGAGGGACGGCCGCACTCCGGGCGTTCTAGTTGGCCAAGCAGACCAAGCTGATTTGATCTGCCCCCCCCCCCAGGGACCAGTGGGGGTTGACCCAGTCCCCACCAGGGAACACTACTACACCTCCCAAGCATAGCAGCTTATACTCACCTTACCGACAAGTGGTGAGTGGTGTACCCAAGATGGCCGCCGTACCAACTGACCACATGCCCTGCTGGGAGATAAAGTTCCAGGCGGCTTTCGAAACCCTGTGTGCAGCGTTGTGGACCCGGATCGAGTCCCACCAGCGGCAACCCACACTCACCTCAGCTAAGCCCATGGAGGACCCAAGCATGGCACTTCCATAAGGCTGAGGGCCAAGAAGAGCAAGAACGCCTCGCAGCATACGCCTGCGGTAAAGCATCCTTGCAGAGCCCCAACATGGAGAAATGCTCCCAGATGGGGACCTCGGTGACCTCGCCTACCTGTACGCGGCTCAAGCACACAGACAGCCCAGCACTCTCCAGCATCACGAAGACTCAGCCTGCCAATAGTGAGAAGAACATGTACCAGTGAACGCTGGTTGACAGCAATGAGACATACAGCCCAAGATGGTCCTGAAGACACAGACCACCTGCCTCAGCCCCTCAGCCTGGCCTGCTGGCTAAAGGCATTGAATGCCCACAGAACTCTGAGCCCAGTCTTTACTCCCTGTTTTCCTAATGTTTTTCTAATGTCTCTCTCTCCTCCTCCCATTATGCTAAAGTCTAAACACAAGCGGTTGCCTCTCGGTGGTAATATCTCTAATCAGCATGCCTCCACCTCAATACATGAAATAGCAAATGTGCATCTAACTATCTCTCTTAGTTTAATTATTTCCACTCTGCTGATGTTGATGTAGACATACCAGTCTAGCTTGTTTCCAAACAATAACAAAAAATGTGCAGTTCTTTGCCCAGGCTATAGTGTGTATATCATGGATTCTACAGGCTTGCAGCTACAAGTATTTTTTAAGCACCAACATTTTTGTTGTTTTGTGTAAAAAATATAATAAAAAATATAACAGGGTATTTCATAGTGATTGGGAAAATTGGTAACGTTCTGATATTTTGTCAGCTTCTTTGATGAATTTAAACTTTTCTGTTTTAGAGCTCTAGATTATATAAAGTTGTAAAATTAGCATGACTCATTGCTTCATTGTTTTTATTGCTTCATGCACTATTTTCCCTATGACTGAACCCTGATCATATGCCTTGTGAAACAGGAAGTCTCATACAGTCTTTGAAAGTATGAAATCTACATAGTTTGGCATTAATATATATATATATATATATATATATATATATATATATATATATATATAATTTTTTTTGTGTGTGCTAAACAGTATATGACTCAGAGCATGTACATAGCAATAGTAGAAAATAATGGAACAGATGTAGTTGACATTCAGTGTGATGGTAGAATGGGTAGAACTATTATTTAGGCCCCTTCCCTTTGTTGATTATAGTCTACTACAGCATATACAGAGTGGAAGTAGTAGTATGGCCCCTTGCTGTGTGCCTCCATGGGCTGGTGAGAGAGAGATCAAAGATCTCCCTCACCGGCCCACAGACAGGGAGGCAGGAGAGGACTTGGGGAGCTCTTGCCAGCAGCAGGGTTTCCTCTCACAAGGTCGGAGCGTTGCCGCGGCAATGCTCAGATCTCATGAAAGTGAACTCTAGCCCTGCAGGCTAGAGTTCACTCACCACTAGGACCAACAGGGATCAGGTATGGCAGCAAGGATCCCCCTTCTCAGGCAAAAGGTAAGAAGGGAGGGGGGCTATTTTCTAATCTGCCCCCTACCCCCACACACAAACCCTCCAAACAAATTCACGCACACACACACACACACACACACAGCACCCTCACATACATAGCACCCTTACATACAGCAACCTCACACAGCACCCTCACACGCACAGCACCCTCACATACACACAGCACACTAACAACACGCACAGCAGTGTATGTATGCATGTATGTGTGTATATATATATATATATATATATATATAGATGAATGAAAAAAGTGCTAGGTCTTGTAAAAAACTTCTCAGGTTTATTCCAACAGTCAGTCAACGTTTCAGTTCTATCAGAACTTTCTTCAGGACATTTATGAATTGAAACGTTGACTGACTGTTGGAATAAACCTGAGAAGTTTTTTACAAGACCTAGAGTGCTGGCTTTTCTCATTCATCCATTCATCGTGCAGCCGAGCACCAGGCAACAGGGCCGGACTGGGAGAAAAATTCGGCCCGGGCATTTTTTTAACACAGCGGCCCACTAAAAAGGGGGCGGGGCAGAGGAGGTGTGTTTTGTCATCACCAATGACAAACACGCTTCCTCTCAAAGTGAGCATGTTGGTTCAATGCTCTTCCAGGGCAGACCATGCGCAGAGCTCTGCTGAAGAGCTCTAGCATGAGAAAAAAGTCCTGTATTTGTTCTGCACAGTGCAAGCAACTTTAATAACATGCTTGCACTGTGTTTCCTTGCAACTTGTCTCTGGTGTCTCTATAAATGGATACCAGGAGACAAAAGGCCAGGAAAGAGTATTGTGCATGTGTTTTGAGCCTGCTTGTGGTATTGCGTGTGTGTAGAGTGAGCTGGTCGTGGTGTGGTATTGTGTAATAAGGTCGGTTTTAGTCGTGTTGTGTTTGTGGTGTAATGTGATGCATATGTGGCTCAGGAACCCCCTCCCGCACGGCTCTGGAAAGGGGTTAAAACTTACCTTTTTCCAGCGCCGGGCTGGGAGCTCTCCTCCTCCGATCCGCCCCGTCGGCTGAATGCGCACGCGCGGCAAGAGCTGCGCGCGCATTCAGCCGGTCGCATAGGAAAGCATTTATAATGCTTTCCTATGGACGCTTGCGTGCTCTCACTGTGATTTTCACAGTGAAAAGCACGCAAGCGCCTCTAGCGGCTGTCAATGAGACAGCTGCTAGAGGCTTTGGGGGAAGGCTTAACCCATTGATAAACATATTTAAACACATATGTTTATAAAACAATGGGTTAACCCTAGAAGGACCTGGCACCAAGACCACTTCATTAAGCTGAAGTGGTCTGGGTGGCTAGAGTGGTCCTTTAAGAGTGTAGTGTGTGTGTGTGTATGTATATGTATATGTGTGTGTGTGTGTGTGTGTATATATGTGTATATATATTTGGAAGTATTGTGTGTTGGGGGGGTTCTGTGTGTATGTGAGGGGTGCAGTATGTGTGTGTGTGAGGGTGCGGTGTATGTGTGTGTGTGAGGGTGCCGTGTGTGAGTGATGGGTGTGAGAGTGCCGTGTGTGAGTGATGGGTGTGTGAGTGCTGTGTGAGATGGGTGTGAGAGAGTGCTGTGTGAGAGTGCTGTGAGAGAGTGCTGTGTGTGTGTGAAAGTGCTGTGTGTGATGGGTGTGAGAGTGCTGTGTGTGTGTGAGTGCTCTGTGAGAGTGCGCTGTGTGTGATGGTGTGAGAGTGCTGTGTGTGAGAGTGCTGTGTGTGATGGGTAAGAGAGTGCTGGGTGTGAGTGATGGGTGTGAGAGTGCTGTGTGAGAGTGCTGTGTGTGATGGGTGTGAGAGTGCTGTGTGAGAGAGTGCTGTGTGTGATGGGTGTGAGAGTGCTGTGTGAGAGAGTGCTGTGTGTGATGGGTGTGAGAGTGCTGTGGGAGAGAGTGCTGTGTGTGATGGGTGTGAGAGTGCTGTGTGTGATGGGTGTGAGAGTGCTGTGTGTGTGTGAGTGCTCTGTGAGAGTGCGCTGTGTGTGATGGTGTGAGAGTGCTGGGTGTGAGAGTGCTGTGTGTGATGGGTAAGAGAGTGCTGGGTGTGAGAGTGCTGTGTGAGAGTGCTGTGTGTGAGAGTGCTGTGTGTAATGTGTGAGAGAGTGCTGTGTGTGATGGGTGAGAGTGCTGTGTGAGAGAGTGCTGTGTGTGATGGGTGTGAGAGTGCTGTGGGAGAGAGTGCTGTGTGTGATGGGTGTGAGAGTGCTGTATAAATGTTATTGTGTGTGTGTGTAGGGGGGGTAAATAAAAAAAATAAAAAGTCATTATTTCCCCCCCTCCCTTCTTACCTTTAGCCTGGGAGGGGGGGGTCCGGCACGCTGGAAGGCGGGGTGGCAGTGTTCCCTGGTGGTCCTCGTGGGTGAGTGAACTCTAGCCTGTGAGGCTAGAGTTCACTCTCGCGAGATCCGGTCGTTGCCATGGCAACGCGCCAGATCTCGCAAGAGGAACCCGGCGGGGCTGCAAGTTAGAGCTCCGCCGGGTCCTCTCTCCAGCCTGGCTGGCTGTCTCCCTCCCTCCCCGCCGGCGGCCGCATGTGGGCCGGTGAGGGAGATCTTTGATCTCCCCACCGGCCCGTCGTGACAAACAGCGGGGCCGGCGCTAGGAGAGTGCCGGCCCTGCATAGACCGGCAGGGGAGATCCTGTGATCTCCCCTGCCGGCCTCGGCCCATGGCCACCGCGGCCCACCGGGCATTTGCCCGGTGTGCCCGATGGCCAGTCCGGGCCTGCCAGGCAACACTTTAAGGGATAGCTGAAGTGCAAAATTGTTTGGTATTGTGTGTATATATATATATATATATATATATATATATATATATATTGCTTTCATTTACATTATATATATATATATATATATACATACACACCGACGCCTATGGGTATAAGAGACATTAGTCAAACCTCAATAGAGACATATCAACGTATAGTGATGTACCGAACGGTTCGCCGGCGAACGGTTCCTGGCGAACATAGCATGTTCGCGTTCGCCACGGCGGGCGAACATATGCGCGGTTCGACCCGCCCCCTATTCGTCATCATTGAGTAAACTTTGACCCTGTACCTCACAGTCAGCAGACACATTCCAGCCAATTAGCAGTATTGTGCCTCCCTAGCAGACCCTCCCACCTACTGACAGCATCCATTTTAGATTCATTCTCAAGCTGCATGCTTAGTAAGAGGAGTGGGAAAAGCGTAGGCTGCTGTTCATAAGATAGGAAAAGTATAGCTAGGTTAGGGATAAGGGTATGCTTTTTTTTAATTTTTTTTTCTATTTAATGTAATTGCACTTAGTTGTCTGCCACTGCTGCCAGCTTCTGCGTCAGGCTCACAGTGCATACTGTGCCCATTTCCCCAGTCAGTGCCACCACTTATATCTGGTGTCACAATAGCTTGGATTTAAAACAAAAAACTTTTTTCACTGTTATAGATTGAATAGCAGTCAGTTGTCTGCCACTGCTGCCAGCTTCTGTGTCATGCTCACAGCGGATACTGTGCCCATTTCCCCAGTCAGTGCCACCACTTATATCTGGTGGTCACAATAGCTTGCATTT
>OW240913.1:247646353-247656596 GCA_933207985.1 Pelobates cultripes | reverse complement strand
CCCTCCCCCCGTTACAAGGCAGTTCACTCCCTACATAAAGAGATAAATTATTCCTATTATAATATTCACCCTATTCGAACCATCATCCCCTAATTTATGTACTTACTCACGTTATAGAATGTCACACGTTTCGGACATAGCCGAGGATGTCTCCCTACCCAGCACCCCAGCCAGGGTCGCTAGCCCTACCAGACCAAGTACCCCAGTGGAGCTGGTAGAGACGGCTAGTCCAGCGTCCCTACGCTCCTGGACCGTACCCAAGATCGCAGCTGAGCTCAGAAGACGAGGCATACCATACCCGGCCACGGCCCGCAAAGCGGAACTGTACCGCCTCCTGAACAATAACCCCAACACCCCGCGACCAGGCACCAGTACACAGGCTATCGACGGGAGCACGCCTGGACTTCAGGCCACCATGTCCACTCTTCTCTCTTCAGTTAATCTGATCAATGAGAGACTGGAGAAACTTGAGAACCAAGTGGCCTTGATCAACCCAGCAAATGCTCCCACCATGCTGCCACAGTCACTGCCTAACCCGGGTAACAGCACTTTTTCCGGCCCAGCACCTGCCTCCACACACATCATCACGCCTGCCCACTTAGTGCCCCAAGCCATTAAAAAAGACATCCTAGAGGGGAAAGACGTCAACCTGGTTTCACTCCTCATAGCATCCCAAGACTTGGTAGAAAACAAGGCTTACTGCTATGGGGAAGTTTCTGTAGTACTCAAGGCTAGGGACCCCAGGCTTAACAAGAAACTGGCCATCCCCGATTTTGTAATTGCTTTTGGATTGTACAGGGATATCATTTGTTCCGTCTTCCCTCAACGCAGAGAGGAGCTGGACCTGTACCTCCACAAATTGGTGGACTTAGGCAACAAGTACGGAGGCTACTCTTTCTATGATTATCATAGGTCATTTTCGGCGAAGGTGGCGGCAGCACTGGTCCAGTTTAACATACGCTCAGACTGGAGCCAACTGGATACGGAACTGTTCTGCCGCCACTTCGCCGGCCTCAAGCCTCCGTCCTGTGCCATTTGCATGTCCACTGCACATTCCACCAATCTGTGTCCCTCCGAACTGAGCCAACCCTCCACAAGCCAAACAGAGCCCACCCCCAAATCAGATAGGGTCATCAAAGACAAACTGGGCAGGCCCATCGTATTCCTCGGCAAAGCACAGGTATGCAATAACTTCAATGCGGGGGGCTGTAGCTTCAGCGCTTGTTGTTTGTTGCACGTCTGTTCCCTTTGCTTTAGGGCACACGCAAAGACCATGTGCCCTAATCGGCTGTTCCCTAGACAATGACTCACGGAGATTAATGTTGGCAACCTCACCTATTATCTTTCCAATCACCCCTCCCCTCACGTGGTCGAGTTCCTCACAACAGGCTTCACGGTAGGATTCCACACAGGGCTAGTGGCAATACCAGGAGGCACCCTAGAATGTAGGAACCTACAATCAGCCTTACAAGACCCCGTCACTTCGAACGCACTACTTACAGCAGAGATCAACCATGGGTTCATGATAGGCCCATTCACACACCCCCCATATGCCAGTTTCAGAACTAACCCAATTGGCACTGCTACTGAAAAATTCAATAATAAAAAACGCATGCTTATTGACCTATCAGCGCCTCATTCATCCGTGGTTCCTGGCATTTATTCATTGATTCCATCTAGCGAATTTTCACTCCAATATGCCACAGTGGATAACGCAATGGGGGCAATCTTGAAAGCAGGTAAAGGCGCCTGGTTAGGAAAAAACGAAATCACTAACGCTTTCAAATTGCTACCCATACACCCATCCCTGTGGCATGGGAGGGCCAGTACTACTTCGCCACGCATTTGACGTTTGGGGCCAAAAGCAGTCCCAAACTGTTCGACACATTCGCCGAAACACTTTGCTGGTTATTACTAAATGTGTGTGGCTGCCCGGTAGCAATACACTACCTGGACGACTTCCTCACAGTTGAGGAACCTAACCGCACTCCCCACAGCTTAGACAAAACGGCTGCTCTTTTCTCCACACTGGGGGTCCCTCTTTCAGTAGAAAAAACAATAGGTCCTTCTACAGCCCTGACCTTCTTAGGCATCCATCTAGATTCCATATCCATGGTAGCGAGTCTCCGAGATGAGAAGGTAACACGCATAACTAACGAAATCTCATGGTTCATGCAGAAAAACGTTTGCTCTCGCAAAGAGCTACAGTCACTCTTGGGCTCACTTAACTTTGCGGTCCGCATCATACCGCAAGGTCGGTCGTTCATTTCACGCCTACTTCACCTCCTAACGGAGACCCCCCATGACAATACCCACATACTCATCGATGTTAACGCCAAAGCAGACTTACGCATGTGGGGCACATTTCTCTCCTCCTGGAATGGGAGGTCAATGTTCATACCCCCACTTGACGTAGATTCCCCGGTCGTATGGACCGATTCAGCAGCCCACACAGGATTTGCAGCCATATACAACGACCAGTGGTTCCGGGGTTCATGGCCATCTGAAACATCAACACTACAGGCGTTTAACACCACATCCTCACTTTTCGAACTTTACCCAATAGTGGCAGCTGCACACACTTGGGGTCCGTTGTGGGAGGGCAAAGCAGTCAAATGTCTCTCCGACAACGAAGCCACATGTGAAATCATTAACAAGGGCAGATCCGCATCCCTAGTCATCATGAGACTCATGAGGAGACTCACATGGCTGGCAGCAACTCACAACTTCCACTTGGTTTGCATGCACATACCAGGTCGTGAAAACATTGCAGCTGACGCTCTCTCTCGTTCCAACTTTCAGGCCTTTTTCGAACAGCATCCCACGGCGGTAGCCATACCTGTGCCGACCCCCGTATTTCAGGACCTCATAATGGACTGATAAACCTGAAACAACATGCACTAACGTTGGCTAAAGCTGCTCTATCAGATAACACCAAGAAGTCCTATGACAGAGTTCTTACTATTTTCTCCAGGTTCACTTCCGAACACCATATCACCAACACCTTCTCCATAGACACGATTGTTGCTTATACCGCGCACTGCCACCTACACCTCAAGCTTGCCCATAACACCATAAAACTCTACCTCACGGGCATTCAGCACCACTTACTCACCATATTCCCCGATCACAAACCTTTCATGTCATCCTATCTCTTAAAAAACGTCCTTAAAGGAATACTCCGCACTGACGGCCCTCCAACAGCCAAAAGACAGCCAATTGACGGCACTAAATTCAAGGATCTATCAGATCTATTAGATTCCAACCCATTCGAACCTAGCACTAACAGCGTACTCAAGACGGCTATGTACATAGCGTTTTACGGGTTCTTACGGCCCAATGAATTCACGGTACATAATCTATCAGTCAACACAAGTTACGTCAGAATTAGGGACCTGCAAAAATTAGGGGACCATTACATACTGCGCCTAAGACGTACAAAAACAAATCTGGTAGGACCGCCTACGGAAATCCAGTACTTCCCGACCCATAACAAATGGTGCCCGGTGACAATCCTGGATACTTTCTGCCTTTACCTCACAGACAAACAAAGCTACTCACCCCTACTCACTATTGCCGACAAACCTCTGACCACGGCTAAATTTATACACTACGTAAGGGCCTTGGCGGTCAGATTAGGACACGACCCCATGTCCATCTCAGGACATTCATTTAGGATCGGTTCAGCCGCTTCCAGCAATAACGTACCCGCACACATTATTAAAAAACTAGGTAGGTGGAAATCAGCAGCTTACGGTAAATACATTCCACAGCCAGAGAAAGAACTGAGGAAAGCTTTAAAAGAATTGCTCATTAAAGTGTTTTGTTTGAAACCTTTTTGCTCTCATTATTTCAGGCCTACCCAATCGTTGGTTCAGGCACACCACAACCAACTATCAGTCTTCACCTACGACTACACTTACGGCTTTATATCCCCGACTACAAATGTGAAGGCGGAGCCTGTAGTTGTGGGAGGGGTTAACCGGCCTATTTATACTCAGTCCTACCTCTAAATCAGGGCCCAGGTCGTTTCTGACTCCCCAGCCACCAACACCCTTTTAACAAGTACTATTTAGGTGGGCCCTCATTATTTCAGGCCTACCCGATCGTTGGTTCAGGCACACCACAACCAACTATCAGTCTTCACCTACGACTACACTTACGGCTTTATATCCCCGACTACAAATATATATATATACACATATACATACATACATACACATACATACACGGTTGAGTGCAGATAAGACAGGTTTGATAGAACATAGACACCATTCTTGCAAAGAGGGTCATAAATATCTTTCTTTCCTTTTTTTTTTTTATTCTTTTTTTTTCATGTGCATAATATTATATAACATAAAGACCTGTAGCGCCACAACAGCGAGCACAGGCATTGAAGGCAAACAATGTCATGGCAAGAATGAACAGCACATTTTTTTTTATGAGAAATTAACAGGATAATAGTACTAGTTGCTAGGGTATGTGCGTCAGATTGGTTTACAGGCTATGTTCGCCTAGAATTATAGTTATAGGCATGGCTATACATGTGAGTCTAACAACTCACTGCTGTATATAAATCAATATTTATCATGGGAACAAATGCAATGCATAAAACAGAGTTTTAGTGGTAGGCTAGCACGAGTGTATCACGGCATGGAAGATCTAATGCACAGCTAAATTAGTGTGAGAGGAATGTGAGAGTAAGTAGTGAGAAGAGAGAAAAAGCCAGAGCAGGCAAAAACTTTTAAACTTCAACTGGTGGCAAAGATAAGTGGGCAACACTGCCATGCATCACTATCTAAAAAAAAGTGATCTGTCATGGTAGCAAGCTTGGCATGCCAGCACAGTCATTCAACCTATACCCAGCTGGGCTGTAAGCTTCCATATGAAGACAGTTCATACCGAGCTGCCAGTGTTCCGTCGGGTGACAGGTGCAGTGTAGTCGGGTGCAGCCCCAAGGCTTTCTAGGGATATCCAATAGGCAGAACCATAAACAAGAAGACACTGGCAAAGTCAACTGTGCTGGGCCACCTCGAGAGTCACTTAGCCCACGCCCCCTGTTGGTATACTGTTGTCCCCCAGAGTAGCGTTATGTAGATCTTCCTGCCGGGTGAGAGTCGACCATTCGGTGCGCGGTTGAGGCCTGTGGGTAGTCCGTTTAGGCCTGTGGGGTGTCGCAACCGAGCACTCTGGTCGATGAGGTGCACAGCGGCCCCTGCGGCTCTGCTGTGAATTGCATGAGAGGGCCTTCGCTTGAGTCGCGGTTGCTTAATGGCAATAGCCATTCTCTTTGGGCGCAAACCTCCTGGTGCTCCTGCATGTCGAGCTCTCGGCCCCAAAGGGCAGTAACAGGCTTTGGGTGACTCTGGACTGGTTGTGGCTCTACGGCTATCACTCTTCTCTCCCGATTTCTGTGTTTTGGGGGCTGGTCGGGTTTTCCAAGGCCCACCCGCTTCGTGTTTCAGGCCGGGTGCCGTTGCTTGTTGGTCTTCCCCGTAGATTGTGCCCCTCTGCGCCTTGGTTTTTGGTTATAACGATAAATATGTTAATAATAAATAATGGAGCGAGACAATTCACTAGACCTCTCCACCCACATAGCTGACCATGGTTATCTCTATAGAGAGTAAACTATGAATATATTATATCCCAACTATAGATTTAGCTATGGGTTCATCTTTCTCAGGCTTCACTCAAATTGCATTTACATATATTTGCAAATATTTTCCATCTCATCAGGGATGTTTATACAAAAGAGCACTATCTAGGATATAAGTTATTTATTATTATTATTATTTTTTATACAATATGAATCTTTGAGTTTAGAGTCTGCCGAGATCCGTGATTAAAATAGAACTATCAAACCATTTAATGATAGAAATAAGAGAATTAGGATAGCGTTATTTCCATCATTAATAATGTCCCTGCCAAAATTTGAGAATGTCCTTACACCGATCTTTGAAGGAGAAAGTATGACCTTCTGTAATTCTTTATAATCTTCATCATCTTAGTCCATAGGACATTTTTTCAATACGATCATAATTCGTTTACCTAGTTTAGTGTCCTCCCCTTATCTTTTGGTTAATTCCCCTTCTTTTTAAAATCCCAAGGGGTATGGCATATGTTAATCAAGCACAATAAATTGGTTATTTCGATCAAACATATACTTACTTCTAACACTTTTACTATTTAGTTGATTTAGCTAGTCCCCCTATAGTAATAGATAATGATATGTTTTATTAGTTTTGTTACGGATTTAATTACCACAAACTAGCTCTGATTGGTGGGTTTGAATTTGATGAATTAACAAGCCCACTCTCTCTCTTTTTTGGCGCCAACATAATGGACTGGTACATTCCTCTGATTGGCTCAACAATTGTTGTGTTAGTACAACCATTTGATATAAATATAGGACACTAGGAAACATATCCTAATGATCATAATTTCCTTCTAAATGTACTAGCCATTCTATGAGACAGAAAGGCTACAAATTAAAGACTATTACCAAACAAATCAACTCTGCTGTAAAAACTCAACGCACGAGCCTGCTACAGTACAGAGAGAAAAAAATATCTACACCAGTGTCACTTGTGGTCACCTTCAACCCAGCTCTTGAGGAAATACAGAAAATTATTAAAGACCTACAACCAATTTTAACAGAAGATGAGACTCTGAAAAACATTTTCTCTGAAACAACCACTGTGGCCTTCAGACAACCACCAAACCTCTAACAAAAATCAATCTACAGGAAGCTACCCACTGATGGGAAGAATAAAGAAAACACAACTAGTCAATGCAAAAAACTTTGCTGCAAACTGTGTCAGCACATATGCACAGACAACACATCCACCCACAACAATAAAGCCAGTCAGATAGTTTATAAGGTTCATACTCCTGTACATCCAGCAATGTGGTATACATGATTCAATGCACCAAATGCCATTGATCTTGAGGTTGGTGATATGGCCATATGTCTTAAATTCTGCCATGAGATTTGAGAGGGAGATTTCTGGGTTGGAGACGAAAAATAGCATATCGTCCGCATATGCTGCTATTTTATGGTGGTCTGCCCCTACCATTACCCCCGTGATGTCTGGGTTGTCCCTAACTGCTTGTAGGAAGGGTTCGAGGGCCAGGATGAATAAGAGTGGTGATAGGGGGCAGCCTTGCCTGGTTCCGTTCCTGACCGGGAATGCGACCCCGTTCATGCACACCCTAGCCGTGGGGGATGAGTAAAGAGACTCTATCTACTGATGCATATAGTTCTCCAGGCCAATGTGCTCCAGGACCGAAAAGAGGTAGTCCCACGCTACCCTGTCGAAGGCCTTCTCCGCATCGGTGGAGAGGAGAAGAAGGACCTCAGAGGTGCATTGTGCTTGGTGTATCAGGGACAGGGCTCGTACCGTGTTGTCCCTGGCTTCTCTGTGTGGGACGAATCATACCTGATCAGGGGAGATCAAGTCTGGTATGTGCGGACCCAACCTCGCTGCTAGTATTTTGGCGAACAAGCGTAGGTCGCAATTAAGCAACGAGATGGGCCGGTAGCCAGTGCACCATTCGGCATCTCCCCCCTCCTTTGGTAACAGGGTGATGTTGGCCGCCAATGTCTACTGAGGGATTGTATTTCCCTCTGGTATGGAGTTGAAGGCCGAGATAAATTGGGGGGACAAGGTCGCCGAAAAGGCTTTGTAGTATTTGAGAGGGAGGCCTTCCAGGCCTGGGCTTTTGCTCGTCTTTGAGGTTTTGATGGCAAGGGCCAGTTTCCCCTCAGTCAGTGGTGCCTCCAGGACTTCCGCTGCGTCCGAGGAAAGTTTGGCTTTTGTGCATTTAGTAAGGTATGAACTTATGCGAGATTCCCCTGATTTCAGGTCAGCTCGGGGTGTGTGTATATAGGTCTGTATAAAAGCATTTTACTGCTGTGGTTATTTGGTCTGGCATGTGGCATAGCTGGTGCATTGAAGGGCCCTAGTGTACGATTGTCGCAGGACCCGTGTTAATTCTTCACATGCTTTCGTGAGTTCCCCTAGGAGTGTGTAATCCAGTGTTTGTTTGTGTGCCTGTGTCAGGTTCCCTATCTTGGTGGCTAGTTCTCGGATCGTGTGTTCCCTTGGATCGTGTGTTCTCGGATCGTGCGAGATAAGAATCTCTCGGATCACACATTTGTGAGCCTCTCATGTCAGGAGGGGAATGTGTCTTGTGGTGGATTCTTGGCGAAGTAGTTTGTCAAGTTTATTGGACGTCTTGGACCACCTGCGGGTTAGATAGGAGGTTTTTCGTTTAGCCGACATGTAGTAGTTTTAGGCTTGTATAGTGGTGATGTTAGTTGTATCGTGAGTGGTGCGTGGTCTAACCACATCGTCCCCCCAATGGCGGAGTCCTGTAGTCTGGGTAGGAAATAGTATGCAAGGAAAATAAAGTCTATGCGTGTGTAACAGTCATTTGGGGCCGAATAGAAAGTGTAGTCCCTGTCTGTCGGATGTGTCACCCTCCAGCAGTCCGTAAGTCTGTACTGGTGGAGGAGTTTGCTTACTTTGAGCAACGTGGGAAGAGGTGTTGATGAGTGGCCTCTGGATGCATCCACTGTCGGGTACAGGGCAATATTGAGGTCCCCCCTAGAACCAGACAGCCCTCGTGAAGGGCGCGGAGTGCGTCCCTCAGGAATTTGTCCTGTCGCATATGTGGAGCGTAAATGTTGGCAAAAGTATAGGTTTCATCGACCCCTGACGAACACATATCGGCCTGCGTGGTCTGTCATGGTCAAGTCAGCCACAAAGGGTATGGATTTATGCATGACTATTGCTGCCCCCTTGGATTTCCCATCTGGGTTGTGGCTGTAAAATCCCTGGGTATATATGTGGTTACAGAGTTTCGGTGCGGAGTCAAGTTTAAAGTGGCTTTCTTGGAAATAGACCACATGGGCTCTAACATTCTGACAGAGGCATAGGGTGTGTGACCTCTTTTCGGGGGAATTGAGACCCTTGGTGTTTAGGGATAGGAAGTTGATCGGGGCAGGTGCGTATTTGGGTGTGTGCGAGGCCATGTTATCAGGTCCCGCGAGCGTCTGTGTCGCCCCGGTCTGTGAAGGCAGGGAGCGACTCAGGTAGGTAGGGTCCGGGATAGGGGGAGCAGAGCAGGGCAGCGGGTGGCTTCGTGCGATGTTATAGAGCCCCACCCGGGGTTGTGCGGTAGTGTGGGTGCCACCCCAGAACCCCGGGCATGGAAGGGGTCGCCCCCGGAGGGGAGCAGAGGCACCGGTGACAGGGGGGTAGGGATCCCCTGACCCAGAGGCTGGAACGGACGATACCCCCCTATACAGAAGACTTGTCAACCAGCCGGCTGAGATGACTGTGGATCACAGTGAACAATAAACGATAACTATAATACACAAAAAGTAGGTGGAGCAAGTGACAATAATAATAAAATGTACTTCCCTCTCTTCTACCTTTCTTGCTGTAAAAGATAGAGAGGTACAAGATAGTGCAGATATTTCTTATACACAATATATATAGAAAAAACCAAATATAATGCACTCACAATGGAAGAGCCATAGATTAGAACCTGGATCTTAATAGGGTGATCCCCAAACCTCTTTGATGATACTTGTTAGAGTATAGCTTCTTTTTCCTTTTTCTTTCAATACCAGGCAATGGAGATAGAGTATATTCCAGGGAAAAAATATTTATTAACAAAAAAATTATAAAATCAATATAAATGATATAAATATAAAGGGTAAGACCTCCCAGTGTCCAGTAGACTTGCCAAAACGCGTTTCGCCGGTATGTGGCTTCCTCAGTTGGCATAAGGTGGTAATGTTCTCTAAGTTCTTAAATATTTAAAAATCGCGGGTAATTTTCTTCCAGTGGAACGCATCTATGCGTTCCACCGCCTCCTTCCGGTTTCCGGAATGTCTCCGTCACTTCCGGTTTCGCCGAAAATGCAAAGCGTTTGATGGAACGCATCGAAATCTTCCTATTTCCGGCGGAATTACATCATCTCCGGTTTGATCAAGCTGTATGTGAGGAGGTATCCTCTTGGTTCAAACATCCTTGGAATGCATATGCGTTCCAATGTTATGTATAATATATGTGTCAGTTCCCAAGATTATAAACAGTGTTAATAACAATGCTGCAAGTAATATCATAAAAGTGCTTAAGCAAAAAAAAACATGTTTATCACAATAGTATAAAATAAATGTGGTTTAGGCATATGTGGAACAATCAATGAGCAAGCACTAAGGGAACAATAA
>OW240913.1:247614765-247641696 GCA_933207985.1 Pelobates cultripes | reverse complement strand
ACAACTGACTGCTATTCAATCTATAACAGTGAAAAAAGTTTTTTGTTTTTAAATCCAAGCTATTGTGACACCAGATGTAATTGGTGGCACTGACTGGGGAAATGGGCACAGTATGCACTGTGAGCCTGACACAGAAGCTGGCAGCAGTGGCAGACAACTAAGTGCAATTACATTACATAGAAATTTTTTTTTTTTAAAAAGCATACCCTAACCCTAACCTAGCTATGCTTTTCCCTATCTAATGAACAGCAGCTACACTTTCCCTCCTCTTACTAAAGCATGCAGCTTGAGAATTAATCTAAAATGGATGCCTTCTAGGAGGTGGGAGGGTCTGCTAGGGAGGGTGTGCTGCTAATTGGCTGGAATGTGTCTGCTGACTGTGAGGTACAGGGTCAAAGTTTACTCAATGATGACGAATAGGGGGCGGGTCGAACCGCGCATATGTTCGCCCGCCGTGGCGAACGCGAACATGCTATGTTCTCCAGGAACCGTTCGCCAGCGAATCGTTCGGTACATCACTACTTGCATCATTTAAAGGTAATTTTCAAAAATAGAAGGGATTGCAGATTACATGGATAGGACGATTAAATACAATATCTGCCTATGTAGTACCAAAATTAGTGTACCTATTTCGATCAATACCGCTCAGAGTACCCTTTTTTTATTTTTGCAATTTAAAAAAGCAATTTTGAATTTTGTGTAAAGAGAAAATTCCCAGAATTGCAAACAAAGTTTTAACTAAGAAAATAGATAATCTTGTAATAAATTTTCCGGATTTAATATAATTACATTACATAATTATGTTTTCTCATTCTTTAAAATGGAACAAAATATATATGACAACCCAAGTTGGAAAATAATGGAAGAGTTCTCACATCTTAAAGCATCTCTATATGATTTAATCTGGATAGGTGACAAACAATATAAGAGGGTTACAACTTCTAATATTATAGTTGAAAATATAATTCAATCTATCAAAATGTTTAAAAATAAGCTGGGGATCAAAAACATACTACCCGACTCCTGTCCAATAGAGGTACTATAATATTATACTTATGACATGGATTTAACAAATTTGCTGAAGGGTCATATTCATAAAATATCTCAAATCACTCCACAAGGGAATTTAAAACCCTTTAGTGAATACAAATCTCAATTTGGATTACCTAAAGGTGAATTGTTTAATTATATTAGGATTAACCATTTAATAAAAAATAATTAAATAAAAGAAGCTCCTGAGTTTGAGAACTATATGAATAATAAAACTAAAAATAAATTATTTCTAGAACTACACAGCTCTCAAAACACTGTGTACCTCTAAAAATCTATAATTAAATGGGAAAGAGATATGAAAAAATGTTTCTCACAGGAAACTTGGAGGCACTAATTCAAGCTAAGAAATCTATTCATAGTCTAACCTTACATGAAACATTTTAAAATAATTCATTGGAGCTATATGTCTCCAAGTAGAATAAAAAAATTAAAACTGACTATTCTGAGAATTGTTGGAGATGTAAACACTCTGAAAGCAATTTATACCACGTGGTGGGATTGTGAAAAACTTTCCGATTTAAAAAATACACTTTCTAAAGTAGTTTCAAAGCTTTGCGCTCAGATCTTAACCTTATCCCCTCAAACCTTTCTATTCCAGATTGATCTTCCATTAGGCAGACAAAATCATAAAATATTATTAATTCATATTTTTATGGCTACTAAATTAGCTATTGCAAGAAACTGGAAGAATCCATTTTTACCAACATGGTTAGCAATAATCCATCAAATTAATTATCAATGTCATATGGAAGAAGGTTTTTATAGGAAAATCGGAAAGAATAATGTACACAAAAACATCTGGTCAGAATGGCCAAAGATACTAAATAGTTAAACTCAGATTGTACATAATTAAACAATCCCATAGTTTATAATGCCAGAGGGGGAGTAGGAATGGGGAGGTGTTACATAGGTAAAGGAAATATTCCAAGTGATAAGAAAGTAGGTTCTAAACTTCTATTATAAGAGGAAAACAGGCCGTATAGGCATAGACTTCAAAAATTAATATTGCAACTAATAATTGTCACAATAATATGTAAAAAAAAGAAGCGTAGGATTATGGGAAATGCCTTTTTAACTGCTAGAACTAGACCAGAATTATTGGTACAAATATAGTATACATAGCATACATAATGCTTTGTAACTTTCTTTATTGTCAGAAACATATATTTGACTGGTGAAATTTTTATGTAATTTGTTAATGAAGTGATTGTATAAGCAAATGATAGAATGTATTGTATAAATTACGAAAATCTGAATAAATAGAAAGATATTTTAAAAAAACAAACAAAAAAACATGGTGCTGTACATTGCACTTCCTCCCATCTTATCAAAGAGTAGCATGAAAGAGCGAGAGAGGAGGACAATAGAGAGGAGGGAGAGCATGGACCATAATCCTTCCAGACTCCAGATGCCACCAGACCGCAGAAATGCCCCCCTCCTGCACTAAAATATATGGAAGCAGGGGTGGCTAAAATTATGTAAATTGGGATCTATGTCTGTAAGTGTGTATATGTGTGTGTGTGATATATGTATGTGTATGTGTTATCTGTGTGTAAATGTGTGTATGTTTTATCTGTGTGCATGTGTATATGTGTTATCTGAGTTTGTGTTTAAATGTGTGCATCTGTGTGTGCATATGTGTGCATCTGTGTGTCAGTGTGTATGCATGTATCTGTGTGTATCTGTAAGTATGTATGTTTGTATCTATGTGTGTATGTGTCAGTGTGTGTATCTGTGTGTGTTTCAGAGTGTATGTGTGGGGCAGTGTATGTGTATATGTGCATGCATCCCATCAATCACATGCCAACTATACATACAAATTCAAACACAAACACTAAACATTAAACCATTACTTCCAAATGGCAACAGTGCATACAAGCATGCAACTACATTCAGATGCCAACTACACACAGATATGTACATTCAAACACACAAAACATGCTTACATTAAAAAAAACAAAAAAAAAACACTGCTCACAAATACAGCTCTGCAATGAAGGGCATATGGTAAATCCTCAACTGGAAATGCCCTCTCTACATTTAAAGGGATATTGGGAGCACTGGCTTCCAGCATTTCAAATAGCCCATTTTATAGTATGAGGCCACTAAAATTGGCCCAAGCAAACAGAGTGGAACTCAAAGTATCAATTAGTACCTGGGGATCCCTGGTGTGAGCAGGGATTTAACACTGCACACCAAATCTGCAGGGCATTCTATGCTCGCCTACATGCTTTTAAGTCCATCTTATCTAACACAGTAAAAAAAAACTAACAACCTTAAAGGGACACTATAGTCACCTGAACAACTTTAGCTTAACAAAGCAGTTTTGGTGTATAGAACATGCCCCTGCAGCCTCACTGCTCAATCCTCTGCCATTTAGGAGTTAAATCCCTTTGTTTATGAACCCTAGTCACACCTCCCTGCATGTGACTTGCACAGCCTTCCATAAACACTTCCTGTAAAGAGAGCCCTATTTAGGCTTTCTTTATTGCAAGTTCTGTTTAATTAAGATTTTCTTATCCCCTGCTATGTTAATAGCTTGCTAGACCCTGCAAGAGCCTCCTGTATGTGATTAAAGTTCAATTTAGAGATTGAGATACAATTATTTAAGGTAAATTACATCTGTTTGAAAGTGAAACCAGTTTTTTTTTCATGCAGGCTCTGTCAATCATAGCCAGGGGAGGTGTGGCTAGGGCTGCATAAACTGAAACAAAGTGATTTAACTCCTAAATGACAGTGAATTGAGCAGTGGAATTGCAGGGGAATGATCTATACACTAAAACTGCTTTATTTAGCTAAAGTAATTTAGGTGACTATAGTGTTCCTTTAAGGGATTAATAAGCTGCTGCAGCCTCCAATAGTCTCATGTGTGTTATTAAACTTCTATTGTAGAGCATGTAATAAAAAAATCTGCTGTAACAGTGCTGAAATATTTTTATGTATGAGTCACAGCCAGTGGAGATGTGGCTTGGGCTGCATAAACAGCATGGACGTGAGCAATGAGAAAGCAAGGAAATTATCTATAAACCAAAACTGCTTCATTAAACTAAAGTTTTTTGGTGGGTACACTGTCCTTTTAGGAAACATGTTCAGATTGATCCCTATACAGGTAAAACAACAAACCACGATCACTAAAATGAATTTTTTTTTACATTTTAAGAATAAAGACAGCAGATAGAACCTTAAAGGAATGCTCAAAGTATTAAAATAGTTTTGGCATAAATATCATTCTTCTGCAGTTGCATTGTTTATTTCTCTGCAATTTAGAAATGAAGATATCTGTACAGTAGAATATACATCTATTTAATTAATTTTTTATCTTTCATACAATTTTCTTTAAAAAAAACATGTTCTTCAAGAAAAAAATATATAATAACTTACCACTCACAAATGCCTTACGATTAAAACACTGGCAGGACGTTCTTTGGTAAAAATGAAGATATAAACACCACAACTATTCTGTAAATGACTTTCAGGGAGCTTTGGAATGTGTCTTGATGTTGTTTGTCTTTATTTTGAGACTGAATGTTCTGTGGAAATGATTTCCAGCTTCCGTTACTGCTATAACAAAAGTATATATTGTGCAACATTTTCTCTTGGTAAATTCAGAATTCCCATGCATAACATGGTGCATTATAAGAATATAATGCATTATAAGAAGAGCATTATAAGAATATAAATACATTTTTATTTTGTTATACATTTATATTTGTACCGCCTGTTTTAAAATTCACATTATTAAAACGTGGTTTTTTTCATGCATTGTTGTTAAGTGCACACATACATGTCATATGTTCTTTTTAACCCCTTAATCTGATGTCAGAATCATTCTTTCATGGATGCCCTACCCTTCAGGGCACATAATGGAATAATTCTGTAGTCCAGGATTTTACTACCATTTAGGTACCATTTCTGCTGGCAACTGGGCACTGGCAGAGAGGGCCCTGGTGCAAGAAATTATTTTGGGCCCTCCTCTAGCACAAAAGTGACCAATAGGTAGATCACCATCTTAGTACATAGAAACATAGAAACATAGAATGTGACGGTAGATAAGAACCATTTGGCCCATCTAGTCTGCCCAATTTTCTAAATACTTTCATTAGTCCCTGGCCTTATCTTATAGTTAGGATAGCCTTATGACTATCCCACGCATGCTTAAACTCCTTTACTGTGTTAACCTTTACCACTTCAGCTGGAAGGCTATTACAGCTCCTACAATGCTTGCCTGCTAGAGATCTCCCATTTACCCTTCCTTGCAGGTTTGCATTTGTGAGCATAGTTTGTGCATTTGAATGTAGGCATGTTTTTGTTTAAAGTATATGTGTACATGTAGGGTTTTATTTTTATCTACTGTTGCCATTGGAATGCAGTTGTGTTCTTGTGTGCAGTGTTTGCGTTTGAATGCAGGGATGTTTTTGTATATAGTGCTGGCTTTTGAATGCAGGTTAGCTTTTGAGTGTAGTGTTATTATTATTATTACTGGCATTTATAAAGCGCCAACAAATTCCACAGTGCTGTACAAACAAAAAAGACAAACACAATAAGAACAGACCGATACAATAGCTTAGAATAGCTTAGCCATGAGCTTAGAATCTAAAGGTTGAAATGGTGGGTATGAGACAAGAGGTAGCAGAGTTAGTGTTTAAATAAAGGAGTGTTTGTATGTAATGTTTGCATTTGACTGCAGTGGTGTGTTTGCATTCTGTTGTGTTGTTGTTTGATTGGATGTTTACAAATACACACATACACTGCCACATAATACTTACACAGATATACATACACATTAACACAAACACACACCTGACACACAGATACATACAATGTCACATACACACTGACACACAGGTACACACACGGAAAAGGGAAGGGAGTTCCACAGGAATGGTGCAGCCCTAGAGATGTCTTGAAGGTGAGCATCAGAGGTGGGAGTACGAACAGAGGATAGACGTAGGTCTTTGACAGAGCTTAGGGGCCCAGGCAGGACATACTTGTGTATTAGGGAGGATAGATAGGTGGGATTAGCATTATGTCGAGATTTGAAAGCAAGAACCAGAATTTTATATTGAGCCCTATATCTTACGGGAAGCCAATGCAGGGACTAACAGAGGGGTGAGGCATGGGAGGTTTGGTCAGACAGAAAGATGAGACTTACTGCCGCATTCATTACAGATTGCAATGGGGCAAGTTGGGAGCACGTAATACCACTGAGAAGCAGATTTCAGTAGTCAAGGTGAAAGAGGACAGTGGCATGGACCAGCACCTTAGCAGCATCTGGCGTTTAGTAGGGACGGATGCGCACAATGTTTTTGAGATGGAAGCAGCAGGATTTGGCAATAGACTGGACATGAGGGGTTAAGGAGAGGTCGGAGTCAAACAGAAAACCTAGGCAGCGAGTCTGCGTGGTGGAGCTGATGGTAGCAACATTAACATGGAGGGAGCCAGAAACAGGACAATTTGTCAGGAGAATATAGGCAAAGAAAAGTAGAGCAATGTACAGCGCAGAGCACTCAGTGCTCTTCAATGTAAGGGAATCTATTTGTGGCACTTTGTTGCACATAATTGCTATTCATTGTACAGCACCATGGGACATCAACAAAGGGATTGCAACTGCTGACCTCAGGAAAGAATCTATTTGCTGATGTCCCAAGGTCCAGTACTTGGGTAATTACTTGCAACTGAAGGCTGCAGACTATACATTGTATAATTTGTCATTTGTTATATAAAGATCAGCAGAGGGATTTGCATAATCTTTGCAAAGGCATACATACAATGTATTGTATTTAAAAATGGCACAGCAATATAACTCAAAATATATCATGTGAGAGTCCCTGTATATGAGCTGGGAAATGCCCTAAAATGCACAACAGACCAATTTATATTTTGTCGTTTAAAAAAAATAAAAATAAACTGTGACTCACATAGAGTGCATGGAAGAAATGGTTTCATTTTAATCATATGTGAACTTGCTTCAAAATGTTTTATCTCCTGCTTTGTAAATTGAACTTTAATCACATACAGGAGATGCATGCAAGGTCTAGCAAGCTATTAACAGTGTAGGGGATAAGATATTCTAAATCAAACAGAATGTGCAATAAAAGATGTTTAAACAGTAGATGTCTGTTTACAGGAAGTGTTTAGGAAAGTTGTGTAAGTCACATGCAGGGAGGTGTAACTAGTGCTGCATAAACAAAGTGATTTACCTCCTATATAACAGAGAATTGAGCAGTGAGACTGCAGGGGCATGATCCATACATCAAAACTGCACTACACTAAAGTTGTTTTGGTGACTATAGTGTCAATTCATTTATTTAATTTTTTTGCCTATAATAATTTTTACACATTTAGTGAAACTAAATAAAAGGAACTCACAACAGATTCATATACAAGTCCTGATTTTTTAATGCCTCATATGCCTAAGATCCCAATTATGTAACACTGGTGTTTAACACTAACCCAATACCAGCCCCAGCCCAACTCTATACCAACTTTACCTCTTGATCTATGTAACACTAACTGTATACCTTCCCTATCCTTACTCCTAACCTTAACCATACACTTCTCATAACAGTAAAACAGCATTAACCCTAACCAAGAATTAAACCTTAGCTTACCTTAACTATAACCCTACACTAACTATAACCCTTTACTAACCCTACACCCCATAAACTAAACTAGAAGTAAATCAACTGTTAATATTTGCAATGATATCAGCAGATATAGTTAAAACAGTGGAGAGCAGAAGATGTCCCTTTAATACTGAATCAAGCATGATTTTGCAGCCAATTACACTGTGATCAGTGCTGGGAAGCTGACAAAGCCTAGCACTGCTCACAATCAGCTTGGGAACATGCAGGGAGATATGATGGTCTACAAAACCAGAATCACTGCATCATTCTTCAACTCATTCAAGTTATTATGGGGCAGGGGTGTCCAGCTATCATCTGGTATTAAACTATCTTACAAAGCTTTAACTTCGAAGTTGGTTCTTTGGTGCCCAATGCAGTTGTCAGTGATAGGGTGAGAGCATCAGCTGACACTGCATCACTGGCCAACCACTGAGTGACAGGTTTTAGCACAGCTATCTTGTACCAGTTGTTACCATTGCACATCTGTATCTACATATCTATATCTATCTTTCTTTCTCTCTTTCTTGTATATGTACATAAAATAATATGTCATTTCATGGGAATCAAATAAAACAGATTATATTCTTAATCTCTCAAATAATACCATCCATTCTAAATAATTTTAGCTATTTTTATGATATAACAGCAATTAAACTTACCACTTTGTGAAAGAAAATTATTTCAACAGTATTTCTCGTCAGACCATTTCCAGTGTAATTTTCTCACAAACTGAAGAGGTGTTCAACTTCCTTTCCATGCATCATTATGTAAACTTACAGAGGACGCATTAAGTGCTGTTTAAATAGTACTAAGACATACCTAATTATTCAAAATGTATATAAATACAGTCGATTATAAATAGCTTTCTAATTACATTTTTGTGTAGTCTGACGGGATCTAGTTCTGTCCAATTATATGTCAAAATATATGTGGAATGTAAACATAAGAAGCTATGTTGAAATGATAGATAATTAAGGATTTATAGTAATTACAGGTGATACTCGAAAAATTAAAATATCGTGCAAAAGTTCATTTATTTCAGTAATGCAATGTAAAAGGGGAAACTAATATATGAGATAGACGCATTACATGCAAAGTAAGATAGTTTAAGCTGTGATTTGTTATAAGTGCAATGATTATGGCTTACAGCTCATGAAAACCCACGGATCAAGTAATCCCACGGTAATTGAACCAGGCTTTGGTGCTTTTGGCAGTGTGGGCAGGTGCCTGCTGGAAAATGAAGTCAGCATCCCCATAAAGCTTGTCTGTGGAAGGAAGCATGAAGGGCTCCAAAATCTCCTGGTAGACGGCTGCGTTGACCCTGGACTTAATAAAGCACAGTGGACCAACACTGGCAGATGACATGGCTCCCCAAATCAACACAGACTGTGTAAACTTCACACTGGACTTCAAGCATCTTGCAGTATGTGCCTCTCCATTCTTCCTCCAGACTCTGGGTCCTTGGTTTCCAAATGAGATGCAAAAGTTGTTCTCATCAGAAAAAAGGACTTTGGACCACTGGTCTGTTTTTCTTTAGCCCAGGTAAGAAGCTTCTGACGTTGTTTGTTGTTCAGGAGTGGCTTGACAAGAGGAATACGACATCTGAAGCCCATGTCCAGGATCGGTCTGTGTGTGGTGGCTCTTGATGCACTGACTCAGTCCACTCATTGTGAAAGTCCCCAACACTTTTGAATGGCCTTTTTCTGACAATCCTCTACAGGTCATCCCTGCTGCTTGTGCACCTTTTTCTTCCACACTTTTCCCTTCCATGTAACTTTCTATTAATGTGCTTTGATACAGCACTTTGGGAACATCCAACTTCTTTCGCAATTACCTTTTGAGGCTTTCCCTCTTTATGGAGCGTGTCAATGATGGTTTTCTGCACAACTGTCAGGTCAGCAGTCTTCCCCATGATTGTGATTCCTACTGAACCAGACTGACAGACCATTTAAAGGCTCAGAAACCCTTTGCAGGTGTTATGGCTAAATTAGCTGATTAGAGTGGGACACTGTGAGCCTAGAATATGGCACCTTTTCACAATATTCTAATTTACTGAGATTGTGGATTTGGAGTTTTCATGAGCTGTAAGCCATAATCATTGCACTTATGACAAATCACGGCTTGAACTATCTTGCTTTGCATGAAATGCGTTGATCTCATATATTAGTTTCCCCTTTTACGCTGTATTATTGAAATAAATAAACTTTTGCACGATATTCTAATTTTTCGAGAATCACCGGTACATAGTAGCATGCTTTTTGTAGCTCAATTTAAGTAAAATAATTAAAGAGCACATAGTGCTAAGAGAACTGCCGCACACATTTAAATATTCAGCTTCTCAAGAGATTAAGAAATGGCCATATTTGATCTTTTATGCCTTTTGCTCCCAATGGAAACAAGTAGTGCGGTGTGTAATAGTATAGAATTGATATTATATACCGGACCTTAGAGTGGCTGGGCTAACTTAGCAAGGACAGAGAATAGTTAGGGACAGCCAAGGTCAAAGAAGCCAAAAATCAGAATAAGCGAATATACAAAAACCAAGTTACAGAGAAGGAGAAAGGAGAATAGTCAAAACATAGCCAAGGTCAGAACCAGAAATAAACCAGCAATATAACGCACTATAGGGAACATTAATATTGAATCACAACAAGGCAATGATCTAAGCCCTGTGAGCCTTTTTATATTGTAGGTCTTTAATTGAGTTGTCATGTTCCCAAAATGTTTGAATTTGAATGTTTTGACAGGCTGTCTCATGCACATGCACACACCACTATGTGCACGTGCACCTGTTTATGCATGCGCAAACCCTGCCGTGTGTGCACTTGAGACTGAGGAGCTGATCTAAAGGTCTGTGAGGGAGAGGCAGGAACACTCGAGTAGAGCATGCCTGTCACTTCAGTTAGCTCCCCTGAAGTAGGAAGGAATCCTCCCTCGCTGTTTGATTGACAGCCAGGGGGGAGTTCACAAGTTAATTTATAAAAGTGCTACTTTCTTGTAGAAATCAGCACTTTTATAAACTGGGGTTAAATAAAGGTACTCATCATCCATAAAGCACTTCAGTAAGCTGAAGTGCTTTTGAGATGTGGAGAAGTCCTTTAAATATTCCTGCTAACAAACAGGTTAGCACCTAGCAGTTTGTACTGACCCTGTATATTATTTATTTAGTTATAAAATATTTTACCAGGAAAGATACATTGAGATTTCTCTTATTTTTAACTTTGTCCTGAGTCCACTACCACTGCATTGTTACAATACAGTACAATATAATATTAATAATACAAAATAATCAACATCACCATTTGGAGAAAGTTGTTAGTCATAATGGTCTGCCAAATAATCCCTCTTTCCTGTAATGTCTTGTGTACGTTGTTTGTCTACTTTTATATGGTAATTTAATATTGAAATAATTAATGAAGATAAAATTGTTTTATAGTTGTAATTATGTTTATTAAACAATAAAAATATATATATATATAAAAAAAAAAAAAAAATATATATATATATATATATATATGTATTAAGGCAATTTGCCTGGATTTGTGGGAGGTGCTGGTTTGCTATCCCTAGCCTACTTAAGGCACTCCCCTTACCTTGCTCCTTACCATTCGAGGTCAGCATTGAATGAGGATCCACTTCCGGGTTCTCTCAGACGCCATCTTGGGTTCAGTATCCACAAGGTTTTCACCACGTTAGCTGTGTCCAGGAAACTTGTTCAGGCCTTTCCGCCCGTCCAGCTTCTTCTGACTCCGGTCTTCATCGTAGATCGCGTCCCAGGGACTCCTAAACCGTAAGTCAGACCTACATGTCACGCCAGGACCAGTTCCCACGGCGTACGGTACAGCATGGGTCCTTGCATGACGTTTTTTTCCCTGGTTATGACACAAATGTTTCAAGCCGTTCGCGGGCTTTTTCATTCATACAGTCATTCGGCTGAACAAATTACTCGTTCAATAGTCATTTCGCATACCAACTATTTCATGTTACATTGAAACGAATTATCACTCGGTTGTTTTTGCCGTTCGGCAATTTTCACATACGCTCAAACGCGCTTTCGGTTCGCATAAATTCATACGGTTAAACTATTCTAACTTCGGTGTTTCCCTCACATTTGTTTTCGGCTTTATTTCTATGTATTACGTATAATCCTTTCATGAATTATATTCACCATTTCATGTGTATATAACGTTCGGTTAAGAATTGCTTGTTTAAATATATTATTTCTATTACTTTTAAATATTGTCAGTATTGTATTACGTCCATACAAATCAAGTCCACTTATCTGTATAGACCATTTGACTCCCACGCTTTCAGGGGTCTGCATTACTTATCCATTCATACAAATGGACTCAGCCTATGTTACAGGCCTCACTTCTGTGTTATTACTACAACACATACAAAAGGATACAGGTTCATTTAAGCAATAATTCTCGGGTTGATACGTCTTTTCAATACAAATATAGCATATAGATATACATCACTTTACATCATTTTAAATCATTTTGGGTATCCCTGCCTTTGGTTATTCTGCTACATATCATACATAACACTGTGTAAAATAGGCCATGACCTATAAAACCAGCTACATTTCTGTACAGATCATTGAACTCCCACGCCAGGAGTTTTAAAATTATCCATTTCATTTCAATTCACTCAGCCTATATTCCAGGCCTCATTTCTCTGCCATGACGATGACACATAAGGCTTAATTCCTTTTTCATGCATACTCGGGTTGAATCACACGTACTGATCCAACCAATCATACGTTTCCTGCACAGTCATATACATATGTATATAACCTACATTTCATGTTTTCCTATACACACCATTATCACATAACACATAGATTGTTTGTACATAAGCCACGGCCTCCCTCAGATGTCTTATTCAAGCATGCAAACATTTCTGAGCCACTCATATCTATTCACATGGTATCAACATAATTTTAAAACATTGCTGCTACAGGCTATAAGTCTGTTCTTTTCACACTCCACACTCATCATACTACTCTCTTTTACCCATTTTTAGGCTGTCAAGCTTATATATTTGCTCCACACGGTTTATTCCTGTGATTTGTCATACTACCAGGTACGTACACCTGCTCATATGGTATTCTACCATACATTTCATTTCGTCCCCCTAGTTTAGAGTACTGGCAATAGGGTCACAGGATTCCCAATAGGTATTTACCCCGTCTTGGCAGTCGCCATCAGTTAGTGGTCCCGCGAGGCCAACACCCCGCCTCAAACGTTCCAGAGGCAAACACCCATCGGGCCACACGTTAGCTAGCCGCCTCGCATGTTGCATAGAGAGGGCCTCACCTGTCACTCCCTTCCCCTGTTTTCTGTCGTACAGTCACCCAGAGGCCTAAAACTCCTGCCACTACATCAAGTGGCCTCAATAACCCCTCGGGCCAACGCATAGATAGAGCCTCTCAAGCTGCTTGGCAATTAGCAGGGCCTCACCTGTCACCAAACAAGTATAATACTTTCGCCATCCTCCCTAGCTAGCCTGCCAGTACAATTTAGTGGTTCCATATACTAATTAATTGTTTTATTTATAGTATGTCTCAGGAAGGGGTAGAGGAATTCTCCCTGCCTAGCACCCCGGCTAGAGCTGTCACTCCCACACAAGGAGGAGAACTAGCTAGTCCAACATCAATCAGATCCTGGACGATCCCTCGTATAACCACGGAATTAAGGAGACGACAAATCCCCTACCCCGCTACAGCAAGGAAGGCAGAACTTTTCAAACTGCTACGCACATCGACTAATAACATGGATGCCGGGGAAGGATCTAGCCAGTCCAACCCAGGAGACATACATGCCATGTTATCCTCACTCATGGCATCCATGAGCAAGGTCAACTCCAGGCTGGAGAAACTTGAGTCGGTCACCACGGCACTCACTCTAGCAGGGCCACCCGCTGCTGCGGTACAAACACCAGCCTTGCCATTAGTCGCTCCAGCCAGCACCCTGGATGACCAGGAAGTTAGCCCGGCCCACATGATACCTGAGCACATTAAAAGGGATATCCTGGAAGGTAAAGACGTCAACCTGGCTTCCCTGTTGATTGCCTCCCAGGATATTGTGGAACATAAGACGTATGCTTAGGATGATGTATCTGTTATTGTCAGATCTAGGGATGCCCGCCTGAACAGAAAACTGACTATCCCTGAATTTATACTAGCGTTTGGTATTTACAGGGATGTCATCTGTGCGGTATATCCCAATAGAAGAAAGGAGTTTGATCTCTATATGCACAAGCTGGTAGACCTGGGCAACAAATATGGTGGTTCGGCATTCTATGACTACCATAGGTCTTTTTCTGCAAAAGTGTCTGGAGCCTTCTCCCAGTACGGAACACGATCCAACTGGGGAAGGATTGATACCGTCTTATTTTGCAGACACTTTGCAGGTCTAAGAACACCAGCTTGTGCATACTGCTCCTCCATAGCCCATACTACAAATTTTTGTCCCAAGACGGACATGCCTCCACGCAAGGAGCTAGTTCCTCTGGGGATCCAGGGAAATTATCAAAAGACAAATTGCCCAATCAAGTTTCTGGGCAAGTCCCAGATATGTAATAATTTCAATGTTGGGTCTTGTAATTACAGTGGATGTAGACTATTGCATGTCTGTTCAAAATGTTTTAGGGCACATGCACAGACCATGTGTCCAAATAAAATGTATTCCAAGCCTTACCTTACGTCCATTAATATGCCAGTATTCGCAGCATTGATGTCTCAACACCCATCTAGACACCTGGTAGACTTTCTTATTTCTGGTTTAACAGAAGGCTTCCACACAGGTATCCTACACATACCTGCTGGAACTCTGGAATGCCCTAACCTACAATCCGCCCAACACAACCCCACAGTGGTTGACACCCTCATAGCCCAAGAAGTGGATGAGGGCTTTGTATTGGGGCCTTTTAGAACTCCTCCATTCACAGAATGGCGCACCAACCCCATTGGTATTGTCACAGCGAAATCTTCCCAAAAACAGAGACACATCATTGACTTATTGGCTCCCCACTCATCGGCCAACCCCAGTCTTAATTCCCTCATACCCTCTGAGGAATTCTCTCTGCAATACACCACCACAGATTACGCCATTACAGCTATCATACAAGCAGGGGTTGGAGCCTGGCTCAGTAAGACCGACATTACTAACGCCTTCAAATTACTCCCTATCCACCCCACACTGTGGCACCTGCATGGCATCAAGTGGTCCGGGAACTACTATTTTTTTCTCCCGGTTAACTTTTGGGTCCAAAAGTAGCCCAGCTATTTTTGACACATTTGCTGAAGCATTATGCTGGTTACTATTGAACATAGCCAGATGCCCTACGGTATTACATTACTTGGACGATTTCCTACTGGTCGAGGAGAATACTTCGCCTCCCACTAGTCTCAAAGCTACCACTAAGCTGTTTGAGCAACTAGGTGTACCCATCTCCCCAAAGAAAACAGAAGGGCCAGACACGGTTATCACTTTTCTGGGTATCCAATTAGACTCTGCCACAATGCAAGCAAGCCTACCATACGATAAGATAGAGAATATTCTCACTTACATAAACAACTACCTACAGCTCGGCACTTGCAACCGCAAAGAGCTACAGTCCCTACTAAATTTTGCTATGCGCATCATACCTCAAGGCCGCTCCTTTATCTCACGATTATTGCATCTTTTCCCACTTTTCCTACATGACACGCACAGGTTGTCCTTAGATGCCCAAGCTACGGCAGATCTAAACATGTGGAAAAGATTTTTAACCACTTGGAATGGTAAAAGTATGTTCCTCCCTCAATTGACTGAATCATCTCCTACCATTTGGTCAGATGCGGCATCTACCACTGGTTTTGCATCAATTTTTGGGAACGAATGGCTTTGGGGCAGCTGGCCTTCAGCAGTTCAGGATTTGGAAGGTTTTTCCACTACCTCAGCTCTTTTTGAGATCTACCCCATAGTGGCGGCTGCCGTAGCATGGGGTCATTTATGGGCTAATATGCCAGTGCGTTGTTACTCAGACAACCAGGCAACCTGTCACATCATCAACAAAGGTCATTCCAAATCTCTTACGATCATGAGATTTCTGAGGAAACTCACTTGGTTGGCAGCTTGTCATAATTTCTTCCTATATTGTTTCCATGTGCCAGGTGTATATAACACAGCTGCTGACAATTTGTCTCGTTTTAAATTTCAGGAGTTTCATCAAGCACTCCCGATAGCAGCACCCACAGCCACCATCACTCCAACTCATACTGGACTAGATGTCATCATGCAGCATAGCAGGACATTGTCCCAATACAAACAAACATACAACAGGGCTTTCACACTATTCAAACGATTCCTTCTCGAACACATCATCATACAACCATTTGTTATGACATCTTTTCTGGGGTTTGCTTCCTTTTGCCACCTTAAACTCAAAATGTCATATAACACCATCAAACTCTATCTCACTGGCATTCAACACCACATGCTAATCTTACACCCAAATAACAACAGTTTCATGGCCTCTCACCAAATTAAGACCATACTCCGAGGTATTCAAAAATCAGAACCCACACATATGGCCCAGAGGCTACCCATAGATAACCATATCTTCAAAGCATTATCTAACCTACTTGACTTAAAACCGTTTGACACTAATACAAATTCTATCATCAAAACAGCAATATACATCGCTTTCTATGGATTTCTACGACCTAGAGAATTCACTACAACCTCCACGACCCAAACCACTCCATTCCTCCTCTATTCCCACTTGACAAAACATATGGATCATTACATCCTGTCTTTACCTCACTCCAAAACCAGTCAGCACATACCCGTAAACATTCCGTACTATCCCACGCACAACAGATGGTGTCCCATCAAGGTTCTTGATGCCTACATACAGCACCATCACTTACTGCCCTCGCAACCGTTATTACAACTACGAGGTGTAGTACTCACCACTACAACCTTCATGACCTATGTCAGGTCCTTGCTCACACAACTGGGCCTCAACACAAACAAATACTCAGGACACTCCTTTCGTATAGGAGCCGCGTCCACAGCCTCCAGTGTCAACATCCCAACTCATGTTATCAAAACACTGGGGCGCTGGAAGTCATCCGCTTACTCACGGTACATACCGAACCCAGTACAAGAATTAAGGGATGCTTTCATAAACATGTCTGGTTGATAAAATGTATATGTATTGGTTGTCTGTTAATAAATTTGATTACTTAATTTTTGCCCTCTTCTTTCTCAGGCCTACCTCATCGTCGGTTTCGGCACACCACAACCAACTTGCTCCTTTTATTATCCTACGCTTATTCGTGGTATTTCACACTGTACCATCTTAAGCACCTAACACAAGTATTAAGGCAATTTGCCTGGATTTGTGGGAGGTGCTGGTTTGCTATCCCTAGCCTACTTAAGGCACTCCCCTTACCTTGCTCCTTACCGTTCGAGGTCAGCGTTGAATGACTCTCCCACCACAACACTTTTAACATTTATTTCCTTTCTATTTCTTTCCTGGGTAGGCCCTCTTCTTTCTCAGGCCTACCTCATCATCGGTTTCGGCACACCACAACCGACTTGCTCCTTTTATTATCCTACGCTTATTCATGGTATTTCACACTGTACTATCTTAAGCACCTAACACAAATATAAATTAATATTAATACACAACGTATTTCAATTTAACAGAACAGGTAAGAAATATAAACAACCATGATTGCAGGTCCAATCTGGTTTGAGATATGTAGAGAGGAAGCTCTTATTATAATAATTGTGGAAAATAATGATTGCACCGCTTTCTTTTTCAGGAGAGCATTCTGCTCAAGTAGGGTGGGAGTTTCCCAGAAAATACCTTCTTCATAATTAGCATTTCCACCCCTTGAAAGTCATCTCTGCACTTTTTCTTCTAGTTCTACAATATCTCATCTTTAAAACTGGTGCTGAAAATTGCACCACATATTCAAGGTGGGTCTTATACTATATAGTGACTAATATTTTAATCTTGTTAATCAATACCTATTTTCATGCAAAACAGCACCTTACTAATCTTTACAATGTTGCCTAGTTTGCTATCTATAATTGTACCGTTTCATGTAATGTTATCTCTACCTTAACCCGGTTTACTGTATACGTTGCATGTGTGTTCCTGATTCCAAAATGCATGACTTTACATTTATCTGAATTGAACTTCATCTGCCACTTGTCTGCCCCAATATACCCAAATTCCTCTGCAGAGAAGCTGAGAACCTCATTGTGTGCCATTTGCAAACACCGACACATGACCTTCAATGCCCACTTCAAGATTATTTATAAACAGATTAAAGAGAAGTGGATACAGCACAGAAACCTCAGGCTAACAATTTTTGTCCAGTATGAAAAAAAATCTGTTTACGACTACTTTCTACTTTCTACAACTACTTTATGTCATTTTCTTTAAGTCATTGTTCTATCCAAGAACACGATTTTCATCTAAACTGGCTGATTTTAGTTTCGATAGTAGCCTTTATTATGGAACTGTATCAAATGTCAAAGTAAAATCCAAGAAGATCACATCAACTTGAACAAACCAACCTATATTTCTACTAAATACTTCATACAATGCAATTATGTAAATTTAGCTTCGGGGCACACTACGGTGGTCTGTATACAAAGTAGTACTCAGAAATATAGCAATTGTCCACCATGTAGCTTAAATGCAGACTATCTAACTACATTGGAGGACAATTATGAAGCGAGAGGAGAGCTACATTCATCACTGGGAACATGTTTAGCTGCACAAACCTCAGTTGCTGTATGTGGCCATGGGGATATGACTGCAGAGGAAGATGAGGCATCTGGTATTGCAGAAAATGAGGACCCAGGGATAAACAGGGGAACCTTGTACTGGATGGGTTTGCTATTAGTGGTATTCTTGTATTAACACCCCATATAATGAAACCAACATCACCTTTTAGGGACAGTTTGTCTATTATACCGAGTGTTAAGAGCAGGGTATCTGCCACTCTGCAGACTGCTAAAATTCTACAGCAGCAAGATTGTGATAAAGTACTGAAACAGCTTGTTAAGTTAAGATCCCTTTTTCTCCCATATGACTGCAAAATAGATGTAATGTCCAACTTTGAATCTGCAGTCAAAAAATGTATGCTCTCTCCTAAAATGTGGGCACCAAGCAGCTTGTTTGCAGGCTCACCCATAAATGGGCCATTAATCAAGATGAGGATTGGTTCAAAGAGGACAAATGGGTGACAGAAGGAGACAGGCTTAGAGCAATCTCCAAACTGATAACAGGAGAGAGAGATTTAGACAGTCACTCACTTGCTGAAATGAAGGTAGACTTACAGGATGATCCTTGGGTTTTGCCTCTAAATTTGAAGTTTACTGACTAACCCATCGCATACCACCAGACCAAAGCCCTCCTGATCTTCTCCAATATATGATAAAATGATTTACTTATTTAGATCCCGGAATGCATAGGATAGCAGAGGAAAAAGGCACTCTGGAAGGACTTGTAACTATTATTGGAAAACCTAGGCAAAATTTAATTAGGAAAGTTGTTATTACGCCACAAGGTGGCAATTATGGTTACTAATAAAGTGAAGCAAAATCTCTTAGAGATTCCATTCAGAGGGACTTGTTATTATTGCTACAGAAGTGGTCATAGACACATTGATTTTGCAAAGGCAAAGAGCGATCAAAGGATGACTGAGGGATGGCAGGTTAATCCTGCTCTCTCAAGGCCTTTCAAACATAGAATTGGTCTGAAAAACCTATGAAAAGATTGACCAAAATAAACTCCCAGATAAAACAGGTCATTGATTGCAAAATGCTGGATTCAAACTACTGTCACAACCTGTTCCTATCTGCGGTCACTTCTGACCTTGGCTTCTGATATCCAGTACACTTTTTTACAATTCTTGTTTAGTTTTTCTTGGTTTTTCTGGTTTTCTCTTCTATGTTTGGTTTTCTTTATGCTGGATTTTCTGGGTCCATTCCTTAATTCCGTTCCTGGAATTCCCAGTCTCCTGAATTCTTTTAAACCTTTGTTTTTTTGTTAGTGTTCCCTGCTAGCAGTGGTCTCATTCCTCTGCTTGTTTTCTTGCAGGTTAGTACTGTGTGTGTTTTATTGTTGCACTTTTAGTCATGCATATCTAGGAAGTTAAGACGCACCATAATTACTTTGTACTTTGGCGCAGTGGTAGGCTGCATACATCTTGACTATTTATGTATGTCTAAATCTCCAAGTGTAATACATATATAGTACTTAGTTATGTCTCCTCTTGTTTTGCCTTGTATCTCTTTTTATTTTGTTTTATTTTGTCTTGTATTCCCAGTTCATGTACTGCACTGCCCTGCCCTGTCCATGCCCTGTTTTGTTTCCCTCATGTATTGTGTTCATGTTCTGGGTTCTGCTTTCTGTCTCCTGACCACCACCCATGATAGCTAGACACTTCAAATTAGCATTTTGGGAGTGGCTATCAAAGCTGTCCAATTAATGAAATAGTGATAACAATCTTACAAGTCCCTAGAGCTTTTAACAATTTTTCAAAGGAATTTGACACAGGCCCTACTTGTATACATAGGGACAGTGCTTATACCACCAAAGTATTTGCACGTTTGAAATCTTGGTAATCTGGTTGCATGGGGATCAAAGCACCCCCCTCTCCCCCAGGCAGCAAAGGTAAAAGGTCATTTAAACACGCATTCAAATGTACAAGTGAATACTTAGATGGAGATCAATGGAATTTACATGTAAAGGATATTGAGATAGAGCAAGCATATGAGGAGCACTTCACATGCAAAAAAATAATTAGTCTAATAGCAAAGCTTGTTGATAAAGTTTCAGAAGTGCCAGATTTAAAAGAACAGAATAGGTATTCTAATCTTTCTCTTTTATTACAGAACCATCAACCACTTCAAAGTGGTTATTCTGTAAAAGAAGGGTTGTTATGTTTCAGTAATTCTAATGGCTAACAACCAAGATTTCTTTTTACTGCCTCACACTGTTTACAGAGACCCATTACACAAAAGAAACATGCTTTCATGTGTCACATTGGACAGAGTGCATTAGACGATCACCTTAGACTGAAATCTTATTGTCCTGAAATAACAAATTCAGCTCTATATTGCTTTCAGGAATGCCTTATTTGTGCCCAAGTATGTACATGCCCTAAGGGACAAAGGCTTATGCATCAGAGAGTGCCAGTTTCAGACAGAAGTATATACAAAATGATTTCATAGGTGCACTTACACTGTCCAAGGGAGGTCCAAAATATGGCCTCAACAAATTGTAAAATGTTATCTGCTCTTTAAACTCTGTTTGAAAAGGGGGATAGGCTGAATAATGATTAAACATTTTATCAAAATTCTCCCTGGGATGCAAATTGGGAAGAGCCCTATGTAATCATAGAAACATTGGACATAACTGTTTTAAAATGCATGGGGCTATCTAAGTGGGTCCATGTAGACCAATGTAAATTATACAAAGGGGCTTGTTCCCCAGATACAGAGTTATCTGCTAAGAACTGATGCTCCTTCTTGATCTCTTACAGATTTTTCCAAAAGTACCGAGATATGGATGTCACTCAACATTCTGATACTCACCTGGAAATTGATGGAACAGCTTGCCACAGGCCAAAGCAACAACAGCTTTATCTATGCAAACACAGCTCCATCTACCAAATACTTAACAGAGAGTGGTTCCCAATTAAACACTACCCTTTAAGTAGACACCAAAGAGGGAACAATAAAAATGGAAATGAAGAACATTGGGAATGTATATGGACTGGTTGAGGAAAATGGGAATGTATGTCTGAGGGAGGAAATATTAATATCAAACAAAATGTCACTAACCCTACATATAGTTTAAACAGCAAGAGAGTATAGTATAACACAAATTATAGTGGGTACATTTAATTAAAAGGGAATAAATTGGGGAAATAATATAGAACACAACAAGGGTGGGAAAGTGAAGGTCTTGTTGAATGTAGAGGAGGAGATAGAGCCTTCAACGCAGGCTCCTCCTTTCACCTCTGTTCATACAACTCCTTCACTAATGGATAATGAGAGCAGACCTGAGTGTCAGGAGATTAGAGTGGTCTCTAGTGGTCATTTCAAAATCCGTTCACTGAGACCTACCCCTATATTCAGGAATGTTACTTTCCAACTGATTAGACTAACACACTTTAAGAACTGTTCTCGAGTCACATCCATTATTGAAAAGGCTTCTTGTCAGATAGGTGACAAGAAGCAAGACTACGAATAGGAGGGATGTCTTGGGTACAGTTCTGGGAGGTGTGGGCACCGGGTTGGGTTTCAATTCAACTGACATATCTAGTATGACTAAAACACTCCAGTCTGATGATCTGTTAAATACAAACTCAGAGAACCATCAATACTTTAATGGAGGATTGGACACCGAAGGTAATAAAGACACATAGTTTAGCAAGATTTAGCAAGCACACAGAAGAAATATTGTCAAGGGATTGTGTAAGTTCAATTCACATAGAAAACCAATCTATCTAAGATCACGGCGCAAACCTTAGATGAAATAGATTTGCCTATGATCATAGAGATCTGTGGATCAATAGTGATGATATGTCAGTGTAATACCTGTAGGGCCATTTCACTGGTGCCAGCTAGTAGTATTTGTAATTAATACACAACACTTAACTTGACAGTACCTTTATTACTTACTATCAATAGTGATGTCACGAACACGAAATTTTCGGTTGGCGAACGCGAACTTCCGCAAATGTTCGCGAACCGGCGAACTGCGCGAACCGCCATAGACTTCAATGGGCAGGCGAATTTTAAAACACACAGGGACTCTTTCTGGCCACAATAGTGATGGAAAAGTTGTTTCAAGGGGACTAACACCTGGACTGTGGCATGCCGGAGGGGGATCCATGGCAAAACTCCCATGGAAAATTACACAGTTGATACAGAGTCTGGTTTTAATCCATAAAGGGCAGAAATCACCTAACATTCCTAAATCACAATGAATATGGATTGACACCTGACATATGACATATTGACACCTTGACATATGGATTGACACCTGTCCTCAGAGCCCCTGATGCACACGGACACAGAGCAGAATAGGGACTGGTCCCCCTACATAGGGTCACTTGGCAGATATGGATTGACACCTGTCCTAAGGATCCCTGATACACACTGACACAGAGCAGAATAGAGGACTGTTCCTCCTACATAGGGTCACTTGGCAGATATGGATTGACACTTGTCCTCAGAGACCATGATACACACTGACACAGAGCAGAATAGAGACTGTTCCCCCTACATAGGGTCACTTGGCAGATATGGATTGACACCTGTCCTAAGGATCCCTGATACACACTGACACAGAGCAGCATAGGGACTGTTCCACCTACATCGGGTCACTTGGCAGATATGGATTGACACCTGTCCTCAGAGACCATGATACACACTGACACAGAGCAGAATAGGGACTGTTCCCCCTACATCGGGTCACTTGTTACAAACTGCTATTTGTAACTGTCCCTTTAAATGGCAAATTGCCCTGCTTCCCTGGGTTGTGGAGAAGCCTATTTGCCAGCCTCCTCCCGCATGACTATGGCCCCTGGGAGATTGTGAAAATGTATGCACTTTTATTTGGTGTGTATGGCCCTTTAATACTGTCGGTGGGCATATTGGGGCTTATGCACTCTTTATGTTACTGGTGCTGGCCCTTTAAACACCTTTTTTTGGGACATCAGGAAGATTGGGACACTGCCCCTTTAAGGCCGTGTCCCCAGACTTGTTGGGGACACTGCCCCTTTAAGACGGTGTCCCCTGTGTCCCCAGACCTGGTGCAAACCCTTTGTGCCTGCCTGGCTATTTCCCACTTGGTTCAGTAAATGGGGCTTACTGAACCAAGTACCACACAGGCAGACCACCCAGAAGTGCAAGTGTGCAGGCAATTTACCTCCCAGAAGCTGCGGTTAACCATTAATTGACTATTCTGGGAGGTCTTTGTTCGTTTGACGAACACGTGGCGGCGGCCATCTTTGATCATTCGACGAGGTCAGCGGTATGTGTAGCCAAATTCATGGAACTAAAATCGGCTACACATTTCCGCGAACACCGCTGAGCTCTACCTTCACCCCTACTGGTTTTACAGCTGCAGAGACTAAGTCCCATTTGGCGATGGAACTTAGTCGTTTTTTCAGCCTGAAATAGACCGCACAGCCCAAATCTATGGAACTGTTTTGGGCAGGAAAATGTGCTTGCGGTCGGTCATAAAGGGACCTTCAGCTAACTTTTTAACCCCTGGATGGATTTGGCTGATTTCCAAATATGTAATTGTTATGAAGATGGGAAGTTTTAAAGTTACAGTGTACGGCTAAAAACTGTATTTTTACTGCCTGTGTTTAATTATGTTAATCTCCCAAACGTCATTTCGTTCAAAGTGGAGAGAATGTTAAAAAAATATATTTTTGTTCGGAGTGTAAGAAATGCTTTTCAGCCGCTTCTAATCTTAAGCATCATTTGAGGAGCCATACAGGAGAGAAACCTTATTTGTGGTGTGTTTAGTATTGTTCTGATCAGTTTAATACCTTCCGCGTCTCCTATCAGTGGACGTGTATATGGCAGCCATTTTAGGAACCGTACACCTGGGACCCGAGCAAGGTCACCTCGTTCAACAGGCGACAACATTTGTCCCTGGAAAACTATCCTGGACATTGTGTACAATTTGTATGGATATGGCAGTGATTTCTGTAACAGGGAGATGGAAGAAGATGCTTGGTCGGTCCTCTTACTGCTAATTTTGGGCACTGCGCGGTCAAGCAAATGTGACACCAGATAGGAGTGGTGTGTTTAGTACTATTTTTATCAGTTTAATACCTTCCGCGTCTCCTATCAGTGGACGTGTACATGGCAGTGATTTCTGTAACAGGAAGATGGAAGAAGATGCTTGGTCGGTCCTCTTACTGCAAATTTTGGGCACTGCGCGGTCAAGCTAATGTGACACCAGATAGGAGTGGTGTGTTTAGTACTATTTTTATCAGTTTAATACCTTCCGCGTCTCCTATCAGTGGACGTGTACACGGCATTGATTTTTGTAACAGGGAGATGGAAGAAGAGGCTTGGTCGGTCCTCTTACTGCAAATTTGGGGCACTGCGCGGTCAAGCTAATGTGACACCAGATAGGAGTGGTGTGTTTAGTACTATTTTTATCAGTTTAATACCTTCCGCGTCTCCTATCAGTGGACGTGTATATGGCAGCCATTTTAGGAACCGTACACCTGGGACCCGAGCAAGGTCACCTCGTTCAACAGGCTTGCAGCGTATCCTCCAGGAAGAAGAGCCTGAACCCTTACCGGCTGCACGTGTCTTACCTGTACATGGAAAGCTGCTGTGGTTCCTTGATGAGCCAGCTGCCCGTGAGTTAACATGTCCCGTGGAGAAGCACTCTGTCCTGTAAAGCCTCACCAAAAAAAAGGAGTGGTGTGTTTAGTATTGTTCTGATCAGTTTAATACCTTCCGCGTCTCCTATCAGTGGACGTGTATATGTCATCCATTTTAGGAACCGTACACCTGGGACCCGAGCAAGGTCACCTCGTTCAACAGGCAACAACATTTGTCCCTGGAAAACTATCCTGGACATTCTGTACAATTTGTATGGATATGGCAGTGATTTCTGTAACAGGGAGATGGAAGAAGAGGCTTGGTCGGTCCTCTTACTGCAAATTTGGGGCACTCCGCGGTCAAGCTAATGTGACACCAGATAGGAGTGGTGTGTTTAGTACTATTTTTATCAGTTTAATACCTTCCGCGTCTCCTATCAGTGGACGTGTACACGGCATTGATTTTTGTAACAGGGAGATGGAAGAAGAGGCTTGGTCGGTCCTCTTACTGCAAATTTGGGGCACTGCGCGGTCAAGCTAATGCGACACCAGATAGGAGTGGTGTGTTTAGTACTATTTTTATCAGTTTAATACCTTCCGCGTCTCCTATCAGTGGACGTGTACATGGCAGTGATTTCTGTAACAGGGAGATGGAAGAAGATGCTTGGTCGGTCCTCTTACTGCAAATTTTGGGCACTGCGCGGTCAAGCTAATGTGACACCAGATAGGAGTGGTGCGTTTAGTACTATTTTTATCAGTTTAATACCTTCCGCGTCTCCTATCAGTGGACGTGTACATGGCAGTGATTTCTGTAACAGGGAGATGGAAGAAGATGCTTGGTCGGTCCTCTTACTTCAAATTTTGGGCACTGCGTGGTCAAGCTAATGTGCCACCAGATAGGAGTGGTGTGTTTAGTACTATTTTTACCAGTTTAATACCTTCTGCGTCTCCTATCAGTGGACGTGTACATGGGAGTGATTTCTGTAACAGGGAGATGGAAGAAGATGCTTGGTCGGTCCTCTTACTGCAAATTTTGGGCACTGCGCGGTCAAGCTAATGTGACACCAGATAGGAGTGGTGTGTTTAGTACTATTTTTATCAGTTTAATACCTTCCGCGTCTGCTATCAGTGGACGTGTACACGGCAGTGATTTCTGTAACAGGGAGATGGAAGAAGATGCTTGGTCGGTCCTCCTAACTGGAGACTGTGTTGCTGTACGGGTGGCAGGTGGAGCCATTTATAAAGTACCCACTGCTTTGCAGACCAGGTATCAGTGGTCAGAGGGACCCTTGCCCCAACACTGTGTGCCAGACATGCCATTACTTCCTTTTGCACAGTCGAGTACAGGTTGGGGATTGCCTTTTGTGAAAAGAAATTTCGGCCGGGTACCTTCCACTGCGGTGTCCCAATAGCTACAAATTTTTGGAACGCCTCAGACTCCACCAGATTGTATGGTAAAAGCTGGCGGCTAATAGTTCAGACAAGCCAGGTGTCAGACGCCGAGCAAGGGGGTGACTTTCTGACGCTTGCAGACAACTAACTGCTATTCAATCTATAACAGTGAAAAAAAGTTTTGAAGCCACAGTGCAGCACCAGAGGGCCTAAAAATTAGGCATGTACACATGCCTGAAAAATTCGGTATTGTTGCAGCCGCTGCTGTAGCAGCAGCCAGAAAAATTGATGTTTGTTTCACAGGCAGAAAGTGCCCTAAAACATGGCGGCTTGAACCCTAGTTGGTGGCGGATAAGTCACGCAAGTCAACTGGCATTCAGAGCTAAAATACAGCAGCGTGTGGACCATTTTTAGCCCAAGGCAGCTCATCTCATCAGGCCTTTTTTACATACAGTCACTTGGCAGATATGGATTGAC
>OW240913.1:247154145-247614665 GCA_933207985.1 Pelobates cultripes | reverse complement strand
TAGGGGATCCTGATACACACTGACACAGAGCAGAATAGGGACTGTTCCTCCCATTGGGTCACTTGGCAGATATGGATTGACACCTGTCCTCAGAGACCATGATACACACTGACACAGAGCAGAATAGAGACTGTTCCCCCTACATAGGGTCACTTGGCAGATATGGATTGACACTGTCCACAAGGACAAGTTGCAGGCTTCCTGGCAGGGCCCATACAAGGTGGTAGAGCAGGTTTGTGATACCACCTTTGTGATCGGTGTGGTCACAGGCACGGGAGGCAAGCGCATGCTCCATGTGAACAACCTCAGACGCCTATCCTATGCCCCGGATAGACGAGCTCCTAGACAAAATGGCCAGAGGCCAGTACCTCACCACAATAGATCTGTGCAAGGGGTACTGGCAAATTCCATTAGCCGAGGACGCCATGCACAAGTCGGCATTTGTCACCTTGTTTGGCCTGTATCAGTTTAAGATCATGCCATTCGGGATGAAGAATGCCCCGGCTAACTTTCAGAGGATGGTAGATCGGCTACTGGATGGGTTTCAGGAGTATGCCTGCGCCTACTTGGATGATATAGCTATTTTTAGCTGCTCCTGGCCCCAACACCTGACCCACATAGGAGCCGTACTAGACCGGATTAGGGAGGCCGGACTGACCCTAAAGCCCAGTAAGTGCCATATAGGAACGTGTAAAAACCTCACCAAGATAGTAGTATGGGCCCCAGAGTGTGAACAGGCCTTCCAACAGCTCAAGACGGCGCTCATTAAATCATCTGTACTTTCTGCTACTGATCCAACTAAACGCTTTCTCGTCCATACAGACGCTTCTATGTTTGGATTGGGAGCATTACTGAGCCAAGTCGGAGCGGATGGCGGCGAGCAACCCGGGGCTTATCTAAGCCGGAAACTTTTGCCCAGGGAAGTAGATACACTGCCATTGAAAAGGAGTGCCTGGCGGTGGTGTGGGCCCTCAAAAAGCTGCAACCTTACTTGTATGGACAACCATTTACCTTACTCACAGATCACAACAAATTTGGGGCACTGCGCGTGCAATCTAATGTGCCACCAGATAGGAGTGGTGTGTTTAGTACTATTGTTATCAGTTTAATCACTGTTACGTCCCCTATCCGCTGATGTGGAGCAAGACGCAGCAGCAGAAGAGGACTCAGCCGAGGAGGTTATGGAAAAGGATGGAGTAGGAGGAGTAGAGGAGGTGGCAGCAGGCCTGCCTGCAAGTCGTGGCGTGTGTCACCAACTCCTCTGCAGAGCCACGCATTCCATGCTTGGCAGCCGTCAGCAGGTTTGCCCAATGCGCAGTGTAGTTGATATACCTGCCCTGACCATGCTTTACAGACCAGGTATCAGTGGTCAGATGGACCCTTGCCCCAACACTGTGTGCCAGACATGCCATTATTTCCTTTTGCACAATCGAGTACAGGTTGGGGATTGCCTTTGTGAAAATAAATTTCGTCCGGGTACCAGTGAGTGAGTGGTGGCACTGGGCACAGTGTCCACTGTGAGCCTGACACACCTGCTGGCAGACAACTAACTGCTATTCAATCTATAACAGTGAAAAAAGTTTTTTGTTTTTAAATGCAAGCTATTATGACACCAGATATGAGTGGCACTGTAAACTGGCAGAGTACACGCTGTAGGGCTGACACACCCGCTTTGAGACAACTAACTGCAATTCAATCTATAACAGTGAAAAAAGTTTTTTGTTTTTAAATGCAAGCTATTGTGACACCAGTGAGTGAGTGGTGGCACTGGGCACAGTATCCACTGTGAGCCTGACACACCCGCTGGCAGACAACTAACTGCAATTCAATCTATAACAGTGAAAAAAGTTTTTGGGTTTTAAATGCAAGCCATTGTGACACCAGTGAGTGAGTGGTGGCACTGGGCACAGTATCCACTGTGAGCCTGACACACCCGCTTTGAGACAACTAACTGCTATTCAATCTATAACAGTGGAAAAAGTTTTTAGGTTTTAAATGCAAGCTATTGTGACACCAGTGAGTGAGTGGTGGCACTGGGCACCGTATCCACTGTGAGCTTAACACACCCGCTTTAAGGACACTGACTGCCATTCAATCTATAACAGTGAAAAAAGTTTTTTGTTTTTAAATGCAAGCTATTGTGACACCAGATATGAGTGAGTGGTGGCACTGACTGGGCAAATGGGCACCGTATCCACTGTGAGCCTGACACAGAAGCTGGCAGCAGTGGCAGACAACTAACTGCTATTCAATCTATAACAGTGAAAAAAGTTTTTTGCTTTTAAATGCAAGCTATTGTGACACCAGATATGAATGGTGGCACTGACTGGGCAAATGGGCACAGTATCCACTGTGAGCCTGACACAGAAGCTGGCAGCAGTGGCAGACAACTAACTGCAATTACATTACACAGAAAAAAAAAAAAGCATAACCTAACCCTAACCTAGCTATGCATTTCCCTATCTAATCAACAGCAGCTACACTTTCCCTCCTCTCACTAAGCATGCAGCTTGAGAATGAATGTAAAATGGAAGCCTTCCAGTAGGTGGGAGGGTCTGCTAGGGAGGGTGTGCTGCTAATTGGCTGGAATGTGTCTGCTGACTGTGAGGTACAGGGTCAAAGTTTACTCAATGATGACGAATAGGGGGAGGATCGAACCGCGCATGCGTTCGCCGTCCGCGGCGGACGCGAACACGCTATGTTCGCCGGGAACTGTTCACCGGCGAACCGTTCGGTGCATCACTAACTATCAACATAACCCTGGGTCCCCCATTAATACAGCATGGTATAACTGAGGAATAGGTTGTTCATTAAAAGTAATACAACATTTACAAACCTGTGGTGAACATATTCATAACCGCCAACTTTAACTAACTGAACATTTATTTATGGACATGGCTAGTACTACCTAGTGGAAGAAATACAAAAGCAACTCAGAAGCAATCATCATGGGGTACTGCCATGGAAAATGTATTCATTCACCCATTTATTATTATATTGTGTGTTTTCTGTAGTATGCACTGTTAATCAGGTCCGTATTTGTTGTTGCTTGAAGTCATTGATTGCCTGAGTATATCATCTCCAATATGATATGCAAATGAAATAACTCTATTGAAGTAATGGGCTGTGCGTTCACATAAGTAGGTACACTGTAGGATGTCTCTCTCTTATCTCTGGTGAGTTTTGAGTCTCGTCCACTTCATTGCTGTAGGAGGGATATAATAAATGGGGGGACTGATTAACAGCCAAACTGTATGCCAATGAAGTGTTATTGTTTTCTAATACAGGGATTCAAGCCCCATTATACCCTTAGGCAATATTTGAGTTCTCTGTGAAGCACATGGTGTTTTCACCAGTCAAAACCAGTTAGGTTGGGGGGCGGAGCCTAGCCACCAAAGAGAGAAGCCGCACGACACTGCAGCTCCGATCCAAAAGCGGACAAAATAGCAATTTTCAGGGCCATTCTCTGCTATACCGAGACCCCAGACGTCGGACCCGTACACCTGACAACTATGGGACGTGAAACAAAAAAACCCAAGCAGGATCAACCTCACCTTGGGATGAACATCGGTGAAATGTGGCGCCTGCACATGGCCCTGTCGGGCAGTTGCTCTGATTTTTCAGACGACCTGGCCTCGGAAGAGGAAGAGATACCTGAACTCACGCCGGCTAAACCCCCGCCGACGAAACCGGACACATCCCCGGTCACACTATCGGCGCTAAAGGGTCTCCTTGCCGACCTACAGACCACCCTGCAAGCTGACATTGCCACAATCAGGGGAGGGCTGCAGGAACTAACAGGCCGAATCGACAAGCTAGAAACCACCACTCACCAGGACTCCCAGCATATACAGGCGCTGGAGAAAGTGGTGCAGGACCTCCAGCGGCAGAACCAGACCCACGAATGCCGCTTTGCAACCCTAGAAGATCTACGGCGGAGGAATAATTTGAAACTCCGGGGGGTGCCCGACGCTGTCCCCGAAGCGGAGCTGCCACACTTGGTGCGGAGAATGATGGGGGATCTACTACCACAAAAACAGGCAAAAGCAACACCCCTGGACGGGCTTTTTCGAATCCTCAAACCAGCCAGAGCCCCACCGTCGACATCAAGTGACCTGAAAATTCAATTCAGGCACGGAACAGACAAGACGGCAATCCTGAAGGCAATCAGGGGTAGGCCAAATTATCGCTTTGAAAACATGGCACTGGAATTCTATAGTGACTTGTCCGGCAGCACAATGGCCTGGCGGAGGTCGCTCAAGCCCCTTACATCCTTGCTCCAACAGCGCAACATAGATTACCGCTGGCGAATGCCCCGCATGCTCCAGATCATACACGGAGAGACCACACACCAAATCCAGGAACTACGAGAGGCAGGCACACTCCTGAGGGATTTGGGACTACCGCAGGACATTCTAGTCAACCCTCAGCAACAACCTGAGCCCAGACACAAGCATACCTGGGACCCAAGCAAAATTGCCCCGTTTACACCACGACGCAACACCGGGGAACCGTATGCTACAGCGACCACATGAAGCATCGAGAGACGTCCTGACCGAGACCGAGGGAGACTGGAATGGCCCCCAAGCTACTTCGCATTGTTAATTTAAGTTAATTTAAGTTTTGTGTTTATCGTTTTAGCTAGACTTGACAAGGCACACCACACTAGGAAATACATCCCACTTATTAGCTCTTTTCCCTTTTTTTTTTTTAGCAAAATGATCGAAATATCTCTTTCCATTTGTGTACGACCCAACTATCTCATGCTTTGCGATGAGATGGAGCTGGCGGTGACCCCAGTCATTCATGATAAGAAGCATAAAGTATGGTATGCCACGACTAACCACATCAGATAGCACTGTAATTGCAGTCACTGAATAACCTTCACATCCTCTGCACACAACCTTGTACATAGTCAATTTGTGGTTAAGCTTTATATGAATAGAGGAAACATCGGAATGTATGATGCCCTGCCTGGTGGCACCTTGTTTTAATGAGAATCTTAGTTAAGCTGGAAACCTTAATGGAATTACATGTTTATCGGTAGTCAGCATTGCATACTCTATCATAACCTGAAACACAAACCTTCTGTCTTATCTACTGCATGTCACGACTACTTAGTCCAGCAGTTGCTGTATAAAATGTATGCCTCTCACTTATACATAGCCAAGCATAACCAGGACGATGTCTAGATATTAAAGCGATGACACGCTACTTAAATATTAAGCCACTGTTATTAATCGACAAAGTAATGTAATGAGACAGACGTAGTTGCATAGCTTCAACTTTGCTACCTTTCATCTATTATTCATAAAAGTGTGCTGTCAAAAATTATCTAAATGTAGATATATATACTCACCCACTGCTTACTATAACGTATTCACTATGAAGTAAGCTTAAGCCTGTTTAAATTCAAAGATGTTCTTACATTGTCTAAGCCTGTCTCAAAACTACCAAGTTGTTGAATCTGACTGACAAACCTCATAATAATTTAACATATAAAATGTGCACGTATCACCATATACCCTATTGTTACAATTGTTACTTGAAAAGCATGAGGAATGCCGTTGGGGTACCACATGCTCATTTGTTATACCTTCATGCACTACAAAAATAAAGAATTAAAAAAAAAAAAAAACAGTTAGGTTGTTCGTAAACTCCTCCTCCATTCCCTTCCAGTGCAATCCTGCTTCCCCCAGGAGTCACTATGGTTCTGTTAGATCCTACGAGATTAACTGAGGGAGGTGTGTCCAGCAGAAGGATGGGTTAAAAGCCCTGACAATAGCACATTCTCTCTCTTTGAATTTCCTCTCCTCGCCCTCTCTCTCTATTCCCTCTCCCCCTATACACACCCTCTCTCTTATCTTACTCTCAGCAGATGATCAATGGAGTGGTAACTGTATCACGTGTCTATGCCTGTTTCACTATGTTAATTTAATTTACTTTCCATTCACTCAATGGCTAGTTTTGGTAGCAACATTTACTAGCCTATTTCAAATGTATATGTATTGTTTATTTGTTTGATTAGCCTCTTAATAAATATTATTGAATTTCCGAAAGCAAGAAGTGTGGACTCTGACTTTACACTCGGTTTTTAAGTTATTATTTTTAGTTATTAATTTTATTATTAATTCCAAGTTTACTCCTACTGACGAGTAAAGCTTACTTCAACAGTCCTTTAAAACATTTCCCAATCACAAATCTGTTGAGCTTTTGAACCCTTTTTAAATATAGGCACCACATCAGCTCTTCTCATCTCTGGTACAATTCCTGAAAGAGAATAATTCTGGAAAACAAGAGGCATAGATAGTTCTACACTAAGCTCTCTAACTACACATGGGTGAATACTATCTGGCCCTGGGACTTTGTTCACCGTAACTTTCTTTAATTAGTGTAGCAATTTCTCCTTTGCTATAAGACTTTTGTAAGAGGGATTTGCAAATCTACAGCCATAGATTATACTGAAGAAAATAAATATTTAAAATTTCTGCCTTGTCCATATCAGTACTGATTAACACACTCATCTCAAATTCTAATTGACCAAAACTTTATGTCATTAATATACTTTTTAAAAAATGGTATTATCTTGCTTTGTTTGGCTCTTAGCTTTTCCTTGACTAGTTTAGCCCATCTAAATTTTCCTTTTGCAAGCCCTGTTGGTCAGCTTGTATTTGTTATAATGTTAATCCATCTGTTTTAAATGTTTTCAATGCCATTTTCTTTTCTTTTTTTTACATTCTTTATTTTTTATGTGCAGAGATACATTCACGGGTTATCCATGACATAAGATATGAACATAATCAGGAAAAATTGGCATTCAAATGGAACATGACATGCCAAGAGAGACTGCATTTAAAAAAAAAAATTGTAAACAGGCTAGATGAGCATGTTTAGCTAGGGAGTGTTATATATACTTGCTAGCAAATCAGATTTTTCAGAGATTTCATATGCCAGAACATAGCTAGGATAGAACATAAAGCATGGTATAGACTAGGTAAAAAATAAGCAAAACTGAGAAGATTATAGTTTAGCATGTTGCCATTAAAATGTTAGTTGTCACTGGGTACTTGTCACTAAGTAGAATTAAGAGGAAAGAAATATAGAAATCACTGCACTGTAAACAGGATCAGTTGTGATTAAGCAAGATCACATCACCTGGGATGCCTCCAACAGCACACATAGGCTACACTATACAGTCTATCACCATTCTGGGTATGAGGCCATCAGTCACCTCCATGCTGTACTGTGAAGATAGTCAGGTTCCATGCATGCGAGCTGTGGTTGGTCTGCTGCGCCATGGTACTTCGCCCCTAAAGCCCAGGCCAAAGGAGCCATCGCTACATGTCCAAGTACCCTCCTTTTCCTCTCAGCAGGGTCTCGGGCCTGAAGGGTCTCCTTTTAGGTACTTGGACAGCTAGTTGAGTTTTCCTCCATATGATCCCTCAGGCCAGATTTTTTTTAAATTTTGTCTAAAAATACAATGTATAGCTACAGAAGTATAAACCATAAAGGCAGAAGCATATGCAGTGGCTGGAAGTACATTTACATAACTAGTTGGGCCGAATTTTACTTGTTGCAGCTCCTAGCTAGATGAGTACAAATATAATTTCTTAATATATATTTTATGCTAAATTGTTTACGATACAAATATGCTCTAAAAGGTTAATTGAATAATTAATTGTATTTCATACAGCAAACATATGTTGCTAAAACTATAATTTCTTATTTATATGAACCATTCATTTATCATTGTCTTTTGTCATGTTGAGTTAGAATGCAACATTTAGCATGTTTATAATTTAGAATGTAAGTGTATACTATGAATTAAATTCTGCAAATCAGAATTCATGCTAAGCTTTAAACTTCCATACACCAAAAATATCAATGGAAACTACCATCATGCCACTTACATTTATAATTAGCAGTCACTGAAACTATAAACAATACATTATAACAGGAATATAAAATGTGATGATAGTATGGTATATCTATAACTTCTGATTCTTAGGTTAATTATTATCAAAATAAAAGGTAGAGCGCTTATCAAAAAAATCACCAATCTATCTTAAGCCAGTCTTTCTGATAATTATGAATAAAACATTTACTTCCACCATAAAAACGTGCTACCATAAAACATGTATACAACATATACATACGGTGCATTAAAAGCGCAGGAATTGAGTGTTAATATGGTTTTAATGTCTTCTATGCATGGTGGTATCTAACGTAATGGGGTCAGAGGCATATTTAATGTTAGGAACTCACTTTTTTATTGCAGTGTTCCTCTAAGAAATACTGTGTGAAAATAAAAGCTGGATTCTTTTTTTTTTTTTTACTGCTTTACAACCTGCATACTTGCTAGACGTTTAGGCACAAAGGGTTGTCACACCTCCATTTTCTGTAATGCCTGTGGCAGCCTCCATCTTGGCTCTCCACACATGAGAGGACTCCTCTAATTAATATACTGAATTCAGTATACCAATAATACAGCCAGTCCTTCTGTGAATGGATAAACTTGTGAATCTCATCCCCTCTATTCCCAGCTTTCCAACCCTCCATCCCTATTTTAATTGTGATGAGGTAGCTGAGGGTAATGAAGCAGGGAATGAAGGGCACTTTTTTACCTTCAGCTACCCCATCACAATTAAGACAGGCAGAAGAACAGCCATTGCTCCTGAAATGCATATTCCCATTCCAGAATCATGTCAGCCAGCCAAGCTACACCTCCTGACATTCAGACTTGCAATGATGGCAGTGAGAGATTCCCCTGAACTGCAAAAAGCAATGTGATGTCAGATCCTGGGGCCTGGCCCATCCTGAGCTCACCCAAAGCCAAGTGAGAACCATGGGAGCAAGGAAAGCATGGCAAGCTATTAACATTTCAGAACTCACTAGCTCTGTGTGATCTGTAGGAACAGATTATACTGTCTATACATTATTCAGAACTAGTCTAAACATTGCAGACAGGGCCGGTGCAAGGATTTTTTGGGTACACAGGCGAAGATGATTTTGGTGGCCCCCACCCCCAAGAAAGCATCTTCACCTGTGTGCCTCTTTTTTTTTCGTATCCACTTTTTTAAATGTCGTACCCCTTTAGTGTATCTCATCCCCTAGTTTTCCCCATTGTGTGTCTTACACCTCCCTTGTGTAGCTCTTACAAACCTCCTTTGTTTTTCTTACTCCCCCAACCCCTTTGTTTATGTCTTTCTCTCCCAGCTCCTTTGTGTCTTTTACTCTTTCCAGCTCCTTTGTGTTTCTCTTTCACCCCCAGCCCGTCGATCTCCCCACTGCTCCTCTGTGTCTCTTTTTTTCTCTTCTTTAGCCCCTATGTGTCTCTTTCACCCCAGCCCCTTTGTATTTCCACCCCAGACCCTTCTGTGTGTCTCTTTAATCCCCAGCCCCTCTGTGCTTCTTTCTCACCCCCAGGCCCATCTATGTGTCTTTCTTCCCCCTCATTTCCCTCTGTGTGATATTCTTACCACTCAGGGCCCCCTGTGTGCCATTCTCCATGTCCCTTAGTGTTCCTCTCCCCTCCATGTCCTTTAGTGGTCCTATCCCATTCATGTCCCATAGTGGTCCTCTCCCCTCATTTTCCTGTCCTTTGTGGTCATATCCCCTCTATTTCCTGTCCATTAGTGGTCCTCTTCCCTGTCCCTTAGTGTTCCTCTCCCCTCCCTTTCCTGTCCATCAGTGTTCCTGTTCACTCCCTCTACTGTCCCTTAGTGTTTCTCTCCCCTGTCCCTTAGTGTTCCTCTTCACCCCCATACCTGTCTCTTAGTGCTCCCATCCCCCCTTAGTGTCCCGTCCCCCCTTAGTGTTCCTCTCCCCTCCCTTCCCTCCTCCTCCCCTCTTAGTGGCCCTCTCCCCTCTCTTCCTGGTATGCCTCCTACCTATTTTGTAGCGTGGCCAAGCAGAGCGGACCATGGTACAGGAGCTTCAGTTTCATGCACCCAGCCAGACAGGAAATAATTGAGCGTATCACAGTGAGTGCCTGAGATTTTTTCTTTTAAGGAAATAATATGGTGACAGGAGTTCCCTGACACCAGCTTACTTTCAGGGATTAAACCATTAATCCTAAAGTATTTGGTCCAGCGCTGGTCAGCTCTTCCCCCATTTCCTAATTGAAACCTCAGCAGTTCTCCTGTCTGTGGTTCGTGATTAAAGCCTCTGACTCAAATAGACGTATAGGAGCACTGACTGGTAAGCCAGCTCCAGGTACCTGCAGGAACCATAGCAACTTCATTCTGTAATGCAAACTTTAAATGGACTGGCTGAAGTATTTGCTATTTCTGAAACAAAAATAAAGTAAACTATGCTGGGAAACATTTTCTATTTCTCTTCTTTTTCCTTTGTTTTTTTATTATTTATATTCTTTATTTATCCAATCGTAAATAGTATTGTACGATCTAGATTTCAGCCTGACTGAATTGACGTAATTTGGTTCTAAACAGTAAAGTACGGGCCCAGATTGAAAAAATCGCCAGATGTTTTTTTAAAGTCCTATCAGTTTGCCCACTGGCAGTGCTGGCAGCACTAGTAGCCAGCATACAAAATCTTTTTTTAAGAACTCTGGCAGTGCAAGGGTTAAGCTGTGTCATGGCTGACCTGCACTTGGTAGCCTGTTAACACAAAGAAAAAAAAAATCTTATGGGTCTGTTGCTATCAGGTTTTTGTCCACTAGATGGCACTATAATATTACATTTGTGGATTCGGTTTAAGACTTCTAATGGGAAACTATGGGGTAAACATTATTATTATTATTATTAATAATAATAATATTACTATTACTGGCATTTATAAAGTGTCAACCTATATATTTATTGCAAAACAGCAAATTGCTTTAAAATTATATGCAAGTTACAAAATTCATGCAAACATAGGTTACTTAGGTGTAAATGTTGCCATTGAGATTTCAATATTCTACATTTTGGAGTTTAGCTAGTTAACCCATATATTTCATACATTAATTTAGGGGTCAGAGTCAAATTTCATTGCTAGAATCTAGCACCCACTATAATATAATTTCAACAGCCACCACTACTTCTGTCTCTCCTTGCAAGCTTATTCAAGGTCTTCTTCATCCCATACTGAATGGGTAAAAATTTAAGATTATGCTAGCTTTAGTGTACTAATAATCTTAATTTTAGTAATGACAGGAGGCGAGTATTTTGCATAATCTCTCTTTACTAGCTCCATACAGCAGCAAAGAAACATTTAGAAAAAAGAACCAATCACAAGAGAGTAGGATGTACATAAGGCATAATGACCTCATCACTTCCTCTTTCAGAAAGCAAGATCAAGCAGAAGTAAACATATAACAAGCAAAACAATAACTCTTAAGTCCAACATCCGAAGAAGCAAACTTCCCCGTGAATTCTACACAAATAACGAAAATGTGTTCAGGGACAAATCAAATCCGAAGGATCAAAATTCCAGAGAGTTTCACATAAACAACCAAATGTCTTCAGAGATGAATCATACTGAAAAGAGAATGTGTGACAGATTTAGACACAAAGTCATGAACATGTAAATCCAAGTAACGTACCATATACATTATCCCATAGAAGAATATTTTAAACAACAATCTGATAACTGAATAACTATAATGTAAAACTCCAAATGAGGATTCCAGATTAATGAAAATACAATCATCAATGTAAGCACAAAACATTGAGAGCCAAACCTACCTTAGACCCATGATACATACAAAGAAAACGAACACAAAGGGTGGGTAGCGAAGCAGGGAGGCAAAATACTCGGCTCCTGTCATTACTAAAATTAAGATTATTAGTACGCTAAAGCTAGCATAATCTTCAATTTTAAAACATGACAGGAGGCTTTGTATTTCGCATTTTTAATGCTGAGAAAGGTATTGAAAATTAATGAAGAAGCTGAAAGTGCGACGGGATACCTAGCACGTCGGGCCTACGGGAGAAACCTACCCGTCGAATGCCCGATCATCCGGTATCTGGTGGAAAGCCACCGGTCCAAGCATAAAAATCCATCAGTTGGTGCCCCAGTCCCGTAGAAAAAACGGAGAATGACCTTCACGTACCATGAGCCGGAGGTGGATGTGACTAGGTAACTGGTACATACGTTTTAGTATCCTCGTCTATTGGGAGTCCCCAGACCGTAGAGCTGTCCAAACCACCCCATAATTGATCAATGTACAGTTCCAAACATCAATCAGAGTGGAAATGCCCAGAGGTAGCATCGTTACATCCCTGGGGCCCAAAAGACTCCTAAGAGGTCCTTAGCAGACTGCGATAGTTTGCCAACCTGCCAAGAACCCCAGCAAGAGTCCCATCCACCAGGGTTAGTCGACCCTCCAGGAAGAGAAGATGCAGGTTTCCTTCGGATCCATGAGAATAGTAGGATGAATGTAGGAGGAGGAGATCCTCACCAGTCAGTCCCGTAAGGTCCAGGAAACAAGGTTGACTCAGTCACAGCAGGACGGCCAAGGTGGTGTTATTGGCTGAACAATGAGATGATGGAGAGGTTTCACAATAATCGCAAGCATAAGTCCCCCGGGGAGGCCCAGGTGGCTGGAGTGTGATCACTATTGTGCACCCTCGTACAATGTACCAATTGAAGAGCACCGCATTCGGGCGGTCCCACTGATATTTGTCTCCCCTGGGAGATAGGCCTGTGACAGACCCATCCGTATGAACTAGAATTGCTGTGTTCGTCTGTTTTGCCGTTTGTATGAATTTCCCCATTCGTATGCCTTGTTTAAGGGAATGTACTTTTCTGTCGAACGGAACTGCCGAACGGACGGCCGCCCAGAAGAGAAGTGTGCTGCTGGTTAACCTATTGATCCCAATTAGAACGTTGCGGTTAACCACAGACACTTCTTAATTAAAACCGAATACAGGGTGGTCGTCGTTCGTATGTCGACCACGAGGCGGCGGCCATTTTAACCATGCAAAAGACCAGCGGTGTTCGACGGTTATTTCATGGAACTGAAAGCGGACACTTTTTCAACCAAACACAGCTGAAGCCGTCGACCTCCCTTCTCAATCGACAGAAGTATGCGAACACCGGCCGTTCGAGAGGTTTAAAGGACTTACCCCAGATAGCCTTCCCGTGGAGTCAATCACATACCGAAGAACTGTAAAAGACTTTGACTCCATGGCGATTGAACTGTGTGTATGGGATCTGAGCGATATTCGCCAATAATATGCACTCAGATCCAGGCTATCTGGGGATGTGTTATACGAATGTAATATGTTCGGCAGTTATAAAGTTATGTATTTTTATGTGTTTTGTGCCTTGTATTTAAAATGGCGATTTGCCTCTGCTCTGGGAGATAATTGAATTACTTCTCAATTATCTCCCGAGCAGAGGGGAGGAAACTGTGATGCATGCTGGGAATATTGTGGGGTTGTATGTCTGAAATGTCCCCATGTCCTTCTGCTATTCCAGTCTCCCATTTGGTACCCTAGGGGAGTGTCCACCAAGTGGGAGACCTGCATAAATACGGGCAGGTAGCCCACAGTAAACTCAGTTCGTGTTTTACCCTCAAAACGGAGCTTGGTCTCGTTATTGGGGGGATTTTATTACCGGTGACTAGAGACTGCTCATTGGAATTATTTGCCGCTTGGAAGATATTGGCGTTCGGCTAATATTGGCAGTTCGTGTATTTGGAGCTCATGAAGGGAAGGATCCGTACAGGTACCGTTCGGGAGTTTGGAGTGTTCCCTGACTGGCGGTTTGCATGGTTATACTGCATACGCTACCAGACCACATTATTGCGAATGGGGAGCTTTCACTAAACGGCGGTTTGTACATTTATTACTGAAGGTACCGTAACAACTGGTGGCAAGCGACGGGATGACCCTCAGCGCCCAGAGAGACCACTACAACCAGGATTAAATGGATGTACAATATCAGAGACTGAAAAGAGCTATCTTAAAGGATTTATTAGAACAAAGAGGCGGACAAGCCAGTAACCTCAGGAAGAGGGACATTATTCCGCTACTATTGGAAATGGATGGAGTACCAGAGGCAGAGGGAACCAATGGACCCAGCACAGCTGACAGAACCCCCGAGGAGGCAAGCTTTGACCGGGCGGTAAGAATCAGGCTGGCCCACTATGGTCCCAACCCATCTGCAGAAATCATCACCCAGGTCATGGCCACTGTGGAGGCCAACCTGCTCCACCAAAGCGGAGCTGCAGCAGCCCCAGTCACAGCAAACCCTGGGGAAAGAAAGAAAGTGCCGTTTACTGCGTTTAAACCTTTTGTGGAGGCAGAAGGAGAGATTGATGGGTACCTTGCTGATTTTGAGCGGCAATGTGCCCTGCACAAGGTACCCCTGGAAGACTGGGTCACTATATTGTCCGGCAAGTTATCCGGCCGGGCCAGCGATGCTTTTCGGGTCATTACGGATGAGGAGATCAGGGATTATGGGGCCGTCAGGGAAGCTTTACTCTCCAGGTATGCCGTCACACCGGAGGCATACAGGAGGCGGTTCAGAGACACTGTTAAAAGACCCACTCGTTTTCCTGGCACTATAGTGCCCTGAGGGTGCCCCCACCCTCAGGGACCCCCTCCCGCCCGGCTCTGGATGGTGGAAAGGGGTAAAAACTTACCTTTTTCCATCGCTGGGCAGGGAGCTCTCCTCCTCCTCTCCGCCCCGTCGGCTGAATGCGCACGTGCGGCAAGAGCTGCGCGCGTATTCAGCCGGTCGCATAGGAAAGCATTATCAATGCTTTCCTATGGATGCTGGCGTGCTCTCACTGTGAAAATCACAGTGAGAAGCACACAAGCGCCTCTAGCGGCTGTCAATGAGACAGCCACTAGAGGCTTTGGGGGAAGGCTTAACCCATTGATAAACATAGCAGTTTCTCTGAAACTGCTATGTTTATAAAAGAATGGGTTAACCCTAGCTGGACCTGGCACCCAGACCACTTCATTAAGCTGAAGTGGTCTGGGTGCCTAGAGTGGCCCTTTAAAGCAGCTGGGGACTCGTATGTTGAATGGGCATGCAAAGTGCACCGCACAGCTGCCCACTGGATGGCGGGGTGCCAGGCTGTGTCCGGGGAAGAGGTGCTGCAGATGTTCTTATTGGAGCATTGTTTCGACAAACTGTCCCCAGGGGTCAGAGAGTGGGTAAGGGACCGTAAACCCTCCACTCTGCATGAAGAAGCTCGCCTGGCGGACGAGTATACGGATGCCCGCAAACGGGACAGTTCCATCGGTAAGACTCCCGCCAGAGTGGAGTACCGGCCAGCAGCACCACCAACAGCTAACATCTACCAGCCTCCAATGAATCGGCCGTCTGCACCCCCTCCGTCTGCCCAGTATCAACAGCCACCCCGGTTCAACTCACAGGATTACTCGCAACCCATTAGGTGCTACTTGTGCAAACAGCCAGGGCACAAGCGACCGGAGTGCCCGATGAACAGTGCCAACCAGACCCAGTCTTGGAGGAGACCAGCAGGGGCAATCCACGACCACCTCTCCCGGCTGCTCCCTGTGTAGAGGAAGAGGAATGCTGGGGCATCCTGCATGAGGCAGACCCTGTTCAAGCTGCCCACCGGGATAACAGACAGCACCACCGGCAATGTGTAAAGGTCAATGGGAAGGAGGTCAGCAGTCTACGGGATACCGGTGCAACCATGACTTTGCTTCAGAAGCACCTGGTGTCCGAGGCCCAACATATCGGAGACACGGTCGCAGTGCGAGTAGCCGGGGGTGCCGTGTTTCGTCTACCCGTTGCCCGGGTACATTTGGTTTGGGGAGTGGGCGCTAGACATGTAAATGTGGGGGTCATGAAGGATTTACCCGCAGATGTCCTCCTTGGCAATGACTTGGCGCCCCTTGTTTCAGCCTTCGCCCCCATGGGTCCCGCTGAAGTGGACGCTGTCATGACCCGTTCCCAGACCCGTGCCGCCGAGACCGGCCCACCTGCTGCTGAGACCCAGGTAAGTCTCTCTACCCTGACTTGTACCTTAGACCAGGCCCCTTTAGACTTGGATACCTCAGAGATGTACGGGAAGGAAACTAGGGAAGACCCGACGTTAGCGAAGTACAGGGCCAGGGCCGATTCTGGGGGAGAAGGGGTAGATGGGGAGCATTACTAGTGGGTGGGGGATAGGCTGTACAGGATCCCAAAACCGTCCCAGAGACCGAGTACCCCTCCGCAGAATCGACAGCTAGTGGTGCCTGCAAAATACCGGCAAGAGATTCTGCGGATTGGGCATGATGTGACATTAGCAGGCCATCTAGGCTCCCGCCGCACAGCTCATAGAATCACACAAAACTTTTTCTGGCCCAATTTTAACCGAGATGTGCGGTTTTATTGTAGCACGTGTGACACCTGTCAACGGGTAGGTTAACGGGGGGATCACCCAAAGGCTAGGCTTCAGTCGATGCCTATCATTGGAGAACCCTTTTTCCGCATAGCCGTTGATATTGTGGGTCCACTGGCCAGGGCTAGTCCATCAGGTAAGAAATATATCCACACGTTACCCAGAGGCAGTAGCGCTGTCTAATATAGAGGCAGAGACGATTGCTGATGCCCTGGTTAAAATTTTCACTAGGGTCGGGTTCCCTCAGGAGATCCTCTCCGATCAGGGAACTCAGTTCACCGCTGTGCTTACCCAGCAGCTGTGGAAGGTGTGCGGCATTAAACCGCTGCTTAGCTCACCTTATCACCCACAGACTAACGGTCTCTGCGAGCGATTTAATGGCACCCTCAAACAGATGTTGAGGACCTTTACTGACACTTGCAGAGACTGGGAGCGATTCCTGCCTCATCTGCTATTTGCATACAGAGAGGTGCCCCAGGAATGTACTGGGTTCTCCCCCTTTGAGTTACTCTATGGGAGAAGGGTCTGCGGACCCCTGGATCTCATTAGAGGGCATTGGGAGGGGGAGACAGAGCAAGAAGGGACCCCCATAGTACCATATGTCCTGGAACTCCGGGACCGCGTGGAGAAACTATCCCTGATGGTAAGGGAGAATCTCCAGGTGGCCCAGGGGAGACAGAAGAGGTGGTACGATCGGGGTGCCTGACAGCGGGTCTTCCAGGTGGGGCAGAAGGTTCTGGTGCTCAAGCCTGTGAAGATGAACAAGATGCAAGCATCTTGGCAGGGCCTGTATAAAGTGTTAGCCCAGGTATGTGATACTACCAATCTTATAGCCAGCTGTGCAGATGAAAGGATTCAGGGATCCTTTCATGTGAACATGCTGAAGGAGTATCAGGAGAGACCAGAGGATGTTGCGGCAGTATGTGCCCCAGCTGCTGACGACCCCGAGAATTTACCCTTACCAGACTTATTAGAGAAGGATCCCCAAACTGACCTTACTAATCTTGTGCAGCTAGGGGACCGGTTAAACCCTGCAGAGAAGGTACAGGCAAGACAGCTTCTGTGGGAGAAGCAGGCGACGTTCTCCCAAGAACCCGGGTACACTACCCTAGCGGTGCACAAGGTCGAGACACCCAGACAGAACCCCCTATGACAACCCCCATACCGTATTCCTGAAGCAGTCCGAGAAGGAATGCGGAAGGAGATACAGGAGATGACAAGGCTGGGGGTTATCAAGCACTCAGACAGCCCTTGGGCCTCCCCTGTAGTCCTGGTGCCTAAGAAGGATGGGACCACCCGGTTCTGTGTGGACTACAGGCGACTCAACGAGCGGACCACCACTGATGCCCCGGGTAGACAAGTTATTAGACCGCATTGCCAGGGGGCGCTATCTGACAACCATTGACCTGTGTAAAGGTTATTGGCAGATTCCCCTGGACGAGGATGCTATCCCTAAGTCGGCATTCGTCACCCCATTTGGTCTGTACCCGTTTAAGGTCATGCCATTTGGGATGAAGAATGCTCCGACTACCTTCCAGCGTATGGTGGATAGGCTCCTCAATGGCTTCCAGGAATTTGCATGTGCATACCTGGATGACATTGCGGTCTACAGTGAGTCCTGGGAAGAACACTTAATACAAGTGGGGGTGGTGCTGGACAAGATTCGGGCCGCAGGCCTGACCTTGAAACCAGACAAGTGCCATCTAGGCATGGCAGAAGTGCAGTACTTGGGTCACAGAGTGGGATGTGGGAGCCAAAGACCAGAGCCAGCCAAGGTAGAAGCTGTAGCTAACTGGCCCCCACCTATCACCAAGACCCAAGTATTGGCCTTCCTGGGACGTTTTGTCCCCGACTACAGTACGGTTGCCAAGCCCTTGACTGACCTGACTAAGAAAAATTTACCTAAGCAGGTCCTGTGGTCTCCAGCTTGTGAAGCCGCGTTTCAGGCCCTGAAGCAAGCTCTTGTGAATGCCCCTGTCCTGGCTGCCCCAGTCCCTAACAAATGTTTTCTGGTTCATACAGATGCTTCCATGTATGGACTGGGGGCTGTGCTGAGCCAGGTCGGGGAAGATAGAGGAGAGCACCCTGTCGCATATCTCAGCAGAAAGTTACTACCACGGGAAGTGAGTTATGCGGCAGTGGAGAAAGAGTGTTTAGCCCTGGTCTGGGCACTGAAGAAGTTGAGCCCTTATTTGTACGGGCAGGAGTTTTCCCTTATAACAGACCACAATCCCCTTGTCTGGCTTAACCGGGTCTCAGGAGACAATGGCAGACTGCTGAGGTGGAGTTTGGCACTGCAGCCTTACAACTTCACCATCAGCTACCGACCCGGTAAGCAGAATGGGAATGCGGATGGGTTGTCCCGGCAAACAGACGTCCCTACTTCTTCCTAGTCCGGTCATCCCCAAGTTGACCCGCCAAAGGGTCAAGCCGGGTCTGCCGGAGTGTTCCACAAGGGGGGTGCCGTGTGACATACCCATCCGTATGAACTAGAATTGCTGTGTTCGTCTGTTTTGCCGTTTGTATGAATTTCCCCATTCGTATGCCTTGTTTAAGGGAATTTACTTTTCTGTCGAACGGAACTACAGAACGGACGGCCACCCAGAAGAGAAGTGTGCTGCTGGTTAACCTATTGATCCAAATTAGAACGTTGCGGTTAACCACAGACACTTCTCAATTAAAACCAAATACAGGGTGGTCATCGTTCATATGTCGACCACGAGGCGGCGGCCATTTTAACCATGCAAAAGACCAGCGGTGTTCGACGGTTATTTCATGGAACTGAAAACGGACACTTTTTCAACCGAACACTGCTGAAGCCGTCGACCTCCCTTCTCAATCGACAGAAGTATGCGAACACCGGCCGTTCGAGAGGTTTAAAGGCACGAACAGACTTACCCCAGATAGCCTTCCTGTGGAGTCAATCACATACCGAAGAACTGTAATAGACTTTGACTCCATGGCGATTGAACTGTGTGTATGGGATCTGAGCGCTTTTCGCCAATAATATGCACTCAGATCCAGGCTATATGGGGATGTGTTATACGAATGTAATATGTTCGGCAGTTATAAAGTTATGTATTTTTATGTGTTTTGTGACTTGTATTTAAAATGGCGATTTGCCTCTGCTCTGGGAGATAATTGAATTACTTCTCAATTATCTCCCGAGCAGAGAGGAGGAAACTGTGATGCATGCTGGGAATATTGTGGGGTTGTATGTCTGAAATGTCCCCATGTCCTTCTGCTATTCCAGTCTCCCATTTGGTCCCCTAGGGGAGTGTCCACCAAGTGGGAGACCTGCATATATACGAGCAGGTAGCCCACAGTAAACTCAGTTCGTGTTTTACCCTCAAAGCGGAGCTTGGTCTCGTTATTGGTGGGATTTTATTACCGGCGACTAGAGACTGCTCATTGGAATTATTTGCCGCTTGGAAGATATTGGCGTTCGGCTAATATTGGCAGTTCGTGTATTTGGAGCTCGTGAAGGGAAGGAGCCGTACAGGTACCGTTAGGGAGTTTGGAGTGTTCCCTGGCTGGCGGTTCGCATGGTTATACTGCATACGCTACCAGACCACATTATTGCGAACGGGGAGCATTCACTAAACAGCGGTTTGTACATTTATTACTGAAGGTACCGTAACAAGGCCGAACTCAGGGTTCTGCGAGGAAGGCAGGAATCGAAGATGCCTTTGATGATGTCTGATAGAAGACGGGGGTTAGTTCCGTCCAGGCGATTGGTATACCGGACTGTCGATGGACTATCCATCCATAGTAGGATGCAACCGGCGGAGTACTCCTTTACCAGGCAGTGTATAGTGAAGTACTGCACAAAGACTGTTAGATTTGCAACGTGAAGGGAGAATTTCTGAATTGTGAACCTGTTTCTGTGGGTGTGGTCTCGCATGTTGTCCTCGCAGCCCCTTGCCCCACAAGCTGGTATCTGACTACCAAGTGAAGTCCGGTTGATCATAGGAGTCTGTCTGAGTGAACCTGACCAGGCCTCACTGCCTGTCCTGGTAACATCTGGGAATATGGCCCGGATGGAGGAAGGCAGTGTCCCACAATCCAGGTGAGTGTATGTAGGGTCATGGTGTTGCAGTGAAGGACCGTGTGAAAATTCCTCAAGGATAGAGGAGACCTATGCGACCTATGTTGTCGATGCAAAAGGATCCTTATTAGGTTTGAATGCCTTCCACCTAGATACGATGGAAACTCCTGTGGGCAGAGTAGAAAGTACAGTCGATGGTAACTTAGAGGTGTTAACCTGAGGAGAAATGGTATCTAGCGCATCTGCACGTTCTGTGTTCACTGTCCGTTCATCCGGAACACCCGAGGTTGACTCTCACTCCTACTGGGTAATAGAGTTAGTGATATCGGGCTACGTGGTCAGATGTCACGAAGTGGTTGGTGACAAAGCCCCACTGCCAGCCGGTCCCGAAGAACAACCCTTAGGGATTACCACATAACATGATGAGGGCCATGGGACCATAAACGTGTGCTATATGTTCCCTCTGGAAAAGTATGCCTTGTGCCTGGGGTCCCAAAGATTTGGCGCCCAGATCCGCCAACCATCCGTCAATACGGAGGAGTGCTGCTATGCTCTTCCCATAGGAGAGGTGAACACTGGGGTTTCTGAGGAACGGACACATCTCTGAGTCCATTCACAAATATCGGGAGCCCACTCCCAGACTGTGTTGGCGTTTTCCGGTATTTTACCATGATAAGGTCCAGTAGTTAGTCTTGGGTGTTTCTGATACCTCTCCTGGCTCCCTGGCAGAATAGCGATCACCGAGAGCCATGAAGGAAATCATTTGCTTGTCAAACACAGCCGTCTGAGCCACTCCATCCGGGAGCGGAGGGCATGGATCATCTGACCCCAAGCATTTACGGGCATCTTAAAGCCACAGGTGCATAAAGTAGCCAGGTGATCGAGAGGGGACCAGTCTCTCGAACGTGGGTGAAGGATGTGTAGGATATATATTAATTTACCAGTAAGCGTGCAAGGCACTGTCATCTTAGATAGAGCACTGAACCTTTAAACCTCAATTACAACTGAAGTAATACAACATTAACATGTAATAATAGAACAGATTAGAATATTACACCTGAACCTGGATTCAAACTTGGGACCTTGGAATCCAACGCCTGTGTCAGAGCCGCCTGAGCTGTGAGAGCAGCTAAGGCTAAGCTGGCAGCACAAGCGTAAGCTACTCCCAAGCGACGTAGCCTGACTGCCATTAGGTACTGAGATGATATCCTCAGACCCCTTGTGAGACCTGGGTTCTTCCTAATGCAAGACAATGCTAGACCTCATGTGGCTGGAGTGTGTCAGCAGTTCCTGCAAGATGAAGGCATTGATGCTATGGACTGGCCCGCCCGTTCCCCAGACCTGAATCCAATTGAGCACATCTGGGACATCATCTCTTGCTCCATCCACCAACATCACGTTGCACCACAGACTGTCCAGGAGTTGGCAGATGCTTTAGTCCAGGTCTGGGAGGAGATCCCTCAGGAGACCATCCGCCACCTCATCAGGAGCATGCACAGACATTGTAGGGAGGTCATACAGGCACGTGGAGGCCACACACACTACTGAGCCTCATTTTGACTTGTTTTAAGGACATTACATCAAAGTTGGATCAGCCTGTAGTGTGTTTTTCCACTTTAATTTTGAGTGTGACTCCAAATCCAGACCTCCATGGGTTGAAAAATTTGATTTCCATTTTTTAAATTTTTGTGTGATTTTGTTGTCAGCACATTCAACTATGTAAAGAACAAAGTATTTCAGAAGAATATTTAATTCATTCAGATCTAGGATGTGTTATTTTTGTGTTCCCTTTATTTTTTGAGCAGTATATATATATATATATATATATATATATATATATATATATATATATATATATGTAAATCATACAACAAGCCATTAGTTCTATTGTAATTTGCATGTCTATGGAAAAGGTTGTCATTGTGACGAGCAATCACATAATGATACTAAAAATACTAAACACAAAATAAAACTTCCAAGCACTATAACCATTGTAGAACTCTTTACTGGTTTATGATACAAAGAGTGGCCTGTAGCCATTCACTGGTATAAGAGCAAGCTATTTTGCAATAGTGTGCCTTCTTCTCTGGGTCTCTACAGGTTGCTGGGTCTCCTCTTAACAATGCCGATCACACCAGCTATTCAATGGTGGAGAGCATCAGCTTATCATAGTGAAATACTGCACATACAGACTCCACACACCATGACCACTTTAAATCACTATAAATGGCCATGGTGCTGGGAGTAACTCTTTAATATAAAAACAACTTGATTTTCTCCTTTCCAGATTAATTCAGCTTCCTTCCTCATACTTAGTTAATACTTTCTTACATTTACTATATTTATTTGACAAACTAACAGCAATGTACTGATTGTACAAGTGTTGTAAACCAAAGTGTTTTGACCTTCATTCCTTTACAATGCTGCTAATTGAGCCTTTTAATCAGTTTTTAATTCCAATGCCAGTAGTAGTTCTAATGAACTAGTAAAATGCTTATCTATTAACTCTGTACAAAAGGTTCCATAGTCCTGCAACTGGTAACCTGACTTAAGAATGAAAAAAATAATAGCTTATCTTTCATGCAACAATTAACAGAGACAATTACATTCACAAATATCAGTTAGGCTCTGCAAGTTTTTGCTAATTATTGACACATACTCAATTTTCATAAAATAGTTCATTGGGCGCATGTTGCCTTTGGAGTAGAACAGCATGTACCAATTCGGAACTACCACTGCCATAGGAACTAGTGCAAGAGTAGACCCCCAGGATATTTCCACCTAATACTGATCCTCCTCTTTCACCCTCCCTTCAAGTTAGTGGTACCCACATCAGTCCATCCTTGCAAGCACGCTGTCTTGGCATTATACTTGATTCTGACCTCACATTTGAGCCTCACATCCTGTTCCCAAATCCTGTAGATTCCACCATAAAAACATAGCACACATCCACCCCTTTCTTACGCAAGATGCTAATAAGGAGATTGTCCATACTCTAGTAATCTCTCGAATGGATTATTGTAACCTTCTCCTAATAGGTCTTCCTACAAGTTGTATTGCCCTGCTACAGTTTGTAACAAATGCGGCAGCTAGACTGATTTTCCTCTCCTGCCGCTCCCCTCACACCTCTCCCCTCTGTCAGTCCTTACATTGGCTTCCTGTATCCTATAGGAGTCAATTCAAGGTACTAATCCACACCTATAAAGCACTGACCAATTCTAGCCCCTCCTATATCTCTTCACTGATCCGCAGGTACGTCCCTTCTCAGTCTCTCCTCTCTGCCCGTGACCTTTTTCTGTCTGCTGCACGCACCCATTCGGCCAACTCATGCTTGCAGAACTTCTCCCTGGTGGCTCCTTTCCTTTGGAATAGCCCGCCTACAACCATCAAACTCTCTCCTAGTCTTCAATCTTTTAAAAAGTGCCTCAAAACCCATCTCTTTAGGAAAGATAAGGCCCCCCAGAGTAACTTCTACAGGGCCGTCTTTAATAATGATTGGACCCCGTGCAAATATTTGCTTGCCCCACCCTCCCCCCCAAACTCCCTGGCATGCAATCAAGCCCCCCCACTCCAACGCAGAGGCGGACGAAAAGTAGAGTGGGCTCAGGTGCATGAATTATTTTGGGCAAGGAGGGGGCTCTACCATTTTCCCATGCATTGTATTTAGCACTGAACAGTGTTTGTGTATTTGAATGTAAGCATGTTTTTGTATGGAGTATGTTTGTGTGAATGTAGGTATGTGTTTGTATGTGGAGATGGCATTTGAATGCAAGCATGCATTTATGTGTAGTGTTAGTTTTTCAATGCACAGGTGTGTTTATATATAATTTGGGTGTTTAACAAAGAGGTGTGTTTGTATGTAGTGTTGAAGTTTGAATACAGGTGTGTATTTGTGTGTGTAGTGTTGATGTTTGAATGCTGAGATGTATGCACATATACACATGCACTGCCACAAACACCCACACCCACACACACTGTGATACACATACACACACACACACACACACACCAAAACACTTGCAGATAAAAAAGATATTCACAATGATACAGATGCAGCTACACAGACACATACACCCACACACACTGACACACACACATACAGACACACAACCTGACACACATGCAGACAAACAGATGCACACACTGACACACATGCTGATACACTGACAATACAGATACACACACTGACAACATACATATACACACACTGACAACATACAGATACACACAATGATAACATACAGACACACAGATACATAACCTGACAAATGCAGATAGAAACACTGACACACATGCAGATACACAGACACACACTGACAAACATGCAGATACACACATTGACTACATACAGATACACAGATATACACAATGACAAACAGATGCATACACACTGGCACACACACACAGATACACACATACTGACAACATATAGATACACATACTCACACACACCCAGACATACTGACACACTGTGACAGACATACTGAAAGACTGTGACAGATATACTGAGACACACACAGACATACATACTGACACACACACACACACACACACATAAAAACTGACACACAGACAGAGATATATACTGACACACAGACAAACATACTGGCACACACACAGACATACTGACACACATACAGAGAGGCATACTGGCACACTGACATACATGTATACACACTGATATGCAAATACGTACACAGGTATACACGCTTACACACACACAGAGATACACACATACTGACAACATACAGATACACACACTGACACACAAACAGACATACTGACACACTGTGACAGACATACTGACACACTGTTGCAGACATACTGACACACACACACACAGACATGCAAACTGACACACATACAGACATACATACTGACACACACAGACAGACATACTGGCACACACACAAACAGACATACTGGCACACACACAGACAGACATACTGACACACACAAAGACAGACATACTGGAACACACAGGCATACTGACACACACACACACACACACACACTTTACACTTTTAAAGACACTCTTCAGTTTCCTACCTTTGCAAGGGGCTACCTTCCAGTTTGCTGGCTGGGGTGGTTGGGAGTTGGGGTCTGGCTCTCTTTGCTCCCCCTCCTCACTGCATCCTGGCTCAGTCTCCTGTGCGGATCATCATCTTTGAGGTGGGAGGAATTGACTTGGGGTTGTCACTTCCTCCCATGTAGCCGTTAAGAATGCAGCCAATTGAGATGTATATGAGATAAACTGGCGTTAGCGTGTGAACTGCCAAACTTGAGTCCTTAAATGGTACAAATTGGGCTGTACGGTGGCACAAAAAAATGCCAAAAGGGTGCCAAAATTGACCTGGGACGGGAAAAAAACAGATAGAGATACACAAAGGTAGAAAAGACAGAGAAATAGGGGAGAACACATGTTCTACAGAAGAGTAAGGAAGAGCCAAGGTAAGGTAAATTAAACCAGTGGAGAGGGACTTCAAAGTATGAGCCTGGCCTGGGGCCCCGAATACAGGGGAAACAAATGCATAGCAATAAGGAACAAAATTCAGTAATATAACATTTCAAGTCTAAAAAAAGTTACAAGTGACATAAAAATACAAATCTAACATAACAAGTAAAACTAAAATCTATAGAGACAATGAATTAGGTACTTAACTGACAGTGGAGCAGCAAAGAAAGAGGAGGAGCTAGGGTAGGGTTTGTCTATTATACTGGGACTTAGTCTAGGAGTGGCTTATGTATACCATATTTTTCTTACTGTTTTTGTATTCTTTGACTATTATACTGGGATTTGGTCTGTGAGTGACCTATGTATATCATATTTTTCTTACTAGTTTTGTGTTCTTTGACTATTCTACTGGGACTTGGTCTGGGAGTGGCTTATGTATACCCTATTTTTCATACTGGTTTTGTATTCTTTGCTGCTATTGGTTGACAGTAAAGAAAGGGATATGCAATATGAGCCTCTGTGTTTTGTTATAAAATCCCAGCTTGTAAAAGGAGTGCAGCTGCCTCTTCTTTGCAGAGCTAACACACACAACCTTTTTGCTGAGCCCCTTCCAAAACCTAAGATCAAGGAGCTGCCCCCAACAGAAAGTTGTGGTCAGGCAATGCTGACTATCAAAGCTGGAAATGATGAGGCTTCTGCATTCTGCTAGACTTTGGTGACAATCTGCAGGAAGGAGTGTCCAGTCTGAATCAAAACCTAGCAGCATCTCAGTCAACTGCTAAGAAACTAGGATCTAGAAAAGCATGTTTAGCTTGCTTAGATGCCATGTGTCCCAGGTTTCTTTTTATTATTTATTTATTAATTTAATTATTTTTATTTTAAAAGGACAATTCACGCTGCCAAAGCACTTTAGCTTGACAAGTGCAAAGTTAATTCAGTAGTTGCCACTTGAATTAACCTTCTTACACCCCTCTGGCTTTTAATCAGGCAGACGGTCCTTTTACTTACTAGGTGTTAAGCTCAGTGGAGCTAAACTCAAGAGGCAGGCAATTACTCAGAGCACCTGCCTTGCAAAGACTTCTCATTGAGCTGCATTGGGAAGTCTCTGATTGGACAGCCACAGATAGTCTGTGCAGGAGAAGAAGGGAGCTTTGCAAAGGCTTCAGATGAGATCTACAGCAGACATCTAAACCTAAAAGTAAAATGTAAAGGAATGGACATTTTACCTTGTCAGTTATTTCAATGAAAATTTTTTAATTATATTTACAAAAATTATTTTTTCTTAAAGATTGTTTATTTTTAATTTTGGTTGGTATCCAACATTAATATGATCTCCCATCCAGACATGTTCATTTACAAAAAGGTGGGGAAAGGGTATTGTTAGCCTTATGCATTAATTCAGCACATATATCAATTTCAAATAATCACATATTTCAGCTCAATATGTTCTTCTGGCACAGGAATAAATCCCATACCAATTAATGCAGTTTATGCTTTTATTTTATTTGTATGTGTGAAATATAAGCAGATTGTCTTTCATCAAACTGAACATGGTTTAAAATAATTACACAACAGATTATACTTCAAAATGTACTTTACGTACTTTATGTTCAACAAATCAGTTACTTTAAAATGTACTTTATGTTCAACAAATCAATTTACAAACTTGTGCTGAACATGCAAAAGAGTTTATTTGCAATGCACAGCAAGCCACTAATTTATTTAAGGCGTTATTCTCTAAACACTGAAATTTGCTCAGATGGATAAAATCTGGTGAAAATTGACTACACTGGCAGTTTTCATATTTTCTAAAGCCGAATGCAGTCGGAATTCAGTCGACCCAAGCTAGTTTACAGCAATTTGGGAACAAATGCATCTGGCAGCATACACATTCGCAAGTTATCATTGACTTGAGGTCTTCCAAATGGCAAATAGTAAAAAAAAGAACTGGTTAATTAGATGGCAGCCAGCACATGCAAGCCAGCTACCACATTAAAATTAATAATAAAAAAAAAAAAGCAATTAAAAAGTCTGTGAAAGTCAATAAGGCATCCATATTTCTGTAAGGGAGGTTTTAAAACTCTCTTTGCCCCCACATGCCATAAAGCAGAAGCCTTTTTATAACTAGCCACTCAACAGCCATTGCTTCCCAGTCATGGGCAGATTTCACATAAAGCCACCGAGGCATAGCCTCTAAGCGATACAGCAGGCATGAAGATCAGAGATCTCCTCACCGGCCAGCCCATTCTCTTGCCATGGGAGCAATTGTTGTGTAGCACCCAGCCTGCACAAAATGAAGTCTACTGTACCTGTTTTTGTCCTTCATGGTGGACTGGTGGCCTGCGACACAGTGGCAACATTTTAAGATGTTCTGAACCATTGGGCTAATCTAAGAAAACTGGGTGGAGCTATATGACATCACTGTCCCCACCTGCTCCTCTTGCAAGTAATTGAGGAAGAGAGTCAAAAGAGGACAGCCAGCACACAGGGGAGCAGAGCAGCCACCAACCTGCCAAACAACAAGGCCATCATCAGTCTACATTGCACATCACAGAGGCCAACCACCCATGCCCACCAAGGTTAGGGTCTGTGTCTTTCTGGATCAGTAAGTCTGCATTGGTCAGTGAGTGTGTGTTCATGGCAAAAAAATTCAGTCTGAAGTCCATCCAATTGCAACAAACTAGGAAAAATGTCCTTCTTGACCCCAGAATGGCAGTCAGATATCTCCTGGAAACGAGAAGCTATTACCCACTAATTAAAAAGTATAGCTCTGTATATTATTTTTTTGCAAGTATTTATTTAATTGCTGTGTAAACATCTGTATTTACTCTGATAAAACCACCTCTTCAGGCAGAGAATTAAACATCATTATCCATACTGTAAAAAACCCTTTCCTTTTGCTTAGACTAAACCTCCTTTCTTCCAATCTAAATGCTTGACCTTGTGTCCTATATATAGTCCTATTTATGAAGAGATTTCCATACAATGGCTTGTATTGAATAAAAAGTGAAGGTTTGGATTGACCCAAACCTCCAAATGAGGGCGCTAAAAACCTAGGCAGAACAACAAGATTAGACAATGCAAATGGATCCAATAAAAGTAGCAAGATTTATTGTAGAAATATATATAAAATAGGATATAAATAGACAGTACTATTGTAAGACCAGGATATTACATTCAGCACCAACCACTGGGAAATGTTAGTCCTGTTGGTCGCAACTCCTAGGGGCTAGGGGATACCTTTTTTGGAAAACACTGTGGTGGTAATCAGGTCTCTATACTTGTGGTCTAGCTCGGCTCAACGCATTTCGTCCCAAAGACTTCCTTAGGAGCTGGGGACGATCTGTGGAACTCTCCAGCGTTTCATCTTAAATATAAAGATCTTTGCGCCCAATCTGGTATTCGCGCATAAGGGCCTAATCTTCCGTCTCGTCGCATGTATCAGCGCACACTCATGCGTCATACACTATGGACTATTGGAAGAGCCCAGAGCCCATGTGCAACCATTCTGGAACACACACATAGCTTTATTGAACCCATTTTATACATGACAATACCTTACTGGTCCAAGCTACTGCGGATTGACATTGCATATTTATCCCTTGTTTATTGTCTATAACCATTCCTTAATCCTTCTCATGTGTTATTATCCCTAATTCACTATCATTCAGGGTGTAAGTTGCTTGTGCATTCTTTACCCCAGAGTGCATAACTTTGCATTTTTCTACATTCAATTTTATCAGCCCAGTCCCCCAATCTATCTAAATCCCTCTGCAGCTAAGCAATATCCCATTCACATTGTATTACTTTACAGAATTTTGTCTCAGCTGCAAACACTGAAACATGGCTTTTAATTCCTATTTCAAAATCATTTATAAACATTTTAGATAGAAGTGGTCCCAGAACAGAACCCTGAGGATCACCACTTTTGTCCAGCTTGAAAATTTACCATTAATGACAACTATCGATACTCTGTCTTTAAGCCAAAGTTCTGCACAAGAACAATAATTTTCATCTACAAAAATTTGTTTTAGCTTGAACACTAACCTAGTGTGAGGAAACGTATCAAATGCCTTGGCAACATCCAACAACCAATCTATACTTTCCAGGCAAAGACATTGAACCCTTTTTAAATATAGGAACCACATCTTTCTTCCTCTAATCCTCCGTTACAATTCCTGAAAGAAAAGAATCTTGAAAGATTAAATACAGTGGTTCACTTATTTCCACACTTAGCTCCTTAAGTACTCATGGGTGAATACCGTCAGATCCCAGAGCTTTGTTAACTTTGTAAACTTTCTTTAGCTGCTGTAGCATCTTGTCATGAGTCATCCAATCACAATTTCTCTGCAGCGTATCTGTTGCCATGAGATACTCTTTAATATATACTGAGGAAAAATATGAATTAAAATGTCTTGCCTTTTCATTAACTAACACGCACTGTGTGTTCTGGCACCTTTCTATCATGGCCAGCATTTAAGTTTTTCAGCAATTTAAAGCTTTAGTAGCTTTTCTGTATGATTGGACTAAGCAGGTTAGCCTTCCTCACATGCATCAATTAGCCGTGGGCATCCAAAACCCTGACTTCAGTTCACCAGTTGTCTCTCTTTACACCACCTTTGCTAGGTACTAACTACTGCATACCGGGAAACACCACAAAACTTGCTGTTTTGGAGATGCTCTGACCAGTCGTTCAAGCCATCACTAATTGGACCTTGTCAAAGTCAATCTGACCTTTTCGCTTGCTCATTTTTCCTGCTTCTAACGCATGAAATTCAAGAACTGACTGTTCACTTGCTGCCTAATGTATCCCACCCCTTAACAGGTGCCATTGTAACCATATAATCAATGTCATTCATTTCACATGTCAGTGGTTTTAATGTCGTGGCTGATCATTTTGTGTATATATACTCAAATGGTGTCCCAGTCTCTGTTGGACACATTGTCTGCAATGCTTCTATCCAAATTGCAGAAATTATGGGACGCACAAGACAGCTGGGAGGATCAAGGATCACATGAAGACCCAGCTGGAGATAAATGAGATTCTGTTAATGGACTTTGAAGTTAGATCTAGGAGGAACAACCTCAGTTTGAAAGTAGACCTGAGTCAGACCATTACAATGAATTGTAAACTTACCTTCATGACCCCTGTGCTGGCCCCTAATATCCTGGAAGATATGCTCATGTTAGATCAAGCTCACAGAGTAGCCAAGCTGAGACATTTGCCAAACATTACTCTAAGAGATGTTCTAGTGTTTATGCATTACTTCTATTGAAAAATGTGTTCAAACCAAACTTCCTTTTTTTCTTGACACTTAAGGAACAAAAACTTACCATTCCAACACACATTTTGAATGAGCTTGTTTCCTACATCCCATGCCTGCTACCATACAACTTTTTTAATGATCAGTCTATGCCTCAAACCCACTTTTTAAACTAGACAGGCATTTTATTTTGATGTCAACCTCCCTCAGATCTCATCCAAACAAAGGAATCAGTTGGATACACCAGTCTCTGAAGAGGAAGTAAAATTGGCAATCAATTCTCTTCCTAAATACAATTTCCTGGGGCCATGATTTTTCCAACTGCTACTACAGCAGCATGGGAGATATTATATTGCCTCATTTAGTAATTCTCTTTAATTTCATTTTATTTGAAGGGACACCCTGCCTGAAATTTCAGAGGATACAATTGTTATGCTTTTAAAACAAGACAAACCCCTAACAGGAAGCATTAATGTTAAGTGAATATCTCTCCTAAATGGAGATATGAATCTCTACACCAAAATAAAACATTTTATACACAATGCCCATGGCAAGAGTAATAAACTCTGTTTTTTATATTCCATTTAAAATTACATATGACACAGGCTGGTATATTTAATTTGGCACTGGAACCCTTAATCCACAAAATCAGGTTCCATTCCTGTATTTTAGGAGTTCCTACCTCTATAGCTCCCATGAATTAGCACTATTTGCCAATGATGTCTTGCTATCACTTTTAGACCCTGATCTCAGTTAGGAGTTACAAGCTGAATATTGGAATATATCATACTATTGCAATTATATAAGGGAAACTCAGGCTGTCCAATTAGGTATAAGCACTTCAGTTCAATTCAGTTAATATTACAGGTATTAACTCTAGACATAATCCATCAGGCTTGTTTGTCAGCTAATATAACCTGTGTCTCTCCACTGTAAGGTCTGCCTTTCTCCACTATGTTCACTTACTTTAGCATTAAACATCTCTTGGATACTTATCGAACAAGAGTTCCAAGGCCACTGTACTTTAACAACTTTGAGAGAAGGTGTTTATTCAAGCTAGAGAATGTAAAACCACTCTCTGTAACTAGAGTTGAGCGGACACTTGGATGTTCAGGTTCGCCAAGTTCGGCCGAATTTCGTCAAAGAGTTCGAGTTTGGGCTCGAACTTGACCCGAACTTGACCCCGAACCCGAACCCGAACCCATTGAAGTCAAGGGGGATCTGAACTTTTGGGCACTAAAATGCCTCTAACAAAGTCCTGGAAAGGGCTAGAGGGCTGCAAAAGGAAGTAAAATTGGGGTAAGAGTAGGACAAGTGCCCTGCAAACAAATGTGGATAGGGAAATCACTTAAAATAACATAAAATACATAAAACTTAAAAATACAGCTGAGCCATAAAAGAGCACTAGATGGAATCTTTGATTTTAGCTTTGGAAGAACATAAATCAAAATCTAAAGCATGACTGTCAGGAAGATCACCAGAATTATCCATTTGAGAGAAGGTTGGAGTGCAGGGTATTCTCTTTCATTGTTCAAACTTAGCTCAACTCCTGATGCATGGAAAAAAGGCCTTCACAAGCCTCTGCTATTGTGTACATGGTTTATACTAAGTGACCCATAGGTTGAGGAGATGGTGACCGTGGCAGTGCAGGTGGAAGCGGCGGTGGAGGAGGAGGAGGTAGCCAACACAGTTTTTTATTTATTTATTTTTTGTTTGTTTTTTTCAATTGGGGTAGCCCCCAAAATATTGGGACATATAAAAAAAGAAATATTTGCGGCCTGCGGTGCATTTCTTGCAGTCCAATAACGCCAATCTATTTAGGTTTTTAAAACTGTTCGTCTCCACCAGGAATTTTGAAATGCTGGCATTCAGGGATCGCGGGTGGCTAGGGGGGTACTTCCTCTTTCTCTCGAGTGTTTGGGAGATGGACAGCTGAATGCTTAGTGAATGGGATAGTGTGCAGATGCTTGGGGGCGGTGTCACGAACGCACCCTACTCCAAGAGTGTGCGTGACGTAGTTGTGGTGGTGAAAGGGTTAAAGTACACTATTTGTCTGCACTAGACCGGAAATAATGACAAAATCCCCCTTTAACACCACCCACACTTAAACATAATAATATAACTATTACTACTTTAACGCTGCCACCACCAAGACAATTTATAAATGGGGTGCCTTGGTCCCCCAGGTAAATCAATAATAAAACCCACCAAATATTACTTAATACACTATTTAAGGAATTATAAAAATACTAACTAGTCTCTTCAGGTAACGTGATTCTTAACCAGACAAAGGCAAAACTTAATAAATGAATGTTTATTATGAGCAAAAGATAGTCACAGTGCATATAAAAATATATGATAAACAAATTATTTACACCAACAACAGATAAAAACAAAAAGGATAAAATACAGAAGTCCTAATTACTCACTTAGGTTTTCAAAGTACAACTTCTGTCCAGGGGGTCTCTGGCAAGGAAAGATGGTGACTCACCCAAAATTAGATCTTGGCCCCAAGCAAGTACACCAACACCCTTCAGGATCATTAGATATATACCCTGTGGTTTATCAAGTCTTGCCCAGGGGTGGAGTTAAGGCGTACCTACAGAAATAATAACTGACCACCTCCTTTGTTCCAGACCACTGTCAATCCAAATGGAAACATTTGACTCTATCTTCTTTTTTGTACCTGCCACAGAAATAATAATTGCATCTACAAATTTGTTATTATTTTCCCATTCCATAGACATGTTGCACGTCCCACCCACGATCCAATAGGACGGACATCACAATTCCTTTCCCTAGGGTCAAGTTAGGCCACTCATGTTTGGACTTGGTTAGAAGATGGCGCTTGTCACATTCCAAATATAACAAAATGAGGCTTAATTATTATTCTGTGGGGGTAAATATGAATGTTTTTGTCCTTCCTTTGGATATGATACTAGAACAAAGCTAATGGCATTTACATATCAAAGAGATTTACTCATCACTTACAAAATACAGGCCAAATGGATGAAGAGACATTCAGACTTTTCCAAGTGTAGAACCTCTCACCTTGCAGACTTCACATCCATACAGTAAAATCCTTTTCACATTCCTATGCCATTCACACTACCCCTTCTGTCATCTGCCCTCGGTGGGGGTCCCAGCTTCAAAAGATGTAACCCCTGTTGACCTCAGCAATAGCATCTCTGTAATTTGTGCCCTTTACTACAAGAAATCACATTAAAAGATGATATTCCATAGTGTCATAATAAATTATACACCCTTGCCGTGACACCTCCCCCAAATAGGAGACGCAATGGGAGAAGGCTCACATGCCTCTACCTTGCGTATTAGGTGGAGTCTTCCCCCTGGCGGGACAAACCATCAGCATTGCCATGTGTACTTCCCTTCTTGTGCTGTATGGTAAACTCGTATTGCTGGAGAACCAGACTCCACCTGAGGAGTTTCCCATTTGTCCCAGCCACCCTATGTAACCAATGCAGTGGGTTGTGATCTGTAATCACGGTAAACTGGAGTCCGTACAGGTATGGTTGCAGTTTTTGCAAGGCCCAAACTATGGCCAAACACTCTTTTTCTACAGTGGCATAGGCCACTTCCCTAGGTAGCAGCTTCCGGCTGAGATACACAATAGGATGCTCATCCCCCTTCTCATCCACCTGACTCAGCACCGCTCCCAGGCCATAATTAGAGGCATCGGTCTGTACTAAGAACCGCCTGTGGAAATTAGGGGCCTGTAGTATGGGAGAATCAGTAAGGGCCTGTTTTAAGGAGCTGAAGGCCACTTCACACTCAGGTGTCCACTTAATCACTCGTGGGAGTGCTTTCTTAGTGAGATCGGTTAGGGGTTTGGCCAGGGTACTATAATGTGGTACAAACTTCCTATAGTACCCTGCAGTACCCAGGAATGACATCACCTGCTTTTTGGTCTGGGGGACAGGCCAGGCCATTATAGCCTCTACCTTACTGGGCTCAGGGCGAAGAGTCCCCCTTCCCACTCTATGCCCCAGGTACTGAACCTCTGTCATGCCCAGTTGGCACTTATCTGGTTTTATGGTGAGCCCAGCTGCTGCTATGCGGTCCACAACTTGTGTTAAATGGAGCAGGTGTTCCTCCCAAGTATCACTGAACACCGCAATGTCATCCAGATATGCTACCGCATGCCCCTCCTGTCCCTCTAGCAGGTGATTAACTAGACGTTGGAAGGTGGCAGGGGCATTTTTCATCCCAAAGGGCATCACCTGGAACTCATATAGCCCAAAGGGAGTGATAAAAGCCGATCTCTCTTGCGCTTCAGGGGTCATGGGGATCTGCCAGTACCCTCGGCTGAGATCCATAATACTTAGGAACTTAGCACCAGCTAGTTGGTCTAGCAATGCATCAATGCGTGGCATAGGATATGCATCAAATGCAGTTACCAGGTTCAACCGCCGGTAGTCCACACAGAATCTAGTGGTCTTGTCCTTCTTGGGGACCAGCACCACTGGGGAGGCCCAGGGGCTGTGAGACTTCCGGATTACACCCAGCTCCAGCATTTCCTCTATTTCCCTCCTAATGTCTGCCTTCACCTCTAAGGATACTCTATAGGCAGCCTGTCTGAGGGGATGGTGATCCCCAGTGTCCACGTTATGGGTTACTAGGCGTGCCCTGCCAGGCTTCCCTGTGAAGAAACTATGGTAAGGTCTAAGGGCCTCAAATAGCTGACTCCTCTGTCCCTCTGTTAGGTGTGTATTAACCTGGGCTACCTCAATGCCCTCTAGATCCCGGGTTGCAGCCAGTAGATCCACAAGGGGATCAGGTTCTTGCTCGTCCCCAGGCAGACTACATACGGTTAACACCGTAGTCTCCCGGTCATAATAGGCTTTAATCATATTTACGTGATACACCTTTTTCCTCCTTCCCCCCTCATCCAGGGATACCACATAGTTTACATCATTGATCCGCTGCAGAATAGTAAACGGACCCTCCCATGCTGCCTGCAATTTGTTCTGCCTTGTGGGTATCAGCACAAGAACCTTTTGACCCACTCCATACATTCTTTCTCGGGCATCACGATCATACCACCCCTTCTGCTTGGTTTGGGCAGCCCTCAGATTCTCACACACCTCCCCCATGAAAGTCTCCATTTTGTCCCTAAACCGGAGTACATAATCTACAATAGAGGTCTTTGGGGCCCCCAACTCTCCTTCCCACCCCTCTCGGATCAGAGCCAGGGGGCCGCGCACTCTACGTCCATAGAGGAGCTCAAATGGGGAGAAGCCTGTGGATTCCTGTGGCACCTCCCTGTAAGCAAACAGGAGGTGTGGCAGGTATCGCTCCCAATCCTTCCCCTGTGACTCTACAAAGGTCCTCAGCATCTGCTTGAGAGTCCCATTAAACCTCTCACACAAGCCATTTGTTTGGGGGTGGTAGGGGCTGGTCACTAGATGTTCTATCTGCACAATTTTGCAGAGGGACTGCATCAGATCAGAGGTGAACTGGGGGCCTTGATCGGTTAGCATTTCTCTGGGAAATCCCACACGGGAGAATATGCTTAACAGAGCATCGGCCACCTTGTCAGCCCTGATGGATGATAGGGCTACTGCCTCTGGGTAGCGAGTGGCGTAATCTACCACGGTTAATATATATCGCTTGCCTGAACTACTGGAAATGGCAAGGGGACCGACAATATCCACAGCTATTCTCTCAAATGGTTCCCCAACTATAGGAAGAGGTATTAGGGGGGCCTTACCCACTTCCCCAGGCTTTCCCACCCTCTGACACTCTGGGCAGGAACGGCAATAATTTGCCACATCTGTGCCCATACCAGGCCAATAGAAATGGTGGGACAAGCGAGATTTAGTCCGCGCCACCCCTAGGTGCCCAGCCATGGGGATGGCGTGAGCAATCTTCAGCAGCTGGTCCCGGTACCTCTGAGGTACAACCAGCTGCCTGTCTGTTACCCAAGGCTCTTGCCCCACAGTAGGAATGGTTTCTCTGTATAACCTTTCATTATCCCAGTACACTCTCTCCCTATCCCCGTCTGTGTGTGGCTGCCTAGCACGTTCCCTCAATACCTCTAACGTGGGATCTGCCCGTTGGGCCTGCTGGAATTCAGGACACCGCGCCTCGGTCTCTGAGTCAATAGGGGGCTCGGACACAGATTCCTGCCCCTGGACTACAGGAGGGAATGGTAACAAGGTGCGAGACTCCCAGGTTCCCCCATCTGGGTGCTCTCCTGTTGACATACGCTCTGGGTTTGCGGGCTGCGGCAGGCCCTGCTCCCTATTCGGGTAAGACCGCTGCCGGGTTACCACAGCTACAGTGGGAACCTCTGCCTCCCCCTCCCCATGATTTGCACTTGGCACACCCTCACAGGGTACCCCAGACAAGTTTGGTTCTGGCACAGACTGATACACACTCTCACTCTGCCCTCCCTCCCAGTGACTCTGTCTTGGCACACTCTCACATCGTATTGCAGACATATCTGGTTCTGGCACAGACTGGCACACATGCTCGCTCTGCCCTCCCTCCCAGCACAATTGTCTACATACCTTGTTACACGATTCCACAGACACCCTGGGCTCTGGCACAGACTGACATACATTCCGACCTCACTCCAAGCACAGTAATTTACATAAACATTTGCACCCTGTCCTTTCCACAGCAGGGCCCCTACAGGGCTTTAGTTCGTAACACCTATCACTCTCAGGCACATACTGGGATAACAACCTACCTAAGTCGGTACCAAGCAATACATTTGTAGGAATATTATCCGATACCCCCACATCCCTCAGACCCCTGCCCGCTCCCCAATCCAAATATACACGTGCCATTGGCACTGCAGGACGTATTCCTCCAATCCCCTTTACGGCTAAAGTCCTGCCAGGAATGAAGTCCTCAGAGCGCACTAGCTCTGGACGCACAAGAGTCACATCTGCCCCAGTGTCCCTGATTCCCACAGTTACCTTCTCTCCCACTGTAACAGGCTGCAGGTTCACATTGTTGTTGCCCTCTGACTTGGTCACGAACAACACAGAAGATGGGGCTCTTGCAGGTTGAACCCCTCCGGATGAGGGTGCTGGCCTCCTTTTCTCTGGGCAGGTATTACTCAAGTGCCCCATTCGGTTGCAAATAAAACATCTGCGACTATCTCCTTGCGCAGACATGGCACTAGCTCCCCCTCTCCCTGAGGTAGGAGCTGAAACAAAAGATGGCCCGCTAGGCCTGGCGATGGGGAGTCGTGGTGGTGTGGTCCTCCAGCTGGATGTTCCCTTGGCAAAACCTCTGCTCCGGTCCACTGTTGCTCGATTGGCAGTGTGGAAATCTGCCAGCTCACCCGCCTCCAATGTCGTTTTGGGGTTCCTGTCCAGCAACCATTCCTGTACATCGGCTGGGCAGAGCTGCAAAAACTGTTCTTTTATTAACAGGTCTTGCAAACTTTCCAAAGTGGTAATCTCCAGCCCTGTAGTCCACTGTCGGAATGCTGTCGCCAGGTGCCCCACAACTGCTGCATAACTTTCTGTGGGATGCTTTTGCAAAGTTCTGAATTTCTTTCGGTACACCTCAGGAGTAAGGTTGTACCGTTTTTGCAAGGCAGCCTTAATCGCATCATAGTCCTGGTCAAACTCTGCTGGAAGCACAGCAAATGCTTCCAGTGCAGGACCTCTGAGACCAGGGGTGAGGTATTTTGCCCACTGGTCCTTTGGTAGCTGGTACTGCCTGCAAACCTTTTCAAAACTGCGCAGGAAAACATCCAAATCACCATCCTTGTCCAAAGTTGGAAAGTTCTCTGCACGTGGTTTGGGTGCAGAAGAGTCTCTGGAATTAATACTTACAGGGGAGGCAGTCAACCTCTCCAACTCAGCCATTTTTAGCTCATGCTCTCTGGCAGCCTGGCGCTCTGCGGCCTCCTGATATTGAAGGATAAGCTGTAGTCTTTGGTTTGCGTCTGCTGAGTCCACATATTTCAACACAGTTTGTAAGTAACAATCCAAAGGATCTCCAGAACTCGGTACATCACGGACAAAAGCTGCAGGTATCTCCCCTGCAGTGTTTGAGGCATCATTTTGCACTGCTTGTTGCATATCATAGTCCACCAGTGCTTGCAATAGTTCCTCTTTTGTTTTTCCCCGACAGGGAATAGATCTCTCCCGGCAAAGCTGGTCTAGCGCTGCCTTGGATTGCGCCTGGTACTCCATTTAGTAAATAAAAGATAGAAAAGAAAAAACAGAGAAGGGGGGGGACTGTTGAGGTGTAAATATATTATATATGCACTGAGTTCAGCCTTTGGAAATTGAGACACAATTTCTTTTAGTGCCTGGATTAACCAACAAATCCAGCAACACTAAAATCTGGTACAAAAAGATGAAAAATCTTTTTAGTTATCCCACCGCTATGCCACCAATTTGTCACGAACGCACCCTACTCCAAGAGTGTGCGTGACGTAGTTGTGGTGGTGAAAGGGTTAAAGTACACTATTTGTCTGCACTAGACCGGAAATAATGACAAAATCCCCCTTTAACACCACCCACACTTAAACATAATAATATAACTATTACTACTTTAACGCTGCCACCACCAAGACAATTTATAAATGGGGTGCCTTGGTCCCCCAGGTAAATCAATAATAAAACCCACCAAATATTACTTAATACAATATTTAAGGAATTATAAAAATACTAACTAGTCTCTTCAGGTAACGTGATTCTTAACCAGACAAAGGCAAAACTTAATAAATGAATGTTTATTATGAGCAAAAGATAGTCACAGTGCATATAAAAATATATGATAAACAAATTATTTACACCAACAACAGATAAAAACAAAAAGGATAAAATACAGAAGTCCTAATTACTCACTTAGGTTTTCAAAGTACAACTTCTGTCCAGGGGGTCTCTGGCAAGGAAAGATGGTGACTCACCCAAAATTAGATCTTGGCCCCAAGCAAGTACACCAACACCCTTCAGGATCATTAGATATATACCCTGTGGTTTATCAAGTCTTGCCCAGGGGTGGAGTTAAGGCGTACCTACAGAAATAATAACTGACCACCTCCTTTGTTCCAGACCACTGTCAATCCAAATGGAAACATTTGACTCTATCTTCTTTTTTGTACCTGCCACAGAAATAATAATTGCATCTACAAATTTGTTATTATTTTCCCATTCTATAGACATGTTGCACGTCCCACCCACGATCCAATAGGACGGACATCACAATTCCTTTCCCTAGGGTCAAGTTAGGCCACTCATGTTTGGACTTGGTTAGAAGATGGCGCTTGTCACATTCCAAATATAACGAAAATGAGGCTTAATTATTATTCTGTGGGGGTAAATATGAATGTTTTTGTCCTTCCTTTGGATATGATACTAGAACAAAGCTAATGGCATTTACATATCAAAGAGATTTACTCATCACTTACAAAATACAGGCCAAATGGATGAAGAGACATTCAGACTTTTCCAAGTGTAGAACCTCTCACCTTGCAGACTTCACATCCATACAGTAAAATCCTTTTCACATTCCTATGCCATTCACACTACCCCTTCTGTCATCTGCCCTCTGTGGGGGTCCCAGCTTCAAAAGATGTAACCCCTGTTGACCTCAGCAATAGCATCTCTGTAATTTGTGCCCTTTACTACAAGAAATCACATTAAAAGATGATATTCCATAGTGTCATAATAAATTATACACCCTTGCCGTGACAGGCGGTGGCGGACATGGTGGCGTTGCTGCCACATCCTCTGTTTGCGGGGTGGCAGGTGCCACTGTCACTCCAGAGGTGAAGGAAGAGGCCTAGACAGCAGCAGAAGGGGAAGCAGGAGGAGCCTGAGACCTTTCTTGGTTTTTGAGGTGCTTACTCCACTGCAGCTCGTGCTTTGCATGTAGATGCCTGGTCATGCAGGTTGTGCTCAGGTTTAGAACATTTATGCCTTGCTTCAGGCACAGCGTGCAAACCACTCGTGTCTTGTCGTCAGCACATCTTCTGATGAACTGACACGCCAGGGAACTCCTTGGAGCTGTCTTTGGTGTGCTCGGTCCCTGGGTGCGGTGGGCAGTAGCAGGCATACTGTCTAGGAGATGGCCGCTCCGCTTTTGCACCCTGCTCTAGGAGAAGGAGGTGGATGTGGAGTAGGAGGTAGATGAGGCGGTGACCGTGGCGGTGTAGGTGGAAGCGGCAGTGGAGGAGGTAGCCAACACTGTTTTTTTGTTTGTTTTTTTAATTGGGGTAGCCCCCAAAATATTGGGACATATAAAAAAAGAAAACAAAGAATAAGTGCACTTGAGTATAACAATGGTTGGGTGAGGCCGGTATAAATGTCTATTCTGTACAAAGTACAGACAAGTCTGGTGGGATCCATGCCTGGTTCATTTTAATAAACGTGAGCTTGTCCACTTTGGCTGTGGACAGGTGGCTGTGCTTGTCTGTGATAACGCTCCCTGCTGTGCTAAACACACGTTCAGACAATACACTGGCTGCAGGGCAGGCCATCACTTCCAAAGCATAAAGGGCAAGCTCATGCCATGTGCCCAATTTGGAGACCCAGAAGTTGAATGGGGCAGACCCTTCAGTCAGTACGTGAAGTGTGTGCACACGTACCATTTCCACCATGTTGCTGAAATGCTGCTTCCTGCTAAGACGTTCCATATCAGCTGGTGGTGCTGGTTGTTGTGGTGTGCTGACAAAGCTTTTCCACATTTCAGCCATGCTAACCCTGCCTTGTAAGGTGCTGGCGGTGCCCCAGCTGCGTTGACGACCTCTTCCTCCTCCTCTGCCTTTGCCTTGTGCTTCCACTGAGCCCCCGGTGTCAGTTAGGAATGCCCTCAGTAGCGCGTCTACCAGCGTGCGCTTGTAGTCGCTCATCTTCCGATCACGCTCCAGTGAGGGAATTAAGGATGGCATGTTGTCCTTGTAATGGGGATCCAGCAAAGTGGCCACCCAGGAATTAGCACAAGTTTGAATGTGGGCAACTCGGCAGTCGTTGCGCAGGCACTTTGGTGACTCTAGATAACCTCGGGCCGATCGCACGTCCCAGTGACGGCGACGACGCATTCGGATGTCTGCCCTATCAACTTTCTATGGTATTTTCTGCGCCTACCATGGTGACCACGGGTAACAGGGAATCAGGGTTCGATTCTGGAGAAGGAGCCTGAGAAATGGCTACCACATCCAAGGAAGACAGCAGGCGCGCAAATTACCCACTCCCAACGCGGGGAGGTAGTGACGAAAAAACACAATATAGGACTCTTTTGAGGCCCTGTAATTGGAATGAGTACACTTTAAATCCTTTAAAGAGGATCTTTTGGAGGGCAAGTCTGGTGCAGAGTGACTGGCCCGTTCGTGCTGCAGCTGAAACTCTACTATCGCCTGCTGCTGCTCGCACAGTCTCTCCAGCATGTGCAAGGTGGAGTTCCACCTTGTGGGCACGTCGCATATGAGGCGGTGAGCGGGAAGGCCGAAGTTACGCTGCATCGCAGACAGGCGAGCATCAGCAAGGTTAGAATGCCGAAAGCACGCACAGCCACTACAGTGAAACTGCGAATGGCTCATTAAATCGGTTATGGTTCCTTTGATGGCTCCATCTGTTACTTGAATAACTGTGGTAATTCTAGAGCTAATACATGCCGATGAGCGCTAGGGCATGGCCGCTCCGCTTTTGCACCCTGCTCCCTCTTATGCTGTGCTGGTGCCTCTGTGCGACCACCGCCTCTTCCGCCAAACTGCACATGTCACTTGCATGACCTTCATTCCATGTGGGGTCTAGGACCTCATCATCCTCCACATCATCTTCCACCCACTCCTCAACACTGCCCTCCTTGCCGGTCTGCACACTGCGGAAAGTCACAGCAGTTGGCACCTGTGTTTTTCCAGCATGTAAAGTCTGCAAAGGACATATGGAAATTGTTTTAGAATTGTATCCAGGCAACAGTTTTCCTTATAAACTGACCTCTCAGTTTGACCTGTGAGGGTTTTGCCCCAGAATTACAATATTGATTAAGTACCTCTTAGCTATTGATAACTGGTTTAAATCTGGCAGCTTGTTATCTGGTAGTTTTTAGTGTAGAAAATATCAATCTGTTTTCTATCACTTAGATCTGTTTAACAAGTGTTGTAGGTGTGAAACAATATTACAAGTGACCGATGTAGAAAATTCGAATCAAAGTTCCATTTGCAAAAAAAAAAGTCTCGCCCATATTCTGCGGGTTATTGCATTTTTAAGATGTAGACTTATTGTATCACGCTAGCCATGCACAGGTAGATTGTCTAGCACGTTGTTTTGGTGTTTGGTTTTTAACTTTGTAGTTGTGTCTTTACACAATATAGAAATGTATATTAATGCTTCTGTATATCAAGTGATCACAATAATACTTATTTTTCACTTTTTTTTTAAAAATCAGGCTAAACAAAAATTGGTAATTAACAATATGACATCTGAAAAGCACATGAAAGGATGCTGTATGATTTTATAGGTCCTGTACACTAGAGTCCGAGTCATGAATGTAACCAGTAAAACTTTGATTTTACAGCCACTGGTTGGCCCATACATATTTTAAAACTTGTTTAATTTTGTTATAGCATGACTTGTAGTCTTGTTTTTAACTTGTCTATAATACATATTTTTGTATGACACTTTTTTGTTTTTTCATTGATTATTGAATTTTAATGGTCTAAGATAATTAACATGGCAACAGGCAAACGTAACCCGAATGATTTGTCTCAGTCTTGCATTCATTTATTTGCCTTTAGACTTTCTTGAGAAGCGGTAACTAGCCAGTGTTGCACACATACACCAGATATGAAGAGCACACCGCAAATGTACTATTTAGCACCCAAAAAATTGGAATTTTTCAAAGTGCGATGTAACCACAGTATTTGATGGTTCTATGTGACTCTCAGATATGAAGTGCAGGCCCCAAATGTACTATTTAGCACTAGTGATGTCATTGAGTAAACTTTGACCCTGTACCTCACAGTCAGCAGACACATTCCAGCCAATCAGCAGCAGACCCTTCCTCCCAGACCCTTCCACCTCCTGGACAGCTTACTAAGAATGCAGCTTCACAATGAATGTAAAATGGATGCTGTCCAGGAGGTGGGAGGGACTGGGAGGGAGGGTCTGCTGCTGATTGGCTGGAATGTGTCTCTTGAGGTACAGGGTCAAAGTTTACTCAATGATGAGTCCGTGGCGAACCGTTTGTGGCGAACAGTTTGTGGCGAACCATTCGGCAAACCGTTCGGCGAACCGTTCGGGACATCACTATTTAGCACCTAAAAAATTTGAATGTGTAAAACTGCGCTGTAACCACAGTATATGACGGTTCTATTTGACTCTCAGATATGAAGTGCACACCCCAAATGTACTATTTAGCACCAAATAAATTAGAATTTTTAAAACTGCAATGTAACCACAGTATTTGACGGTTCTATTTGACTCTCAGATATGAAGTGCACGCCACAAATGTACTTTTTAGCACCAAAGAAATGTGAATTTTTCAAAGTGAGGTGTAACCACAGTATTTGACGGTTCTATTTGACTCTCAGAAATGAAGTGCACCGCAGGCCGCAAATGTTCTATTTAGCACAAAAAATTTAGATTTTTTAAACCAACAATGTAACAGTAGTATTTAAGGGTTTTATTAGACTGCAAGAAATGCAGTACGCAAATGTACTATTTAGCACCAAAAAATTAGCAGTATTTAAAAATGCCTAGATATTGCCCACTGAGCTACCAGAACAGGATTAAAGTAATGTGCCTGGCACACATGCAGTTGCATGTGCACTGCACTCTCTGCGGCACTGAGCTCAGGGCAGGGTACAAAAATGTAGTATAGCCCCCACAAAAATAATCACTGTAGTTTGCAGAATTCTTTCTTAATCTGTCCCTCACAGATGCAGCATCCTCTCCCTACACTAATAAGAGCTCATGTGACGTGCTGCGCTACGTGAGTCCAGCTTATATATAGAGGCTGGTCACATGCTGCTCTTGCCAATCACAGCCATGCCATTAGTAGTCATGGCTGTGATGGCTTCTAAGGGCACACGAGTCAAACGCTTGTTGATTGGCTGCCCTGCAGCCTTTCAAAACGTGCCATTAAATCGCCCAACACCAAACTCCAACCCGAACATACACCGAAATGTCCGTGTTCGGGTCCGGAGTCCAAAAACCGTAATGTTCGGTACGAACCCGAACTTCACGGTTCGGGTTCGCTCAACTCTATCTGGAACCAACAAATATCACATTTTGCTGATTCTACTAAACTTACATGAATTTGTATACAGTGAAAAAAAGAACTGCAAACTGTACAGGTCTGGCAAAGTGCTTGACTATGCATATCATAGTTGTGGATAAAACAGCCATATTACACAATGGAAATGTCAGAATTTTTTTTTGAATGCCTCCAAAGGTTGAAATGTTCTAAGCGATATGAAGAAATGTATTTACCCAGGGAACTTCCCTGACTCTTTCTGAAAGAATCTATTGAGGGGCTCTCGGTCCCAGTGCATGAAGTTTCTAAGGTACAAAATTTCCTTTTCTTAATTCTTTTCTTTCTTTTCTCTTTCCGTATTTTTGTTTTCGCTGTTATATTTATTTACTATTTTTTTATTTATTTACCCTTGTATGAACAATACCATTACTGTGAGTTCTTTTCTCCACTTGCTACAAAATTTGAGAACAAAATAATTAGTCCAACTCTCTGTTTTCAAGAGTCAATAATCTACTCCTGATGAATTGCATTATTTGTAGTGAATATTGCACACTGGAGGTGGTGCGACAACCCAATGTTAATGTTTGGGATATCTGTAATCTGTAAACTGCAATAAAAAGTTATTAATGTAAAAGAAAATGCAAGCGACGGTAATATTGTGCTCAATAATATTACTTTTTGACCTGTATCTAAGACACAGGCACCTTCTCAAATTGAAAGCAGCTTTTTAATTCTCACTGGAGATCAGATTCTTACTTTTCTAGGGATAAATGGACCACTACAGACAACAAAAGTTCTTCAGTTTTCTGAAATGTTTATTTATGATGTGTCTATTTACATTTTACAAAAAGTGTAAATTTCAATAGAAACTGGCACTTTTATAACAAATTGTCCTAATACGTCCTGGTTGTTTAGCTTAGAAACATAGAAACATAGAATGTGATGGCAGATAAGAACCATTCGGCCCATCTAGTCTGCCCAATTTTCTAAATACTTTCATTAGTCCCTGGCCTTATCTTATGGTTAGGATAGCCTTATGCCTATCCCACGCATGCTTAAACTCCTGTACTGTGTTAACCTCTACCACTTCAGTGTGGAGCTAAATGTAAAGTTATGCAATTTGTCTGAGCTCCTGCCTTGCAAAAAGTTATCATTGAGCTGGATTGGGAATTCTATAGTTGGAAAGTCACAGAAAGTCTGGGCTGTGTTAGAAGAGAAGGGTTTTCAAAGACTTCGGACAAGAGATCTTCAGCTTTGGCAAGCTGTGTTTATACATAACCCTCTATGAAAAAATGCTTAATTAAATACATGCTTTTTTCATTTGGGGTTATCTACTAAATAGTATTTTTATACTATTATTTATGTGTATTTTTGGAGAGTGGAATGTGCTAGTAACATTACAAAAATTTATAAGATTTATTTTCCCAAGATATTATTAAACTTAAAAAAGAACTAGCACAGACAGATCAAAGCTGGGAAAGGAAATGTCTGTCCTGCACTGGCCCTATTGCGTTTTGAATTAAATCCTTTTGGGCAAGTTGTAAAAATATTAAATATATTTTTTGGATCCCTAAATATTTGTTTTAGACCAACATTGTCCCATGTGCTTCCAGCTAATTAACTAACTTTGTCAGTTTGGAAAAACTGCAATCCTGTACAATCTGTCAACTGAAACATAGTTTCCCTATCTGCAATTAAAGTCGAAGTGCAATTAAAGTATTTGTCTACGTAACTGGTAAACTCTGTAATACTGGATGCAGATATTACCATGACAAAACTGGAAAAGGTGCATTTACAGTTTATACCGCCAAGAATAATATTGTCTCTTTGTTATGACCTTGTGAATAGAGATGCTTTGGGTTTGTCGATGCCTGGCATAAAGCTAGGAACTTTCCCTGCCACAAATTTTTAAAATCCACAAAGGGTTTGCATCATATGCTTCTCATCTGGACATTTAAGGTACTTTCTATATAGGTGTTATTTAATACTGTCTAAACTAGCCCTCATAGTTCCCACATCTACTAATGCATGTTGGAGGTACTGTTCTAATATATGCACCATGCTTCACATTTGGTGGTCCTCTCCTTACATAAAGCCCTACTGGAAGATGGTGGCCTGTCAAGTATTTTCAGTCATGGTTATACGTATGCAGCACTCGATTGATTGTTTTCTTTTATTTATTTTGCCTCATCTCTTACCTAAACCCATTCTAAATGAATATACCAAATTCTAGTTAAAGTGATATTATTGATAGTAAGGAATTGGTCTACAGTAGATATTCCTTCATTACATAACATAATTAACCAGGTAACCTTAACCCCTTAGTGACCAGACCATTTTTCAATTTTCTTACCGTTAAGGACCACGTCTCTTTTTATTTTTCTCCGGTGTTTGTGTTTAGCTGTAATTTTCCTCTTACTCATTTAATGTACCCACACATATTATTGTGACGATACCTTACCTGTGTCCACGATCCCGCGCGGCACGGCAGTTTCCCCGGCTGCTTCCGGGAGGCGGCGCAGCCTCTCGGACGCTGCCCGCTCGCGGCAAAATCCGTTTTATGACGCGGCGCATGCGCGCCGACGTCATAATGATTTTGCCGCGAAAATTCAAATGCGGCCACGCTCCCGAACCTTTTGGGGGCGTGGCTTTAAAGTGACACACATTAGTATAAAAGGGCATCCCTGTCCACCCCTCAGTGCCCTAGTGTGGTTCTTGATTGTTCCCCTAGTGCTCTTATACTGTTTAGCTGTTTTTCTGGTATTTTGATCCTTGGCTTTCGTTCTGACTATTCTCCTATCTGGCTCCCCGACTTTTGGCTTGGCTTTCTCGTTTATCCCGATTTCCGTACTCCCTTGACCCTCGGCTTTTTCTTGACTATTCTTTGATGTTAAGTCCGGCCACCCTAAGGTCCGGTATACGTCCCTTTCTGGGTTACCATCTGTGTGAAGGGGTCACTATCGTGACATTACACTAGGGCCATGGACCCTGCAGGTGCTAATCCTCATGGCCCGGTTCCTGATAATCGGTTTGAGGAACTGGACCATCGTATGGACCAGTTTGCTGTAGCTGTTCAGACCTTGTTAGCTCGGACTGCACATCTACAGCCAGAGGACCATATCCCGGGTATTAGACCCCAGGAACCTCATTTGGAGATGGCGGCAGGGGGGGCTTCTGCCCATGCCACATCCCCTCTCCGTTATGGAGGTGATCCCAAGGGTTGTCGGGGTTTCCTCAATCAAATAAGTATTAACTTTGAACTTCATCCTAGGGCGTATCCTACCGATAGAGCAAAGATTGGTTATATTATAACATTATTAGTCAATAGAGCACTAGTTTGGGCCAATCCATTGTGGGAAAACGACAATCCCATAGTTTTCAACTACGCAGAGTTTGTCGCAGCCTTTAGGAGAACATTTGATCCCCCTGGAAGACGTACCAATGCTGCTAAAACCCTATTACGAATGAGACAAGGGTCTCGTTCCCTGGTGGACTATGCCCTAGAATTTCGCACTCATGCTGCAGAGGTCAGATGGAATGAGCAGGCCTTTGTAGATGTGTTCATGAACGGACTTTCTGACAAACTTTTAGATGAGGTAGCCACCCGAGACCTCCCTAATGTGTTGGAGGAATTAATTACATATCTAGCACATATAGACGAACGTCTCCGACATAGACAAAACACCAGGGATAGACCTAGGCGTATGCCGGAACGCCTGGCATTAACGTTTCCTTTATCTGAGGAAACCACTGTCGCTCCAGCAGAACCCATGCAACTGGGAGCCACATGGTTGCCTGAACCTGAGAGACAATATAGACGAAGGGAGGGACTTTGTATGTATTGTGGGAAAAGAGGACATACCCGCCTACACTGCCCAAGCCGGCCGGAAAACTCCAACGCCTAAGCCCTCAAGGAGGACAGGCCTTGGGTGTAACGTGTATGTCCTCCTTCCAAGATAGGAAAGAACTCAGGCTTCTTCTACCGATAACTATAGAATGGGAGGGAAAGTTAATAACTACTTCTGCGCTAATAGACTCTGGGGCAGCTGAGAACTTTATTGACCGTACTTTCGGCCAACATCACAACCTCCCATTTCAAGAAAGATCAACACCCTTGGCCGTTGAGGCCATAGATGGTAGACCATTATCCATTCCTTTTATTACTCAAGAATCCAAACCCTTAGTCTTGACTGTAGGTTCGTTGCATAAAGAAACCATAATCCTACAGCAAATACCTTCTCCCACCTTTCCGATTATACTTGGGTTTCCTTGGCTTACCAAGCATAATCCTCTAATTAACTGGGAGAGGAAAGAGATTGTAAAATGGGGTGATTCTTGTTTTAAGGAGTGTATCAGTCGAGTTATACCTATAGGACTCCTCAACGTCTCTACCATGGAACCATTAACCACTCAAGTACCCGAACCATATCGAGATCTCAAGGCAGTCTTTGAACAAAGGGAAGCAAACAAATTACCACCCCATCGTTCTTATGACTGCGCTATTGATTTGTTGCCTGGTACTATGCCCCCTAGAGGTACCGTGTATCCCCTCTCTGTGACAGAAAACAAAGTACTTGAAGAGTACATCACAGAGAATTTGAAGAAGGGTTTTATTACCAAATCATCCTCCCCGGCTGGTGCAGGGTTTTTTTTTGTTTCCAAAAAGGAAGGTGATCTGAGACCCTGCATCGATTATCGGGGATTAAATAAAATAACAATACGAAATGCATATCCTATTCCGCTCATTACTGAGCTTTTTGATAGGTTAAAGGGTGCTACCATATTCACTAAGCTAGATTTACGGGGAGCTTATAATCTAGTTCGAATTAAGAAGGGACATGAGTGGAAAACGGCCTTCAATACTCGCTATGGCCATTATCAATATAGGGTTATGCCCTTCGGCTTATGCAACGCTCCGGCAGTCTTTCAAGATTTCATAAACGATGTTTTAAGGGACTGTCTACAAATGTTTGTTGTTGTTTATTTAGATGACATACTCATCTACTCTAAGAATATCAAGGAGCACCATAGACACGTTAGAATAGTGTTATCCAAATTATTAAAAAACTGACTCTACTGTAAATTAGAAAAATGTTTATTTGACGTGGAGAAGGTGAATTTCTTGGGTTACATAATTTCAGGTTCCGGCTTTCAAATGGAACCTAAAAAACTAGAAGCAATTTTAAATTGGCCCCTACCCATTGGACTTAAAGCCATCCAACGTTTCCTGGGGTTTGCTAATTACTATAGAAAGTTTATCAGAGGATTTTCCTCTATTACCGCTCCTATTACCGCTATGACAAAAAAGAATAGAAGTCATACGGTGTGGAGTACCGAAGCTAAGGAAGCCTTTGAAAAATTGAAGCTAGCCTTTTCTTCAGCCCCGGTGTTAAGTCACCCTAATCCTTTGCGTCCTTTTTTGTTAGAAGTGGATGCTTCAGAGACAGGGATAGGGGCTGTACTCTCTCAGAGATCCTCGAATGATCAACCCCTGCATCCCTGTGGCTATTTTTCTAAAAAACTGACGGAAACAGAACGAAGATACGATATAGGTGATAGGGAATTGTTGGCTATCATTTCAGCACTCAAAGAATGGCGGCATCTATTAGAGGGGACATCTGAACCGATCATCATCCTCACTGATCACAAGAATCTTTCCTATTTTGGAGAAGCTAAAAGAATGTCTGACAGGCAGATTCGTTGGTCTTTGTTCCTAACACGTTTTAACTACATAGTGACATACAGACCCGGTTCTAAGAATACGAAAGCAGATGCCTTATCTCGGCAACATGAGCACCTATCTCCACCAGTAACCCATTTATCTTCCATAATCCCTACTTCACAAATAGTTGCCACAGTACGTACTAAAATCTCTTCTAGCTTAATAGAAGTATTGTCTAAATGTCAAAACCACAACTCCCTGACTATCCCTCAGGGGAAATTATACGTACCCTTCAATTATAGAAGACGAATCCTATCCTTGGTACACGACTCTAAGATTGCCGGTCATCCCGGTATCCATAAAACAGAAGCACTACTCGAAAAGCAATTCTGGTGGCCTTCTTACAAGAAGGACGTTCGAGAGTATGTCCTAGCCTGTAACATATGTTCCTCTAATAAGTCTCCTAAAAGTCGCCCTTTAGGCCTCCTCATGCCGTTACCTATTCCCGAAATGCCCTGGTCAAGTATCGGCATGGATTTCATAGTAGACCTACACCGGATAATCCTAACTATCATCGATAGATTTTCCAAAATGACCCACCTAGTCCCTTTAATTAAACTTCCTTCATCCTCAGAACTGGCCACGATATTCATAAGGGAGGTGGTTCGTTTACATGGTATCCCTACAGACATAGTCTCTGACAGAGGCTCACAGTTTGTTTCCAGGTTTTGGAAGGCGTTTTGTGATCAGTTAGGTATCAAACTTAACCACTCCTCTTCATACCATCCCCAATCCAACGGAGTTACAGAGAGAATGAATCAGTCACTAGAACAGTACCTTCGTTGCTTCATCTCCGATCACCAAGATGATTGGAAGTAGTTACTCCCTTGGGCTGAATTCGCCCACAATAACTGGGTTCACGAATCAACACAACATAGCCCCTTTTTTATAAATTATGGCTTTGACCCTACTACTCTTCCGAGTTCCTTTTCATCCTCCGCAGTGCCAAGTGTTGACTATACTGTAAGGAATATGAAAGAAACTTGGTTAGGGGTCAAGCGTATCCTGACTCATAAGGCCGATGCTCAAAAAAGTAAAGCGGACACCCGGCGCAAGAATGCTCCGAATTTTATAGTGGGAGATAGAGTGTGGTTGAGTACACGCAATATTAAATTACGAGTCCCCTCTATGAAATTTGCTCCGCGATTCATTGGTCCTTTTAGGATCCTCCAACGGATTAATCCAGTCTGTTATCGCCTGGATTTACCAGCTAATATGAGGATACCCAATTCCTTTCATGTTTCTCTTCTGAAACCTTTGATTTGTAATCGCTTTACTCGTAAACCCAGGTCTCCTCGTTCTACGCTCATTGATGGCCAAAACGAATACGAGGTTAAATCTATTTTAGACTCTCGTATCTCTAGAGGTCGGCTCCAGTATCTGTTGGATTGGAAGGGGTACGGTCCCGAGGAAAGGTCATGGGTAGATGCCTCGGACGTGCACGCACCTCGCCTAGTCCGTTCCTTTGCTAGGCGTCGTTCTCGCGGACCCTGTCCTGCCCGCCCTGGGGGCGGTCCTCGAGGGGGGGTTACTGTGACGATACCTTACCTGTGTCCGCCGATCCCGCTCGGCACGGCAGTTTCCCCGGCTGCTTCCAGGGGGCGGCGCAGCCTCTCGGACGCTGCCCGCTCGCGGCAAAATCCGTTTTATGACGCGGCGCATGCGCGCTGACGTCATAATGATTTTGCCGCGAAAATTCAAACGCGGCCACGCTCCCGAACCTTTTGGGGGCGTGGCTTTAAAGTGACACACACGCATTAGTATAAAAGGGCATCCCTGTCCACCCCTCAGTGCCCTAGTGTGGTTCTTGATTGTTCCCCTAGTGCTCTTATACTGTTTAGCTGTTTTTCTGGTATTTTGATCCTTGGCTTTCGTTCTGACTATTCTCCTATCTGGCTCCCCGACTTTTGGCTTGGCTTTCTCGTTTATCCCGATTTCCGTACTCCCTTGACCCTCGGCTTTTTCTTGACTATTCTTTGACGTTAAGTCCGGCCACCCTAAGGTCCGGTATACGTCCCTTTCTGGGTTACCATCTGTGTGAAGGGGTCACTATTGTGACAATTATATACCATTTTTCTCATCATTAAATGATCTTTCTAAAGATACCATTATTTTCATCACATCATATAGTTTCTATAAAATAATTATAAAATATGATGAAAGAATTTTAAAAACCACACTTTTTCACATTTGTATGCATCTACAACGGCCAAAAAACACCCATACTAAATAGTTTCTAAATGTTGTCCTGAGTTTAGAAATATCCAATGTTAGCATGTTCTTAGCTTTTTTTTTTTTTTTTGGAAAGTTATAGGGCTATAAATACAAGTAGCACTATTTCCAAATACTTCTGCTTTAAATAAACACAAGTTACATTGTAACACTGATATCTGTCAGGAAACCCTGAATAACTCTTTACATGTATATATTTTTTAAAAGAAGACAAGGTATTAAGATTCATTTGTACATATTGGGAAGATTCATTTGTATATTCAGGGCATGACTGGGTGTCAAACTTGGTCCTCTACAAAGGTTCATAGATGATATATTTTTTATCTGGAAAGGAGACCGCATTATTTTAGAATTTATTTTTTTTTTTTATTCAATTCTAATACTTGGGGCATCATTTTAACTCAAAAAGTAAGCCATGAAAGAGTCCACTTTTTAGACTTGGAGATTTTTATAGGGAATGGGAATTTAAAAAACTAGTACATATTTTAAATTGTAGATGTAAATAGTTACATTAATATGGACAGTTGCCATTTTACTCCATGGTTAAGCAACATACCAAAGGGACAATTCACAAGACTAAGACTTTGGCCAGTGTTTACTAAAAACAGTGGCTACTAAAAAAGACTGAACATACCCCATTTTCAATACCTTGGGTTGTCTTCTTTTGTAAATGGTATGCCATCGTGAATGTAATTCTCATTCCTGGGCTACCATACGCTCTCAAAGGCAATCTGGCAAATTTCTATGTGAAAAAATGGACTTTATATTTGACTCTGTAACTTTCAAAAACACTATAAAACCTGTACATGGGGGACACTGTTATACTTGGGAGTCATTGCTGAACACAAATATTACTGTTTCAAAATAGTAAAACGTATCACAACAATGATATCAGTGAAAGTACCGTTTGTGTGTGAAAAATGCAAATAACGTCACTTTCACTGACAATATCATCGCTGTGATATGTTTTACTATTTTGAAACAATAATATTTGTCTTCAGCAAAGTCTACAGAGTAAAACAGTATCCCCCATGTACAGGTTTTAGGGTGTTGTGGAAAGTTACAGGGTTAAATATAGTGCTAGCAAATTAAAGTCTCTGGACTTTGGACCTGGTTGTCAGGCCGGTCCCCCAAATTGCTATCTATAAAATTACTTATGTAAAAATATTACATAAATATGCATGTAGAATTTAAATATATATACATATTTAAATATTTGAAATCTACTTGCATATATATGAAATTATTTATGTAATTATGTACATGGACATATGTATATTTTGTATTATTTGTATTTATTTATTTATATATACATATATATATATATATATATATATATAATTTCATTCTATTATATATATTATATATATATATATATATTATATATATGTGTGTAATTTTACTCTATGTATATTTCGTATTATTTTTATTTATTTATTTATATATACATAAATATATATATATACATATATATATATATATGATTTAATTCTATTATATATATATTATATATATATATATATATATACACGTGTGTAATTTTAGATTAATATATGTATATATTAATAAAAAATACACTTAGTATGACATTATATATATATCTTTTTTTTAAATTTATTAACTTTATTTTATTTTATAAACTTTTTTGTTTTACTTTTTTCACCAACAGGGGGACTGCCTGTTAGTTCTGGCAGTCCTCCTGCTGGCAGCACTGTGGACACCTATTGCAACCATGTGACCACTCTTTTAGAGTGGTCACATGGCCCCTGGAGGTCCTAAGAGGGGGGGACAGTTTGGGCTGAGCCCAGATGGTACCCTAAGAAGAAGACCGTTTGCCGGAGGGGGAACGCCGACGATCGATAAGTACATCGGGAGGGAGAAGGAAGGAGGGTAGGGATTAATTTTTTTAATAATGATAATTTAATAATTAGACCCCTTGAGGCACTAGGTACAGGCAGAGCATCGGAAGCCTGCCTGAAGGCTTCCGATGCTCTGCCTCACTGCCAGGCTCCACGTGGAGCAACCCGGAAGTGATCGCTCAGGGGGGAGCGATCACCCGGTGTTCTCCGGCGGTCCGGCAGTGAGTGGGGTATTGCAGCAATGCCTCAATGTCGAGGCATCACTGCAATACCATTAGAGCTGCTGGAAGCGATCATGATCGCTTCCAGCTCTCTACTCCCCGCGGACTTATCGGGTACGTCCACGATCCTTAAGGACCGTTCTTTGTCGGACGTTAAAATGTATGTATGAGAAGAAAGCGTTAACCAATTCCAGATGGGCTGGTCAACTCAAGAGGCATTTTGGGGTGCATTCCTGGTTAGGGACAGCCTGGAGAGGTCAGCATAGCAAGCCTGATGACTCCCTCTTTATGGTAATCTTTACCTACAAAGGGGTTAATTACTGCTTAAAGGGACACTGTAGGCCCCCAGACCACTTCAGCTCATTGCATAAGTTTGTAGAGTTGATAACAGCATTATGTAGATCATGGATCCATTTATCTTAACAAGGTAAGTTTCTTGTCTTTTTGTCTTTTTTTTTTGTTACCCACATTTTCTTATTTAGTTGATTGCTCTTCATTTCTCATTGTTTGGTTGTTGACTTCCTTTATGAGCATGCATCATTTTGTTGATTAATAATCTATGTTGTTACTATAGTGTACATTTTATATCATAGGTTGGGAAAACTTTAATAAACTTTACAATTAAAAAAAAAAGAAATATGCAATTATAAAAAGTTATTATCCTAATTAAACAAATGTAAATATGTGCTTGAAGTTTTTCTTTCTTTATTTTACTCATAAATGTATGTTTACATTGTCTACAACCATAATATTGGAAATCTTTGATACTGTTTTTTTCCATTCGAAATATTCAACAATTCCATAACAAAACATGCCCACTAATAAAATAAAAATTAAAACTGATAACTTTATGTTAATACATAAAAATGGGCTATATCCAAAAGATAAGACATATCCCAGAGATTTCCACAAAAGGTAATTAGCAAAAGCGGCTTCTCTGTTACCTTCAAAGAGTATTCCATAGAGAGCTATAAAGGAAGAGAGACCATTATAAGTATGTGTACTAATTTTCTAGAAAGTAAATAAGCCTATAAATACTATGCAATGTTACTACTTTCTTGAACATAAGTGCACAATGAATACATTAGAGTTGTAATATTGTAAAGCGCTGCTGAATATGTTAGAGCTATATAAATGATGATGATGATAATAATAAAATTAATAATAATATTGTATGCATAAGAAAAATTCAAGGCTGCTAGACCCCGGTAGATGAATAAATCATCAGAATTCACCTGTACAAGAGAAAAAAAAGGCTTATTTTCATGCAATATGAACAACCCATTATGTTACTAAATGTAAATTGTTTCATTAGAGATTTAGTCACTTTAATGTAAAAGGAAACAAAATAATGATTAAGGAAAACACCCAGAACATTGGAAGGACAGAAAGGAAGGTGTAAATGTAAATAGTCTTAGTGAATAAACATATGGAAGGGAAGGAAGGAAAACAGGTGGACAATAGAATAAAAAAGAAGCAAAATAACTTAGATAATAGAAAATTTTAAAATGATGGTAAATAGATAGCATCCCCTATAAACTGGTGGCCCCGGAAATGGAGTAGGTACCCTCAAAGGGGCCACCACTGGGATTGAGATCTTGATACCTATGAAACGAAATTGGTTCTGTGCAATGCTCGTAAAGCAAAGAATCAAAGTATTAAATAAGCCACATATAGGGCAGGCACTGCAATACACAAAGACGAAAGAAGGGAAATGGTGTAAACACTCACATTTAAGTTGCAGTTGCCTCTGAGTTTTAAACATAAACTCTGGTGAACCCCAGTGCACTCAACTAATCACTAACATTCGAGTTGGACAAAGATAATAATGCTGAAGTATTAATTTTGCTTTATCAATGCGGTTAAGGATGGGCAATCATCAGGCACCAAGAAAATTCCATTCTAGCCTTTCCTCATATCTAATGTTTTACAAATTTTGTAGCCCATCTAGCACTTTTTCTAGTTTGGCAATATCCTTCTTTAAAACTGGTGCCCACAATTGCACTGCATATTCAAGGTAGCATCTCACCATTAATTAAAGAGGCAAAATTATATTGTATTCATGTGAATCAATATTCCTTATTAGGCATGGAAGCACCTTACTTATTTTGCAATGGCAGACTGACATTGCATAATATTGCCTAGTTTATCTATAATTGTTCCCAAGTCATATTCATTAAATGTTATCCCTTACTCAACCCCAGTTAATATATAAGTGGTTTGTGGGTTCCTTACCAAAAGTCATGCCTTTGCATTTATCTATATTAAATCCAGGGGCGTACCTAGAGCATTTGGCACCCGGGGCGGGTCCTCATTTTGGCACATAAACAGGGGGTGAGGGGGCATTAATAATTTTTACTAGGGAATGGGGTAATGTGCTGCCCTTGGCTGTCTGACGACAGCATGTTGAGCATGCTGGCATCAGACAACACATTTGCACACAGATTTCTGGGATGGCTGACACCACTTAACTTTGATCTTTGTTTAGCGGATAACTCCCCTATTTTCTATCCTTATGTGGGATTGCCATATTTGAGGACACCAAATAAGGGAGCTATCTGCTAAACAACACCCTAATTTGGTATCTTTACATATGGAATCTCACATAAGGACACCAATTTAGGGAATTCTCTACTAAACAGTTTAAAAATCACAATTTAAAAAGCCTTTTTCTTAATTTTAATCTTTCAGTTGTTTAGTAGATAACTCACTTATTTGTTATCTTTATGTGGGATTGACATATTTAGGGACACCAAATTAGGGAGCTATCTACTAAACACATATACATTTATATACACACACAACCACAGATATACACACGCATTTAGTTAATAAGAGGTCCAACCAACCTCCCTACCTTGCTCTGGGAGGGCTGGAGTGGATCCTCCCCCTGGTCACTAGCAGTTGCTGCTGGGCTGGGCTCTCTGTGCTCTTTCTGCACAGCTCACTCGCACGACCAGTAGTGATGCCGATGCCAGGATGACGTCATATCCCGGCTGCCGGCTCACTGCAGGGCGCGCACAAACTCCTATATGGTCGATAAATTTTTTTTTTTATCTCAATGTCTCCCAGTATATATCTGTCCTAGCCCCTTGTGTGAAAATGTGTGTTTGTGACAGCCTATGTACATGCAATCTGTGTGACTGCATATATAATCTGTGAATGTGAGCCTAAGTGTCTATGTAAAAGTGGGGGAACAGTTGTATGTGCCTGGGACTTAGTGTGTGATATTGCATGGGGGAATGTGACAACGTGTAGGTATATGTAAGTGGGTATAACTAGCAGGAGAAAGGTATACGGCATTGTGGTGGATACTATGACAGTGTGTGCCATTGCACACAGTGGATTGAAGGAGGTGCTGTAGGTGAGGTGTTGAGTATATGGTCTTATATGACAGGGGTGGGTGTTATATGTCACGGGTGGGAACAATAGGATTGAGTGTTATATGGAAGAGAGGGTATTATGTCAAAGTGGGGGTTTATGGCAGGGTGTGTATTATGCTAAGGTGGGGGTATATGGCAGGGAAGATATTATGGCAGTGTGGGTATTATATGACATGTTGATTGGTATATGCCAAGGTGGAAATTATGACCAGGTAAGGGGTTTATGGCAAGGAGAGTATTATGACAAGGCAGGGGTATATATGCAAGGAGAGTATTATGACAAGGCATGGGTGTAAATGGCAGGGAGGGTATTGAGACAAGGTGTACTAGTAAGGTGTATATGGCAGGGAGGGCAGGGGTGTTCAAATTTAAAACAAAAAACTACTTATCCAGGGACTAAAGAGTTTGCCCAATCTACTTGTCTGCCGTGACAATATACTTGTCTTGATAAAAAAAATTTTTTTAGCAAAAACTTATTTAAATAAGGTCTTTATTGATAGTAATTTAGGAGACAGACCTGGTGTATAGCACATAGTGGGGGGTGATAGGGATGTAGTATGTGTAAGACACACAGTGTGGGGTGGGATAGGGATGTAGTATGTGTAGGGCATTGTAGGGCACATAGTGTGTGATAGGGTGATAGGGATGTTGTAAGTGTAGTATGTAGTGTGGGGTGGAACAGGGATTGCAAAGTGAGGGGGTGGCAGGTGGCAGAGCATGGGAGGGAGGGGGTGACAGAGTGGGAGGGAGTGACAGGTGTCCGAGTGAGAGAAGGAGGGAATGACATAGCAGAGTGAGTGAGGGGATGACAGGTGGCAGAGTGAGGGAGGGGCCGCGCAGGGGAGAAACTTGACAGAATACATGCTTTGTGCCACCTGCTGGTACACTCTATAATAACCTCTGTGATGCTTAGTGATGACTCAGAACACAGGCTGGGAATCCCCTATCTGTGCTCTGACTCAGTCGACTCACTGACTGTGCGCCAGAGCCGCGAGAAGAGATTATTATGGCTGAAGCAGCAGGAGGTACAGAGCGTGGCACCCCCTTACTGAGTGACACCCGGGGAAGACCGTCCCCCTTAGTATGCCACTGATTAAATCTCCTCTGCTACTTTCTGCCCAGTCTCCCAATTTACCTGCTTTAGAAAAGAATAGACAGATTTAGTTACTGTTGTCCAAAGAATGCAATATTTAAAAGGTGTGCAAATGGTGTTTCTGCTTTTTCTGCATGATCTATGCTATTCAGATTTTGCCCGTTTTTTCTGTGCATCAAAAAATGTTACCATTACTGTAATGTTTTTCATGGGTTCTCTTATATATGACACAAAGTTCTTAAAAAAGATGCTTGCAACTTCACGTACATTCTGAGCCTTACACCAAGCACACAAAAGGGATTCAACATAAGATGAAAGCATTGTGCATTTAAAAGAACAGAAATATTTGTAAGTTTGAGTACCTAAAATCTTCAATTCACTCAAATTATTCCTCTTGGAGATACTGACCATTTACTGATGCTTGCCAAATAGCATCTGCAATGCCCCACAGTCCAGAAAACACAAAGTACACTGCAAGTTGCTCAGGATTCGGTCTCCATACAAATAAAACTGATATGCAGATAATATTAATTACTGTAGCTAAAAAAAAAAAAGTATTTTGCAATTAGCCTTAGAAGAAATTTCGTAAATGCAAATCAAAGAGAAACAATAATATGTTTGTTTGCTTTTTTGAGATCATGTTCCATGAAAGATACATGTGATGTATATTAACTCCTTAAGGACAGCGCCAATTGTACAAGTTCTGCTCAAAACAAAACCTGGAATTTGAGCTACCTGTCTGATCAACCATTATTTACCTCTTTCATAATCAGGGCACCTGCACCGACTATATATCTTTTTGTTCATGAGAAATAGTGCTTTAATTTCACAAAAAATATATAGATATGAAACATAATTTAATACAAATAAAATTTTTAAAAATGAGAGAAATCAAAAAAAGTTGTGATTTTCTTAATTCTGCAAGGCATTTTACCTGTGAATGTCATAATACTGTTAGCTTTTACTGCAATAAAATACACATATTTGTGTGTCTGACAAATATAACAGTACCCCCATGTACAGGTTTTATGGTTTTGGAAAGCTACAAAGTCAAATATAGGACTTCCCTCCCTTTTCAGTCTTTACACATGAAATGTGGCAGATTTGCTTACTGGTCCTATGTTGCCTTTGAGACCATATAGTAGCGCAGGAATGAAAATAACCCCCATTATGGCATACCATTTGCAAAAGTAGAAACCCAGGGTATTCAAAGTGGAGTATGTTGAGTCTTTTTTAGTAGCCACTTAGTCACAAACCCTGGCCAAGTTAGCAGTCATATTTGTTTTTTTGCATTTTTCACAAATAAACTGCCCTTTCACAGATGATATCATCAGCATTGTACATTTTGTTGCTCTAAATTTTAGAGTGTTAGGAGGAATGTCTGACATCCAGGCAGTCCCCCTACAGTCAGATCCTTGGTCTGCTATTGCAGATATGTGATTGCTCAAATCAGGAGGGCCTGAATTGCCAAAGAGGGACTGCCTGACAATGGCTCGCTGGGTGGATAAGTATCCTGGCGGCTGTGTGGTTGAAAGCTGTCATGGCATTCTATGCCGCCGCAATGCCTTTAAAGCACATTAAACGTGGGACGCCATAGACTCTCATAGACTGCCATAACCATGTGAAGGGGTTAATATTGTAAACAAATGCGAGAGTCAGAATGCAATTATGTGCATTTAATTTCTTGTAAGTATAATAAATCAAGATCAAGAACTATAAAAGTCAAGGCATAAAAACTAAAATTACTTAAATAGGAAATGCTATTATAGTACTTACATCCAGTCCCCTTATGGCTTCAAGAGCATAATTAAAGAACCTAGTAATTCACAAAATACCTTTATGGTTTCCCTATATATTTCCCTAATGGGCGCATCCTGAAATTGTCCAGAAATAATACCAGACATCTTACATGATAGAGTATAGTAAAATAGTTAAAGTGCCTGATTTTTGTCACGTAAAAACACAAATAAAGTTTGGTTCTAATTTTCAAATATAAGTTGAACTTTCTCAGATTTTTTTATTTTTATTTATTCTTTATTGAGATTTTTTACAAAAATATAATAAATAAACAAAAAAACATATAATCCAATAAATATGTAACAATCATATACATTTAATATATTAATGTTCAAAAGAGAAACATTCACTCTCTCAAACATACAAGCCATCAGAAGCTTAATCGTACATGTTGTATTTTATTGTACTTTAATAAGGAAGATCTCTCTACATTAAATTAACTAGGTTAACATACACCTTCAACACTACCAATCAGATCTGCACATAGGTGATACATTTTCTCAAATCTTATAGTATAGAAATAGTTATTGCTCTCGTTATGCCCCTATTATGTAGCTTTTTTGGAAATACTCCAGGAAGAAAGATTTTACTTACTATTTTCTGACTTTTGTATTGTACTGGTCAACTTGAGACGTATGATAATAACTACTTATTTACATCTGATCCTTTGGGTAAATAAATCAGTTATAGTACAACAAGAATATACTTCATGCCCTATATTATTTTCTACACAAATTATATTAAAAACAAATCACATCTTACCTAGAATAAAGAAAGCAATCCTGTTGACATATTCAAAGAGTTTTCCAAACAGGAAAGAACAAATCGAAGTCATTGCTCCAAAAATGATTATCACATAACCAACAAATTTAATTCCCAAAGAGCAGGTGACATATGACTAAGAAGTTAAAGAAAGAAAAAAATATGTTTTTGGGGTAAAATGTTTAACAAGGGTTTTATTTGTTTAGTCACATCCTGTCAAACATTTTTCTTTTGAAAATAAATTACTATTTTAAATAATTAAATAATAAAATAATAATAAAAAAGTCAGAACCATATAAAGTTGGAGGAACCAAAAAATGTCCACCGTGAAAAAGTCTAGTAGCCTCTGACAACTTTAAAATTCTAATTTACAATTTCAGAGTTGTTGTTTTTTTATTTTATTTTTTTTATTCAAAAGACACTATAGACACATTTTGGTGATCACTTTAGGGATTCCCAGGCAACTGTTTGAATAATTTTGAATTTTTTGAACCAGCCTATAGTTGTTTAATTGAACCAAACATTTTCTACAGTCATTCTTCAGAAACAAAAAAAATTCTAAATTCCAAACCAGGTCTGTTTGGAAGAACTTTATTTTGGCCATGCACAGTACTTGATTGTGCTTGCATATGGAAAAAATATTTTCTCCCACATGTTAATTTGAGTTCCCTTTACATATAGTTCAGGTATGTTTTAAATTTGGTGATAAAGTAATAGCCAGTCAAAATGTTGTGTATATATATCATAGAAATGGGTCCATAAATAATTAACATCCCTATTGTTCTCTGTTTAACATCTTCTATCGTTCTCTAAGAAAGATACAAATCTTGTCAGTCGATAATAATTTAGGTAAGATTTTCAAGTTTGGGAAAAGCTGCTAGTCTCTACCATTAGCAACATCCATTGCAGCAATTGGCAGCTTGTTAGCAAAACCTACCAGTGGAAACATGCCTAGGCCCCTAGGTCATTGGAGAAATTCTAAATCTAGGCTTTTTTTGTAGCTGGAATATTTAGGCCTAATATTTAAAGTTACATTTAAAGGATTACTATAGTGTCAGGAAAACCACTTTGTTTTCCTGACACTATAGTGCCCTGAGGGTGCCCCCACCCTCAGGGTCCCCCTCCCGTGGCGCTGAAGGGGTTAAAAGCACTCTCAGCAGTTTACCTTAATCCAGTGCTGGGCACTGGTGACCTCTCCGCCCCCACCGACGTCAGCTCCCTCTGCCAACATCAGCGGAGCCGAATGCGCATGCTTTGCAAGTGCCACATGCGCATTCAAGCAGTCAATAGGAAAGCATTTCTCAATGCTTTCCTATGGATGCTTGGCATGATGGAGGCATAATATGCCTCCAGTGTCGCAGATGCGCCTCTAGTGGTTGCCTGGAAGACAGCCACTAGAGGCTGGCTTAAACCTGCAATGCAAACATAGCAGTTTCTCTGAAACTGCTATGTTTGCATCTGCATGGTTAAAACCTGAGAGACCTGGCCCCCAGACCACTTAATTGAACTGAAGTGGTCTGGGTGACTATAGTGTCGCTTTAAGTGAATAACCCCAATATTCTACTGGAATTTATTTTCGAAGGCTGATCAGGCATCAGATAGGAGCTGTGGACTCTGTTTTGTAAAAGACTGTCTTCTACACATTGGTGATTGTTCTCTGGCAATATTGAAGTTCAGACTCTCTGATTAAAACTTGCTGTTCATCAACAAACAAACAAACACATGTTTACGTGAAAGCCAACCATTTAGACATTAATATATTAAATTATATTCTAACTATTATGGTAAGAGTATATCACATGGACTTTGCATCATCAGTCGGATGCAGGAAAAACAGTATGCTCTTCCCTATGCCATTATTAAAGGAAAAAGAGATCAATGCAACACTCATTACAGGTTACATATACATGCAATTATACATTTAAATTAAAACTTCCATCACCTTTGTATAGTCACTTAAAATAAATCCTTGTTCAATTCCTGAGTATATAGTTAAGGGGATTAATAAACATTGACGTTTGTCTTGTAGGTGTTTTAATGTTGCAAGTAAATCATTCCAAAAATATTGAGGGTTTTCATCTTTTTTCTTTTCATTTTGAAGATCAATTGGATCCAAAAACATATAGGTCAGTAAAACTGCTAAAGCACCACATGCTGCCAGAGAAATAAAATGATGTCACATACAGAATATACAGTTAAACCATGCATATGTACTATACAATGCTTTGCAAGGTGTTAAAACAGCTTGAAATGAAACCCAGTAAAAGCCAAGAGCTCATAGAATCTATATAAACACCCTCCCAATTTACTAGACTTCCACCATGAAGGTCACTGTGCTGTGACCCTCTGAAGAAATTCAGAATTGCAATCTGGAAGAGAGATCTATTTCATTGCTAGACGAAGGTATTGGAACAAAGGAAAATAACCAAGACTTGTTTTATAGGTTACATTTATTTTATAGACATGAAAAAAGGTAGGACTTACTGAATTTCTTACTGCTAAGCAAATCAATTTAGCTCCATGCATGATGTGCATACATACATGCCATGATTAACAAAGATACCTTCAAAGTTCACACTGCTGCTTGTAACATACTGCAAGCAAAAGCAACAATCAGAGCTACCCAGACCAAAATGAGACTCTACCAATCATGAGCCTCTCATTCTGGCCAATGCTTTTTTATGACCTATAAATCCTATCCAGCAGAGATTTATAGAATAGGTTATTTTGACTCTAGCCACCGTTCTACTCATCAAATAAAAAGAGTGGAGTAGATAAATGTAAATTCAAACTGTGCATGCTTCACTTGATTGAATCCACAAGTTGGATGGATCTTCAGCAGCAAAGGAGGAAGTAAAGTATATTCTTTGGCATCACTTATCCAATGTGCAGGCATAATTGGTGCAGTTATAAGACACTATGGGCCATTAGACAAGGACCAGCATACTCTAAATGTTGCAAATGTGTTATGTTGGTTGCAATGACCCTTTAACTTATATGCCTATATGAATAGATCCAATAATATTGAGTGTAAGTGTATGCTTAATTAAATGAGTATACCTTCTTGTACTAAGAAATATGTATAATCATACCTGTATATACTCCTAAAATTGTGTAAATCAAGAAACTGGGTAAATTCATAGATGCTGTTTCAGTGCCATTCATATTCCTAGTTGCTGATACAATGGAAAGTGAATCATTTGCTCCACAAGTTGTATTGTACAGATGTTTTATGATTTCTGGGGGAAAATAAGCTTATTTACTTCATGCCAGGCATTATACATCTATCACTTTATCAGAGTTTTACCAGAGCTTTTTAACAGTAATTAAAAATCTGTCCACCATAAAGAAAATGACCAAACATTACATTAATGAGAGCATTTGCAGGACTGCCTTTGCACATGGGCACACTGAGCAGTTGTCGGGGGACCCCACGAGCATAGGGCCCCACCGCGATGCCACTGGGCCAAGGCCAACAGAGGAGATCCTTTCACCTTCTCTGCCAGACCAAGCAGAGTCAGCCTTGCTATCTGCCCAGGGGGAGATCAAAGATCTCCCTCACTTGTCTCCTAGCATTTCAATAGGGGAGATGGAGAGAAGAAGGACACGAGCAGGCAGGTGGAAGCGTTGTTGCACATTACAAAGGCAACACTCTGACATAGCGCTCAGCTTGCGAGAGGAGTAGAGTCGTCCTGCAGCCAGAGGAGCTGCAAGCTTAAGTTTCCTTGTCACCACCAGACCACCATGGCTTTCAAAAGTAAGAAGAAGGGAGTGGGCACATAAATATTTTTTTTTTTTTTTAAACATATTGTGACAAACTCCCCTTCCCACGTGAGTTTGCCACAAGCTCCTGGAGGAGCTTGCTTGCCAACCTCCTGCCCACAGACTATGGGCCCTGCAGGGAAACCTGTAAAAGACTACCAAAGTTGACCGACCATTAGCACTGATTTCATGAAAATGTTTTGGGCATGGGCCTATGCGTGCGGTCGGTCAAAACTATGACTAACAGGAAATTCCTGAACCCCAGAACTGATCTGGGTGATTTTTGGAAATGTTGGTCACCCAGAGCGGGGCTATCAGGGGATGTAACTTTTATGGCATTTCCATGGGTTTTGGGGGTACTTTCAGGGTACTGTTAAAAATAATGTTTTTCTATGCGTGGAGATAATTGGATTAGATTAGTACAGTTCCTGATTCAATTATCTCCCAGGCACAGAGGAGGGTTTATCTTATTTGTGTATGGGAGTGTCCTGGACCTGAAAGCCAATGTCATTGTGTGGTTGTTTTTACTGTAGTCTACTCTCTGGTCCAGGGGGAGTGCCCCTTGCATGGTGACCTGCATATAAGGCCAGTTGGCTGTCAATAAATGAGTTCCTGCCTACCCTCAACATAGAGTCTCATCTCATGTGTGGGGGGAACAGCTATATCACTATGGGGATTGCTATATCACTATACTCCTCTCGGTTATAATCACTTGCTCTTGTAAGAGCAGCCTGCTACAATCTCTGGAGTAGGAGACATCTGCCCGCTGGATCCTGGCCTTGGGTACAGGGGGGGTGGAGGACGGCAAGACCCCAGGCAAGCAGTACCACTGGAAGTGGGGACTACGGTGCTGATGGTGTCTGGTGGAGTGCTCGGAAGTACTCTGAAGTTCTAGGAAGCAGTGAATGGTGGAGGCACCCCGTCTACTTCCGGGTTTCGTCAGAATGGAACGCACGTGCGTTCCAACTATATTCTGACGCCGACGTCTACTTCCGGATTTCGTCAAAATGGAACGCACCTGCGTTCCAACTGTATTCTGTACTGGTGGCTCTACTTTCTACTTCCTAGTTTTGTCTAAATGGAACGTGTTCCATTTTGACGAAATCCGGAAGTAGACATCGGCGTCAGAATATAGTTGGAACGCACGTGCGTTCCATTCTGACGAAACGCGGAAGTAGACGTCGGCGTTGGAACGCACATTGTGTTCCAACACATGAGAACCCGGAAGTGACCTCCAAAAAAAACAGCGGCACATTTAAAAGGAAGCAACGAAGATTCAACTCCTATAACGAACTGAGGAAGCCTAATTTACAGGAGAAACGCATTTTGGACTTATATATTAATTGGACATTTTATTGGACATTGATTTACATATATTTTTTAATGTCATTCATACCAGCTGTGTTTGGTATATGATACATATATTTTTATTGGAATAAAAACCACTTTTTGGAAAAAGGACAAGTGGTGAATCCGATACTTTATTTAGGAAGACCTACAAAGGAATCACAAGGGGGAATACTGAGGATCCGGGAACGAAAGGGTCTGGACAACCCCCAAATGGTCCACAGGAGGATACATTTTGAGTCATATGACGGTATGACTCTGATTTTGTGAGTGAGATTTTATTTCTTCTTACCAAACAGATTGAATAGACATACTACGCTATTTTGTGTATATTCAATTTTGTTTTACAGATCACCCAAGATTTTATGCGGCTCCGCCTATTTGTTTTGTATGAATTAAAAATAGATATCTAAAATAGTGTCACTTACCGTTTTCACTTGATAAATGTAATATTAAAGAAGAAAGAAGATTTCCCCAAATTCTTGCTGACTGAAATATTAAGAAAAATATTCCAAAATATTGATTAATTATATGCATTGTGACCTTGTTTTCTTTCTGTGCCTGTTGCTGTGCACTAAGAGTGAGATAGGTACATTTTGCTGTCCAGAAAGGACCCCCAGCTAAGCCTACCAGCACAGATGTTGGAATAAGGGTGTACCTGTAAAATGAATATGAATATTAATGTTGTAGAATTTTGTATCTAGATTTCTCTAACATAAAGGTTTACTCACTCCGCAATGGTTGAAAACCAAATTGCAAAATGTAACCTTGCAAAATATAGTTGTGACTATAGTTCTGTTGGAGATTATTTCCAAATCTATTATTTTATTATTTTGTCTTTTTTTAATTGATTACAATTTAGTGAGCAAATTTCACAAAACATACTGATATAAATGTATATAGATACATAATTTTTCATTAAACACACTTCTGAGTATTTATAGAATATGCCATGTATGAGCCATTGTAAAGATTTATCACTTAACACATCTAAAAGCCATACCTAATGAGGGGCATTAGCTACACCTCACCGACAAGGCCAATGAAAGCCAAAAACAAATGTTTTGAGTTGCTGTAGCTGGCAGCATTTTGGAGTTAGACTGTCTTTATGGGTGGAATGAGTGAGACAAATGGCCCAGATTCTCTCTACAACAAATGTGCAAAATCTTGCTTGAGACCTGGGTAAGTACTAACCAAAGGGAAAGCTTTCAGTAGATTGTTAATAGTAATAATAGAATTTCCAATACTAGACCCTAGTTCCCAAACTTCTCTCAATAGTTTTTCCAATATGACTTTTTAGGATTATGATTTGCAATACCTTAAATTATTACAATTTATCAATTATTCTGTTTTTTTTTTTTTTATTTATACTGATATTTTTCCCATTAACATGTATAAATATCCACTTATATTTCCAATAATAAATACATTTCCACTTTTTCTATTTTTGTATTTTACCATTCTTACCCTATTCTTTGTGAGATTTCATAAATTATTTGAATTTTCTTTGATATACTTTTATACTTTTGTTTATATGTGATATCATTTCAAGTATATGCAGAAACACTTATTTCTCATACATGCCAATTGATTTCTTTAGGGATAACTGTAACCTTTAAATTTTTCCACCTCCAGTTTCAAACACATTTTTCTTGCATGTGCCATTGCAAAGAGACGTTTATCATGTCACATTTCAGACTAAAACCACCCATAAGGGCAGTCCAGATAAAAAGTGCCCAAAGGCTTCACCTGTACAAGAGATGCAGCAACCCCAGACCTGACCATAGGATCAGAATCAGGTGAGTTTATTATTTAGTATGTTGAATTATTCTAAACTTTTTTGGATAGATAACTTTCACACAAGTTGAATAGAGATTTATCTAGTAAGTTAACCTAATGAATAAACATCTGTATGATTTTTTTCATAGACCTATATTATGAAGCAACATCACATTTTGTTTTCAGACTCTAATGCACTAACAATAGTGAAGATTATTGTAATATTTCTGTTACCATTTTGGATAGAAGTTTGCCAAGGTATAGGTGATGTAAAAACACATAGAAAATGTAACGGTCCATTTACAGCCAAGCTTCCTTATTACATATGGAGTAAAAACAACTGAAGATAAGATCTGGCTTCCATATATAACACTTAGAGATACAACACCAAGACCTCCGTGAGAATTTAGACTACTCTGTGGAGAAAAATAAAGTCACAATACTACAAAAATCAGAATCATACGTGGTTATGGTAAAGCACATAACTTGCAATGTAGATATCTGGTACAAATGTATTTCACCCACTTGTGTCATAGTAGTATTAAGGTGTTTCATTGAGAATAACAATTTTGCTTCAGATTGATTAAGCACTGTGACAAGAGCAATCTCGCCACATTGCATTGGAGAAGCCTGGCTGCCCGCCTGCTGCCTTTGGACTATGGACCAGACTTTATGTAAATGTGTTAACCCAGATAGCTATGCCATGGAGCCCATTTGTGTAGTTAAAGACTTCAGCTCCATGGCAATTGAACTGTGTGAATAGGATCTGAGCGCTATTCGGTAGTTTTGTGCGCTCAGATCCCAGCTATCTGGGGATATGTGAAATGTCTGTGTGTTATGTGTAAAAGGTGACTTTATGTATTTTAAAGTGTTTTATGTCTTTTTGCAACCATGTGCTCAATGGAGTCTGCCTCTATCCCTGGATAATTGGATTACTTTCCCCATTGTCTCCAGAATAGAGGGCTCTGTAAAACCTGTTTGAGCCAGATAACCATGTGCCAGCCAGGGCCCAAAAGATACTTTTACTAACTTTTGAACCCCTGGTCGGATTCATGCCATTTTTTAATATGTTGTTCCCCTGAATGGATTGATTGTGAATATGTAATTTTATGTGAATGTGATGTATGGTTTTAAAGTTATGAAAGTTGGGTAGAAAGTATGTTTTAACTGTATGTGTAATTGAGTTTCCTCTCAGGATAAGGGGAGGGAATATGTGGGATGTAACTGTGATGTGATTGGTTGTTTTATACCTCCCTGTGGGCGGTCCTGTATTTGAAAGACTGTAATAAAAACCAGGCTGGGTGTGCCAGCACCTCAGACCACTGCTTGACCCTCAACACAGAGCCTTGTCTCGTTCTTGGGGGGATTCACTGTATGCTGTTAGAGACTGATTGCCAGGAGTGTAAGCTGATTGTCTGCTTTTCCTGTTCGTCTGCTAGCAGCTACTTGGGAGGTTCCAGTTCGGGAGTTGGAGTGCTATTTTGTATCCAGTTCGGGAGTTTGGTGTTCTGCAGTAGCTGTGCCTGTATCTCTGGAAAGGGGGCCGATCGCCTAAACGTTTTTTACCCCTTGTGTGCAAAACGGTCCGTTACAAGCACTTCACCATATAAACATATGGACAAACAAAGTATCCTGCAGGATTATTGCCTAAATTGTGTATTATCAAGGAATCAAAGTGAACTTTAGGCCTTTATAGCCAATCTGAAAATATAGCACTTTTTTTTTTTAAAACAATTTTGATGGAAAATTATAATGTATTCACTTTAAATTCCCAGCAGTTCATATTTTAAAGGGATACTATAAGCACCAAAACCCCTCCATCTAGATGTAGTGGTCTTGGTCTCTAAATGTTTCTGAGAAACAACAATGTGTGTATGTGTGTCTGTATGCAAGTGTGTGTATGTATGTGTCTCTGTATGTGTTTGTCAGTATGTATCTGTGTCTTTGTATGTGTGTGTGTGTGTATGTATGTCAGTATGTGTATATGTTTGTCTGCATGTGTGTCTGTATGTCTGCGTACCTGTATGTCACTGTGTGCCCTATGTATCTGTATGTGTGTCATTCCATGTATCTGAATGTTTGTCATTAAGTATCTGTGTATTTGCATGTGTGTGTGTATCTACATGTGTGTCAGTGTGTCTGTGTATCTTTATGTTTTTCATTGTTTGTATCTGTAGGAGTGTCATTCTATATATCTGAATGTGTGTCATGCTGTGTGTCTGTGTATCTATATGTATCTGTGTGTATGTGTATCAGTATGTAAATCTGTGCGTCTGTATGTGTGTCTGTGTATCAGCATATGTGTCTGTGTATGTATTTGTATGTGTGATAAGATGTGTGTTTGCATGTATGTCAGTGTGTGTTTGTCTGTTTATCTGCATGTGTGCCTGTGTAACTGTCACCTCACAATGCACTGTCACCTCCCTTCACCCTGCCACACTCACAATAACGCCCCAAAATCCTGTCACTCACCCATTCCATACTCACCTCCCATCGCTCTGCCATATTTACCTTATCACACTCACCTTCTTTAGCACTGTCACACTCGCCCCTCCCCCCAATCTTGTCTCACTCATTCTCCATCACTCACCCTATCACACGAACCCCTCTAATTATGTCATACTTTTCCCCCTCAACCATGCCACACTCACTCTGTGGGGCGTGAATTGAGCACAAGGAGGAGCTAGGGGGCATGAACGTGACACCTGGAGGGGCTGTATGGGGCAGGCCCAGAGCAATGTTTGCATCGGGGCCCTGTAGTTTTAGTTACGCCTCTGCTCCTCTACATACTCTTATGAAGGTGCAATAATAACCTTTGCATTGGCATTGCAAAGTGTTTTATTGGCTTGTACTGCATTGCAAATTGTTGCTTAATCTGTTTACAATACTTTTTCCCAAATGCTTCACATTTACTGTTATCTATAACTGAATCTCCCTGGAGGTTTATTTTCTTTGTGTGTGTTCCTCATTTCAAAATGCCTAACTTTGCATTATCTACATTAAATATCTTCTGCCACCTGGCTGCCCAGTCCCCTACAAAGGTCATTTAAAGAAAACAATGGTAATTGAAAGAAAAATATATTTTCTTCTGAACCACTTGTATTAAATTTGTACTGTAACTTTGAACCATATCAATTATGTTTCCAAATTTGAATAGGCCACATACAGTTATATTTCTTGTTCAATACTACTATTGACTTTTCAAGTAATATTTTTAATTGACTTGATCTGTTCTTTTTTTAAACTATGGAAATCTAATAGTTTGCCATTGATGGTGTCAGAATAAAGTCCCCACTTAATGTATGAGTGTTACCTGGTGTTGCTGCTTATAGTACTGTTAAAGTTAATAATTTAGGACTTGAATGCAATACATTGAAAATATAGCAGGCCTATGTGGTGTAAAAGAAGGGACAGATTACCTGCAATGTTTGAAGTCCACCAAAAGAAACGTATATTAGTAAATATCCAAAGGCGATTACTAAGATATTCTTCAGGTGATATATTTCCATTTTAATGTAAAAATAAAGAATTGTAGCTCCACACTTCAGAAATCCTTTCATCCGATGCTCCAAATCCCTTTAATACAAGAATGATGCTATATTAACAAATGATGTGCAATGATATTATATAATTATAATATAAAAGGCAGGCTGCCTAACATAAAAAAACAAAACAATTTTTTTTCCATGCCATTGTCAAATGCCAATATTTTGATCTACATCAAGCATGTCAAACTCAAAGTCTAGCACGGGCAAAATAAACAAGGTTTAAGTTTATGTGGGTCGCAAAATAAAAAACACTTATGTTTTCATAGAAACGTAGGTTTATTTTGAAAAGTACAGTATAAACAAAAAAACATCATCCCCCTCTACTAAACTACAGCACCCCCCTCTTAATAAATCCCAGTCACCCCTCTACTAAATCCAATATACTAAATCCCAGCCCTCCCCCTATACTAAATCCCAGTCCCCATCTACTAAATCCCAGTCCTCCCCCTATACCAAACTCCAGCCCCTCCTTATACTAAATCCCAGCACCCCCTCTAGCCAACAAGAAGATTCCATTCACATTGCCGCTGCCAGTATGCGACTCCAGAGTCCGACCTCTGGTATACCCCAAATGGCGCCAATTGCACCCTGTGCCAAAGCGGATCCTCCTGCCACTTCATGAAACGCTGTGAAGGTGGAGCACATCAATGTCACATCGGAATGTGTTGTGGCGTTGTGTGCCTCCTTGCACCTCCAGGTACTCCACGTCCAGCCGCAGCCATCGCAACACTGACCGACACACATACACTCACTGACAGATACACTGACAGACACACACTCACTGACACACACACACACAGACACACTCACTGACATACACACACTCACTGACATACACACACTCACTGACATACACACACACTGACAGACACACACACACTGACACTCACTGACAGACAGACAGATACACTCACTGCCAAACACACAGACAGACACACTCACTGACAGACACACAGACACGCACACACACACACTCACTGACACACACACATACTCACTCACTGACAGACACACACACACACACACACTGACGGACACACACATTTACACATTCTTGCACACACTCACAACATCCCCTATGGGCCAATGGGGATCGTCTATCTTGTGTGCAGTTTAGTGATGCCGGGTACTGGAATATGACATCGTATTCCTGAACCCGGCATCACTACAGACGGCACGCGCGAGCAGTGAGGAGAAGGAAGACTGAGCTCCCTCGCTGCCGCCAACGTCCTGCTTCCTCTCCGGGTAAGTACATTTTTTCAGAGTAGGCACCTGAAATGTGGAAAATGCAGGTGCCTAGTCTGCTTTAACACCACGTATGTACTTGCGACTCGCTGGGCTGCAAAGATATTCATTGTGGACCGCATACAAGTGTGACATGCTTGATCTGCATGATTAAGTATTAGGATTCCTGAAGTGGTGAAAAAGACTCCTTTTATCCTCTTGTCTTTCCTTTCCTTCTAGCACTTTCCAGTTACCCTCCAAATTTTTCCATCCCTATTAGATATCTTAAATCTCTTTCCCTCTCTTCTGGTATCTTCCCACTTTCCTCAAACATGCAATGGCAAATCAAATCCTAGAAACATAAAACTGTCAATCATACCATAAAAAAAAACCTGTCTCTTTGAAACTACTTCTGCTTAAACTACATCCCATGTCAATACTCTCCTTACTTCAAGCTTGTATACATCCATCTACCATTTAGATTGAGACTTGTTTACCAAAGTGAGAATTCAAAGTGGAAACAAAGTGAATTTTTACACTTTTCTACATTCACATTGTCATTTGACACAAATTCACTTTGAATTTGCCTTTAATTCTCATTTTAATAATTAGACCTGAAAGTCTCTCACTGATCTTCTACAACCTGGTCTACACTTTCTCTTCACTCTAATGAAATGGACATTACTAAAATGACTGATTTACTCCCCACTACATTTAAACAGGGCCGCCATCAGGGAGTAACAACCATGACGGTTGTCAAGGGCCCAGCGGTCCTGGGGGGCCCGGACTGCACTGATAATCCTCTATGTGTCTGCCCTCCTATGTGCATCTATACATAGCTAGTACCACTATACATATATGCCCCTGTGGGCCCTGCTGACTTCCAAGCGGGGGCCCAAGATATACTGACCTCCCTCTCCGGCACTCTCGCGAGGTGCTGTAATGCGTTGCCGTGGGTTGCGTGACAATACTCACGGCACGCAATACATGCCGGGCTCACTACAGAAGTACAGACTGCTAAGCCCCTCTTTTCTGGCCTAACCAGCCCAGCTGAGCCACCCGACCAGCAGGGAAAACAGTGCCCCCCCTCCCTGACTACAGGTAAGAGGCAGGGAGGGGGGAAAACATTTTTTTAAAAATGTAATAAAAATACCCCCCAACACACACACACACACCATCAAACAGACAAAATGCACCCACTACACACACAAACTGCATCCACCACACACACACAAATCAACAAACAGACAAAATGCATCCAATACACAAACACACACACTGCATCCACCACACACACACACACACAACAAACAAACAAAATGCATCCAATACACAAACACACAAACTGCATCCACCACATAAACACACACAGCATACACTACACACACACACATCATCCGCGACACACACACACATAGAAAAGAGACTTGCTTCCATCAAGTTCAGCCTTCCTCACATTTGTTTTTTGCTGTTGATCCAAAAGAAGGCAAAAAAAAAAACCAGTTTGAAGCACTTCCAATTTTGCAACATGCTAGGGAAAAAATTCCTTCTTGACCCCAGAATGGCAGTCAGATTTATCCTTGGATCAAGCAGTTATTACCCTACATTGAAAGATTATATCCTTGAATATTCTGTTTTTGCAAGTATGCATCTAGTAGCTGTTTGAACATATGTATGGACTCTGATAAAACCACTTCTTCAGGCAGAGAATTCCACATCCTGATTGTTCTTACAGTAAAAAAAACCTTTCCTTTGCCTTAGACGAAATCTTCTTTCTTCCAGTCTACACACATGGCCTTGTGTCCTATGTAAAGTCTGGTTTGTGAATAGATTTCCACACAATGGTTTGTATTGGCCCTGAATATATTTGTATAATGTTATCATATCCCCTCTCAGGCGACATTTTTCTAAACTTAATATGTTTAAATTTGTTAACCTTTATTCATAGCTGATATGTTCCATTCCTTTTATTCATTTTGTAGCCCGCCTATGCACTTTTTCTAGACACACACACACACAGTACCCGCCATATATCATGAAAACAGACAAAATGCATCCACTACACAAAAACACAAAATGCATCACCACATAAACACACACAGCATCCACTACACACACACACCATCCACCACATAAACACACAAACTGCATCCACTACACAAACACACATCATCCACTTCACACTTACATCAGCCACTACACAAACACGCACACGGCATCCACTACAAAAATAGACAAATCAGCTATATAATAAACACACAAACTGCATCCACTACACACACAATCTGCAGTCACTATGTACACACTAATTCCATTACACAAACACACACTCTACATTTATTACAAACTCTGCATTCACTATACACACAAACACTACATAAACACACTCTGCATTCACTATACACACACTCTATCCACTACACATACATACAATCTGCATCCACTATAAACACTGCATCCACTTTACTCATGCACTTTGCATCCACTACACACTTTCTACAGCCACTAAACACACACCAAATTCAGTACACACACACTTCATCCTTGTGGTAGACTCAGGATGGGCCCTGTGGGTGGATCTGGGGGAGGGTCATGTGGGCAGACTCAGGCCCCAGGGGGCAGCCCTGCATTTAAAAGCCATTCATTCTCCTTGGATGTTTTACTGGTTCTGACACACACGTCGGTTACGGACAATCGGATCCACAGACAGGGTATTTAAACCCAATTCTCCTTTTGCTCATTGCCCTGTTGTGGTTTCATCCTGATGGTAATCCGAGAGTGCGTTCCTGATCTTGATTTTCTGGTATTTGACTTTGGCTTTGTTTTGACTTCCCTGAATTCTGGTATCCTTGACTTTTAGCTTTTCCTCATCGTTGTGTCTGATTCTGTGTTTCTGACCTCGGCAAGTATCTTGATTATTCTTGTATATGTTAAGTCAGGCCATTCTAAGGTCCAGTTATACATTATCCTTAGTCCTAGGTGTGACACAGTTCCGTGTGCTGGATCATCTTGTAATCCTGACATTACGACATGGCCATATATCCTGCAGAATTGTTTCAGCACATAGCAGCTTGCGAGATAGAGCTAGAGTAGAATGATCACCGTATGGATCAATTTGCCCAGGCTTTTAGCACGCTCCTTACTAGGACGGCTCATTTACAACCTGAGGCTTCTCCAATTATGTCACCGCTGCCTAATGTACCTCCACCTATAGTATATAAGTCACCTATGATCTCTTTATCTCCTCCCCTTCATTTTTCTGGTAATATCCAGGAATGTAGGGATTTCTCAATCAGATTGAGTACCACTTTGAGACCTCACCTGGTCCATTTCCTTCAGATAGAGCTAAGATTGGGTATCTGATGAACCAACTTAAAGGTAAGGCCTTAACTTGGGCTAATCCATTATGGGAAAATAGGAGTATCGCTCATTGTTACCAGGAATTCCTTACGGAATTCAAACTGTTGTTTGAACAATTAGGCAGGGAGGAAGATGCTTCCACTGCCTTAATGCATATCAAACAAAGGAACTGGTCTATTTCAGATTATGCCATAGAATTTTGTACTTTGGCATCTGAGGTAGACTGGACTCATAACGGATTAATCGCTGCTTTTGCAAGAGAATATTCTTGACGAAATTGCTGCCAAAGACCTACCTAAGGGGTTACATGACTTTATTACTTATGTGATGCAGATCGATAATAGACTCAGGATCAGGGAAATTGCTAAAAAAAAAAGGAAAAAACTTTTGACTATGTCACTAGCACCTCGATTCTCCAAACTTGTTGTCTCTGGCCTTCCGACGCTGTCTGAACCCAAACTTATGCAGTTAGGGGTTATTGGACTGTCTGAGACAGAGAAACAGTATAGGAGAAAAGAGGGTCTTTGCTTATATTGTGGCAAAAAAGGACACATAAAAGATGCTTGTCCTATACATCCGGAAAACTTTTGCACCTAAGAACCTTAAGGGGACGGGTCTTAGGTATAATGCATACATCCTCACGCAATTCCCAAAGCAGATTTCTCCTTGACATTTACGCCTTTTGCAATGAGAAGAACTTTTCATGCAAAGCACTGGTTGACTCAGGTGCGGCTGGTAACTTTATTGATTTATATTTAGTTAAGAAACACATTATGCCAGTCAAGGAGAGATCATCACCTCTAGCGGTTGAGGCTATTGATGGGAGACCCCTATCTCAACCATTGATTACCCATGAGAACTTGCATATTTGTATTACGATAGGAGCTTTGCATAAGGAAAACATTACCTTCCAGATAATTGCTTCGCCTTCTTGTCCCATCATATTAGGTTTCCCTTGGTTCATCAAGCATAACCCTCATATTGACTGGACTAAAGGGGAAATAATGGAATGGGGTTAACTTTTTAAACATTACATTTAAATTTTTAAACGTTACATTTTAACATAGGACCCCTTATTTGATAGCAACTTCACAAGTCTTGCATCCATTGAACTTGTGAGTTTTTGGACAGTTTCTGCTTGAATTTGTTTGCAAGATGTCAGAATAGCCTCCCAGAGCTGCTGTTTGGATGTAAACTGTCTCCCACCCTCATATATCTTTTGCTTGAGTATGCTCCAAAGGTTCTCAATAGGATTGAGGTCAGGGGAGGATGGAGGCCACACCATGACTTTCTCTCCTTTTATCCCCATAGCAGCCATTGATGCAGAGGTATCCTTTGCAGCATGAGATGGTGCATTGTCATGCATGAAGATGATTTTATTACGGAAAGCATAGTTCTTCCTTCTACCAGGTAAGAAAGTGGTCTGTCAGAAACTCCACATACTTTGCAGAGGTCATCTTTACACCTTCGGGGACCCTAAAGGGGCCGACCAGCTCTCTTCCCATGATTCCGGCCCAAAACATGACTCCACGTCATGACGTCGCAGCCTTGTTGGAACAGGGTGGGCGTCCACCAACCATCCACCAACCATCCACTACTCCATCCATCTGGAACATCCAGGGTTGCACGGCACTCATCAGTGAACAGGACTGTTTAAAAATTAGTCTTCATGTATTTTTCTGCCCAATGCAGCCTTTTCTGCTTGTGAGCATTGGTTAGTGGTGGCCGAATAGAAGGTTTATTCTCAGTTGCAAGACTCTGGAGGACTCTTCACCTTGATGTCCATGGGACTCCAGAGGCATCAGCAGCTTCAAATATCTGTTTGCTGCTATGTATTTTAGCAGCTGCTCTCTTGATCCGATGCATGGATCTGGCAGAAATCTTCCTCAATGTGCCTTTATCTGCATGAACCCGTGTGTGCTCTGAATCAGCCACAAATCTCTTAATAGTGCGATGATCACGCTTACGTTTTCGTGAAATATCTAATGTTTTCATACCTCGTCCAAGGCATTGAGCTATTTCACTTTTTCAGCAGCAGAGAGATCCTTTTTCTTCCCCATATTGCATGAAAATGGTGCTCTGCTTAATAATGTGGAACACCCTCCTTTAGTAGTTTTTCCTTAAGTTGGGCACACCTGGCAATCTAATTATCACAGGTGTCCGAGATTGTTTTCAGTGATCAAAAGAGCCCTGAGGCACAATGCCATCCGTGAGTTAAACTGAAAAACAAAATATTTAATCTTTGTGACACTTAAATAGAATTTGCATAATGATTTGGAACAGGGTGTAGATGTATCCTGTATCACTAGAGGTTGGGTGTTTATTAAGGTGTGTAGGGAAGAAGGTATTCCACACAAGTTGTAGAGCTGCTGTCTAAGTAAATCTATAATGTAAGCACTTTTGGAGAAACACACTTCCTTGTTGTGGAGTATTTTTGGTTTAATGATTTAATTGCAATGTTTGATACTTTGAGTAATTTAACATCTCTCATATGGTTCACGTTTCACTATAGAGAGAGAGTGTTGAGAGTGAGAGTGTTGAGATTTTGGCTCTCAAGATAGGAGTATGTAAAAATGTTCATTTATACCAGTCCACTGTGTGTGCTTCATCATCTACATATGACGTTGGACTTTGAGGGGTCCTTCCTGGGCATAGGGACTCAAGAAATCATGTTTTTCTCAACTATCCCAGAGTTACCAGTTGGACTTGCAAAAGATCACAGACAAGCATCATGTTTCAGATTTCATACTATATCGCTTAAACAAATATATTTTTGTTACTATTATTATTATTATTATTATTATTTTATTATTTGTTAAACCAAAGCAAGGATTATGATCTAATAGGATCAGTGACCAGAAACCAGCCATTGACTGCAGTTTCAACCTTGTGGGTCTCATTAGAATGGAAGTTATCTGGAAGTTGAAATCTCTAACTATATGCTACATGCTTGGTAACAAGTTATTTCCTATATACAATACTTTACTACCTTACGAAATAAAAAAGGCTGCTTCACATTAACTCTTCATAGGGTAAGTGGCCCGGAGATTTTTTATTATTATTTATAATTTATAAAGTGCCAACTAGTTCCGTAGCGCTGTACAATGGGTGGATTGACACGTATTTGTAACCAGACAAGTATGACGCACAGGAACAGAGGGATTGAGGGCCCTGCTCAATGAGCTTACATGCTAGAGGGAGTGGGTTATAGTGAGATAAAAGGTTAGGGTAAAGTAAAAAGGTAGATTGCTAGGATAGTATTCATTGAGGGCTAAGTGTTTTTTTGATGACTGTTTCAGGAGAGGAATCAGGGTGCAGGGAGGGAAATCTTTTCACAGTTTAATTGACATGCTTTCCTTAAGTTTTCAAAGATTTTTTGAAGAAGTAGAGATTGGGTTAGAGTCTATCTAAGAGGGGAAGGGTGTTCCATAGGACCGGTGCAGCCCTAGAAAAGTCTTTAAGGTGAGCATCAGAGGTAGGAGTACAAACAGAAGTAAGACGTAGGTCTCTTGCAGAGCGTAGGGATCTAGATGGGACATTTGTGTATTAGGTGGGAGCAGCATTGTGTAGAGATTTGAAAGCAAATGTCAGGATTTTAAAGTGAGCCCTATATCTTACAGGAAGCCAATGGAGGGATTGACAAACGGGGGAGACGTCGGAGGTGCGGCCCAACAGGAAAATGAGCCTCGCCGCCGCATTCATTATAGACTGTAAAGGGGCAAGTTGGGAACACGTAAGACCAATGAGAAGCAGATTACAGTAGTCAAGGCGAGAGAGGACATCAGCATAGACAAGCACCTTTGCCGTATCAGGGTTAAATGGGTCGGATGCGCGCAATGTTTTAGAGATGGAAGTGCAATATTTGGCAATTGATTGGACATGAGGGGTGAAGGAGAGGTTGGAGTCAAAGAGAACACTAGGCAGCGAGTATTAGAGGTAGAGCGGATGGTAGCGCCATTGACCTGGAGGGACACAGACAAGAGAGTAGCAACACTTGAGGGAGGGAAGACCAAAGTTCTGTTTTAACAGGTTCAGTTTAAGCAAATGAGCAGCCATCCCGTTGGAAATAGGAGAGAGTTGTCAGAGACTGAGTCAAGAGTATTTGGTTGATCGGGGAGGACCTGATACATTTCTGGTTTCCGCTTCTGATACTGGAAGCTGGCTATATTTACTTTTTACGACATGTTTCCTCCAAACTGATCCTTGGGGAACCCACAGAGGGGATTGGGGAGAATGTCAGTAGCATAGACATAAAAATGTGAATGAGTCTGGGAGAGGTAGAGAAGCATACCGTCCTGACAGGAATGTTGTGACCGCAGCATTATGGACATAAAAGAAGCTGTTGGATCGCATGCATGCAGCAGAAAGGTCGGAAAAATAGAGTATGGTTAATTTGCGGTAACATCATGTATATGTCGAGCTGTATAAAAGGTGAAGAGTGCGGAATCCAAACCAGTGGGTCAGGTAGGATAACTCTGAATGTAATAAAATTTATAACAGTCTAGATAACTGTCTGTGTGATTGCAAAACATGAACAAGGTTACTGTACCTGTGGGGAGCCGGGGGTAGGGGGAGGGGTAGACGCAAGTAATAGGCTGCTGGCGGCCCCCTTACGGGCACTCATTCACAACAAGCAGGATAGAACACGGATTATACCTACGGTGGAGAGCTACTGCATAGCCCCTCAGGAGAAGGAACCGACATTAGAGAGCGGGGCACCCAATCATATTAAAATAATAGAGCACCCACCCACCAAACATGACCAGAGTAACGAGTAACTACCGAACCATGCACATGCCCCTTAATAGACTGACTCTCAGGGGAGGGGTGACGGGATGACGCCAGTGCAAGGGGTAGGGGTGCGAGGAATAAGTGACCCCCCTCGGACGCAGGGAGATGGGGCCGCGGCTGGGGGACATCAGGGAGGGGAGAGGTCGGGTGCGCAACCTGTGACCGATCAAAAGGCCCCAGATGCATTGGAGAATGCATGCAGAACCCTGTTACCATTGGACTATGGCCCCATGTTAAAAGACATCCTTTTCCCTGAAGAAAAGACTTATTCGTGCTTTTCTGCCCGGTGTTCGGTAGATTCAAACACTGAACCACCGTACGAATGATTAGACCACCTGGGAGCTGGAGTGTGCCGGCAATTAGCCTCCCAGAAGCTGCGGTTAACCGCAGCTTAATTGACAAACACTGGGTGGCCGCCATTCGTATCACGAACACGAGGTCGCCTCCATTTTAAACACGCGAACGCACAGCGGTGTTCAACGCCTAACTCATGGAACTAAAAACGGACACAGTTTGGCGCGAATACCGCTGAAGCCACCGACCTCCCTTCTTGTTCAGCGGGAGCGCACAAACGGCCCGGTGTTTGGTAGTTTTGCCTGACTGTATTATACCCCAGATAGGAATCCCATGGAGCTCATTCGTATGAGAACTAACTTTGGCTCCATGGCGATTGAACTGTATTCGTGTGGTCTGAGCGCCATTTGTTTAATAATGTGCGCTCAGACCTGAGCTATCTGGGGATATGTTAAATGTATAGTTTTATTGTAACGTGTGTCACATATTGTATTTTAATAATAATTCTTGTGTTAGTATCCCCACGTGCATAATGGCGATTTGCCTTTGTCCTGGGAGATAATTGAATTACTTCTCAATTATCTCCAGGGCAGAGGGGAGGAAGCCAGGATGCATTGTGGGAATACAATGTGACTATGTGTCCTATTTGGCTACTTGTCTGTCCCTTGTCACAGTCTCCCATTTGGTCCCCTAGGGGAGTGTCCACCAGGTGGGAGACCTGCATAAATACTGGGCATGTAGCCCTCATTAAACAGACCACTGCTTGACCCTCAACACGGAGCCTGAATGCTGATAGAGACTGATTGCTAGGAGTGTAAGCCGCTTGGATGCTTTTCCTATTCGTCTGCTAGCAGCGATTCGTATGGTTCCAGTTTGTGAGTTTGGATTGTTAAAGTGTATGCCGTTCGGGAGTTTGGAGCATTCCCTTACATGCGGTTCGTGTGTTTGTGTGTTCTACAGTAGCTATGCCTGCATCTCTGAAAAGGGGACGATCGCCTAAACGGTTTTAACCCCTTGTGTTCTGAAACGGTCCGTTACAGGTCCCTCTAGTGTTAACCCTGCAGTTGAAAACATGCTATGTTTCACTGAGGGTTAATCCAGCCTCTAGTGGCTGTCTCATTGACAGCTGCTAGAGGAGCTTCCACGATTCTCACTGTAAAATTCACAGTGAGAAGACGCTGGACGTCCATAGGAAAGCATTGAGTAATGCTCTTGCTGCGCATGTGCATTCGGAGCTGAGAGGCGGATCGGGGCGGAGGGTTCCCCAGCGCCAAGGGAGTCTGGCGCTGGAGAAAGGTAAGCGCTGAAGACACACACACACTCTCACAAACAGACGCATACACACTAGCTAACAGACACACACATTTACTGACAGACACACACTCGGTGACAGACATACATACACACTCACTGACAGACAGACACATACACACTCACAAAACACACACTCACAACAGACACCAAACAGACTCACTAACAGACGCACACAAACTAACACACTCAGTAACGCACACAGTAACACACTCACTGACACACAAAAACTAACACACACACACTAACACACACACTCTAACACTAACACACACTCTAACACTAACACACACACTCTAACACTAACACACACACACTCTAACACACACTCTAGCACACACACACTCTAACACACACACACTCTAACTCTAACACACACACACTCTAACACACACACACTCTCACTCTAACACACACTAACACACACACACACTCTCTAACACACACACTCTAACAGTAACACACACACACACACTCTAACACACACACACACTCTAACACTAACACACATATACACACACGTTTTTTAAAAAAAATGTATCCCCCAGCCTCCCTACCTTTGGGAATGCTGAGGGGATTCCCTGGGGTCCAGTGGTGTTGCTGGGTGGCCGGTCACCAGGCAGGCTGGCTGGCGGGCGCGCGAGGGAGCACTCTCCCCTGAGGGCTCCCTGTTCAGCTCCCTCGTGCGCCGCATACTGATGCCGGAGCCAGAATATGACATGACTCATATATATATACTTAGAATAATAAGGTGCGCTGTGTCTTTAAGACCCAATTGTCCAAAGTGCCACAAGTGCAAACAATGTAATAAAGTGCAAAGTGATACAAAGTGCACATAAAGTGTATGGTGTTAATAAAAAGTATTATACATACATACGTCCTCTCAAATGGAAATATACATAAAAAAGAGAGACATAAAAAAAAAACAATAGTGTAAAACCGTTTTAAGAGATAAGATATAAAATATAAATGCCAAATATTGCACTCACAAAAGTAGAGCAGAATAAGCCTGCTCTAACTTTAACAGCTTCTTCAAATATAGGACTGCACAGACGAAATATTCCAAAATATTTATTGCCCAGCACAGCACAAATATGTCACCTTCCTCCACATTCATGCAAGTTGCGCAAGTTACGCAAGTTACGCACCTTACGTCACGCACCTTTGGAAGTCCCTCCCCACGGAAGTTTGTGGAAACAGAAGTGGAGACAGTAATAACGGCGGCGAACAAACAGAGGGAACAGTCGACACCCTAATGCTGCATATAACCGAACACTCTGTAACCCTATAATGAATGTGGAGGAAGGTGACATATTTGTGCTGTGCTGGGCAATAAATATTTTGGAATATTTCGTCTGTGCAGTCCCTTTACATTAATACGTATAACTTTACTCAGCATCCATGTGAGTAAATCCATGGTGTCCAAGCAAAGTTAATGCTCTCGTATGTTTGCCATATTATGCCTATCATGCTTGACTGCCTGCAGGACCTTATACTAATAATCCTACTTCAGCACCCTCGGGCATTAATGGCACCATGTTCTGATGCCTTTAGTATTGATGCTGATGCTTTAATAACATAACTAACCAAGCCTGTTTACAATATAAACTCAGTAGTAATGTTAATGCTTTAACGACATAACTGATTAAGCCTGCTTACATTATAACCTCACTCTTAATGCTGATGCTTAATGATATAACTAACCTAGCCTGCTCATATTATAAAACTGTGCTTGTTACACGTATGTCTCGCATGTTAAGTGAGAAGAAACGCCTGAGGAGTGCTTTTGGGGAACCTCAGGCCTGCTTGTACCATTTATATGCAGTGCAAAAATAAAAATTTATATATAAAAATTTTTTTAATATATTATGGGCCAACTAACTTATGACAAATTACATTGTCTGAATATAGTAGAGAATTTTTATAAACTCATAAACAGATGGTATTTGGTCCCAGAAAAACTGGCTAAAATTTATAAACATCAGAATCATGTTTGTTGGAGATGTGATGATGGGAAAGAAGATTATCTCCATATATGGTGGCAATGTAAATTTTTTTAAAATACATGGAAGAATATCTATCAACAGATTTATAATACCTGTCAGATATATATACCTTTCACACCACAGAGTTTTTTGTTACATCAGGGATGGCCCTCTATGCCTATTGAAAAAAGCATGTTAATAATACACATTTTAATGGCAGCTAAGATAGTCCTAGCTAGGCATTGGAAAACAATAAAGTGTTAGAGTGGGCTGAAATTAAAAAACAAATAATATACCAATGTAAAATGGAAACTGGAATAATTCAAGGAAACTCTGCTGGCCTGAGGAAAATTAGTAGGTGGAAAAATATAGTTGACAAGTTTATGGCTTGTAATGAAGAATTATAATATAGAAGGTTTGAGATGCCCCCGGTCTGTGTTTGATTCCGGAGAGAAACTAGCAAAAGTTGCACCCATATGGGTAGCAAATGCATAAATGGTTAAAACAATGCTGGTTCCTTGGGACTGTATGTGTCTTTTAGTGTGAATGCTGTATGGTGATACCTCAATTCTGCTATTTATGTAATTTGTAGGTACTGTAATCCTACTGCGGTTTATTTTAGTTCTGTAATACATGAATTATTATGTGTACGTATTTAAAGTTGTATGAACTAATGTCGGCATAAAAGCACTTTATAGAAATATGCTTTAATGGAAACACATTTATTTGTATATTTGTAATGCTCATTGAGGTATTGTATGTATTTTTGATAATGATAAAAACATTTTTTTGAAAAATAAAAATATATATATAAAAAAAAAACTTATGACAAATTGGGTAAGAATGAGTGATCAGAAGCAGCTCTCAAAGTCAGCAAGGTCGCAAAGCAAGACAAGAATCCTGGGTGTTTATGTTGTAGAAAAATAGGGCATTTGAAAAGGGGACATGGATGCTAAGCAAGACAAGTACGGTTATCAATACAATGAGATAAGTCACAAACAAGGAAATATTTCATGGAGACGATGTGTAATAGTTACTGAATAGACTGCTCTGTATGAGTGATATATTGATTCAGGGGCAACAAGCCACATGAAAAGTAAAGAGACATTCTTCAAGGAAATTGACTTCAGTGTGAAAGATAACGTCTTCCAGGCTGATGGTACTGTAGATAGAAATGTCAATGGATTCTTAGAGCAGGCTCAAGCAGGAGCAGACTAGGAATCCATTAAAAAATATATATATTCCAAATCTTAAAGGGGGCCTGCTGTCATTGAAACATTGAAATGCTTGATTAACTATACAAACAAATTGCAATTCTAAGAGTGTGAATATTTAAAAACAAGGGGGAAGACTTTACAACAGGAACTAAGCTATATGTTATCATTACCCATAAACTTGAATCTACTGCTTTATTTGAATTTTCCAGTAAACGTGAACTAATTATGGATATACATTTATCCTGCAGTGAGAAAGGATGGAAGCTGATTATGTTAAATAAAATTTGGCTAACTCAACAAGAGAGCCTTTCCACTCATAGTTTGTAGCAGATAGAAAGAGGAAGACTCAAGCAGTCTCTGTCATGCCATTATTAAACGTGAACGAATGATCCCATTTTGGAAACAGTTCAATTAAAAAAATAAAAAGCATTGTACATCCTTATCTATAAGTATGCATTGTTTGTTGAATTCTGTTAGCAATTTTACTGAATAGAAATTTTCCACTTGAATCTGATGGCAACATTGTTGTTCAATAAACAGAAGTATTAGAATTTCTCTCTGGTACCAGGTGATATGCTGTTCAAATGAGAAAAAATAGAAAATTCCATATGCGATGATATAAAACTTTCTTATCTTTCTTTTTTTTTTATCTACTTAAGCCATTATGTATATGTTATTATCTAACAAGGAAAAACAGCACTGCTTTTTTTTTTTAGAGCTATCAATCTGTACACAACTAAATTACTGTGATAGTGTAACATTTATTTCAAACCCTGGACAAAGTGTTATCACAATAAACTAGGACAAAATACAGATTTCATGTATAGATTGTTGTTGTTTTTAGATTTATAAAAAGAGAACTATGTAAATGTTAATAATTTGTTAATTTACAGAAATGTGGAGAAATGCAAACTTTAGAGACATGTGCGTTGCGGAAAATTAGGTTTGGCTGAATCATTTCATATGAGAAAAAAAATATTATTTGTTCTGATAGTTTGAAATGTGTCTTTGTGGCAGTTCAGCTCGGATAATTTTCATCCATGCAAATGATTAAGAAAAGCTAATTGTAATCAATGCCACGGATGGAACTCTGCATCATGAAACTTACAAAACTGCTTGTTCATTGTTTGTTTGTTCATAATAAGTCCATAACTTTGGAGTTAACTCTGACATCCCACCGATCACCCAAAACTCAGACAAATTACAGTTAATTTCAAATAAAATGCACAAGTATATTATACTGCATTTCATATCATGAAATATATTAGCATGGTCTGAATTTTTTAGTAGAAGCAGCATTACCCTATTAGTCACATACAGTAGTTAAGACAAAATAGATTTAAAAAAAACAAAAACATGAGGTTAAGTATATATTTACAAATCAATGCTATTTAGCAGCTTCCCAAACATATACCAAAATGGAAAAATAAAGATCATAAAGCTCTCAATGCCCAGTTACAAAGTTATATACTGCTATAGGATTAAAAAAAGCAAGTTCAACTATTCAAACATGCCTGGTTCTGTGGATGATGATAGAAAAGAAGCTAAATTCCCTACCTAAGGCAATTTTGGGCCTCAATATTTAAAAAAAAAAAAAAAAGCATTCATGTTTTACCAAGATGTTTGTTACCCACATCAACTGTTATAGTCCCGAGTCTCCTGTTTTGCCTAATATAGCCAAACATAAAGCTTAGCTGACCTAGATAATTTTTCCAAATAGAGAATTAGAGTATTTTGGTTTAAATTTAAAATTCACTTTAAATTCACTTTAAATAACCATGACAAAATGTTTTTAAAGTATTTCTAGTGTGTGTGTGTGTGTGTGTGTGTGTGTGCCTATATATCTATCTATTCCATATAACTATCTGTCTATCTACAGCTTGATATATTTAGTCCTCTGTCATAGACTTGCAGTAGACTAAAAGACAGGGAAGGAAAACACTTACCTAAACCAACACATATTGATGAAATAATTAAAATTATCTGCAAGACACAGACAAGGAGAACACCTGTACACAACAAGCTGTAGAGTTTATTATAAATCACACATATAATATATTCCTTACCTGTAGTCTTCACTTTTAATAATACATTTGGTTCTTTTACTGCAAAACAGGGATGGATTTTTGTTGTTTGTTTAATAAAAAGTAAATAATCCAATGCAAAAGAACGTATCTGTGAAGTAATTTAGGATATGATTTGCTGACATTATCCAATTACATATTTTGTACAGATGCCCAATATCCTCCTTTTACAGAGCATGTGGAGATACAAGTAAACAGCAGGCTTACATTTGGTGTTCTTTACTATATAAATTTAAAAGGTATTAAGAGATCACGTTGCTTAGATTTTAAACAATAGGTGTTTTAGGGAATTACACAGCTCGGCTTGTGAAATGTAAAACTAATACAAAGAGAAAGAATTCTCCTACAAGTGGAGAGATACTTTCGGAAGATTTTCAGGTTTGCTCAAAAAGAAATAAAAATAATTAACTTCATTAATATCAAAAAGAGGATCACAAAGAGAAAGCAGTGTATCTCAAATGTGTGAAGCTATATTACACAGACATATGTATATCTGTAGCAAAAAGGAGATGGTAGGTTTCTAGCACTTGAGGTGTACTGTAGATGGCAGCTTAACCCCTTAAGGACCAAACTTCTGGAATAAAAGGGAATCATGACATGTCACACATGTCATGTGTCCTTAAGGGGTTAAACAAACCAATCTGGAGTCTCGCTTTTCTGATCAGAGATAGGATGTATATATGTAAAGGTAGAACTAGCACCTCAGAAGTAGCAGACACTATGCAACGCAAGGATGGGACAATAGAAGACTATCAGGTGTACTATGTAAAATATTAATTCAGTATAATAGAAGAAACCCCACATGTCCAAACAGCCCAGATCGGAGTGACCAAGTTTGAATAGTTGAACTTGCTTTTTTTAAGCCCAAGTTGTCCAAATAGCTCTCAGATCCATGCTGCATAGGGGTATCGCCACCGTGGTAAAGTTCTGACTGGTCACACACGTGGTCCTATGCCTAAAATAGCTCCAGAGAAATGTGTGCTTTCGCCAGTCACCTTTCGGGAGCTCCTGCAGCCGAAATGCGAGGTGCTCCGCCTGGCTCTCAGGGAGCATTTGTTCCTCTTAGACTCAGGCACCTTCCCTCCAAAAGAGTCAGCAAGTTGGTGAAAATGCTAAAACCAGATGACCGGGCACCACAAAATCCTCATAGTTACATAGTTACATGGCTGAAAAGAGACTTGCGTCCATCAAGTTCAGCTTTCCTCACATTTGTTTTTTGCTGTTGATCCAAAAGAAGGCAAAAAAAACCAGTTTGAAGCACAATTATGCAACAAGCTAGGAAAAAAATTCCTTCTTGACCCCAGAATGGTAGTCAGATTTATCCTTGGATCAAGCAGTTATTACCCTACATTGAAAGATTATATCCTTGAATATTCTGTTTTGCAAGTATGCATCTAGTAGCTGTTTGAACATCTGTATGGACTCTGATAAAACCACTTCTTCAGGCAGAGAATTCCACATCCTGATTGTTCTTACAGTAAAAAACCTTTCCTTTGCCTTAGACGAAATCTTCTTTCTTCCAGTCTAAACACATGGCTTCGTGTCCTACGTAAAGTCCAGTTTGTGAATAGATTTCCACACAATGGTTTGTATTGGCCCCGAATATATTTGTATAATGTTATCATATCCCCTCTCAGGCGACGTTTTTCTAAACTAAATAGGTTTAAATTTGTTAACCTTTCTTCATAGCTGATATGTTCCATTCCTTTTATTAATTTTGTAGCCCGTCTCTGCACTTTTTCTAGTGCCATAATATCTTTCTTTAGAACAGGTGCCCAAAATTGCAGAGCATATTCAATATGGGGTCTTACCAGTGATTTATAGAGAGGAAAAATGATATTCTCGTCCCGAGAATGAATGCCCTTTTTCATGCATGACACTACCTTACTGGCCTTGGCCACTGCTGATTGACATTGCACATTGTTGCATAGTTTGTTGTCTATAACGATTCCCAAGTCATTTTCGTGTGTTGTTATCCCTAATTCGCTTCCATTAAGGGTATACGTTGCTTGTGTATTCTTTACGCCGAAGTGCATAACTTTGCATTTTTCAACATTAAATTTAATCTGCCATTTGAGTGCCCAGTCCCCCAGTCAATCTAAATCCCTCTGCAGCAAAGTAATATCTTCCTCACATTGTATTATTTTACAAAGTTTTGTGTCATCTGCAAACACTGAAACATGACTTTCAATGCTGTCTTCAAGATCATTTATAAACATGTTAAATAGAAGGGGTCCCAGAACAGACCCCTGAGGGACACCACTTGCCACCTCTGTCCAGCTTGAAAATTTACCATTAATGACAACTCTTTGTACTCTGTTTTTAAGCCAATGTTCTACCCAAGAACAAGCATTTTCATCTAGACCGATTTCCTTGAGTTTGAACACTAATCTATTGTGTGGAACTATATCAAATGCCTTGGCAAAAGCCAAATAGATCACATCCACGGTAACACCCTGATCTATACTTCTACTTACTTCTTCGTAGAACACAATCAAGTTAGTTTGACATGACCTGTGCTTCATAAAACCGTGCTGATTTTTGCTGACAACTATGTTCTTTTCAAGGAATTCTTGAATATTATCCCTTAAAATCCTTTCAAATATTTTACCAGCCACAGAAGTTAAGCTCACAGGTCTATAATTTCCAGACAAGGATTTTGAACCCTTTTTGAATATAGGAACCACATCTGCCTTCCTCCTATCATCCGGAACATTTCCTGAAAGAAAAGAATCTTGAAAGATTAAAAACAGAGGTTCACTTATTTCTACACTTAGTTCCTTACGTACACGTGGATGGATACCGTCAGGCCCTGGAGCTTTGTTTATATTATTATATTATTATATTTAGTTGCTGCAGCACCTTGTCTTGAGTTAACCAATTACAATTATTCTGCAAGTTTTTAGTAGCAATCATTTGCACATCTATTGCCATGGGTTCTTCCTTAATATATACGGAGGAGAAATAGTTATTTAAAATTCCTGCCTTTTCCTGGTCTTCATTAACTAACACCCCCGTTTCAGTTTTTAGTGTACCTACACTTTCATTTTTGTTTTTTTTAGAATTTATGTACTTAAAAAATGCTTTGGGGTTGCTCTCTTTAGCTATCATTTTTTCATTTTGAAGTTTAGCAAGTCTAATTGCCTTTTTACACGCATTATTTGCTTCCTTATATCTTTTATAAGATGCATCCGATTTGTCGGATTTAAATGCTTTAAATGCCCTTTTCTTATTTTTAATCTCTTGTTTTACTTCTCTACTAAGCCACATTGGTTTTAATTTGTTTCTTTTATATTTATTTCCCAATGGTACATACTGAGAAATGTACCTTTCTAATATTTGTTGGAAGATGATCCATTTTTCCTCAGTGTTCTTTTCACTAAAGAGTTTATGCCAGTCAATATATTGTAAAGCTTCCCTTAACTTATTGAAATTGGCCTTTTTAAAATTATATGTTTTAGTATACCCCATGTGCTTTTGTTTTTTTGAGTTTATTTCAAAGGACAATATATTGTGATCACTATTTCCCAAGTGCTCACCTACTTGAATGTTGGTCAAAAGATCAACGTTGTTTGTTAAAACCAGGTCCAAACAAATGTCCATTCTAGTTGGTGCATGCCAAAATTAGTTCCATAGCTGTTGTGGCTAAGTACAGCCGCCAGGGACCGAGCGTTCAGTTAAATTCATTAGACGGAAAGTGCCGAACCAGGGGCACTGAGGAAAAGCCGCTGGAGATTGCCGAGCAGTTAGCTCCCGATAGCTTCCTGCCACAAGTTCCAGTTTGTATATCCAGGGTCCTGCTGGGAAGGGAAACCACTGCACTCCTTTGGGACCAACTTGTCAATGGGGGGGAGGACGCAATTCTCCTCTCTCGGGGATTACTCCTTCCACTGAACGTCTCCCCTCCCTGGAACATACACTGCCGCTGGGAGTGAGATATGCTGTCTCCACTCCCAACTACTCTAGCTAATACATTTAAGGTCCTTTCTTGAGAGTGGAGATCTTGGACTCTCTCTTGGAGCTCGATCTAGAGCTGAGATGTTGCAGCCAGATATTAAGGATATTATACTGCAGACTGCTATTACAGCATGCTTTATTAATAAGTTAATTTCTTGCCATGAAGTTGGCACTTTTCACTCCTCACATCATCTGAAAAGCTTTGATGTTATTATACAGGGCATGCACCAGTTGATCTTTTGAATGGAGCAGTAACTTTTACTCATTTGAATAAGAACAAATGTCTGCAAGGACCAGGTTGCTGTTGTGTTTATAGGTTACATTAAAGGATCAGAAGATGAGCACCCTTCTCTAGAACAAGGGTCCCTTGTTTGAAAGGACATATTCTATTATTTCAGTAGAGTGGTATCTCCTCCAAAATGTACAAAGTGAGAAAAAATATATATATATTATCTTTTCATTTTCAATGGCTAATTTGTATTTTTATAAAGCTAAATTGATGTTAACTGTAAAAGCATAATGTCTATCAGTGGTCAAGTCCCGAGGAAGTTCCACCCAAAAGTTCCACCAGCTCAATCTTGTTGAAGGGCCCTGTGTTTGTTTTGCACTGTGCAAGTGATTCTAATCAGGGCCAGAATAAGAGCCCAGTGGGCCTGGTGCTGAAAATTATGAGGGGCGTAAGAACAGAATCTTATTGACCAAAAAAACTAAAACAGTCATACCTCTCAAGCGTTATGTATCTGGTGGAGATGTTGCCGGAGGGAAACTCATGCAGCTATAAGAAAACTCAGATTCTCTCAAAATAGTCTAATCTCTCTCTAATTCATGCTTCTATCTTTCAGATATATCCATACCCCCTAACAGCAGTGTCTAGTGAAGCAGGAAGTCAATGGGCGTTGTAAAAGGGTGGGCCACTGACGTGGATCATGTAAGTAGAACTTCCGAAAGGGACGAACATGCCCAAAAAGGAGGCATGTCTGCCCAAAGAATTGGAAGGCTAGCCTGGCATGAATCCATGCCTGGCTGCCTGCCAATCATGCATGCTGGCTAACAGCATCCTGAGCTTGGCATAAATGCGTCTAATGATACTCTCGCTCCATGCTTTCGAAGGACTGTCCCCTAGCACTCACATGTCCACTTGTCTCCTTACCTTCTTACTAGCAGGCAGAAGCTCCTTGTATACAGTCTGAGACAGAGAAAAGGTGGATGTAGTGAGTGTAGAAGAAAGGGAACATGCTACAGTGTTAGAGAGACCAAAGTCAGCAATACCTTAGCTAATTTCATTTCAGCTAGTCCACACAAGTTTTGTTTCCGTACATCCGTCTTAAGTTTCCATACTTAACAAGAGTATGTGAAGAGTAGTTAGGGTTGCCACCTTTCTTGGAAAAAATTCAGGTCTTACCAATTTACATAACTAATTAGGTATGCGTGATAAAAGAGTGACATAAGAGAAAGTTCTGTAAAGTCACCAAAGAACAACTTACAGTTTGATTCTGCTGTATAGATGGATTGCTCCCAGTGTCTCCCTGTCTCCTAGGTCTCCCAGTGTCCCCATGTGACCCAGTGTCCACATGTCGCCCAGTGTCCCCATGTCACTAGGGGACACTGTGAGACATGGGGACACTGAGACACTTCAGGACACTGGGGGACACAGACTATGTATCACAGTGTCTCAGTGCCCCATGTCTCTGTGTCCCCATGTGGCCCAGTGTCCCCTAGTGTTTGTGTCCCCATGTCTCCCAATGTCCCCATGTCACTGGGAGACATGGGGACACAGACACTGGGAGACACTAGGGACACTAGGAGACATGGGCACACAGACACTAGGGATACTGGAAGACATGGGAACACTGAGGCACATGGGGACACAGACACTGGCTGGGAGACATGGGGACACTGAGACACTTAGGGACATTGTGTCCCTGCCTCTCTCCACACACACAGCGACCCCTACTCCACACACACACAGCGACAATATTTATCCGGCCGGTGAGAGAGAGACACAAACATCATTGGACCCTCAGTCTGCAAACCTGGTATTTTTTGCTTTCTTACTTGGGACATTTTAATTCATTAGTCTTTTATATATATATGTGTATTGTTTTGACAGTGTTTTTGTGCCAATAAAATCTTTTAGTAAGCACTCTGTCTGCTACACTATATAATTGACACATCGAAAAGGATTTTAACTCCGGTGGGGCACAAGTTACTATTTTTTGATTTATTGTATCAAGTTCACATTGTGTATCGGTTCTTTTACATTTTTAGTTACAGAACCCCTACTAGATTATTACTTCAGCAATTTTGGATTTTTCCTACCCCTTTATATGGGAGGTAATGATCTGATCAGCTGATACATTCAGAAGATTAATAGAGTATATATTTTTATAATTTTATTTCCATCCTCTAGTTCCACTTCCACTGAGTCCTGTAAACACTATTGATTAATTCAATAGGCACCCAGTACTTGTATATACCTTAACCTTAGGTGGCGGTTATTTCTACAGTGACACAGTGGTTATGGTAGTTGCATTTGGTCTTAAAATTCAACTCTAGAAGGTCATTCACCATTTAAATATATAAAGGGAATCAACACAGTAAAGGAGGAGACTATATTTAAAAGAAGAAAAACTACCACAACAAGAGGACATAGTATTAAATTAGAGGGACAAAAGTTTAAAAATAATATCAGGAAGTATTACTTTACTGAGAGGGTAGTGGATGCATGGAATAGCCTTCCAGCTGAAGTGGTAGAGGTTAACACAGTAAAGGAGTTTAAGCATGCGTGGGATAGGCATAAGGCTATCCTAACTATAAGATAAGGCTAGGGACTAATGAAAGTATTTAGAAAATTGGGCAGACTAGATGGGCCGAATGGTTCTTATCTGCCGTCACATTCTATTGTTTCTGGTGTACACCTATCAAGTAGTTTTTGAGTTACATTATTTAGTCTACCTCAATACAAAAAGAAAGCGGCTCGATCCTCCTTTTCCTACAGAGAACTGCAATTATGGGAAGACCTGCCGCACACTTTCAAATCTTCCCCAGGCCAAAAATACTTTAAGAAATCCCTCTCTACATATCTCACGAGAGATAATGCAACCCCAGACGATCGTTTCGACCTTCTTTGGGCTTCATCAGTGAGGTGTAGCTGGTACCCCTCTAGGCACAATGAGCACAAGGTTCCTAACTACATTACCCTTTTAACTTGGGGAGAGCCAAGTTAATGCATTGCAACAAAACAAAGGATATGAGAAAAAAAATTCATTGCTTTCCTGCGAGCTGAATTTGATGATGTTTGATCTCCTACTGGTTCGTCCTGTGGCAGAGTTTAACTCTATTGTTACAGTGCAAGCGCCAGTTAGTATAACAGCGACTAGAGGCGTGTTTAACCCATTTTTCTACAAAATGACAATAGTTTACCTTGAAGGGTTAAAATTGAAGGACATTTGCATCCATATAACTTCATTAATATTTTTCATAAGTGTAGTGGTCCTTTAAATAAACTACAAGCACTTAAATTTGTAATATTTGTGTCCTGTGATAATTTCTGTCATGTGAGAATGGGATCACATTATTGAATGAGTAAAAATTTGGTAGACTTCACATTGTATTATTCTCACACCTATTAATTACTGTAATAATAACTTCATGCACTGATCCTATAGGCAAAAAGCCAAGCATTTAGGGACTTTTTCCACTAAGTAGAACCATGGTAGAAAAATTGAAAAAAAATATATAATTGTACAACTTGCTCATAATTACTCATACATAGAGACATTGTCGGGGTTATATCCCAGAATGAGTGAAAACTCAATGCAAAATGCAAACAAATGTAAGTTCAAAATCTCTAAACAAGAAAATTTATCTAAATCAGCTATGCTTCCAGTTTAGTTATTTTGGCTTTAAATTTGGAATTCACGTTGAATTCTCACTTGAGTGAATAGTCCTATGTAATCTAAAATGTTGATTAATATGCATGTACATTATAAAAGCATTAGATAAGAACACAAAAAAGGACCGTAGCTGCAGTAATATGATAAATGTATAACTATGTATCAGATAATCTGTCCAATATTGCATTAGACATATCATGTATTCAAATCCTTTACATTATCTTTCATGCATTATTCTACATATCAAACAGTTTGATTGAAATTGTGCAGTATTGGGCCCATTATATCAGGATAGCAACAGAACATATATGTTACAATACAGGCTAGGGTATATCTACAAAATCCCATTTTTATTCCTTACCATACTTAGGCTGTCATTTGGTTCTTTTGTAGATAGTAACTATGTAACTAGAACCTTATGTAAACTCATAGTTGCATTTGTTGCAAAATGTGTATGTTGTTGCCATTTCCACCTGGTATCTCACCAGAAGAGCTGCCTCACAAAATCTAGTTTAAATGATTTATTAGTTCTAACGAGACCATTTTCTCTGGCTCTTTTAGGCATCAAGGGAATCCTTGTATAAGACTCTGGTGAATTGCTCCTTCTGAGACTTGGCATTTAGATTTCTTGGTATTATGGCTACTTACTAAAATTGGGTTATTTTACCTCCATATGTCCCCATCTGACTGTAATCCAGCAGGTGGGGACATATCTTCTAAACAATTAAACTATGCATTGTGGGCATTCAGTGGGGACTACATTTAATTTTAGGGGGGGTGGGAGGCCATTGTCCACTCCTCTGGCCTCCACCCATGTTGGCAGGTGGGGACCTTAATATTTAGAATAAAGAGGAGACCTAGTGTCCCCTTCCCTGGCAACCACTCGTGCCAGAGGAAGAGGGTCTTTAATATTTTTAGAAAGGGGTGATATGCTATTGCCCACCCCACAAATAATAATAAGGGGACCAAAAAGTTTTAAAACCTGTAAAAAAAAATGATACTTACCATCAGAAGTCTTCTTTCTTCTAATTATTTTTCTTATACCCTAAAAAATGCTAAATAAAATCCATAATTCCCGATGCCAGTAGTTGAAATAAAAAAAAATTGGAAAAAATACACCATAAAATTTAAAACCACATCACAATAAAAAAAAAATCTATTTTCACCCATGGAAGGTTCACAACCGAATGATATACTTGCGGACAGTATCATGGTCCCTGATTGTCGACAAAGATGGAACCATGCATCGGATGTCCTCTCCAACAGAGGCCACAGCCTTTCTCCAGTCTCCAGTCTCCAGTCTGGGCCTTAACACAGGGTCACTGGTCTTCTCTGCCTATTTTGCCACACAGAGATGCAACCCAGGGAGAATTACCTAATTTGTCCCAAGAGGAAGGGTGAGATCAAATCCAGTGACTTGAGCATTGTCACAGCTTTTCCTACATTTTCTTTTTAGTTTGCCTTTTAATTTTTTGTTGCATGATTTCATGAACACTTAATCTCCATTTAATTTGTGTCTATCTGCTACTTACCCGCACAGTTAATATGAGTTCTTGATATATATGGTGGTTACTTTATCAGTGAGCACTGACATATGTTCACTATCCCCTCCCACCCCCCATGCATCTCTTAGTTGAGTCACCTATCCACAGACATCGGTCATCTCACAGTTTATGATATAGTCAATAATACATTGAATATTTTATGTCCATACCAACAACTTAAAGTGAATTATGAGGGATCCTAAAACAAGTACTCACTGCCCAACTAGACTTGCTAAAGGGTTCGTTTTACCCTAATAGTTCTCTATAGTTTAGTGCTTTTTTTTCATCATTTCTCTTTATCTACTTTTTGTACATTGACAGATGCACATATGATGTCCTAGGCTTTTCTTTAATATTAAATTAAGCCCGTATATTAGCCCGGTGACCCCACATACTATGCTATCACATATATTTCCATTGTCTTTCTTTCTGTTTATGCAGCCCTAGCTGCATATCTTTTGCATACTAATTTTGTGAAAGTTGTTTCCTTGTATCCTGATCCTCTCTACCCATGGAGGTGTGTTGATGTCACTGTTATATATTTCTGTATCTAACATATGTGCCTAAATAAAGATTGGTTGATAAAAAAAAAAAAATCTTACTCATTTTGACTTCCTCATCAAATTTCTTTCCAATGGAATCTAAATAATCATTTAACTCTGATAATTAATTCAAATTTTTCTCTTGGTCTCCTCCGTCAGATAACTTCATATGGAGAACTGTTTTCTTGATAAATAAATTCTTAATATAGACTGCTAATTCCACACAATTCTTCAGAGTCTTCCAACAACTCCTGGGCTTTGCTAATGGTTTTGATGTGCCATAAATCAATGTAAAAGTGAGTGGAGTTCTTCTGCTTTTCTGCCCTTTTTCTCACACTGGATTTTTTTCTGCATCAGCTACTGGTAGGGACTTTTCCACTGTGTCCTAGAGATCATTTCTCACAAACTAATTCTACATTCTAAACTTCCATATCAGGTGATTTGTAGATTTAAGAAAAGGTGCAGGAACTTTCAAAGCATTCACAGTACCGGTGTAGGTGGCCATCCTCGAAGGCCATAACCCAAAATGTTGACATTTTGCATCAGCACAGTTTTAAGTTTAAGATGTATAAAATCAAACACCTAGCTATGCAGTCTGCTTTTACAAACATTTGTGGGGGAAAAATGGGTTTTCTGAAGAGCTCAGTGAATTCAAGCGTGGTACCGTTATAGGATGACACCTTTGCAATAAGTCAGTTTGTGAAATTTCATTCCTGCTTGATATTCCACTGTCAACTGTAAATAATGTAATTGGAAAGTGGAAGCGTTTATGAATAACAGCACCTCAGACATCACAAAGGCGAAGATCCCAAAAAGTCACCAAGTGAGATCACTGAGTGCTGAGGTGCATGGTGTATAAAAATCACTTAGCTGATTCCATAGCTGACGTGTTCCAAACTTTCACTAGCATTAATGAGTTATTTAATGATGAGTTTTGTGTGGAAGAACTTGACTGGCCTGCACAGAACACCTTTGGGATAAACTGGAACAGAGATTGTGAGCCAGGTCTTCTCGTATAACATCAGTGCCTGATCTCACAAATGCACTACTGCATGAATAGGGAAATATTCCCACAAAACCACTCTAAAATCTTGTAGAATGCCTTCTCAGCAAAGTGGGATCTGTTATAACTGCAAAGGGGTGGGGGCAACTACATATAGTAATGTCTTTGTATTTAGAATATAATATAAAAGTCCCTGTTGGTGTAATGATGAGGTGTTCCAATACCTGTGTCCATGAGTGTAAAGTGTACATAGGATCTTCCACTTTAGCATATGAGTGCCGACTGCAATGACTGTGGATCACTGACAAAGCCATGTAAGTGTCAAATAATTCATAATCACTACCATGCACCATAGTGGTTATGGTGCTCAGAGTATTTCTTAAATGTCTAAATTTGCAATTCCATTGTTAATTCACCACAACTTCTGATTTCAAGTATAAGCTCCTGGAAGTGTTTTATATATTTATATCGGATTCCTCATTTTATTATTGCATTTTATAATTAAAAATTAGCGGGAACAAGATTTTTTTTTATTTTTTATATTTTGTTGCTATCTGTGAAAACACATGCATATTTCTATAGAAATAAATATTCCACAATTTCAGATTTAAAGAGACTATTTAACCTCAATGAATTAGTTACAGTGCACGGAACCCCCGGGCACTGCCCTCCATTTAGTGTTAAACCATTTTTAACCAGTTCAACTCTGAATAAGGGGCCCTAGCTTCCCATAGCACTGTGCCTGCTGTGAGGTGTGGCTAAGGCAGAGATTACACACTTCCTTATAGCCATACTGATTAATACCTAAATGGGCACTGTGACATGCTGAGAGCACTCAGCCAATCACAACTGTCCATTGCTAATAGCCTAAGCAACACAGGGGGGTGACCTGCTAGGAACACTCACATAGCATTAAAAATAGTTTAACACTGAATCAAAGGATGGTGCTAGTGGACTCAGACATTGTAGCCACTTCAGTCAAATGAAGCAGTTACAGTGCTTACAGGCTTTCTTTAACCCCTTAAAACCGGAGGGCGTACTATTACGCCCTATTCTAAGCAGCTCTAAACGCCACAGGGCGTAATAGTACACCCTCACGGTTTTTGTTACTTACCCTGTCGCCGGTCGATCCCACGCCGGCGATCGTGGTTGGGGAAACTCACCTGGGATCCCAGGGAGTCCCCCGCGGCGGATCCTGCCTCCTCCGGCACCCCCCGGCCATGTGAGAGTGAGGTCCTTGCGAGGACCTCACAATCACATGGCCGGGTTAGGTGGCTGCTGCATTGACAGTTAGTCAATGGCTGGAAATCAAATAAAGTTAAAGTCAGTATATAAAAAAAATTATATACTTAGATTATATATATATATGATCTAAGTATATATGTACACATATACATACACACACATACACTGTCTAGGTGTATTTTACTATTAATATATATATAATTATATATATATATATATATATTAATATCAAATTACACATAGACTGATACTGATTATATATATATATAAATATGTATATATATATATATATATATATATATATAATTATTGTTATATATATTTATATATAATATAAAAAAATAAGTAAATACGTTAAAAAATAAAATTAAAAAAAGAATTAAAAATAAATATTTAAAAAATATAGAGATAAATTTACTCATACTTACCGTAATTTTCTTTTCCTGGTCATAGGCCATGGCAGCACAACAATGGGTAGCTCCTCCCCTATCCCTAGTTAGACAGGAACTAATTAAAATAAGGGTACAAATACCCCCTCCTACCTCCTCCTCCCTCAGTCTAGTTAACAGCAATATCCCTGGGTGGGACCTTTGTGCTGCCATGGCCTATGACCAGGAAAAGAAAATTACGGTAAGTATGAGTAAATTTATCTCTTTCCTGGCCATATCCATGGCAGCACAACAATGGGTAATACCCAAGCTAAAACCAAGGGAGGGAAAGAAAAACTCAGACACATTATTATATAATGCAAGTGTATTATCACAAACAACTCAATGTGATGAACAAAAAGAATAGTAGTTAATCCTTTGAGGCAGAAAGAACTGATCTGCCAAATCCATCGTATTGGCCAGCTCTTACATCTAAACGATCATGTCTAATAAATGTATTAGAAGATGACCAAGTGGCTGCTTTGCAAATCAGTTCTGTAGAAACCTTTGCTGCAGCTGCCCAGGATGAAGAAAGGGAACGTGTAAAATGAGCTTTCAAACCTTCAGGAACACTTGTATTAGATGATCTATAAGATTGGATAATGGCCAAAACTATCCATCTGCTGATAGTGGCTTTCGAAGCTTGCAGACCCTTCCTAGGGCCATTAGGAATAACAAAAAGCCTTTCCGAAATACGCCATTCTGAGGATCTTTGTATATATATCTTAAGACATCTTACTAGGTCGATAGCATCATCATCAGCGTTTTCCCCGTTATTAGATTCTTCTGTACTTAATGCTGGAAGGATTATTTCTTCATTCATATGGAACTCTGAAGTAACCTTAGGGCGGAATTCTGGAACCGTTCTCAGGATGACTCTGTCCTTATGAAATATCGTAAAAGGTTCTCGAGCCGAAAGAGCCTGAAGATCAGAAACCCTTCTACCAGAGGCTAGGGCTACTAGTAGAACTGTCTTGATCGTGAGAAGATGACAGGAAATTGATGCCATAGGTTCAAAAGGATCTGCTTTAAGAGCCTTCAGGACCAGAGGGAGATCCCATGGCGGAGTAATAGACTTAATGGGTGGCTTGATCTTGAGGACTGCAGTCAGAAATCTAGCTATGTCCGGATCCAGAGCCCATCTATGATTAGTTAAAGCAGAGAGGGCTGAAACATGCACTTTTAAAGTGTTATAACTCAATCCCTTCTCTAGACCTGATTGTAAAAAATCAAGAATGTCAGTAGTTGAAGGGTTCAAAATATCAAAGGGCCTTGAACTGGCCCATGAAGAAAATACATCCCATATTCTGTAGTAAGTGGATGAAGTGGACTTCTTCCTTGCTTGAAGAAGAGTCTCGATTACTGATCTCGAAAACCCCTTGTTCTTTAACCCATCCCTTTCAAGTACCATGCCATCAGACGAAGGGATGCTGGGTTTGGATGATGAATTGGACCCTGATGTAGCAGGAATGGGACAACTGGAAGATGCCATGGATCCTTCTTGCAAAGACTTAGTAGGAGCGGGAACCAAGGTCTGCAAGGCCAAAAAGGGGCTATTAGAATCAGTGATGTCTTCTCTTGTCGTAGTCTCCTTAGCAGAGGGAAGATGAGGGGCTTCGGAGGAAAGGCATAAGCCAGGTCGAAGTTCCAACTGCATGTCAATGCGTCTCTTCCTATGGCTTGGGGATCTGGAATTCTCGAAAAGAAGTTCTTGACTTTTCTGTTGTTGCTTGTAGCCATTAGATCTATCTGGGGAAGGCCCCTTTTTTCTACGATCTGTAGAAATATTATGTCTGATAGACTCCATTCTCCCGGGTCTAATCTCACCCTGCTGAGAAAGTCTGCCACAGAGTTCTGAGTTCCTGGGAGATGTATTGCAGAGATATTCTCCAAATTCATTTGAGCCCAGGACATCAAAGGTTTCATAAGTTTCATCATTCTGCAACTTCTCGTCCCTCCTTGGTGATTTATATATGCCACAACTGTGGCATTGTCTGTCCTGATCTTGACCCATTTGTGAAGTAAAAGTTGCTGGAAGTGCATTAGAGCCTTGAAAACTGCCAGAAGTTCTAGAAGATTCGAAGGGGTGTCGGAGGTTGAAAATGCCCATTTCCCCTGAACATAGTTGTCTTGAAGGTGGGCTCCCCAGCCCCATTGACTGGCATCTGTGGTGATGATGATCCATGGAATGTTTCCTAAGGGATAACCTCTGAAGAGAGACTCTTTCTGGGTCCACCACTTCAGGGATTCTTGTACGTGAGGAGGGATCATTATAGGTTGAGACAGATTGCCCTTGAATTGAGAAAGGAAATTCCTTTGGAAAGGCCTCATTCTCCATTGGGCCCATCTTGTAAGTCCTATGGTGGAGGACATTGATCCCAGGAGGCTCATAGTTGTCTCTGCTGAGGAAACACTGGATGCTAACATGTCTTTGACCTTTTTCCGAATTTTCATACCCCTTTCTGGGGATAGTTGGACGGAACCTTCTGCAGTGTTGAATGCTGCTCCTAGATATATCATGTTCTGGGATGGCTTTAGGTTGCTTTTGGCGAAATTGATCTTCCATCCGTGTTGTTGAAGATACTGTATACATATCAGGCCGTGATCTTCTAATATATCTCTGTTTTCTGCCAGAATCAAGATGTCGTCGAGGTAATGATATACTGCAATGCCTTTCTTCCTGAGTTCTGCGATGAGAACCACCAGAACTTTTGAGAAAGTACGTGGAGCAGTGCTTAGCCCAAAAGGGAGAGCACGGAACTGAAAATGACCCTCTTCCACAGCGAATCTGAGGAATTTTTGATGCTGGGGTGCTATGGGAATATGGAAATACGCATCTGCCAGGTCTATTGACATGAGCCATTGATCTGGAAAAACTGCTTTTACGATGGATTGAAGAGACTCCATCTTGAATTTCCTTATGTTTAGGAACTTGTTTAGTCTGCTTAGATCTAATATTGGTCTCCATCCCCCTGTGGATTTTCTGGTGAGAAAGATATGGGAGTAAAACCCATGTGTTCGTTGAGCTCTTGGAACTTGAACGATAACTCCATCGTCTTGAAGGGATGAGAAACTTTTTTAGGGAATCTCTTTTTTCTACATCTCTCGGCCAGATTGTCTTCTGGAAGGAGCGAGGTGGCGGCCTTGTGGAGAATTCTATAAGATAACCTCTTTGTATGATATCCAGCACCCATCTGTCTTGAGTTGAATGTTTCCACATATTCTGGAATAGTAGTAGACGGGCACCTACTCCTCCAGAATGGTAGGTGGGTTTGTCATAAAGGCTTCTTGTGAAATGAGGAACCTCTAGACTTTCCTCCTCTGTTGGATGAATGTCCACCTCTCCATGGAATAGATCTTCCATATTCTCTTCCTGGTTTATAAGATCTGGTATCGCGAAAAGAGGGGTATTCAGAGTATCTTCTGGCTCGAAAGGATCCACGGGTTTTCCGGTCTTGTGGAAGAAAGGCTTTTTTACCTTCTGCAGCTCTTTTGATGCACTCGTCTAGGTTTTTACCAAACAACATCTCACCATAAAAAGGAAGGGCGCATAGACTAGACTTTGATGATGAATCTGCGGACCAGGATCTCAGCCATAAAGCTCTTCTAGCTGAAATTGAAAGAGCCATGTTCCTTGCTAAGGCCTTCACCATGTCCACCGAGGATTCTGAGGTAAAGTCAACGGCCAGTTTAATATCATTTAATCTTTCCAGAAGAGAAGATCTGTTTCTCCCATCTCTGATATCTTCTTCCAAGTTTTCGATCCAGATTTTTAGGGCCCTGGACACTGAAGTAAGAGCTATAGCAGGGTGAAAACCAGTCCCTGCTGCAACATAAGCCTTTGAGAGATGCAGATCCATCTTTTTGTCCATTGGGTGTCTAAATGAGCCTGCATCATCTACTGGTAATGTGGTATGTTTTGCGAGTCGAACTACTGCCGCATCCACCTAGGGGCATTATCCCAATGCCCAGAATCAGACTTGTCAAAAGGATAGAGGCGAGATATTCTGCCTTGTGCTGAAAGTTTCTTATCTGTATTAGACCACTCGTCTTTAATTAATTCCTTAATAGTATCATGCACTGGAAAGGTTGCTCTTTTCTTTCTCAAGTCTGAGAAATAACGATAAGAGGTTGACTGTTCTGCAACTGCCTCCTTCAAGCTCAAAGATTTACGGACTTTGTAAATGAGGTGGTCTATTTGAGCAGGTTCTAGAAAATCTGCAGGGGCCTGAGTTTCTTCTTCGTCTGAAGATAAGAAATTCCCCTGGTCTGATTCCATATCCATGGATTCATCTGACGAATCATTATGTTGGTAATCCGAAGGTTCATGTAACCGGGGTCTTTTGTGACTTGCCCCCGCTTCTTTGATACCTTGAGCCACCGCTTGTTTTATGAACTGTATTAATTCCATTGAAGGATTAGATGTTCCAGCCGCTTCAGATAAACATTCTGCACATAACCGTTTGCCCTCCATCGGTTTATTATTACAGGCTTCGCATTGATTTTTCTTTGGAGATTTTCCTTTGGATGATCTCACTGTTTTCTTTCCGTAGAACTATCATGATAGGGAAATATCTCATATTAGCACTCTTTTACTTTATGTATCCTATACCAGAAGAAAAAATAATGATATGATATGGCTTACCTATAACTCCTAGAGTGTGACCTATTTTTATATCCAGAAGAGTCCGAATCAGAAGAAATTGATCTCCTTTTGTCTTTCTCCATTGTGGAGATGATTACGAACAGTCTAGAAAAGTAATTTAATTAGTATAAAAAGAAAGGAAGAAGAAGAAATGAAAAAATGGAAAGAAAAAAAAAATGTGTATATACCTTTAAGAAGTAAAACTTACCTTCAAATATTTCTTGCAAAAGAAATGCTATTCAAAGTAGAAAATTGTATGAAAACAGGTCCTCTAAAGAACTAATGAGAACCTCAGGTAAACTCGTTATACACTTTTGGCGCTTAAATAGGCGTGTGACGTCATATCTGACGTCACCGCCTATCCGCGCATGCTCAGAACGAGCGAATTCACCGCTCGCTAACTGCGCATGCGCGGCCCAAACCCGGAAGCAACCTTCTAGCAGGAGGCACCCTCACGGCAGCCGGAACCCAGGCGCCGACTTAGGCGCGCGCGTGGACATAGCGTGCACGCGAAACTAGCGTGCACGCGAAGCTAGCGTGCCCGCGAACAAGCGAGCACGCGCGAAAACGGCGCACATGCACCCTAGGGGGAACAGGACGCCGAGAAGACAAGTGTTAAAGTTATAGAAGCAAGGTACAAAGAAATCATATGTAGAAATCCATCCAGAATAAGGTCTTCTCGCCACTTCCTGCTACCTCTTGGTCACTGCAGGGAATCAGAATTGTTTGGCATTTTTTCTCTTGCTACCCCTAGGGTCACTGCAAGTAGAACCCCCGGTCACTAAGGGGGTATCTTCAGGGGGACACCTTTGCACAGGGCCGGATACTGAAGCTTCCCAAGGAAGAGAGGCTGAACTTCCTTGGGGGTAGAAGGTAAAAACCCTCAGGTAAGCCATAAAAGAAAAGTGATTATAGTCCTGAAAATAGACTAATTTGGTCCTATAGGGATAGGACAGGAACAAAAAGACTGAGGGAGGAGGAGGTAGGAGGGGGTATTTGTACCCTTATTTTAATTAGTTCCTGTCTAACTAGGGATAGGGGAGGAGCTACCCATTGTTGTGCTGCCATGGATATGGCCAGGAAATAGATGTGTGTTATTTCGTTCTAACTGTATTGTGATATTAATATATATATATATTTATATCAAAATACATGTAGAAAGAAATAATATATATATATATATATATATCTATATACATAAATATATACGTATATATTACTATATATACCTATATATAAATAAAAATAGTTTAAAAAAAAAATATATATATATATATATATATATACATATATATATACACATATCTGTATATATATATATATATATACATATATATATATACATATATTAATTATACATATATATTTACATAATATTTTTACATAATTAGGTCTTTTAATTAATTACAATTAGCGGGACCTGCCTGACAACCCATGCCGAAAGTATAGGGAATTTAATTTGCTAGCACTATATTTAACCCTATAACTTTCCAAGACACCATAACACCTGTGCATGGGGGGTACTGTTTTACTCGGGAGACTTCGATGAACACAAATATTAGTGTTTCAAAACAGTAAAATGTATTACAATTATGATATCGCCAGTAAAAGTGAAGTTTTTTGCATTTTTCACACACAAACAGCACTTATACGGACTATATTATTGCTGTGATACTTTTTACTGTTTTGAAACACAAATATTTGTGTTCAGCGAAGTCTCCTGAGTACAACAGTACCCCTCATGTACAGGTTTTATGGTGTTTTCAAAAGTTACAGCATCAAATATAAGTTTTGTGTTTCATTTTTTTCACATTAAAATTTGCCAGATTGGTTACGTTGCCTTTGAGAACCTATGGTAGCCCAAGAATGAAAATTACCCCTATGATGGCATACCATTTGCAATAGTAGACAACCCAAAGTATTGCAAATGGGGTATGTCCAGTCTTTTTTAGTAGCCACTTAGTCACAAACACAGGCCAAAATTGGTGTTTTTTGCATTTTTCACACACAAACAAATATTAACGTTAACTTTGGCCAGTGTTTGTGACCAAATGGCTACTAGAAAACGACTGGACATACGCCATTTGCAATACCTTGGGTTGTCTACTATTGCAAATGGTATGCAATTATGGGTGTAAATTTCATTCCTGGGCTACTATACAGTCTCAAAGGCAACGTAACCAATCTGGCGAATTTCAATTTCAAATGTAACGTGCTATATTTGACCCTGTAACTTCCCAAAACGCCATAAAACCTGTACATAGGGGGTACTGTTTTACACGTGAGACTTTGCTGAATACAAATATGTGTATTTTATTGCAGTAAAAGCAAACAGTATTATGACATTGACAGTTAAAATGTCATGTAGGACTAAAAAAATAACAAAATTTCTTATTTTCTCCCATTTTTTTCATATTAAATTATGTTTCATAGCTAACTATTTGATATTAAATGCCCTGTTTCCCCTGAATAAAATTATATATAATAAGGGTGGATGCATTCAATATGAAAGAGGTGAATTACGGTTGGACAGACATGTAGCGCAAATGCCAGGTTTTGTTTACATTTTGTTTTGTTCACAACGTGTACATTAGGCTCAGTCCTTAAGGGGTTACTGTATAAGCCCCTGCATGTGTTTTATATATTTATATTAGATGTGTAATTTTATTAGCAATATTTAGTTTTATAATTAGTTAGGGAATACAAGCAAATATTATTATTTTTTTGATCGGTTATTTTCTGTCTATATAAAAACTTCTTGCCAAATAAATTAAAATAAACAGAAATGTAAATGTTTCAATAAAATTCCAACTCAATCAATATGAGAATTTCTTAAATATTAATTTTAAAAAAATAGATTAATCATATTAATTATGTATACTTAATTATGATAATATATGTAAAATATGTAAATATATCAAACCATCTTTTTCATGAAACACTGAGGTCAGCTAAGATCCACATTACAAAACAATATAATTTTTTTATTGGGTATATATCTATATATACCCAATAAAAAAAAAAAAGTTGATATATAAATGTATGCATTGTCTTTCAAAGACAGTAAGAATATAAATTGACCACTAGATGTCACTATGTACTAGGAGTTTGAAAATAATAGTTCACTAACTATATTGAAATGATAAATGATTACCATATTATATACATTTATTTTTCTGCTTTTTGTTCTTACTGTGAAGAACCCTTTCCTCTGCCATTGGGGAAATGCTGCCACAGCATCCTCTGATGGGGAAACAATAGTGGAACTGAGGGAAAGAAGTATCCCAGATTGAAATTCCATTCAGAGCATCCCTCCCCTCGGACTGGGGATATTAACTCCTGGAATTTAGAAATTATTTCTTGAAAAATCCTCTCTGATGGGGACCCTTCTCCCGGATCCATCTGTACACTGCTAAGTTAATGCGCTTCTAAGTTTTCCAGCACAGGTAAGCAGATTGTTACCAGACCTTACCTCAATATGACCATTATTCTGTGATTCAGTCCCACCTTGATGATTTAAATAAGCTACTACAGGAGCATTGTCAACTTTAACATTTACCCACTTGTGAAGAAGCTGGGGATGGAAAGCCTTCAGTGCCTTGAAAACATCAAGTAGTTCCAGGATATTTGATGGGAGGTTTGCTGTTAAGATTCTCCATTGTCCTTGTGCAAGTCTGTACTCCAGATATGCTCCCCAGGGCCAATGACTGGCGTCAGTAGTGAGAATGACCCATAGGATATCCCTCAGCAAACCTTTGAAGATATTTTTTTTTTGTGGAGCCCCCATAGTAGGAAGTGATGAACTTTCGGTGGGATTCTGATTGGTTGAAGAAGACTGCCTGATCAGAATTGAGAAAGGAAATTCTCCTGGCACACCCTCATTCTCCATTGTGCCCATCTTGTTAATCCAATTGTTGATGACATGGTCCCAAACAGGCTCATTGCTTTCTCTGCTGAGGTGACTTGACAACTAGAACCTCTTCTATTTTGGATTCTAGATGTAGGCCTTTTTCTTGTGATAGGCAAACCCATCCTTGAGCAGAATGTCATGGTGGTTGTCATGGGGCTCGTATCCCAACTTAAAGAAATGACATATCCCACAAACAGAGGTAACTAGATAGATATATAACCAGGCCTTACAGTGGCCAGACTTAACGTTAATACGGATAAATACAGAGTCAGGAATAGTCAAGGTCAGGGATACAGAAGAACGATTAAACAGAATAACAAGCCGGTCAGGATACCAGAAATACACAAAGTCAGAAACAAGCCGGGTCTGGATACCAGAATTATACAAATTGAAATACAAGCCGAGGTCAATATCTGAATATAACAAGAGAGACTTTATATGAGCAATAACGTGTATCAGGATAGAAACCACGATAGGGCAATGAATAAGGGCCAGACCAGGCTTTAAATAGGTTTACAAATTCTCATTTGTCCACTTCATCTCTGTGACCCCAAACAGCATGAGGTCGCCTAGATGACGCAGTGCCTTTAGGGCGTGACGTTATAATATACAATTTATATTAAGAAGCTGTAGTTTGGCTTATGAACCAGCAGAGGGAGCCATTCGTGGTACTGAAGGTGAGCATATTTCCTATTCAGGCCACACAGCCACGTGGAACGTTAGGGCCACGGGGCTTGAGGACAGGAGTAATGAAGCTAAGCGGTGTGTTCTGCCCATGTGGCCCGAGAAGGGGAGCAGCAGTGTTGAAAAGGGCTCCCTGTAAATCAGACTGTGTTGGAGCCAGGTGACTCTTGGCAATATTGATCTTCCAGGCATGATGAAGAAGAAACTGGGTGCATTGGTTATCTGAGGATTCTATGTTGTCTGCTAATATGAGAACTTTGTTTAGCGAATGAAACATTGCAATATCTTTCTTTCTTTCATTAGAACCACAAGAATCAAAGAGAAAGTTCGGGGAGCTGTATACAACTCAAAGGGCATGGCTCTAAACTGTAAGTGTTAATCTTCCACTGCAAACATCGGGTACCTTTGGTGCTGAACTACACTGTGAACTACAGTGTGTGTGTGTGTGTGTGTGTGTGTGTGTGTGTGTGTGTGTTTCAACAAATAAATTGTACACTAAGGAAGAAAAAAAATTACACAAAATACTAAATTACTGAAATCTACTGATGAAGTGGGCCCCCTTAAAAAACAATGTTTTTTTTTTTAAAAATGGCCTTCTTTAAAGTGGCAGCGGGGCAAAAGGGACAGCTGGGGGGCCCTGGATACCAGGATTAGGGGTTCAGCATGAAGATTTGTCTAATAATAATATAATTATTAGATACATGACTTAGGATATTAGAGAAAATGTACATATGGTAGGCAAATATAATTATAAAACTATTGTATATTTTGTAATATATTTTTATTGCGGTAAGTACTCTTTCATTTTGACAGTTCCCTTTAAGTATAGGACTCTGAATTATTTGTTTTCTCTGTATTCCTTACTGTTATGATAAGTGTACATTAAGTGAACATTATTAGGTCGACCGAATAATGGTGATTCTAATCCAAAAAGACAAATTTACAAAAGGCTCACTGCATACAATTTCTCAATGACAAACCCACAGTTATAGTATATTTGTAGATTTTTTCTTATTCTTTTTCTTTAGTGGATTTGATATACATGACCCCAGGTCTGTTTTTATTTGGACCAATACATGGCGATGCAGGGAAGTGGAAACCTCGAAACAGTCTATTCTTACTCTCCCTACAAAAAGTTTATGTTTAATAGACACTGCAACCGTTCCTTAACTATGTTTGAGTTATAGAGTTTGGACAACATTTAGTCTGTAGTAGATATTTATGCCATATATACAGACCTCATATATGTTATCATAGAGGTAAAGATGCAGTTCATCATTTTGTACGTGCAATATACTACTTATATGCCTATTTTATATATCTCAAGTTCCATTTTATTGAAATTCCAATACTTTTGTTAAAGTAACCGGAGGATTTGACTATATGTTATGTAAAAATGTCAAATATAATATTCGAATGCTTTGGTATTTATTTTTCAAAAGCTTGAAATGGCAATTGTTGTACTTTTATATTTTTGTGAATTGCTGTGAAGCTGCAAAATGAATTATGATTTAAAAAAATTTAAAATATCCACCATTTCAAATTTTTATTTTTTTAAAATTAAATTCTAACAATCTGTATTTACATATAGTATTGTCAGTATATTGTCAGTAACAATTTACATTATATGTACACTGTAACAACTAAAAAATATTTTTTTTCCACAAAAATGTTTAATGGTGCCTGTTTTCCAATTGTATTTTTTATTTATTTGATTTCTTATAGAAATTAAATAATAGTTGTGGGTGGGCCCAGTCCGCCACTGGACGCCTGTAAGGCGCATACAGACCTCCTTCGGACACTCTCTTGCCAGCTTCCACATGAGCAAATGTCGAATGAACTCAAAATCCAATAAAATTTAAAATCAAAGCATTTATTCCGTTAAAAAGATAGAGGCACCACACAAAATTCAACTGTAGAGGGTATTACAGAAAAGAGTCAACCGTGTGTGTTTTGTGTGACTTGCAGTTCATCGGGAGGTCATATAATTCCAAATTTCAAAATTGCTTGGTGCAAATCCTGACGCCCACAGCTAGAAAGTTACTTCACCATTCAACACAATAACAATTCAAATCATATTGCTCTATTTGGCAAAGAATTAAAAAAAAAAAATCACTGTCTTGGGATTTTCCTGTTGGGCAATCGCTACTGTTGCTGCTATAAAAGCAAATGATGCTTCCACAGACTATTAGCTAATTGTAATATCACATCTATCTTGCTATGATTATAGTCTTGAAAGTGGAGTACTTCGCCTCACTTTTTTTTCTTCCCTTCTTTCTTAATGGGTAACTGTCCCCTTGATGTGAGCAATGATATGCCTCATTGAAGACTGAGGCAACTATGACTATGATCTCAAGTTGGTAACAAAATTATTATTACAAATCTAAAAATACCAGACATGATTTGACTTGATTTCAACATTTAGACCAACAAAAGTTTGCTTTTGGTAAGAATATGTAAACTTTTATTATACAGCGAGTTGTATCTATACATATATTAACTTAAATTTCACAAACGATTTAAATTTTTTTTAATTCTTTAATATACAAAAACAATACAATGTGTGTACTTTCACATCTACTTAGATTTAGTTGGAGTCACAATAACAATTTATATTAGCATATAACATTTGAGTAGCTTGCTATCCATTAAGTAAAAATATTTACATTGAAGTATTTACAAGAATAATACATATAAATCAGTGTTAAAAATCTATTTATACGCATACACATGCCTGTAAAAGTATCAGTTATTTTCACTAAATACTGTATTATTTGCACATAATTATATTTATTATTGTACAGTCAAGTCGAAGGGTCTCCATGTAAAGGATAATATATAAGATAATTCTATAAAGAGAAGGTTGGAAATAGTTTGGCCAATTAGCAGTCTAACAATTAAAGTTCACAAGTAACTTAAAATGTGCCTACATTAATTATAAGGACAATATTTGAATGCTTAGCCAAAAAAAAAATATATATATATATATATAAACAAACAAACAAAAAAAAAACTATTGTACCTTGCACTCAGGCTTCAAAGTTGTATGACTGGGTGCATCACCAGAGCTCCAGTATCCAGGCAATTGAAATAGTTGGCTGCACTCACGGATTTTCTTAAAACTTAACTTTTATTGAAATGTTTAAGAGAAGATCAATGTTTCAGAATCCTGATGAAAGTCTACAAGGGGGACTGAAACGTTGATCTTCTCTTAAACATTTCAATAAAAGTTAAGTTTTAAGAAAATCCGTGAGTGCAGCCAACTATTTCAATTGTATATATATATATATATATATATATATATATATATATATATATATATATATATATATATATACATTTATATTTTTTGGCTAAGCATTTAAATATTGTATATTTAAATATTGTATATTATAGGGGACAGTTTATTCAAGCTTCAAAATGGTACAATTTTGGCAACAGTATCAAGTCCTGTGAGTGCACTTCCAACTTCCAACAACGTATTTTATATTTTGAGGTCGGAGTGACACCTAGGTAATAAACAAGACTGGGAGCAGGAGTGCGGGACCCAGCGTGAATTACATATATATTTATGCATGTTAAGGTGAGTGCAGCCAACCCCCTCTTGTTTTATATATATATTTGGGAGTCTAGCCAACTCCTTGGTTTTGCACCCCTCCCTGTCACAGGTGCCTCATCCCAGGGCCCTATTTAGCCTTGTACTGCAGAGAGCCCCAGATGGAATTTCTTTCCCCAAGTAGGTTAATCTCATAAGAGCAGACATTAGGCTGTTAGTGTAGGACCTGCCAAAGATGGGGTACATTGGCGTTGTGGCAGGCTTATGCAATGTATGATCATATAATGTAAATAAACCCCCATTATTTTTGCCTAGATTAGGTGTTTTTAAAAAAACAAATAAAATCTTTCAACATTGAAGTTGCTGTTTAATGGATAGGTGAGTGCGCTGGATCTTGTGTATTATATATATATATATATATATATATATATATATATAAACTGTACCTTGCACTCAGGCTTCAAACTTGCCAAACTGGATGCAATACCAGGGCTTGAGTATCCATATAGTCAGGTAATGTGGCTGCACTCACGGATTTTCAATGAAAAATAACTTTTATTCCAGTTTCTCTAAAACAGATCAACGTTTCAGTCCATCTTGTGGACTTTCATCAGGATCCTGATAAATATATGGAACTATTAGGTAATATGAGAACATGGCTACACCAAGTAGGGAGAACATCTAGTAAGTATATTTCCCTGTCTACTTTAAAAAAAAAAAAAACCCACAAGTGACCCTGTGGACTGCTTTCAAATCAGTGGGTGTATTATGCATAAAAAAATAATTAAAATGCAAATATTTAAATAGTAAATGTCCATCTTGCTTCAAACACCCAGCCAACATGACTGAGTGACATCATCTACAACCTGGAATTGGGAGAGAATTCTAAGCCACTTCTGGTCTCTTTCACTGTAACCAAGAAGCCAGAATCTGGGGAAAAGCAAGTGTTTTATGGGTATTAGAAAGAAGATGTTTGCAGGGGCAACACAAAATAGTCACTCACAGCAAATAGTTACAACAAAATGTAAACCTACTGATGCCATTCACTATTTTGTGCAAGCAGTTTCACTTATTTATTTTACTGATGGAAAAACAGCAAGTGACTTTGTTGTAAAGTAGACACAAGCAGCTCTTTAGTGGCTTTTGAATGTTTGTAATTGCTTTTGAATGTTTCCAATGAACCCTAGTAAACACAAACAGCTTTTTAGTGGCTTTTGAATGTTTGTAGTGGCTTTTGAATGTTTCAAACGAACCCGAATTGCTTCTCAGTTGCTTGCATAAGAAAAGGCTACACAGGAGATTATGAGAAATAGCTGTTTTTTTTCTTTTCGCTTGTGCTCCTAATATAGCGTCTTTTAATTCAAGACAAATGCACATCATAGGTGATAAGTTTATTTATAACATTTAAATATAGAAGTCTAATTCACATTTTGTTAAACATGTTTGGAAGTAAGTTTAGCTCTAGTTTGCACAAGCATTATATTTTGGTGGGCTGATGTTACTATAATTTAAAAGTGAAAAATCTAGGCAACATATGCCAAAATACATCATGTTAAGGTGTGCTCAAAGTTCTTTATCAGTCAGTGTCCCTCCACAAAGGCAAACCTAATCTGACACAAAATGTAATAATTAAAAAGATATACTATATGGTGCAAGATTTAGCAAGAATGTGTTTCTATACTTTTCCAGCAGACTGACTGTGGCAGTCATAGAATAGAAGACTCCAGGTATACTTAAATTTGTAAACATAAAATATTAATTCAATTCAATCTCTGATTGTATCCAGTGAAATAGAAAATTAATGTTTTAAATACACAATATAGATATATATGTATATATTTACATAAAACACTGCAAATTATCAAATGCCCTGCTTCTGATTATATTGCATTTGATGCACTTACTTGTGACACTTCATATTTGAAACACATTTTCAAGAACCTTAGTAGACACTTGCTAATGTACAGGACAGATCATAATTTGTATAACCTTTAGGTATAAACATTAAACATTTACTTTAAAAAAAAAAATCCTTGACTTAGGAGTTATATTGCATTGTAGATGTCTTGGCTGTGCTTGTTTTGTCTGTACTAATGTCTGTGCAATCTTGCTCACAAGATGGGAAATATATATCCGGAAATAACATTATGTTCAAATTCTTCCATTCTCTATACTTTCCAGCTGTTAGTTCTCCACTATCCAGGAGTTGGTTGATCATAGCTAAGTCGTGTTCTTTGCACTTGTTTAAAGAAAAATATAAATCAATATTAGAATGAAATACATATCTTCTACAGTGAAAATAGCATTCAAATGCAAAATAGAAATAAATATAACGTCTTTCATACTCTGAAAATACTATAGCAATACACAAATATATACTACAATACACTACATGTACATTAAGATTTGTCAAAATCTTTCACCGTCAAAATTTTAACAATGTAAAACATAATATATAATGTGTGCATGGTCTATTAAAGGTATATGACTCCAAGCACCATAGCCACTAGAGCTTGTTCTAGTGGCCTGCTCCCCTCCTCCCCTGCCACCCCCATTGAATTATTTTGAGACACCACTGCACATACTGAAATCAGCACTTTTAGTAGATGTTGAAAATGACAAGTTTCAGACATGTCAGTAAGTTAATATAAAACATATATAAGTGGCCTACTCTGCAAATAATACCACAACAGGTGCACAGATACACAGAAAATCCATGCAACTAGCTTGGAAAAAAATTATTATTTTAAAATATCTGCAGGTCTATACCATTGTAAGCCATTAGTTAACATAATGTAAAGATGTAACAGCTTCTAGATTCATTGTGAAACAGTTGCCTTTGGAAAACAAGAATAAGCATCTTTGGAAAAGCTTTTTGCTAAGCATTTAAATTGAGAAAGCATATTTTGATTGTTTGCTTTTTTTAAATAAACTATCAAATGGAGTGTGGACAGAAGGCTTTGATATCAATCTTGGCAAGAAACTAACATTTTGCGTAATAATGATGTTTATTGAAAAAAAAATATATATCAAATTGCATAAAAGAAAATTGCAATAAAGGCATCCTTTAATACTGCTTCGAAACCTCCACATTATTGTAGGTTTTCATATATATTTCGGTATTCTACTTTTACTCACAGTTAATCTATCACTATAAGTACTGTGCACCCAAAAAGCATAGTATATTCCCCCCAATAATGCAATAAACAAATATTGGTACCTGGAGATAGCTAGTGCCTCAAAAACAAATACTCTAAATAAACAGACAAAATTAAATAAAAGTAAAGCAATTGTGGCGGAACCTACCGCCAATTTCGTATACTTTGCCCCTGTTCATGTGTTTTTTCCCTTTTTCGCTCGGGAGTTATTAAATACGAACGCCATCCATTCGTCTCCCGAATGAAGACAACCCTCGTTTCGTCTAGGCACTTGCACGAACTCCGGTATAGATTAGACCACTGCCCGTTCTACTTCCCGACAAACTATGTGAACAACGTTCGGGAGTTATGAACTACCAAACAGGGGTAACATTCGTACCTTGAAACTAGGAGATTCCGTTGCATGGTGTTCGCACAGGAACCCCCGAACAGAGACCGGCCAGGATTTGCCACCTATTTCCCTGGAACTGTTTTGGACTAGCGCCTCATGTCCGGCTGGTCAAAACTTTGCCCCAGTGGCATTCCATTTTCACCAAACCGATCTGAGTGATCTTTGGATGTGTTATACACTCAGATCGGGGCTATCTGGGGATATTACTTTTGTGGGGTTCCTAGCTATGGTGGGGCACTTTTGGGGTACTGTATATTTTGGATTTTTCTGTACCTGAGAGATATGTTTTTCTCAAGCAATTATCTCTCAGGCACAGAGGATCTTGGGTTGGATACCCCATGTAGAGGTCTGTGCATAAAAGCCGCGTGTGGCCGGAATAATATCAGTTGACTCACAGAACTATGTTTCTATCTGGCTACTGGGGGAATGGAGGTCTGTGTATTCTAATGGTTCCAGAGTGGCTGAAGGAAGGAATTAGCGAAGGTAACCAGTCGGGTTACACGTGGTCTGCTACAGTAATATAATAAAAATAAGTCTGACAATCTCCTATTTTCCTCTTAATAAAACCAAATCAATCCATACTAGCCTGGAATCATAGTGTAATACTCAAAGGAAAACACTGGATGGCACAAAATTAAAGGCTTTATTGCAACTTGCCTTATTGTCCAAAGAGTGCTAAATGTATATAGCTACAAATAAGGTGGAGTAGGGTAAGAGGTTGTCCATCACTTGTCGTCATCATGAGGATTCATATTTAGTGTGTACATTCCTCAAACCTACAATGAGTCCACCAGATAATAAATAATGCTATATAGAAGATAAGCTCATATGCCGACTATACAGTCACCTGTCTAGAGAGTCCTTAATGAAGATACCAGTCCACTAAAGTGTGCTTGGATGTGAGCCTCCAGGTGCTGGTACAAGTAGTGCACCTTCGTCAGGGTAAAATGGAGAACTGAATATCTACTCCCTTTAAATAGAAGTACTGTCTTCCAAAGTGCTGGCTTGGTAAGCCAATCGGCCAGGTTGGCAACACACAATACCTTGGTTGTGAAACTCCTGCATTTTATACTTACCCATCATTTTTTCCTTTTTTAAGGGAAATTATATAATCAGATTAGGGGTACGGCTATGGGGATGACTTGTGTGCCCTCATATGCCAACCTCTATCTGGGGTGGTAGGAGGAGTCGATTGTTATCAACAAGTTTCTTCAACAATTCACCAAACACGTACATATATGGAAGAGATACATAGATGATGTATTGATTATATGGAAGGGTACTCAAGAACATTTTTTTTCTTTTTTTTTGCAATCTTTATTTTCATTTTTCGCCTGCATAGCAAAAAAGTTATCAGCAGATGGGGAGTTACAAGCAACTTGGACTAACTTTGCAATAAGCATATGCGTCTTTCATGTTTTGCAGTTATACATTCAGTCGTTGCCATGAGTACGATAAGTAAGTAACATTAAATTCTGCAACAATAACTGTAGTGTCAACTGATTACCTAGTATAATGCTTAGTAATAAAAAACTCCCAGTATCTGCATAGGAGGGAGTGTGATCTACTAGTTCTGGCCTACCTATTTACGTACGGTAATAACCTTCTATATGAGTGGGTGCTTTTGTGCGCCCTTGATATGGTCCAGGTCTTCTGTCTAGACTCTCAGGTAAGTTTGTCCGTCGGTCCTTTACAGGTGTGAGCCATATGTAAGTCAGTTGCGTTAGAGTGAATAACTCGTGTCCGTGCCCCCCTATCGGGATGTAATGGTACCAACTTTCGAGTCGTTCCGTGAGTATCACTTTGCGCCAGCCGCTACCCAGTGGGTTCCGTTGGCAAAGTTATCATGATTGGGTTTTAGCGTCGATGTGTGTCCGTGAGCGTTCAGTATTCTATTTTTGTTTGATGATAATATATATCAGAATCTGTTTTAACTATAACTGGTTTAAGTGGGGGTATGTTACAATCAGAATATTAATTAATAATCATATGTATGATGTATTGATTAAACAATCAATAGATGTGGTAGGATCATTACCACAAAGTATATGTACCTTTAATCATCACAAAACAACATTTTCTTGTTATTTGAAAAACAGATAAATAAAACTTTTGATCACATGTATTTTAATATATAAAAAAAAATTCTGTCTATGCACCACATTCCTGGAAGTCCAGAATATAGCAAGAACCCTTTTCTATGGTTCTATGGAGCCATTTAACGTTTTGTTTGGTATAGTTATACCAAAAGAGCAAGGAGTACATCAGTAGATCACATCTGCTAGAACCATTAGATTCCTTGTTGTATCAATGTATCTGTGCTTATGTTTACAGGAGTTCCTTGCTTTGCAGGTATGTACATAATATGTAGAGTTTAAGAAAAGCTGAAAATCATGCTTTAGTACAAGTGTCCCATGATGTCAAGTTTCTGAAAGGTTTTGCTGGCCTTTTATATCCCATTCTCTTTGCAGGACTTCTGCTCTTAGTAGGCAGGTCTTGTTATTATTTATTAATTGCATCAAGGTTTTTTCCGTTAGTGTGTTTCTTCCAAATTGAAATTCACATGCCACCAAATGTCATTGCAAAGTTCATTATTACAGAATATGGTTCCATTATGGTTTTTCACTCCAGTAGGACATCTATATTACTCTTCTTCTGCTCTTTCCTATTAACCACTTTTTTCTGAGTTATAGGTAACAATCTGTGTCTTGTACTGTGAGGTGCTTTGATAGTCAATCAGGTATTCTCAGTACCATGTTCCATCTTGAGAAATAGCTGGGTGTTGACAGTTATCAGTCTTTATTTTTTTTCCCGGTCATCTTCTGTCTGGAAACATAATATCAATATCCAGAATTAGTGCAGCACTTCTTTTCCGCATAAGAAGACTGTTTGCGGTAGTCATTCAATGATAAACTATATGGCAAAGTATTTTCTTGCATCACCTTCATAGGTGCATCCAAAGTCTTTCACAAGCATCTGTCCCGTCTTTTTCTGATTTCAGCATGCTTTGCCATCATCGTTGAGTCCATTATTAGGATTTAAAATAGTCCAATCACATCTTTCTCATGTATAATCGGTTTTTGGAATGATCTTCAATAGGTTCCTTGGGAAATACCAGTGTAGGTCACATTAGCAATCATTTCACTGTAAGCTGTGTCTCTCCTTTTCAAATAGTTCTTGGAGGTTGCCCTCACGATCATAGAACTTGTATTATTTGCAGTCCAATTCAGTTCAGGTTCTTCCTGCTTGTTAACATAATCCCAATGCAGTTTTAAAATGAAAGCTAGGGTTGATGTTATGATAATGCTGCAGATTGTAAGAAGGAGAAACCATAACCAATTTTCTAGCATAATTTTGCTTGCATCTTTGCATTTCTTTCTTACTGTATAAGATAATTCAGATACAGTCTGTTTACTCCAGAGTCTTTCTGATAATGAAGTTGATTGTAACGGCACCCCCAGGCATAAAAGGGTTAAACCGCCGTTTAGTAGATCTTCCCTTCCAGAGACACAGGCACAGCTACTGTAGAACACTAATCCGTCGAACAGGAAACCATATGAATGCCGTAAACAGCCGAATAGGAAAAACCATACGAATAGGTTTACACTCCTAGCAGTCAAACAGGAACAGCATACAATAAATCCCCCCAAGAACGAGACAAGGCTCCGTTTTGAGGGTCAAGCAGGAACAGACAGAGCTGTGGGTTTATTGTTCTTATGTACACATTCTTACACATTAGTACCACCCACAGGGTTTTGGAAAACCACCAATAAACATGTACAATACACTCAGACACTCCCACACAAAATCCTCTCCTCTGCCTGTGATACAATTACCTTACACAATGGGTAATGTAATTATCACCGGCAGAGAAATACAATTTTTCCACATTATACATTTAAAAGTATGCATCACATTCACATAATGTACATACATTTTCAGAATCAGCATAGTCCAAATACAAACATATGTCAAAATCATCCAAATTGTTCCAGTGGTTCAAAAGATAGATCGTAGTCCTTTGTGACTAAAGGAAGCATGGCTTTTCTGCCCAAAACCAGTTCCACAGAGTCTTCTATCCTGGATATTATTGGGAAGTAATCCAATTATCTCCAAGGACAGAGGCAAAACTCCATTGAACAAATGGCAGCAAAAGACAATAAAACACATAAAAACATATAACTGTGCAGCCATTGCACAAAACAGGTACATTCAACATATACCCAGGAAGCTCAGATCTGAGCGCACACTATTACTGAATGGCACTCAGAGCACACACATACAGTTCAATTGCCATGGAGCCTTTCCCATAGTCTTTCATTATACGAATGGGCTCCATGGCATAGCTATCTGGGGTATCACCGCTCAAACAGGGCCAGTGTCGAATGACCCGGCTTTCGTGTCTCCGCAGGGGAAAATCAAGCGTTTCAACATGGGGCCATAGTCTAAAGGCAGCAGGCGGGCAACCAGGCTCCTCCAATGCACAGTGGCGAGATTGGTCTTGTCACATTGATGATTCATTTTTCATATATTCCATGTTAACTGTGAATGTATCACGTCTGTCTGTTCATCCTTCTTCACATTTGCAGGTTTAGATGTCAGATCATGATTTAGTCTGTTACGTGGCTATGATTCTAGTGGCTGTGTTCTGGTGGCATTTCTGTCATCCTCGGTTTGTTTTATCTTGCCTTTTTTAACAGCATCCATTATGTCAGTCAGTGGTTCTGTGAACATCTTGGAAGTATTTAGCAGGTTTTAAAATATCAAAACTTAGCGGCGGTTAAAGGGGTGTCACAGTAAAATGTCTAGGAAAGGTGGGGGGTGCTGAGAGGGTCTGGGGGGGAGGGGAGAGGGGGAGAGGTGGGTAGGGTGGGAAAATGAAGCCAGCACCAAGAGTAGGGGGTACACAGACTATTCCCACATGGGGAGAATTCTCTAGGGCGTTTGGGTGGTTCCCGTGCCGCCTGGCCTATTCATTTTTCCAGAGATATATGCTACCCACGGATACCAAGACAGAGCGCATTGTTCTGAGTGCCCCTGTAAGTCAGCAGTCAGAGACTCCATAGCGTATATCTCTACCACTTTCGCTACCCATTGCTGGAGTGTGGGAGCCCCGATTGCTTCCAGAGTGCCGGAATTAGGGATTTAGCTGCATTTGGTAGAGAAAGTGTCAAGGATTTTTTGTAGGTATTCAATGGTTGGGATGTGTGATGCTCAAGAGCTTTTTAAGGAATTTGTGGGAAGGTTGAATACTAATAATATAAACCTAAAACGCACACATGCGATTGGTATAAGCAAACTAAACTTCCTTGACCTTACTATAACATCTGAAGGTTGTTTCAAACTTAGGACCACCCTCTTTTGAAAACCTACTGCTACCAACAGCCTACTACAATGGAATAGCTGCCATCCTCCTTCCCTGAAAAAGGGGATACCGGTAGAACAATATCTACACTTGCGGAGAAACTGCCTCATAGTGGAGGTATTTATCCAAAAAGCAAAGTTGTTATGTCAACATTTTAAGAACAAGGGTTACCCTAACCGATGTCTAAAGTCACCCTATCATAGGGCCCTTTGTCCGATTGGACAAACCTAATAAATGTAAACAAAAATCTTACAACAGATACACTGATTCAATGTATCCGTACCTTTGATGCGGGTTGGTATGCTGTCAAGGACATAATGGACTGGTTTTGGCAGCTTCTTTTTCAAGATAAACATTTACATTCAGTCCTGACACCCAGGGCATCAATCACAGCATGTAGAGGTCACAACGTGAAGGACATACTGGCCCCAAGCCATTTGGATACTATTGGTACCAACAAAAACTGGCTTAAGTCACCAGTAGGTGGCTCATACAAATGCGGGAATTGTAAAGCGTGCAAGTTTATTTTGAGCAATTCCAAAACTTTCACCAATCCTAAAATCATTGAAACATTCTCAATTACAACACGGCAGGTATACTATATTTACTGACCTGCAATTGTTCCCTACAATATGTGGGCAAAACCATCCGCCCCTTTAAAATGAGCACCTTGGAGCATGTTAATTCGGTTAACATATCCAATATCTAGGCACCTAAATGCGTGCTGGGGGGGTCTGCAGAGAACATCATGTTCTCTGGGATGGAGAAAGTGCAATTGGGTCCTAGGAAGGGAGAATTTGACAAAAAGCTATACCAACGGGAAAACTTTTGGATATATAAGCTGAAAACACTCTCACCCCTAGGACTAAATGAAGGATTCTCCTTCAAACCCTTAACCTCTGTTTAACTACACACCATATATATAAGGATCACCTGCAACTACATGTTTTAAATAGCCTCGTTATGTATACAGTGGTTAGATTATTTTCTTCGTTGTATTTTTATTTGTCACTATTGTTCTCACATTAGGAACCTATTCCCCTGGTAATCTGCATTTATTTTTATTTTTACTTTTTAGATATACTTATGGTGCTTCTGTATAGGGGATTTTATATATATATATTAATAGATTCACTCTCTCCCCCCCCCACTTTGGTTGCTCTTTACTTGAGTCTAGCCAGCTCCCTGGTTCTGCACCCTTCCCTGTCACAGGTGCCTCATCTCAGGATCCTATTTGACCTTGTACTGCAGAGAACTCGAGAGGATTTTCCCAAGTGAGTAGCTCATTTAGCAGACATTAGGCAGTTAGAGAAGAACCTGCCGAATATGGGGTACATTGACGTTGTGGCAGGCTTATGCAATGTATGATCATATAATGTAACTAAATCCCCATTGTTTTTTGCCTCGATTAGGTGTTTTTAATAAAACTTACAAAATCTGACAGCACCAAAGTAGATGTTCAGTGAATAGGGAGTGTGCTGGTTTCTTATTTTTTACTATAGACATGTACTGTCACCGTTAGGAGGTTTATGTGGGCATATATATGCTGATGTTTCTGCTCACAATGATGTGTACAGAGAAGGAACCTCATGAAGGGGCGGAACTCCTTAGTATTAGTGAGCACATTCTCACAGCACTGCTCCACACTCTGACGTCGAGTTACTGCCGGTAATGAAGGTGTAAGAACTACAACAGACACTCCCTAGCACCTCCCATAAAGGGGAGGAATTTACAATACTTGCACCCCAGTATTGGAGAGATGAGTGGGAGGAAGTGGGACGTGAGCCTTACTCCACCTTATATTTGTAGCTATATACATTTAGTACTGTTTTGACAGGTAGGCCAGTTGGAATAAAGCCATTAATTTAGTGCCATTCAGAGCTTTCCTTTCAGTATTACACTTTCATTTCACTATAGTAGGTATTGATTTGATTTTATTGAGAGGAAAATAGGGGTTGTCACACTTATTTTCACTATTATTTTACTATACGTTTATTTAATTTGTCTGTTTAGAGTATTTATGTTTTTGATGCAGTAGCTATCTCCAGGTAGCAATACTTGTTTATTGCATCTTTTTTCTAATACTTTATTTGGGTTAAGCCCCGGAGAGCCCTGGACTGTCCATATCGTGCACTGGTTACTTACTATGTATGTAAACGATTAAATTCTATTAATTAGTATATTCCCCACTTACTCATCAGTTCTTAAAAATTCAGTATATTGAACATGTGTGATTGCTTTATATTTAAAATACAGTTGTGGTCAAAGGTTTGCATACTCTGTCAGAAATTGGGAAATTTTGGCATTGATTTTAACAATATGACCGATCATGTAAAATATTTATTTTATTGAAGGATAGTGATCATATGAAGCCATGTATTATCACATAGTTGTTTGGCTCCTTTTTAAATCATAATGATAACAGAAATTCACCCAAGTTACCCTGATCAAAAGTTTACATACCCTTGAATGTTTGGCCTTGTTATAGACACACAAGGTGATACACACATTTTAAAATGGCAATTAAAGGTTAATTTCCCACACTTGTGGCTTTTTAAATTGCAATGTGTTTCTTTGTATAAATAGTCAATGAGCTTGTTAGCTCTCACGTGGATGCACTGAGTAGGCTAGATAGTGAGCTACGGGGGGCAGAAAAGAACTGTAAAAAGATCTGTATAACAAGGTAATGGAACTATAAAGATGTGACAAATTCAGGGATTTCTTGATACCAAGCCAAGGTCAGGTAGACCAAGAAAGATTTCAGCCACCGCTGCCAGAAAAATTGTTTGGGATACGAACTAAAACCCACAGGTAACCTTGTTTGGGATACGAAGTAAAACCCACAGGTTGCTCCAAGAAACAACCACACTGCTCTAGAAAAAGACAGTGTGGTTGTTTCTTGGAGCACAATACGGCCATGGTCGAGTTGCCAGAAAGAAGCCTTTACTGCATTAATGCCACTAAAAAGCCTACTTACAATAAGCCCGACAATACCTTGACACACCTCACAGCTTCTGCCATACTGTAATTTGGAGTGACTTGACCAAAATAGAGATTTATAGTCACAACCATAAGCGCTATGTTTGGAGAAGGGTCAGCAAAGCCTATAGTGAAAAGAATGCCATCCCCACTTTGAAGCATGGTGGTGGCTCACTGGTGTTTTGGAGGGGTGTGAGCTCTAAAGGCAATTGATGGAAAGATGAATGCTACATGTTATCAGAAAATACTGGCAGACAATTTGCATTCTTCTGCACTAAGGCTGCGCATGGAACGCTCTTGAACAATGACCCTAAGCACAAGGCCAAGTTTAAAGGGTTAGAGCAGAAAATTGTGAAGGTTCTGGAGCAGCCATCAAAGTGTCCTATCCTTAATATCATCGAGCCACTCTGAGGAGATCTCAAACATGCAGTCACGCAAGACAAATGGGCAGCTATACCACCTGCAAAAGACTGCACGCTATTAATGATGCTAAATTCAATACAGAGTATTAAGAACTAAAGGTATGCAGACTTTTGAGCAGGGGCCATTTCATTTTTTTCTTTGTTGCCATGTTTTGTTTTATGTTTGTGCCATTCTTTTGTAACCTACAGTTTATTATGAATCCCATAAGAAATAAAATAAATGTGTTTTGTCTGCTCACTTTTCTTTTTTTTTTTACTGTTTCTTTTAAAATGGTACATATTACCAATTCTCCAAGGGTATGCAAACTTTGAGCACAACTGTGGAGTGACAAGCACCATTCCTGGCAAGATCGGCATCTAGTTTCTGCAGCTCTGTATAGCCAGAACCACATGTGGCTTAGTATCCATCAAACAGTAGTGGTTGTAATGCTTGAAGTAACCACTTACAGATTTCAAAATAAATCATAAAATACATCTTCCAGGCAGGCTAGCCCAAGACATTGTGTTGCCTGGCCTCATGAAATGCTAAACCACACTCACCAAAACACACCCCTATCCATTCAGCATGTGTCTGTGCTTTTGTAGCTTTACTCTCATGAGCTGTAGTTGCCATTCGTGCTGCATGGAGCATTGCCATGGCAAACCACGGCAACGCTCTGCAAGACAGTCACTAGAGGCAGTCTTATCCATGCAATGTAAACATTACAGTTCCTCATAAACTGCAATGCCTTACATTGCAGGGTGAAAGGGACAGGGACACTGAACACAGAAATGGGGTTTAAAGGGACCTAGAGTGTCCCTTTAAACCCCATTTCAAATTAAATAAATAAATCATTGAAATACCTTTACTAAATGTAAGAGCTGTCAATGTTGGAGAGAGTATATTGACAAGCATATTTTTAGAAAAGCTTGATTATTTGGGAACTCTGCCGTAAATTATGTAAAAATAATCCTTGCTTTCTAAACTCCATATCAAATGTTTTGATCTACAGTTGCAAGAAAAAGTATGTGAATATTGCTGAACTGAAGCAGTTCTGTAAAGAGGAATGGTCAAGAATAACTCCTGACCGTTGTGCACGTCTGATCTGCAACTGCAGGAAACGTTTGGTTGAAGTTATTGCTGCCAAAGGAGGTTCAACTATTTATTAAATCCAAGGGTTCACATACTTTTTCCACCTGCACTGTGAATGTTTACATGGTGTGTTCAATAAAAACATGGCAACATTTCATTCTTTGTGTGTTATTAGTTTTATCAGACTGTGATTGTCTTTTGTTGTGACTTAGATGATGATCAGATCACATTTTATGACCAATTTGAGCAGAAATCCATATCATTCCAAAGGGTGTACATACTTTTTCTTGCAACTGTATATCCAAAATGTGTTCTATATGTGAGATAGATGAAAACATTAAAGTCAGGGGTGAGAATAGAAGCAAGGGAGCAGATGATTAACTAAACCAGTGAGCTACAACCTCCAGGCTCCTTCCGCTTTGTGTACAAGGCAGTTTAAACGTTGCATGTCTGTGCTGTGTTTTTATTCACGTTTCTTTGTAATTATTATACATGAGCAGTAACAAGCACATCATCCCCACAATGCATCAAAAAGGATGGTGCTGTCATATTTGTTTCTGGATTAGTGGTCCGTGACCTTATCTCTTCCTGTTTTTCTAATGCAGGGAGGGATTAAAAATATACTACTACAATATGGATCTGTTTTGTTGTAGGGTAATTTGTTATATGTTGTTTAAGAATCACAATAACAATAGCAAAAATAGTACAAGTGTACCTCATAACTGGATTTATGAAACATTTACTGAGGAATAAACCAACCTACCTTTAATGTGCTGTTCAATGTTCTAATCTTGTGCAGTTTTTCATTAACTGATGGATTTTTACATCGTTTGATAAAGGATTTCCTTAGCTCACGCTTAGATGAAGGTCGTCGTTCTCCAATGGGTGATAAGCTTGCTTGCTCTAAAGATTTGTACAGTTTCTCCATTTCATCAGCATTATCTGAAATATTTAAAGAAAAGAAAAAACATAAAAGTATATATATTTTTTAATTAATATGTCATGAGCAAAATTAACACTAGAATGGATTAATACTTTCTTAACAGTACAGTGTAATAAATACACTCACAACAACAACAAAAAAATACTATTTTTTGTATTTGATTATGGTAAATTCTGAGCTGTTGCCATCATCATGTGATACTTCTCCACCATGGTAAACTGTTGGGTTAGAACAGAAATAATACACAGTAATTCAAAATGTTCCAAAACAATGCTAAATAAATTAATGTGAATTAAGGTATTATTTGATGACAATCAGGAGGATTTTTTTTTTTACAGTTGTCATCAAACGTTTTCATATTTCTAGTTTTCTTTGAAATCAGTTCCCAAAAAGACCAACTGTAACATACGGACAAGAAATCTTTGACCACTGCAGAGAGTAACCACTACACCAAGGGCACTGCCCATCAAAGTCGAAACCCCAACATGAGCAGCTCGTCCAACGTATCCATCAATCTCTACACAATACAGCCTGACTACTGATACTCATGTAGAACCAGCAGGTGTCATTGCTTAAGATTACCAACGAGCTTACCATAGAGGTGAATGCCGCGTGATGTGTTGGGATACCGAAGATCATTCGTGTACCGAGATATTTTTAACGCAAAATTTTTGTTCAAATTCAAATTGTTTGTGAATGGGAACATTTGAGTTCCAAGATTCCACTGTAGCTGAGGTATCACATATCCCAAAAACCACAGGGTTAGGTGATGTTAAAATAAATCACCCATGTTAGGAAGCTATCAAACTCGACACACACTTTTGGCACAATGGCACCTTTCTCAACTCTTAAATTTAATATTGTAACTGGTGTGACAGAAGAGAGCTGAATAAGGGATATCTTCCCTAGACTCGCTATTTTCATAATTACATTCATTCACTAATATTGTTACCTGTGTCTTTAAATAGGTGCAACAACCCTAATGGAATTTCCTAAATACGTTAGACACGTTAATCTTTTTGTCAGCTGATAAGTTTCTCCTGCATCTCTAAACAATGTAACAGTACAATCTGGGAAGGTAGAATTTACTTGCTGATCCTGAACTGTATACTCTCCTTGTAGAAGATAAGACATTATCTAACTTATTCAACCTACACTGCACACATAATATGTGTAACCTCTATCCCCATTTAAACCTTATACAGACACTCTTCAATTACCGACCGGGTTATGTTCCTACGACCCAGTCGTAAAATGAATTGGTCGGTAAGTGAGGAGTTAAGGGACAAGTGCACCAGAGCAGGGAACCCCTCTAATCTATGGTCGGGGAAATTTACCCAAACATAGATTTGATGGATTCCCTGCTCTGGTGCGCTTGTCCATGTTTGGGGAAACTTCCCTGAACATAGCCGAAATTTCCCCGAACATAGATTAGAGGGATTCCCTGCTCTCGTGCATTCGTCTATGTTTGGGGAAGTTTCCCCGAACCTTAACATGTGCACCAGAGCAGGGAATCCCCACGATGGCTCATACTTACGCCTGGTCGTAAGTGCGAGCTATCTTAAAACGAGGATGAGGACTAAATGAGAACCACCTGTATACTCTGAATGACTTAGAAGTGTCACTATTTTTCTAACACATTGTATCTAATCTGAAACAAATTGTCACTTAGAAACTTTGTAAAATCTTTTGAAATTAATTTAAGTAGTGACTTATAATGTATTATATTATTGTAGCAAGTCTAAAAACCAAACTATAAACCACCGTGGTCATCACTTTATTTAATTACATTTTTTGACACAGGGCTTTTTTGTTTGTTTGTTTGTTGTTTTTGTGTTACATTTTATTTATTAGATTAAAACAAATTAGTTTTTTCCTCAAAGAAGTGCTTTACACATATGGTAATCAAGTGAGACTTATCCCTTTTAGGATTCTCCTATTATCTGTTCATATATAATTTAAATACTGGGGGGGCGGGGGGGGGGGTTCAGGGGTTATTAGAGAAAGCTTCCACCACATACCACTCCACGTATTTAAAGGGCCAGTCTGGGACAAACATTTGGCCTGGGCATTTTTTTTATAGAAAGGGCAACCCAATTCAAAGGGGTAAGGCCAGTGAGAGTGTGTGTTGTTTCATCACCTATGAAGCAAAGGATCAGTGGACTGGCCTTCATTTTAATGAAAATATTCTAAATTAAATGTTAAGTATTTTTCCAATAAATGAAACTGATGTCTTACCTTTGTTGTCTGCAACATCTTCATTTGGTACAGTATCTAAAGTTCCATCTTTTGAATATGCATTTTGTGGATCCTTCTCTTGGTATATGCCTTGTACTAAAATTAGTCTTTCAATTTCTGGTGCCGACAAACGTTTTGTTTTGTGAATATCTGATTGTTTTTCATGAAATTCAAATGTTGATAGTGAGGACACCGATTTCAGAGTAAGGGCACGTTCACACAGTGAAAGAGTCAATTCTGAAGATAATGAACAGGAATCTGATAGAGTCTTTTTTTCCAAAATAAAATTTTATAGGAAAAATTAAATAGAAAAAATGGTTAGTATTCATATAATCATGTTAAAACAAAAAAACTAATTTGGAAAAGTGTTCAAATAAGCAATAATCAGAAGACTCTTCCTTTCTAAACACTGTCAATGGGTTTGTAATTTTATAAAGCCCATATGGACAAAATGGCCTATGATTTAGTATATTATAGATTCTAGAGCAGTCTAAATATTTTGTTAGGTGGTATTTTACTTATAATGCCTTTAATAAGTTTAATGTTGTAGTCAAGTTTTCACAGAGGGTTGAGGGTTAACATTTTAGTGGAAATTGAATCCAGACACGCTTGACTGTCTTGAAGAATTAAACAACTGTAATATTATATACTATAATAATATTGTATATTATTATAATACTATATAACTACTATAGTTATAACGATTATAACTATATCTGTCACCAAGAACATTTGTTGTTTCAGATTGGAAAGACTGTGCAGTACAATAGCAACAGTGTGAGTTTCAGTTTTAACCCCTTAAGACCGGAGGGCGTACTATTACGCCCTATTTCAGGCGGCTCTAAACGCCACCGGGCGTAATAGTACGCCCTCCGGTCTTTCTATACTTACCTGATCGCCGGCGATCCCATGCCGGCGATCACGGTTGGGGGGACTCGAAGGGAGCCCCCCGCGGCACGTCCGACCCCCTGGCAGCCCCCTCGGCCTTGTGAGAGTGAGGTCCTTGCGAGGACCTCACAATCACATGGCCGGGATAGCTGGCTGCTGTATTGCCAGCAGGGGGACTGTCTGTAATGATAGGTGGTCCCCCTGCTGGCTGGAAATAAAATAAATTAAATTAATAAAGTGTAAAAAAAATATATATATATATATACTTAGATCATATATATATATATATATATATATATATATATATACACATATACATACACACACATACACTGTCTAGGTGTATTTTACTATTAATATATATATAATTATATATATAAATATCAAATTACACGTAGACTGATACTGATTAAATAGATATATATAATTATTGTTATATATATTTATATATAATATAAAAAATTAAATATGTAAATACGTTTAAAAATAAAATTTAAAAAATAATTAAAAATAAATAATTAAAAATATATAGATGTGTGTTATTTCGTTCTATTGTGATATTAATATATATATATATTTATATCAAAATACACGTAGAACGAAATAATATATATCTATATACATAAATATATACGTATATATCACTATATATACCTATATATAAATAAAAATATTTTGAAAAAATTATATATATAAATATATACATATATATTCACATACGTATATATATATACATATATTAATTCTACATATATATTTATGTAATATTTTTACATAATTAGGTATCTTAATTAATTACAATTAGCGGGACCTGCCTGACAACCCATGCCGAAAGTAAAGGGAATTTAATTTCCTAGCACTATATTTAACCAAATAACTTTCCAAGACACCATAAAACCTGTACATGGGGGGTACTGTTCTACTAGGAAGACTTCGCTGAACACAAATATTAGTGTTTCAAAACAGTAAAATGTATTACAATGATGATATCGCCAGTAAAAGTGAGGTTTTTTGCATTTTTCACACACAAACAGCACTTACATGGACGATATTATTGCTGTGATACTTTTTACTGGTTTGAAACACAAATATTTGTGTCCAGCGAAGTCTCCCAGTACAACAGTACCCCCTCATGTACAGGTTTTATGGTGTTTTCAAAAGTTACAGCGTCAAATATAAGTCTTGTGTTTCATTTTTTTCACATTAAAATTCGCCAGATTGGTTACGTTGCCTTTGAGACCCTATGGTAACCCAAGAATGGAAATTACCCCTATGATGGCATACCATTTGCAAAAGAAGACAACCCAAGGTATTGCAAACGGGGTATGTCCAGTCTTTTTTAGTAGCCACTTGGTCACAAACACTGGCCAAAATTGCGTTTTTTGCATTTTTCACACACAAACAAATACTAACGCTAACTTTGGCCAGTGTTTGTGACCAAATGGCTACTAAAAAAGACTGGACATACCCCATTTGCAATACCTTGGGTTGTCTACTATTGCAAATGGTATGCCATTATGGGTGTAAATTTCATTCCTGGGCTACTATACAGTCTCAAAGGCAACGTAACCAATCTGGCGAATTTAAATTTCAAATGTAACGTGTTATATTTGACCCTGTAACTTCCCAAAACGCCATAAAACCTGTACATAGGGGATACTGTCTTACACGTGAGACTTTGATGAATACAAATATGTGTATTTTATTGCAGTAAAAGCAAACAGTATTATGACATTGACAGTTAAAATGTAATGTAGAACTAAAAAAATGTAAAAAATCTTATTTTCTCCAATTTTTTTCATATAAAATTATGTTTTATAGCTAAATATTTGATATTAAATGAAAGCCCTGTTTCCCCTGAATAAAATGATATATAATAAGGGTGGGTGCATTTACTATGAAAGAAGTGAATTATGGTTGGACAGACATTTAGCACAAATGCCAGGTTTTGTTTACATTTTGTTTTGTTCACAACGTGTACATTTGGCTCCGTCCTTAAGGGGTTAAGATACCATCTGAAAGTTCAATATTCCCAGTTATATATATTATATTTGAGACATAGGAGAGCAGGCTGAACATAAATCAACTCAAAATGTAGTTCAATTAATGCCCTAAAAAAGCAATCTTAGACATGACAATTTGAAGTTCTCAATGGAAGTTTCATTTATTTAATTATTACTTTATCAATGCATTTATTTATTATGGAGCTTTAGCAGCAAGTACAATTTAGCTATTAGGTGAATTTTATTTCAGAGAAATGTTATTTCACTTACTAGATGCCAAGTTAGTGTCTTAGGCTCAGAACATCCCGGGACTTTATATGAAAAAATATTTAATCGGTTTGAATTAATTAACCTAATTAATGTTATTTTGAGTCAACAAACAATATGATGTTCATTCAAAATCATTAAATTGTAAAAAGAAGAATTTAAAAAATCCTAAACGTACCAGGAGATGTCTTGTGAAAAATGCAGAAGGATAAATAGTTACTATATTCAATGATATATAATACAACTCTTGAAAAAAAGTAATAAATCTACACATTTGTAAGAACAAGTAAATATTATATCTTAGACCCACAGTAGGTATTGTCAAGAAAAGTGCTGCCCCTAAGTGGAAAAACTGGGGCACAAGAACTAAGCAGTGAATAAAATAAAATAAAATAAAATAGTTTTGGGATAGCAAGTAAAAAATGCTGTTGGAATATTACATACAGATACGTCCAAAATGATAAAGTTCAAATGAGTGAAACAAATAATATCGTGTTACAGTCCATAAAAGTTCATAGTAAAAAAAAGCAGTCTTAAAAGTGTCTCTTTGCAACTATGTATCAGCTATCTGGATAGACATCTATGTTATAAAGTAACATAACATAGTAACTGTAATCAGTCCAAAACTGGTATAATATAATCTGTAATACAGAGTTCGAAATGAGTACCCAGTAATCTGGAATGGATGTATCCTATGCTAAGATAAAATACGGTTCGAGGAAGTGTCTAATCACTTTAAGATCACAGTGACAGATCTAAAGTGGCAAGATCTTCACTGTGCTCTGTAAGATAAATAAAGAAACCATAGTTCTCTCTATAAAACCATCGTGATTGTTTGTAAATGAAATTAAAAACACTCACATAAGTTCAAACCAAACGGGCATATCAGGAGAAATATGTAGCTGCAGGATACGGAGACAAAGTGGTTAGGTGGAAATCCTCCCTCTGGCCGGCTGAGAAGAGGTGATGTGCCGAGATCAATGTTGCTGATGTTCACGTGCGTTCCACTTAGTCCCAAACCTGCGTTCCACTACAGCCCGAAAAAAACGGATACCGTAAAGCCTTACACGTATCCTTTTCTGTACTTGGAAGATAATTGCGTAAGAACAATTATTTAATTAGATTATATTCCAAGTACAGAACATTAAACAATATTTCAAAACATAAATCAAATAATATTAAACAGAACTCCATGAAAGTCACTTTACTGAATAGCAGGGATTTGAGTGCCCAATCTGTCGAAATACTGCTCAGATCTGTCCATGCGATTGACTGTTTTGACCGGTCTTTCTTTCGGGAGTTCTCATGAACAAACTAGCGAATGTAAACGTTCATAAACTGGGTAGTCATGTGTGTAATGGTAGTTCGTTCCATTTAGTCGAACGCCGCTCTGTTTGAACGAAAGGAAACGAACGTACGAACAGGATGGAAGTTCAGCGGTGTTCACAAAGTTGATTGGCTGGTTTTAGTTCCACGCACTCAACGACCAAACACCGCTGGGCGTTTGTGGGCAAAGATGGCCGCCGCCACGTGTTCGATCATACGAATGGCGGCCACCCATTCGACCATTTGTAACGTTGCGGTTTTCAAATGTTGCAATTCTTAATTGGAGACACACTACTCCATTGGGTGGTCTCCCCGTTTGGTAGTTGGTTCGACTCACAAACAATATGCCTGAATTCTGTTTGTGAAGTAGAAATAGTCGAACCAACTCAGTCTAACACACAGAAGTGGCTAGGTTTGCCACAGATACTCTTTAAATGTACTGAGTGATGTAAAATCACTGTTCCAAATGAAGAAGACATCATCTATATATCTGTGCCAGAGGACCAGATTTGCGCCTGGAGGGGATGGGAACAGACGAATTCGTCCTCCCATTTTCCCATAAACAAATTAGCATAACTAGGCACAAACCTGGTCCCCTTGGCTGTACCTTTAATCTGCAGATAAAAGTTATAATTTGCCCCAAAAAAGTTGTGACTGAGTATGAATCCTACACATGACCAGAAAATCAATCTGGTCATTTTTCAATTCTGAGTGGGTAGCCAGCGCATACTGCACTTCTTCACAGCCTTGAAGATGTTCAATTATCATGTAAAATGGTGTTACATCTGCTATGACCAAAATGTGTTCACATTTCCATTCAACTTCATTAAGAATATTGATTACTTATGTGGTATCTCTCAGATAGGACTTGTGTTTCATTAGTGGTTTCTGTAGATACTTATCCACATACTCAGAGAGGTTAGATGTGGGGGAGCCTATTCCCGAGATGATAGGTCTTCCTGGCGGGTTTTCCAGCCTCTTATGGATTTTTTGGGAGGTGGTAAAACACTGCCAGCTTAGGAAATTCACATCAAGAATTACTCCTGACCATGGTGCACGTCTGATCTGCAACTACAGGAAACGTTTGGTTGAAGTTATTGTTGCCAAAGGAGGTTCAACCAGTTATTAAATCCAAGGGTTCACATACTTTTTCCACCTGAACTGTGACTGTTTCCATGTTGTGTTTAATAAAAAAATGGCAACATTTCATTCTTTGTGTGTTATTAGTTTAAACAGACTGTGATTGTCTATTGTTGTGACTTAGATGATGATCAGATCACATTTTATGACCAATTTGTGCAGAAATCTATATCATTCCAAAGGGTTCACATAATTTTTCTTGCAACTGTAGTATCTATTTATCCTTCTGCATTTTTCACAAGCCATCTCCTGGTACGTTTAGGATTTTTAAAAAATCTTCTTTTTACTATATATCTCTGAAGCTATTATGGGAGCTTAATTATACCAGTTGAGATTTTTGTGGATTTGCATTCTACCTGTTAAATTATCAATATACTGTATGGGGAGTTACCCCACTAGTTAGTCTCTATCTTATTCACCATTTTTTCCACTCTATTAGGTCAGTTTCTTTCTGTCCACTTGTACCTAAAATCACTATATTGCCTTCATTATCATATACATAAACAAAATTGTCCTATTAATGATTTTTTATTTTATTAAAATTTTTCACATATTAGTGTAAAAAACAAACGTGCCACCCACTTTGATACCCACCTTATCGTGGCTAATTTTATACATTGTACTAGCAATAATGCGGACATTTTAGATCAGGAATAGTTCCAGATAATTTGACTACTTTACTTGTAGGAATTATAATCAACAAAGCCTCACTCATTTATACTCTAGTTATGATTACCTTAACTATAGAAGCAAATATGTCTGCCAGAGCCACTTATCACTAATAGAATGTTTGTAAATTTGGTCAAATGTTTTGCTTACACACTGCTTTCAAACAGCACAAGATGTGTGAATTGGTCACATCATTCCTACATTCAGGGAAGGGAAATTGCATTAGAATTGTATTAGCATTCCAGCAATTGATAGCATTTTTAAAAATGACTTTATTTTACAAATATATTATTTAACTGTATTCATTGGTATTGGGCATTATGCTCAAATGTATGCTCTTATTAAATTCTGTTGACATTTTTAGTAGGCTGCACTGCTTGTAATGCCTTTAGGGTCCTTACAAATACATATAAGCAAGGCATTTGACAATTGTTATCTATCTATTTTGTCATATTTACTGCAAGTCATAAAAATTGAAATTTTACTTTTTTACTAACATTTCAGACCATATGTGAAATATTGCAGGATAAATTATGCCTTATCATATCTAAAGCTTTACATGCCCAAATATTTTCATAAAGCCTGAATGAATACGTGAAAAATAATAATTTGAATGTAAAATGTGTCTGCAAAGCAATTTTTACACAACATATATTTGCATTACTATGTTTTTATGCTAGCTATGCATCCCTTGCTTCCAATTCTTGTGGTGCTAAGTCCTTGGTGGTGAATGGGGTTAACACTAAAGGAACAGTGTTTCAAATAAACATCGCTATTGGCAAATTTAGACTCTTAAATCTCTATGACACTTACTGAATCACTGCATTTGTGTTGTACAGGACATGTGGAGGGAGGCATATCTGTTGTTAGATCCTGATCATCATGTTCACTTTCACTCCAGCATTCTGCAATAACAAGATAGCATACAGAGCCAAATATTATCAGTTGCGTTATCATAGTGTAACAATATCTATATTTACAAACTTGTGACTTTGTGTCATTCCCTACATACCCCTTTAAATTGGACTGTGGGTTACTGCTGATTAATCACTTACTTTAATTAAATGCATATATACAAATATGTTTTCACTTGTAAGTGTTGTAAGGTTCCCAGAACTTTTTATAGAGGAATTACTGAGAATACAGGGATATATGATATTACAAGCATACGTTTTCAGTGAACGAATGACTGGCTGTGCATAAAACAAAAAGCAGTGAGAGTCATGGCTACTTTATCAGGGAAGGAAGGATCCTAACCTAGGCAACTATAATACTTAAAGGCACTACCAATCTAACTCTTATTTCCAGTAGCAGGATCATATTGTTTCTTTTTTTTGTTTGTTTGTTTGTTTTCTCACTATCACCTAAGGCACTTTGGCACAGCAAATGGTTCCATCACAGCGGAGGACCGAAAACAGCTGCATAACTCCTGGTTCCTGTTGACTTGTTACAAACAGCTATGTACTTTGCAGTGTTTTTCTTTCAATTGTAATGTGCTTTGCATTTATGTTTTTTTCAGTTTCTGTTTCAAAAATGTGAAATACAAGTACCGTATTTAATGTTTCAATCTTGACTGTGTTGCCAACATGAAAATAAAAACATCTATAAAAAAGTGAAAAAAATAGGAAATAGAACTACCCACATAAGTAAATGAGAACTATTTATGTAATTTTTTTAAATTGAGTTTAATCAAGTTTATTCACTGAATCTGTGACATCAACAGGAAGCCACTATCAGCCCGTCCTGCTTGCAACTTAAAACCACAGGCAGTGGAGCTAATTTAGCTTTTCTTTACTATTTCTTCCTCCTGCAAAGAAATAGCATTTATTCCCAACTCAAATACTGTATAGCACATGTTAAATACCTTCTTCTTTTTTCTCTTCCACTGGGTGTGTGATTACAGCGAGTCCCAATTTATTTAACCATCTGTAGAACGTAAATAAATTAGATATTTCAAAAACTAAAAAGATTTTTGCACACACTAAAAAAACTGAAGGTGGATCTAATACAATGAAATATCAGGATGTAATATTGGGCAAATTCTGGTAGTCAAAATAGTGTTGTGCTAAGGTCTATGCAATACCAGACACACTACAAGTAAATACATATATATTTTTTCTTGTTTAGTTGCTCTTTTGTCAGACATAATACATGCACCATCATCACATATATAAAATTTAACTATTTCTGAAATTACTACCTCAAAACTAAAAATCTGCCAGATCTCCAATTGGTATTACTGCTTAATTTAACTTAAAAGTGAGATATGTGAAATTATATAAACAATTATATATTATATATTTTACCACAAACTATGGTTTCAACCGTTCATTTTAAAGTTAAAAAATGTAGTTATCAACAAAAATCAATCCCCATGTATTCAGAAATTACTATGGAAAAATAATGCATTTGTATGTCTGTGTGTTTAAGAAGAGACATTGTATTTACAAGCACTAACATAGCTAGGCATGTTAACATTAAGTTATGTATTTCAAGTGTTATTGTAAAATGTGATTGAGACAATTAAGACATTAGTTTTTTTGCATGGCAGTTACATTTGTAATTTTATAGGATATTATTTGTAGTTGATAATAATTGGTTAATAATTTAATTGGTAATAATCAATGCTCTAAAATGTTTAGTTATTTAGTAATAAAACAGCAGCCAAAATAAACTGTATTTTACCCACAAATCTGCTAATATGTTCCCGAAACTTACTTATTCATTTCCTCTCTGTTCTCAGCAGCAAAATAAAATGTCTTGATTTGCGGGTGTGTGATCTTTATGGCACTTAAAAAAAACAAGAAGTGCAGAATGTTTAAGCAGAATAAAAAGTAGAATTAATTCATAACCAAGCTATTATCTGCTACTTAGTTAAAATGTTACACAGACAACATATCAAAACAGTAACACAGTAAGGGATATTTCTGAATCACAGCATAAACTAGTCAAGGTCTCCTTTTTCTCTCCACATTTTTTTTTTTTTTTGGGGGGAGAGAGAAAAAAAGAGAGAGTGAGAGACTGCAACAGAGAGACAGAGAAAGGGAGTAAAATAAAATGCTACACAGGTCAAACACACTAAATAAAACAGAATCTATAATAAGTGAGCAATGAGTTATTGGTGTTAGTTTATATTATAGTGGTTTAGATTGGATTAATGATAGGTCAGTTATAATATAAGAGGTGATGGGGAGATCTACTTTGGGTGATACCAAGTAAGTGCAACTGCATCAGGACCCACAAATTGGGGGGGGGGGGAGCATTGACACCTTGAGTGGACCTAAGATGCCCAGCCAAGGTTCTCGGACCTAGAAAGGCATATCAGACTGGACCCCTGATCAATTTGCTGTTCGGCGCTGGGTGGAAGTGAGGTCACTTCCTCCCAGTGTACAAAGGGCCATGCATGAGGCAGAAAGAGGAGGGATAGAGAAAGGAGAGAACCTGGGAACAGACTCCCATCAACCTCAGAAAGTGACTACTGCAGACAGAGAACACCAACAAAGCCACCTTCCTGTACCCAAAAGGCATGGAAACAGGAGGGTGGCAAAAAATATGTCAGCATTTTACATCTATATGTGTTTGATAGTGTGCATGTGTATCTGTGTTTGTGTGGCATAGCATATGTATCTATATGTCATTGTGTATGTTTGCCAGTGTTTGTGTAACAGTGCATGTGGGTAAATGTGTGTGTATCTGTATTTGTGTGACAGTGTGCATTTCTATCTATGTCAGTGTGTATGTGTATCTCTGTTCTTGTTACTGTGTGCATGTGTATCTGTAGGTCAGTGTGTGTGCATGTGTCTTTATCTGTGTGCAGTGTGCATATATACCTGTATGTCAGTGTGTATCTGTGTGTATATATGCATGTGTGTGTATCTGTGTTTTGTGTGGCATTGTGCATGTTTGTCAATAAATATACATGCCTGTGTTTGTGCAGCAGGGTGTTTATCAGGATATGTTTTAGTGTGTATGTTTATCTGTGTGCAAATGGTACATTCACAGCTGGTAAAGCATTGTCGTAGTTGTACGATAGCTGAGGATCTATCTTTTGGTCTCCCTTGCACTACAAGGGGACCCTAAAAAAAAAACTTGCAACAGGGTCCTCGCTGCAATTGTTCCACCACTGGTGCGCATATCTATGAGGAGGTGCAAATACAGCTCTGTTCCAGATAATATCCTGACTGAACAGATCTACAGCAGTGACTTTTCCTGCTCCTCTGTCCAATTTTTCAATACAACTTGTAGCTAACAAACTGTTTTTCTGAAGGGGCAGACACATAACTTGATATTTTACTTATTTTCCCCTGACTTCACATACTGCATTCTCCAGGCAGTCAAACAGGTATTTGTCATGGTCCAACTTGGCTATGTTGCAGTCTTAGAAGGCGGCATCTTGAGATGGTAGGAGGGGTGGCATTGAGTCAAAAAGTCAAACAATGGTGCTAATAATAAAGAGATGCATAAGAGGACAGAAGGCCAGTGAATAGATAGAGATAGAGATGAGTGGGATGTACATAAGGGTTAGGTGGTTGAGAGAGAAAAAAAGGGGCAGTGGCGTAGCTATCATGGTCGCAGGGGTTGAGGCTGCGACCAGGCCCGTCACTCCAGGGGGCCCAGCCGCAGGTGCGATCCCTGGGACTGTGAGCAAGTCAGGAGGTACACTTGTATGGGGCCCAAGCCACCTGAGGGCCCCACGAGCCCGGGCCCCTTACGAGGACACCGGTCAGAGAGATCTTTTGATCTCCCTTCCTGGGTCTTTGCAGATTTTGCACAGCAGGAAAGGGAGAAGGCTCTCTGCCTTCACCTCCATGCTGAGTCCTGGCTTTCTGAGTGTTGCCACTGTAAACTCGGCAACACTCAATTCCACACGGTGCCGGGACTCGTAGGAAGAGCCTTCACCCAGCAAAGGTGAAGGCAGAGAGCCTCTGCAGCACCACCGGACCACTAGGGAATATGCTGCCCCCCCCGGACACACGAAGTGGGAGATATACTAAATCTTTTTTTTTTTTTATTAGATTAACAAAATAAATATAAAAAAGATGCTCCCTTTTCAGCCCCTATCCTACCCAGCAAACACTCTCCCACACAATGCATCCTTACACACACTCACACACATGCACACTGCATACCTACACACACACACACACACACAAAATGCATCCCAACACACACACACACACACACACATACACACAATGCATTCCTTACACACACAGAAAGACAATACTTACGTTACAGTAGTGGGGAGAGAATGACACAAATGGACAGGCTGGGACAGAGGGAATGACACACATTGGGGGACTGGGGCGGAGGGAATGAGGCATGGAGGGGATGAGATGCATGGAGGGGCTGGGGGATAAGACGTATGGAGGGGCAGGGTGGGATGAGACACATGAGGGGATGAGGGGGTATGAGACGCATGGGGGGCTGGGGTGATATGAGAAGCATGGTGTGGCTGGGGGGGGGGTCAGGGCAATTTTCGCATCAGGGCCCAGTGATTTCTAGTTATGCCTCTAAACAGGGGTAAGGTGAAAGACAAAAGTAAGAGAAAGCAACATACCTGGGAAATAACAGGAAGGTTTGCAAGTGGGTGGCAAAAGAAAAGAAATAAAAAAGTCTCAGGGCATGATCGTAATTAAAGCTTAAGGAGCTTAAATCTTTCAAAATCTTTTCCTGGAAATTATAGACCTGTGAGTTTAACTTCTGTGGCTTGGAAAATATTTGAATTGTCATTAAGGAATAATATTCAGAAATGAATTGGGAAAAGCAGTTAATTAAATAAACAAGCATGGTTTTATGAAACATAGGTCATATCAAACTAATTTACTGCATTCTACAAAGAAGCAATTAGAAGTATAGATCAGGGTGTTGCAGTGGATGTGATCTACTATTTTGCCAAAGCAAAATTGATGTAGAGGAAAATTCTTGTAGAACATTGACTTAAAGATAGAGTACAGAGAGTTGTTGTTAATGGTACATTGTAAAGCTGGGCAAAAGTGGTAAGTGGTGTCCCTCAGGGTTCTATTCTGGGACCACTTCTATTTATCATATACAAAATGATCTTGAAATATGCATTGAAAGTTACGTTTCAGTGTTTGCAGATGATACAAAACTCTGTAAAGTAATACAATGTGAGCAAGATATTACTTTGCTTCAGAGGGATTAGGATGGACAGCGGGACTGGGCACTCAAATGGCAGATGGCATTTAATGCAGAAAAATGCAAAGTTAGATGAAGAATGTACAAGCAACTTACACCCTAAGTGATTTGGGAATTGTTAAAGATTTGGGAATTGTTATAGATTTGGGAATTGTTATAGAAAAAAAGCTAGGCAATATTGTGCAATGTCAATCAACATTATGGTTTTGTCATGTATAAATAGAGGCCTTAATTCTAGGGATGAATATATAATTTTGCCTCTTTAAAAATCACTGGAAAGACCACACCTTGAATATGCTGTGCAATTTTGGGCACCTGTTCTAAATAAGGATATTATGGCACTAGAAAAAGTGCAGCTGTGGCCTGCAAAATTAATAAAGGAATGGATCATTTTATTTATGAAGAAAGGCTAACAAATTTAAATATTTTTAGTTTAGACAAACATTACCTCAGAAGCGATATGATAGCAGTATGGGGCCAATACAAACCATTGTCTGGAAATCTATTCATAAACAGGACTATACATATGACACAAGGTCATTCATTTATACTGGAAGAAAGGGTATTTGATCTAAGGCAAAGAAAATACTTTTTTACAGTAACAACAATAAGGATGTGGAATTTTGAACAGGTAGTTTTATCAGAGTGAATACAGATGCTTAAACAGCACTTGGATAAATACTTGCAAAAACATAATATTCAGGGATATCATTTTTAATTAGTGGTAATAGTATCTTGATCCAATGAGAGATATGACTGCCATTCTCGGGTCAATAAGGATTTTTTTCCTAATTTGCAAAATTAGATGCACTTCAAACTGTGCTTTTTGCCTTCTTTTGGATCAACAGCAAAAGCAGATGCGAGAAAAGCTGAACTTGATGGACGCATGTCTCTTTTCAGCTATGTAACTATTAATAAGTTCATAACAAGTAGAGGACAGAAGGGAGAGAGAAAGAAGCGAGCACAGTAAAAAAAAAAAAAAAAAAAGGTGATATGCTGGTCCAGGGAAAAACCTCCATTTGAAAATAGTTTGACAAAACTGAGGGGGACTGTAATTGTAGCCTCCTATCGCCCTAGTGCTATAATCAATAGTAACCATGCTGCTTAGGGTATTCCTTTAAATCTTAAAATACCATGTGGGTGAGCAAAAAACAAATTCATCCATGTGCCAAATATCCCAGGTATGCCTCTGTGCTTTAAAAAAAACAGTGCATCGTAAGAATGTATCCTGATCAACAGAGTCAATGACCCTTGCATTACAAAATAAAATGTCCTATGTTACAGCAACAGATATAGTCTTCAATGCATGTAGATCTAGCACTGTAGCAAACAGCATCTCTGAAATAGATCTGTTATTTATTTACCCATTAATTACTCCATTTATACCCAAAGCATTCTATGTTGTATATGGTTAATAAATACATTTGAAACTTACTGCTTTTTTTTACATTCCACTGCAGGGTTCACAATGAAGTCTGGTAGATTGATAAAGCCTTCTGCTTTTTCAGCCTGCAATGGAAATGTTACATTTTTAAAAAAGTAAACCAAAAATAATCAGAATTTAAGTTAATTTGTGCATAACGAGTTGTTTTGATTTAACAAATTAAGTGGTGTATCTAATTTAAAGGGTTACTCCAAGCACCATGACCACTTTAGTAATTTGAAGTGGTCATGGTTCCTGTAATCTGTACAGCATTTTGTTATGCAGCGCTGCACACACTGATTTTATCTTCTCTTCTGTAACTGTGTGTAATTGACCTCTGGAAGCATCATCGAAGCATCATTAGCCAGAACAGAACAAAATTTCTGGGTGGCTATCGTTCATTTTGTGCATTTTCAAATCTGACATCAACATGCACAGCGCAGCAGTGTCAGGCATAAAATGGAGTCATGTCTATGCCCTCCGTGCTGCCTATGCCCTTACTTTAGCCAGTCCTCCCACTACATTCCACCCTGCTCCAGTGAGGGGGAGTGACATCATCAGAGGAGTATTGGGCACTGGAACGGAGATCAGTTTTACCCGTATTTTGTTTTTAACAAAACACAATTTGTTAGTTGAAGTAGCCCTTTAAATACACATTTTATAATTTTCCATAGTTAAATATTAAATCACTGATACAGTAATATGTGTTTACTGACTTCATTAATCATTAAAAAAAAATGTTATATTGGGAGCATTTTGTGCATTTGTCATTTTCATTTACATCTTGTATTTGCTTTTATGAATTATAACATAGTTATATATGTTTTGTCTCGTTGAAAATATCAATGTTAGTGGAAGTTCATCAAGCTCAACCTTTAAAGCTCAATTAACTACATAAGTTTAATGTCATTAAGGTTTATTAGAAACATGCTATTTTATATTAGTCATACTTCAATATTTTGAATATCATGGCCTATCAGTCCTATCCTAATAATAAATATAATTGGATACAAACAAGAAACACTGGGAGTGATTGATCAAATGTTTGTATTCTTAAAATTGGTGCAAAGTACCAAGAATGGGCAATGCCCATGGAAACAAGTAGGGCCAGCAGTTACATTCCATTGATGGCTTATACTTTTTACATCTTTGTAGCAGTTTTCAGAACATGACACTTTAATAAATCACCCATGTAGTTATTTTTTATAAGGTTTACCAGCCTAAGTGGCTATTTTTGGTTAGCAAATATTTTTCTGCACTAGTTAAGTTAGACAGCCTAATTAAAAACAGTATGATCCAAATTGTGAATACTGCTTGTTTCCATAGCAACACAACAATTTTACCAACTAGAATTGTCAAACTAAAGAAAACCATTAACTAAAAGACACTGGATATAGCTTTTTTAAATCTGTTTAATATTATCCATGATTGAAAATCAGCAACACACTGATATATTAAAGAGATTTAAATTGCTAATTAACTAGACATCTTATACATAGATTAAAAATGTTTAAAGTTGTTTGAAGAAATATTCAGCACTGAACAAAATATAAAAATAAATTAAGTCTGCACAATAATTGTCCATTTACTACGTTGTTCTAACACAGAACAATGACAAAAACATAAACAATTTTCCATTTATGCATGCTTTGATAAACTTCAGTGAGCAAAATTATGTTCTCTCATATTCAACAACAGCTGCTGATATAACTTAGTGATTTGTGTTCTAGCTGCTTTTACATACATACCCTGGACAAACAAAGACCTGCTTTCTGGCATGGTCAACTCATTTATCAGTCATTCATAATTACAAAATTCATACAGTAAGTACCATTGAGTTGTGCAATACTATCATCAAAACCTCTTTAATGTTAAAGAGTAACACTAATGTTACAAATACAAATGTATTTCTAACATTACAGTTGACTCCTACATAGTTAGATTTAAAGGCACCCAACAATGTTAATAAAATAAATGTTAGGATGTTTATCAGCAGTAGGTGGAGCTACAAAAAGGACATAGTTGAAAAAAAGGTGCTTGAAATGTTTAGCCTCTAACACATCGTTTAGGCACAATGAAGGCAACACTACACTTCCTTCACTACAAAATGTAAAAATGCTGATTTCTACTTAGAGCAGAAAATGGTTACCTTGGTAACAATATGTATTGTTTTTTTTAACATAATTTTATGTGGCACTTGAAAGAAATATTGCTCAAATAGCAGGGCTTATCCTTACATACTTTGTGTCAAGATAGATGACCCTAAAACACATAGCATAGGTAAACAGTCAGCCAACAAGAGGTAGTTAGGAAGAAGAAAATATATATTACTGGACCTTAGAGTGGCTGGGCTTAACATGATGCCCAAGATAGATAAAAAAAAAAAAGTCAAGAAGGGGGTGGAACTTGACCATCAACCTGAACAGACGCCATTCTTGCATGCTCCTCTGCAAAATCTATAATCCACCGAATATCTCAAAATGAATAGCCCATCAGGCTCTAAAAAGTTGCCAGCCTGACTCTACAGCACAACCTGAAGCAATAGATGCCATTCTTGGCTGCTCCCAACCATCCTAAACAGAGGCAGAAAACCGGGGCCTACCCCATGCTGACACTTGCAGGCCTGGAGGCACTCTTTAATCCACCAGCCCACATGCCAACTATGGGCCGCCGGTCACAGAAACCGCAAGCCACGGAAGACAGCACGGACATCGGGGTCATGCTACAGAGGCCTACATAACCAAAACTAATCCCGTGGAAACCCCACACTCCACTACCCATGCTCACCCACCTGTGCATAGAGAATCGCATACTTCACTGGACACTTGAGCAGCGCCTCCACCGTAGGCTGAAATCTTCACTGACACAACACCAACCACCAGACACGACTTGAAAATCTTGTTGTCAGACTTCCACAAAATATTGGCAGTGGAACTAGCTTCCATCAAAAAAAATGTGAAAGCAATCACAGTACAAGTGCAGGCATCCGAAAAAGACATAACTGACCTACAGATTTACCTGTCTGCGCTCCAAGACTCGGTGCAGCAAGTCTGAGAGATAAATGACAGCCATGGAAGAACATCAACGGCGCACAAACATAAAAAATAAGGTGCATCCCCTTGGAAATATCACTGGACGGACTGCCACACTACATATGAACCTACTGGCCTCAATTCTGCATCACTCCACAGTGAAGAAACTGATTATTGACCGGATATATCACCTACCCATCTCCGCTAAGGTACCGTCAAACGTGGCCTGAGACATTATACTTAGTTGCCTAACGGTCCAAGAAAAGATACAGATCATGCCAGCCCTTAAAGATAAAATCCCTCTGGCCTTTGAGGACGCATCCTTAATGTTCTTCCAAGACCTAATGAAAGCCACCCTCATTTGGCACAATATCTTTAGCTCTATAACAAGTTGCCTAAGAATGGCAGACGGGGACAAATGGATCCCTAGTGGCGAACCAAACGGAACCCTGCACACACTCACTTTGATGGAGGATGCACACACATTCCTGGAGACACTGGGAAAGATGTCCCCAACTGCCAACCCACCAGTGAGACCAACCTTTGACTCTTAGGATCTTTAGCTTCCAGGCTATGGAACCAAGACAGCTTATGGAGACTGGTTCGACAAAAGGCACATGAACCCCTTTTGGAAGCATATTCCGGATCCAGACATCACCTCAGAAAGTCTAATGACTGCAAACATGTTCTTTTTCAACGTTTATTTTTTTTCATTTTCTTTTTCTCTTTAATTCTTTTCTCTTGTTCTACCTTGTGCTCAGTTTGTATTTATTAATATTCTTTACTGTATGACATAACGTTCGCAGCACAGGTCAACTCAGATCTCCCAGTTTGGAAACACCCACACAAAAATACACATAGTCGTACTCGGATCAGATAGTTCCACCAAATGTACAGAACGGCAACTCATACATCCTCCTACCCCATTGCAACTCCCCTGTTCAGAAGTACCTACACTCAAGGCATAGAGTATAACCACAAGCTTGCATAGCCGCACTAAAGATGAGCTACACCCAATCAACTTGAGCTCATCTAACATTACACAAATGGGAGTTAACACCTCTATGCACCCACCGAATCCTCTCTTCAAAGTTCCCTACATGCATGTATGCCTAAACTTTAGCTACGCAACCTACTCACTATCCCTTCAGCATAACGTGACATTGGCCCTTAAGACCAACACCCACAACATATGTCTCCTACAGAAATATCTAAGCCTAAGTTAGCTTGTTGTATACAATCGTAAAAATGGTGCAGTTTTCCAATGTTTTCCAATCATACCATGTAATGCAGTGTCATCTGTCTACCTAAAAATTATTGCTCAAAGTATGGCTTCTGCAATGCACTGCAAAAATAAAGAATTTAAAAAAAAACAACAAAGTCAAGAAGACAAGTCGAGGACTAATATTTCAGATATACACAAAATGATAAGACAAGCCAGAAAACAAACAACACTGCAGGGCACTCAAAAGAGGAAACTATGCATAGGGTGCAGTAAAACATCATTGCATAGCATTATCTCCAGATCACAAAATAGGGGTGTGACAGCAGGAAGTGTCTCTTAATAATGACCTAATAACATTTCATGATATAAGTGTAGTGTTTTGCAGTGTCTTGTAACTTTAAGAATGCCTGCACTTTGGGGTTGCCATGATTAGGTCTCTGTGACTTTTGGAGTAAGTCATACAGTCCAATCTGGAGAACACCACTCGGCATCCAGGAAGAAGGAAGAACAACACGTGGTGTTCTCCTGCAAAGGAGAAGAGGACAGGATCCCAGGACTTCAAGGCTTCCACGTGGCCATCAAAGATATGGCACTTTGTCATTAACAAATTACTCTTTGGTGCACAATGCTTATTGCTACTCCACTATAATAAAGATTATAATGCTATAATAAATATTTAGGTGAGTGCACGAGATGCTGATGTGAGCCATAATGTTAACATTAGGGAACTTGATTTTCTGTCATTACAAACTTTTAGGGGATGCACATACTTTAGTAGACCCTAATAATAATAATAATAATCATAAAATAATAATAATCCTTCTAATAATAATAATCTTTCTCTTATCAAAAAAAAGTCATGCCGTTCTTAAATGATGGACACTATGTAACATATCAATGACTGGTTTATTCTTTGAAAATGATGCTGCTAACAAAAATACTGTACCTTTTCAGCTTCAGATTATGATAAATATGTATGACCTCCATAAAATACCAAAGCATTTTAATTTGTCTGGTGTTGAAAGAGTACTAGAATGTCCTTCATCGTTATTCTTTACCTGCAGTGGTCGTGGTTTGGAGTTCCAAATCGTATAGGGATCTGTGATTTGCTCAGTTAATCAGTCATTAAAGAGGAATTCCAAAATGAGTACTAAACATTGGGTCGACATTGACATATCATTTTGTTCACCATTTCAAATCTCACATCTGTTCTGAATTGACTTGAGAAATGGTTTTCTTTGTTCTACTTGTGTTGACATATCTTGTTTATGGTTTAATATTTTTCTTTGTTTTATCTCTAGTTGTGTTGTCATTTCATTTTTCTGGTTTAATCTTTTTCTTTTTTTTATCTCCACTTTTGTTGTAATTTCTTTTTTATGGTTTAAGAGTTGTCTTTGTTTTATCTTTAGTTGCGTTGTCATGTCTTGTTTCTGGTTTAATATTTTTCTTTGTTATCTCTCTAATTGTGTTGCCATTTCTTGCTTCTGGTTTATCAGTTTGTTTGTTTTTGCTTTATCTCTAGTTTTGTTGTCCACTCGTGGTGGTCAGGTCCTGAATTATTGAAATAACTGTTTTATTTCAATAATTCATCCTGTCTGACTATCACCTCTTCCTTTTATAGAGTCCGCACTGTGGTGTGACTGTTTATTTTATTTTATTTTTGTTTTGATTCAAAATAAAAATAAATACCTATATTTAGAACGAGAAGATGAACTACACTTGTATATTTTAACTGATGCTTAATTGTATGATAAATTCTAGTGATGTCTCAAAACTAAGAAATGTATTCTTATCTCAATAAAAAAAACTAAAAACTTTTATTTAGTTGCAGGAAACTGTTTGCATTTCTTCATTTTAAATACAAATTAAGTAAATTGAAGAGTGATGTTTAAATATGAATTGCTTACATGGACATTGGAGACATTATCGTGTAGTCTAAAGAAGGCTTTGGACTGATATGTAAATTTTATTATAAATGATAGAGCAATTAATAGCATTATCTGAATATTTAATGGTGTCATTATGGAATAATAATAAGAAAGCTACAAAATTACCTATATGTGGGAGCAAGTCATAAGTATCGTGTATGCTTTTTAATCTGAGCACCGGAAAAGGGATGAAACACATTGCATTTCACAGCTTCTGTTTACTTAATAATTGTGACAAAGGTAGTGATTTTTTGTTTGCAATGTCAACTGACATTGGTTATTATGATTTTTACCTTACGATTAATATATAAACATTAAGCTAAAAAACTTACATAAGACAAATTATAATGTGCATGAAATGACACAGATCATCAGGATGATAGCAAATGATTGACAAAGTGTGTTGCTTGGCAACTATATGACAAGATATTTTCAAGAGGTTTTTACCTATTAATTTTCCATTATGCTATTTTATTATTTTATATATATAATTCCAGGGGAATTAATAAATGCGAAAGGAACGCAGAAATACCACATGCCCATTTCTTGAGAAAAACCCTCATTGGGGGTGAATAGTTGCTGGTTGGTTTCCTAATAAAAATCAATGTTTTCAGGGTTTGTGAGTGCCTGATCTTTACATTTGGATTACCATCCCAATCCTGTGCAAATTGCAAGAATTATTTCCCTAACCAATTAGTGACTATCTTTTGTGTTCTTCCATCATCCAAACCATGACAGATTTGTCCAAATATGGCCACAAAAAATGATATAAACATCTAAAACAGATCAAAACAATGCATTTGCAATAATTGCTAGATTATGCTACTTATTTAAGAAAAGGGGGCTGAATATGCAAAGGAAATGAGCAAAATAATCTCAGGCTCAAGCAAAGTACAATTCGTATAGCCTTATCATTTCTATGTAAAGTCAGAGTGTACATTATTTGATCTCATTCTGACACATGTTGTATAACATGAGGGGACCAGCTTTTAGGCAGGTTTCTTAAACCAGAGTTGGCAGGAACCCCCTCTCCCACTGCTCTAACTCTGAGCTACTCCTTTCTCCAGGTGCTGGCCAGGATGAACTTCCACCACTACAGCCTGTCCAAATCCTGACAGAACCAGCCTCCATGCCCCCCCCCCCCAGATAGTGCCCTTTCAATCCCTGTCTATAAGCCTGTATTGTCAAGAACAATGTCATTAAGGTGGACCCCATCCCATCTCACAAGGTCTCTATTCTACCCCTTCAACTCAAAATGACAAACCACCAAACCCACGAGTCTACGCTCTAATTGTGATACTATATAATTCAGATTGCACCTTGCCTTCTCCAGAGCCATCACATTACTCAAGAAGACCCACCCCGCATGGGCTATAACCTCTAACCAAGCCAATGTAACCAGGGTAAACCAGGCCAAATCCATAGTTATAGCCCTTACTAAATCTACAAAAAGTATATGACACAGGTCATTTCCATCCGCAGGAATAACCAAAATGAATAGGCTGCAAACCAACTGCCATAAAGACCAAACCTCTTGGAAAAGCTAACATCAGTGAAGCCCCCGGACTCTTGACAATGGAGACGAACAATCTACAATGGCATCCCCAGATTCTGATTCAGATTCCATAATAACGCTCCTCAGCACACCGGTCAGTCCAATAACTATAGGAATGCCCAACAATCAAACCATCACAGGAACTTGCAAGAGATTACAGAAGGTGAAGATGTGCATTCCACCTAACCCTATCCAACTCCCATTTACCAGCCATGTGCCGCTGCACCCTGGAAAACCCTCTATATAAGTTAAAGCACTTTGTTTATACAGCCCTATTCACACCTCCCTGCATGTGACTCGCACAGCCTTCTTAAACACTTCCCGAAAAATAACCTAGATGTTTTAGGTCTCTGTATTGTGCAGTCTGTTTAATCTAGAATTTATCTCCTTCTCTGTTAACAGAATCCTCCTGTGTGTGATTAACCCTTAAAGAGCAGGAGATACTTCTAAAGCAAGTTAACAACTATTTGAAAATGAAACCATTTTTCCATGGAGGCTGTGTAAGTCACTAAAGAGGGGGAGTGGCTAGGACTGCATAAGCAGAAACAAAAACAATTTAACTCCTAAATGGCAGAGAATTGTGCAGTGATCTATACCACACATGACCAAGTTGCGACTCGCGACTTGCAGCTCTTTAGCCAACCTTATGGTGCACCGGCTCAGTGAATAAAAAATATTTTTTGTGGCTATGCCTCAATCAAAAAAAGACTGACTAACAAAAATTTTTTTATAGATTTTGTTCTTACTTATTAATTTTGTTCTCTTGATTTCTGTTTTTTGATTTTTTTTGTATAATTACATTATATTAATAAAAAGTATAATTCAAATATCTGGCTCTGTTGAATACTCTGATACATTTAATTGCAGCTCTAATTTCTAAATTTTAATATGAGGCTCTTACAGACATGAAGTTTGGCCACCCCTGATCTATACACTAAAACATGGCATTTTTATTTCTAAAGTTTTTTTTTTATGTTAGACTATGAGAAGTATGTGGAATTTTGCCGTAAGTCTTTGAAGTTTTTGCTCACAATGTTTAGGCCAGAGAAATTGCTTTGTATTGTACTTTTGGTAATATGTACTGACAAATGAATAATGCAATAAATTTCATGTAGTAAGCTATAAAGGTTTCCATTGTATTCATTTGGTAATCTATTTAGCATAAATATTTTTGCAAATAATAACATTATTCAGAATCGTCCTATTAATTATGAGGAAGTCATGAGTCACAAAGAGAGATGTTGTATTACTGCTTGATGTGCAAAATAATAAACCTGTTGCAAGAATTGCCCTTTTTTTCTAAAGTAATACCAAGCAAAATATTAGAGATCCTTCCCTATTTTCAAAATAAATGCACTGTATCATTAATACGAATTAAGTATAATACACTTCAAATCTAGCCTAATACACATAAAAAGTATAATCCACAATGTGATTTATAGAAGCAAAACTTATATTTTTAAGTCAAGTTTAGATACAATTTGTGATCACTCAGTCTGTTTATGTCAAACCCACTATTATTTTAATTAGGAAGAGAGAGAGAGAAAGAGAGAGAGAGAGAGAGAGAGAGAGAGATCCCTCTCAACATACCTCAAAACAGAATGCATATGTCATGGTTTCTTATATATTTCCTACGTGCTCTATGGTAAATTTTGTATATATTGTGTATTAATATTGTTTTGGTATTTTATTGTACCCTAATGTAACTTGCTTGAAAACAAGAGAAATCTCAATGTATCTTTCCTGGTAAAATATTTTATAAATAAATAAAATAAAATAAATAATATAATATGTGTGTGTGTGTGTATATATATTTTTTATTTTATTTGTTATTATTATTATTATTATTATTTTCTTCTATGCTCAATAAGCAAGCTGGCAGTACCTTCTTGGCTAGCAATACCTGTTTTGTGCAACTTTTGTGTCTGCTAACCCCAGATGCTTATGACAATGTGGGTCTCACATTCTCACATTTAATGTTTTTGGATAAAGTTTTAGAATGATTTCTGCAAAATACTCAAATATCTAAATTTTATAACATCTAAAAAAATTTGTTGTTAAAAAAGGCAAAAAACATAGTTTTAATTATTTTTCAATTTTGCAACTAACTAGAATGGCAGTCAGATCTCTATTTGGATCAAGAGGCAGTTATCCCACATATTAAAAATGATATCCCAGAATGTTATGATTTTGCAAGAACTCATACAGTTGCTGTTTAAACATCTGTATGGACTCTGATGAAACCACCTCACAGAGAATTCCACATCCTAATTGTTCTTACTGTAAAGAACCTTTCCTTTGCCTAAAACGAAATCTCCTTTCTTCCAGTCTAAATGGGCGACCTCCTATTCTATGTATAGTCCTGTTTATGAATAGATTTCCAGACAATAGTTTGTATTGGCCCTGAATATATTTGCATAATGCTATCATATCATCGTTGAAGACCAGTTTTTGTAAACTAAACAGACTTAAATGAAAGTCAACCTCATCATATAAATACTTTTGTTGGATAATCAATAAAGAAGATGTGTTGGAAGAAATAACCTAAGAGTGCTGTGTGATTTTGGAGCTGTATGAAAAGTGTGGCCAAACACCGGGCAATACTCTTTTATGTAATTGGAGTGCAAGGCTTTCTGCATTTACAGGCCCCTGCTGGCTTTCATAGATAATGCTTTGCATAGCACACGTGACAAGCTTAAGAGAGAGAGGGTGAGGAGATGCTGTCTGGCTGTCAGAGGTTTAATATGGAGTCTGGGCCCCCCTCTTCAGTACAAACCAAGCAGGAGACTGCACTGTACCACTGGGCCACAAGGGAGTGTAATGTCCCACCTACCTGTCCACAGGTAAGAAGCAGAAAGGGGGGAATAAAATATAAAAAAATCTATATTTTTTTTTAAATAAAAGAAAAATGCTAACTGCACTTCGGCTTAAAGAATACACAAGCAACGTATACCCTTAATGGAAGCGAATTAGGGATAACAACACACGAAAAGGAATTGGGAATTGTTATAGACAACAAACTATGCAACAATGTGCAATGTCAATCAATAGTGGCCAGGGCCAGTAACGTATTGTCATGCATGAAAAAGGAATGGAACATATCAGCTATGAAGATAGGTTAACAAATGTAAACCTATTTAGTTTAGAAAAATGTCGCCTGAGAGGGGATATGATAACATTATACAAATATATTCAGGGCCAATACAAACCATTGTGTGGAAATCTATTCACAAACCGGACTTTACATAGGACACGAGGTCGTGAGTTTAGACTGGAAGAAAGAAGATTTCGTCTAAGGCAAAGGAAAGGTTTTTTTTACTGTAAGAAAAATAAGGATGTGGAATTCTCTGCCTGAAGAAGTGGTTTTATCAGAGTCCATACAGATGTTCAAACAGCTACTAGATGCATACTTGCAAAAACAGAATATTCAAGGATATAATCTTTCAATGTAGGGTAATAACTGCTTCATCCAAGGATAAATCTGACTGCCATTCTGGGGTCAAGAAGGACTTTTTTTCCTAGCTTCTTGCAAAATCGGAAGTGATTCAGACTGGGTTTTTTGCCTTCTTTTGGATCAACAGCAAAAAACAAATGTGAGGAAGGCTGAACTTGATGGACGCAAGTCTCTTTTCAGCTATGTAACTATGTAACTATGTAACTGCCCACAAAAGCCCCTGTTCTACCCAAAAGATGTATACAAACACACACTGCATTCACTTCACACACACACAGTGCATCAACTACACACATTGCATCCACTACACAAACACACACTTTATTCGCTGCACACACTGCATCCACACACACAGTATATTCACGCAGCATTCACTACATATGTACACACATATACACAGCATCCACTACACAAACACACATTTTATCCACTACATGTACTACATGCCATTTTAGACACACACTTTATCCACTACACAGACAAACTGCATCCACTACACAAAAACAAATTACATTTTACTTTAGACACACACACACAAAATAAATCCACTATATCCACTTCACACCCACTCCATCTACTACACATACATTGTACCCACTACACACACTACATCCACCAGACACATCACACACATTACATCCACTGCACACATACTACATCTTCTACATACACACTGCATCAACTACACACCTTGCACCCACTGCAAATGCATTGCTTTCACTATACTCACACACTCTGCATCCAATATACACACACACACATACATACACCTTGCATCCACAATGCACACACACTGCATCCAGAACCAAATCTCAGGAGGGTCACTTGTGGATTATTTGCAGTGCCACGTGTGTACATAAGATTTGTATTTACCATGGCTTTCTTAAAGAATACCACAGGTGATAATTTTTCACAAGGCCATACAATGAAACATTTTGGCTTCTCTGATCCTTTATCAAAATGTATCAAGGGCCACCATCAGAGAAGTGGGGCACAGTCATGTTATTCCCCAAGGGTGACTTAAGTAGATAAATCATTTGGAAAGTTTTTATAACAGTATTAAATTATTTGGATTATTAACGATTATTACATTGAGAACCTAGTTCATTGTACACAAGATCCAAATATATTTGATTCTAGGGTATATCATTATGCTCACAATGATCCTTAAACTGTTTCAGATAATTTGATGCTCTAAGTACCAAGACAATACATTTTATCTATGTATGGCAAAAGCTTTGTCTCACACTATAATGTTCGTAAGAAATGTATTATTTAATCTTAAGTTACTGGATGCTACAGAAAACTCTAGCATTTAACACATACACAGACACACACACACACACACACACCTATATATATATATATATATATATATATATATATATATATATACAGCACAAAGGTTGTTAAAAATATGAAATTTGCCTTTATCGGAACTTCTGATTTTCCATGAAATAATGTTGGGCACATGTTAAAGGTGAAGTGACTCAGAGAGAGAATTAAAAGTTCCAGAGTACATTTTGATGTTAAAAACACTGATAAACACTTACTATATCATTTCATTTACAATATTACTCAATTATTAAAATATTTGTGGAATATATAAATTCTCTACCTTCCCCAATTAAAGAGATGTCTCATACAAATAGTGAGTGACAGAATGCAATTTCTGGATTTTGACATCTTCACTCGAGTACTGTCTACTAAAAAAACAATAGATCAGAACTCAATTTTGCATTCATCCTCATTTGAAAAATGTTAACCCTATACACAATTTTTACATTTCATAATGCACAACTCCATGTAATATCGGGGAAGAACAATCAAAATATATGTACAAGAACTTTATGGATAGGTGATATTATTGAAATGTCCTTGATGAAACTTTGCAAATGGCAAAATAATGTGAATTCCGTGAAGAACAAAAGGAAATTACCTTCTTTAACATTTCCAACCACGTTTAATATAGCAACTCTGCAACTAGTATCTTCAATTAAAAGGAACTGGGACATTTTATCTAATGATGCAACATTACCCTCTGCTTGTAGGCAATGACCAATGAATTTCTATTATTATTTTATTATTTACATGGCGCCATCAGATTCCGTAGCGCTGTACAATGGGTGGAACAGAGGGGTGGAGGTCCCTGCTCCATGAGCTTACATTCTATAAAATAAATTAAATTTTATGAGGTTTTTTGGTCTGCATTGATGCTGCGTATAATTACATGCTGAATGTAAAGAAGCTCTACAAAAAGGCAAGCTTTAAATGTCTAGGATGTGTGACATGTAGTCACATGCTTTCGTCAACCATTTTCAATCACCCACATACAGGAAAAAGTTACCAAATTGTAAATTTTGTAAAACATATAAAATTTGTGATCTATAAAAACATATGCCTCTGTGGACTGGTTTATATTAGAAGAACCACAAACAGTCTTCATGGACATGGATCAAGTATCCAAAAAGCATATTAAAATGGATCTTCAGACAAACCAGTAGCTAGACACTTTGTTGGCCTGAAAATATCCCTTAGATTCTATGAAATTTGTAGATATAGATCATATCCAAATTTAAAGAAGAGGAAGAAATAGAACTATTTTACTCTTTCCGAAAGATGTAATCTAGATACGGGAACTAAATGCAGTAACAGCCAATGGACCAAACAAAAAATTTACTTACTCATCATTTCTTTATAAATAACTGTGTTATATGTAATGTGAAATGAAAGATAAATAAAAATTAGCTCTCTAGTAAAGCAAGCCTTTAAAATGGATACTATAGGCATTTTACAACTTTAGCTTAAATGAACACTATAGTGTCAGGAATGCAAATGTGTATTCCTGACACTACAGGTTTAAAATAGCCGTTTAGGTTCTAGTCCCTCCTTACATCCCCCTCTTGTTAAAAGATGATTTACTCTCCTTGATTTCAGAGCTGGGTGGGTCTTCTCACAGCTAACCCAGCACCGGCAACACATCTTTGGCTGAGATCATCAAATGTGATTATCTCAGCCAATCAAATGCTTTCCCATTGGAAAACATTAGGAGCTCTTGCACAGGTGTGGCAAAATGCAAAAAGTCCCAGAGAACATTTCCATATAAAAAAAAAATGACTATTCAATTTCACTGTGTGCATTACATTAGCAGTCCAGAGTTTGGTAAAGATTGCTATTTTACACAGCCTTCCTAAGCAATTCCTGTAAAGAGTAAAGAATTTTTTACACTTCTTGTATTGTAAATTCTGTTTAATTTAGAATTTCTTATCTCATGCTCTGTTAATAGTCTTCAGATCCTCCAGGAGCCTCTTGTGTGTAATTAAAGTTCAATTTACAGAGCAGGAAATAAAAACTTTTAAAGTAACATCTGATTGAAACTGAAACCATTGTGATTTCATATAGTCAGTTACAGCCAGGGGAGGTGTGACTAGGGCTGCATAAACTTAAATAAAAGTGATTTAACTCCTAAAAATGACAAATAAATAAACAGTCAGGTTGCAGGGGCACGATCTATACACAAAAACTGCTTCATTAACCCCTTAAGGACCGGCCTGTTTTTGCGATGTTGTACGTAAAGGACCAGGCCTCTTTTTACACTTTTGTGGTGTTTTTGTTTAGCTATAATTTTCTGCTCTCTCATTTACTGTTCCCATACAAGTTATATATTGTTTTTTTCAGGACAAAAAGGGCTTTCTTTACATACCATTATTTATATAATCTCATGTAATTGAATTTACATTTTTTTTTTTTAAATATGACGAAAAATTGAAAAAATACATGTTTTTTTGACTTTTACTTAAAAAATATTTAACTCATCCACAAAAGCTAATGAAAAAAACTGCTAAATAGATTAAAAATTTTGTCCTGCGTTTAAAAATACCCAGTGTTTACATGCTTTATTTTGCAAGTTATAGGGCTATAAGTACAAGTAGGATATTGCGGTTTCAAAACATACATTTTTAAAATTTATCAATAGTGAAATTGTAACACTATTATCTGTCATAAATCTCTGGAAAACACCCCACATGTATATATTTTTTTTTTAAAGTAGACAATCCAGGGAATTAATCTAAGGATATTTTGACACTTTCTATGCAGCCATTTTACCAAACTTCGCATAGGTATTTTTTTTTTCACATACATTGCAATTCAGGTATAAATTCACAGACCCTGTTATGTGTTGCTGCCAAAAAACACACTAATATGTGTTCAGCAACATCTCCTAAGTACAGTGATACCACCCATGCATAGGCTGGTTGGGTTGTTTGGGGGCTAAAAGGCCACATTTGGCAGGTGCGAATATCCATTTTCCAACTTTGAATTTTGACATGTAGTCAACCTGCGCACATGTCCTATTTGGGACATTTGCAAGGCCGGCCAATTTATTTTACCCCCATCAAACCATATATTTTTGAAAAGTAGACACACTAGGGTATTTCAAATGGTGGTATTTTAACACTTTCCATGCACTAATTCTACCACCAGACTTTGTCAAACTTTTAGGTAGTAATTTTTTTTTGTTTTTTTTCACACACATTGTACTTTAGGCATGAATTAACAGATAGTGTTATGTGTCACTGCCAAACAACACCTCTATATGTATTCAGCAACATCTCCTGAGTACAGTGATACCAGCCATGCATAGGTTTGCTGGGTTGTTTGGGGCTAAAAGGCCACGACTGAGACTTGTGCATGTCAGTTTTTCAACTTGATATATAGGTATGCTTGGCCTATGACCAGTTTGGTGTATTTTTGCATCCCCCAGTTAGTGTTACCATCATGAAAGTGTATATTTTTATCAAGTAGACATTCCAGGGTATTTTATATGGGGTGTTTTAACATCATTTCCCCAACCATTGCGCTAAAATATTTTCAGAGAACCTGCATGGTGATAATTTGTGAATTCTGCTTTTTGAATTTAGCCAGCAGGTTATATGTTACTGACAGAAAACACCCCAGTTTTTTTTTCTGCAAAGTCCCCTGAGTACACCTATGGCCCCCAGGGCCGTCTTTAACGCGGGGCAAACGGGGCAGCTGCCCCGGGCCCAGTTGCTCCTGGGGGCCCAGAGCAGCTGCTCTGTGGGCCCCGCGATTTGCGGCTCCCGCACACTGAGGAGGCTCCCCGGGTGGCCCATGCACTAAGGGCCACCCGGGGAGCATGTGTCAGCAGGGGCCCGGTCGGGCGCTGTGGCGCTTAAACAGCCGACTCTTCCGGTTCTGCAGCCGGCTGGGAGGAGTGACATCACTTCCTCCCACCGGAGATAGCCGCGCGAGAGGAGGAAGGCAGGGAGGAGGGGAGTTCAAGAAGAGAACTCCCATCTGCCTCAGCCTGCCACTGGACCAGGGAAAACACCCTCCAGGAAAAGGTAAGAACCTGGAGGGTGGCTAAATGTGTGTCAGTAGGTCTGTCTGTGTGTGTATGTCTGTGTGTGTGCCAGTATGTCTGTGTGTGTATGTCAGTGTGTGTGTGTGTGTGTGTGTGTGTGTGTGTGTGTGTGTGTGTGTGTGTGTGTGTGTGTGTGTGTGTGTGTGTGTGTGTGTGTGTGTGTGTGTGTGTGTGTGTGTGTGTGTGTGTGTGTCAGTATGTCTGTGTGTATGCCAGTATGTCTGTGTGTGTATGTCAGTATGTCTGTGTGTGTGTGTGTGTGTCAGTATGTCTGTGTGTATGCCAGTATGTCTGTGTGTGTATGTCAGTGTGTGTGTGTGTCAGTATGTCTGTGTGTGTATGTCTGTGTATGTCTGTGTGTGTGTGTGTGTCAGTATGTCTGTGTGTATGCCAGTATGTCTGTGTGTGTGTATGTAGGTATGTCTCTGTGTGTGTGTGTACGTGTGTGTCAGTATGTCTGCCAGGATATATTTGTGTGTCAGTGTATGTGTGTGTCAGTATGTATCTGTGAATGTTTTAATGTCTGTCTGTGTGTATGTCAGTATGTCTGTGTGTGTATGTAAGTATGGCTGTGTATGTGTGTGTCAGTCAGTATGTCTGTCAGTGTATGTGTCTGTGTGTATGTATGTATGTATGTGTGTGTGTGTGTGTGTCAGTATGTCTGCCAGGATATATTTGTATGTCAGCGTATATGTGTGTCAGTATATATCTGTGAATGTTTAATGTCTGTCTGTATCAGCCATTACGTCTGTCTGTGTATATGTCAGTATGCCTGTGTGTGTGTGTCAATGTGTCTGTCAGTGTATGTGTCTGTGTGTTTTAGTATATCTGTCAGTGTATGTGTTTATGTGTGTGTCAGTATATCTGTTAATGTATGTGTCTGTGTATGTATGTATGTCTGTGTGTGTGTCAGTATGTCTGCCAGTATATATTTGTGTGTAGTGACTGTGTGTGTCAGTATGTATCTGTGAATGTTTTAATGTCTGTCTGTGTGTGTGTATGTGCCAGTACGTCTGTCAGTGTGATTTCGGGTTGGACGTAATTGGGGGGTGAGGCAGTGGCAGGGACAGGGCCCATGGGGCCCAAGAAAATGCATTGCCCAGGGTCCTAATCATATTATAGACGGCCCTGATGGCCCCCCATGCATTGGTTTGCCACGATTTTACAGTGACAAATTTTGGACTTGCCCATTTTGGCTGAATATAGTTTGCTTGCTTTGCTAGGCACATGTTGAGTGTGGGGCATTTTTCCATCCCCCAAGGTGAATTTATGGATTGAAAGTATATATTTGTATAAAGTACACATCCAAGGTTTTTACTTCTTTTCCCCAACCATTTTGCCCCTTAATATTCAGAGAAAGTGTGTGGTGGTAATTTTTGAATTCTGTTTTTTTATATACACTTTGCTTTTAGATTTCGGACACAATACTTTTTTAACCAAATGTGCAGGTATCAAATGCAACTTTAGCAGCAATCTCTGAACTAACTCCGCAAAAAGAATCTAACTGGAGATTTGGGAAAAGGAAACTAACTAAAATGTTCTGCTTTCAAAAGAAAGAAAAAAAAAATTCAGGAACAAGTTTTACAAAAAGGTATGCTCTGTGTGGTAGAGCTTAAAACTTGTTCCAATACATAATCCGGGTTTTGAAGGGCAATCGGGACAGTGAAAAGGGGTGTGTGTCCTTTTCCCTTTTTTGTAACAGACCCGGCAACGTTTCTGGGGATTTGTTTTATTTGCAGTAGGGGGGATCTTAATAATATCATGCGTAGCACCAATTCTTGATTCCTCTGGCACCTTTGTTGGAACTTCAACGGAACCATCTCCATAAATGATTGTTGAAATCACTTTTAGTTGAAATTGGAGAAAGGTGGTTCTTCCAGGATTAATTTTTAAAAAAAAGTATAAACGAATTGTGGGTTGCTACTTGCATCAGATAGATAGCCACCTTTTTGTACTAGGCTTTAGTTTTTCTTAAAATAAGATATGGCTGCCTGAGCTGATCAGCCAAATCTACACCCCCCATGTGCCTGTTATAAGGCCTGACGCAAACAGGTTTGGAATTTACTCTGCCTCGGACAGTGACGTCTGACATGCTTTCTTCATGGATGGTGGTTAGCATGTTAACATCCTTCCTATCCTTAAATTTAATTGCAAGCACTTAAGCTTTGCGCAGAGCTTTGGATTGACCTTTTTTCAATTTGGCCTCTATGAGAGGTCTGGGGAAATCTTTGGAGTTTTTTCTAACAGTGTCGCACCCTAAAAGACACTAAAATACACTAAAACACTTTTTGACAAGAAAAAAAATCCAAAAGTGCAAAAAAATAAAATAAAAATTACAGACAGTACTAATGCACTGCTGTAATAGGACTTGGCAGGAAAGGGGTTAAAATTCTTTTTTTTTACTTTTTTACAGGTTTTGACACTTCTAGCAACTCTTTCACACTGGCAACAAACTATCCGCTCTGATCTCTGTCTCTCTCACCTCACAAAACGCTACAGAGGTGAGAGAGGCAGAGATCAGTGTCAAAGTGAGTGTTTGTAACACCCACTTTGACATCAGCCAATTGTGAGCGATCGCGGATCGCTCACATGCCGCAATTGGCTGTTACTATCTGCTTGGGATGCCGGGCAGTTAGTAACAGCGGGATTTCGGCAGAAGCGATCTCTGATCGCTCCCGCCGCCCGTTTTCCGTTATGACGGTTCAGGACCGTCACTGGTCCTCAACAGCATGTTACCGATGACGGTCCTGAACTGTCATCAGTCGGCAAGGGGTTAAGCTAACATTGTTTTGGTGACTATACTGTCACTTTAAGTTTGTCTGCAAAGCAATCTATACACAAAATTGCTGTGCTATGATATATTTTTATGCTAGCTATGCATCCTTTGCTCTAAATATATGGTATGCTAATACATTTACTCAATTAAAAAGTAGTAAAGGGGATATGCTGTATCTACTTATCTGACATCACAACAAAGTCAGACATACTGTCATACAAATTGCATTAAAAACATTTGCACTCCATGGACTTTCTTTAATGCTTTCAATACCAACTATGGGATATTCATTTGGTTGTTAAATTGAGCTTTCTAATGTCAATCACATGAAATTTCCATGGTCAGCTTTTTAAGATATATTTTAAGATGCCTTGTTTTATGCAGGTCTAAAGCTTACCTTCTGTTTAGGCAAATACTTCCCTACACTTAAGGAGCACCCCTTGCTGAATATTCATGTTGGTTGACTACAGGAAGACTACATATTGGTTGATCACTATTTGTAGATGATTACAGAGTGATTGCATATCCAATGCTTCTTAGAGCAACTCAGTGAAACCAATAAATCCATTGTGAATATAAATGTGATGGTGGTGTTCTGATTAACACGAAACCTAAGAGCATCACTGTCATTCTTGCCCCCTCCCACATCCCAGTCAGGGGCGGATCCAGAACCTAATCTCGGGAGGGGCACTGGCAGATTTAAAGAAGCAATCCAGGCACAATAACCACTTCAGCTGTGTGTGTGTATAGGGTCTAGTGTGTGAGGGGAGCAGTGTGTAATAAGATGCCAGTATGTAAAGTGACACCATAGATCAACTGACAACATCATTCCAAATCCCAAAATCTTTTTATGATCGATTCCTGATTCTGTATGTAACTGACATTAAAACAATCAATGCATGAGTACATCAATGCATGGTCCCTACAAAAGATTTGTATATATTATCTTCCAGTTTCTGCATTTTTTTTATATACTAAATGATGAGTTATTTATATACATGTATAATATAAAAAAGCCAGATATGTCTTCTTAAAAACAACACATGTTTTGTTTAGATAATACAGTGAGGGAAAAAAGTATTTGATCCCCTGCTGATTTTGAACGTTTGCCCAATGACAAAGAAATGATCAGTATATAATTTTAATGCTTGGAGTATTTTAACAGTGAGAGACAGAATAACAAAAAAAACAAATCCAGAAAATTTCATGTAAAAAAAGTTATAAATTGATTTGCATGTCAATGAGTGAAATAAGTATTTGACCCCCTATTAGTCAGCAAGATTTCTGGCTCCCAGGTGTCTTTTATACAGGTAACGAGCTGAGATTAGGAGCATTCTCATAAAAGGGAGTGCTCCTAATCACAGCTCGTTACCTGTATAAAAGACACCTGTCCACAGAAACAATCATTCAGTTTCCAAACTCTCCACCATGGACAAGATCAAAGAGCTGTCCAAGGTTGTCAGGGACAAGATTGTAGACCTACACAATGCTGGAATGGGCTACAAGACTATCGCCAACCAGCTTTGTGAGAAGGTGACAACAGTTGGTGCAATTATTCACAAATGGAAGAAGCACAAAATAACTGTCAGTCTCAATCGGTCTGATGCTCCATGGAAGATCTCACCTCGTGGAGTTTCATGAGAACAGTGAGGAATCAGCCCAGAACTACATGACAGGATCTTGTTAATGATCTCATGGCAGCTGGGACCATAGTAACCAAGAAAACAATTGGTAACACTACGCCGTAAAGGACTGAAATTATGCAGCGCCCGCAAGGCCCCCCTGCTCAAGTAAGCACATGTAGAGGCCAGTATGAAGTTTGCCAATGAACATCTGAATTATTCAGAGGAGAACTGGGTGAAAGTGTTGTGGTCAGATGAGACCAAAATTGAGCTCTTTGGGATCAACTCAACTCGCTGTGTTTGGAGGAGGAGGAATGCTGCCTATGACCCCAAGAACACCATCCCCACTGTCAAACATGGTTTGGGGGTGTTTTTCTGCTAAAAGGACAGGACAACTACACCGCATCAAAGGGATGATGGAAGGGGCCATGTACCATCAAATCTTCAAATCCTCAGCCAGGGCATTGAAAATGGGTCGTGGCTGAGTATTCCAGTATGAAAATGTCCCAAAACACACAGCCAAGGCAACGAAGGAGTGGCTCAAGAAGAAGCATATTAAGGTCCAAGTACTAAGTCGAAGGGGTCAAATACTTATTTCACTCATTGACATGCAAATCAATTTATAACTTTTTTGCCATGCGTTTTTCTGTTATTCTGTGTCTCACTGTTAAAATACACCTACCATTAAAATTACAGACTGATCATTTCTTTGTCAGTTGGCAAACGTTCAAAATCAGCAGGGGATCAAATACTTTTTTCCCTCACTGTATATACTCAATATTATATACGATATATACACTATAGCTACTACATAGTGCTGTAGTAGCTATAGTGCTTGGAGTGCCCTGGTGCCTCCCTTAAATTAAGTAGTCAAACTGCCTTAGAAATTTTACATATCATAACATTATGAGGTTTAGCCCAAAATATGATATTTTTTCCAGCTGTGCTATTTTTATTTATTTATTTTTATTATTATTTTTATTATTATTTTTATAACATACTGCTGTAATTCATCCCCACCCCATAGTTATTCCCTCCCTGTTTGTGATTCATTGTCATCATGTATAATTTTTAAGAAGCAGAGAAAACTACAATGATTATAGATTAATTGTGTATTTTCCTTTAGTAAGGCGAGGTTATAATTATTGAGAATTTGTAGTATGAATATATAAGAAAGCATATATTGTGACATTATCTTGTTTGTGAATATTGCTGACATTAATCCCTTAATGACAGAGCTTCAAAAGCTTGTCTTTCACTTAATGACAACAGCTGTTTGCGTTCAACTGCAATTTGCATTTTACTTATTTGTTGCACCATATTTGTTGCACATATTATACATCGTTTTTTAAAGGACAGAAAGGGCTTTAATTTGATGTAACACACATATATATAAATGCTTATTTATTATAAAAAAATACAGAAAAATTTTAAAAAAATGAAACATTTGTGGGGGTTTTTAACAGTATTTGCAATAATAATGTGAGCATAATTAGTGCAGGTTAAGAAAAGTAATTAAAAATAAATTAATTTAGTTGTTCTGATTTACAGAATATATAATGTGTCTGGGATTTTAAGTTTTTTTTGGTAGTTACAGGTCACAAAGCACAAGGAGTAAAATAGACTTTTAATGTGGAGCGATCTTAGAATTTGGTATGTTTGTCTTGTAAGCTTAATAGTCATAAAAGAAAACAAAATTGCCACACAAAAGTATATATTTATATAAAGTAGACATCACGGGCTATTTACCTAAGGTCATTTTGACACTTTCTACGTAGCCATTTCACCGCCAACCTCTGCTAAATATTGGAGTAAAATTGTGTTTTTTTTGGTTTTTGGCACACAAACTTATAACAAAGAAATTCTCATGTATATTTTGTAAAGTTGGTGTGTGCTATTCCTGTACAAAGTTTTATTTTGTGTTCAGTTACATCTGCTGAGTAAAATGACACCCTCATTGTATGTCTTTGGCAGTATTTCGTGAAGTTACAGTGCCATACAGGATACCTGTCCTTTTCAGTATTCACAGTAGAATTTTGAGAGATGGATTTAATGAGCCTTAGCTTCCATTTGGGGTATTATATACACCCTGGGGTAATTCAAAAGGCATATTTTAAACCTTGGCGTGGGATAATTTTTTCTCTAGTTTGTTCCAGGTGTAGTGGTAATGAGCATTTTTAAAATGTATTTTTTTACTTTTTTTTACTTTTTTACTTTTAAAAACTAGTTTTTAAACTTTTGTTTTGCTTATTAAGTTTTTTAAACTTTCCTAAACTTTCCTAAACTTTCTTAAAACATTTTTACAGATTTAACATTTTTCTAAGCTTTTTTTTTACCGTTAACCCCTAACTAGCAGTAAGCAGCACTAACAGTAAATTCCCCATTTTCCCATAACTCCCACCTACCCCAGCTAGCAAAATATATAGTTATAAAATATTTAAATACATTAATTAAATAAATTGAACCCCTGAGGGTTAAAAAATAAATAAAAGTTAATCCCCAGGGGTTAAATAAAATTAGATCACAGTATAATACTGTGATCTGTATTTGATCACTGTAGGCAGTGATCGACTGGCAGGGAAGGGGTTAATTTTATTTGGACTGGGTAAAGGGGGGTGTTTTTTGTATTTTTTACTTAAACGTTATTAAAACTTTTTTAAGCTAAATTTTTAACTTTTTAAAGTTTATTTCAAATCTTTTAACGTTAACCCCTAGTTAGCCTAACGCCAAATCCCCCAATTCCCCACTAACTTCCACCCACCCCAGCTAGCTAAATATATAATTTTAAAATATTTTGATTCATTAATGAAATAAATGTAACCCCTGAGAGTTAAAAAAAAAAAAAGAATTAACCCTCAGGGGTTAAAAAAAAAAATCAGATCACAGTAAAATGTAATCCCTGCCAATTGATCACTGTAGTCAGTGATCAATTGGCAAGGAAGGGGTTACTTTTTTATTACAATGGGTAAAGGAGGGGTGGGACTTTAAATTAACTTTATTTATTTTTTCAGCAGGGGGCAGGATCATCACTGTTCTGGCTCCCTGCACTTCACACAGAACCAGAAAGTGCAGGGAGGAGGAAGATAAATATACAGAGCACATGTGCTCGCTCTGACTTGCAGTCAGAGCAAGCACATATGCTGGGCAGCCTGACCGGGTGCTCCCGGTCTGCCTCTAATACAGAGGCAGACTGGAGCACCATTAACCCCGCGATCGCCGCGATAGTGGCGATCCGGGGTTAATTTGACCGCGTGACGGACAAGGTCCGTCACTCGTCATTAAGGGTCTCCCCTCTGTGACAGACCTCGTCCGTCACCCGTCCTGAAGGGGTTAAAGTCAGAAAAATGTATTTTTATCAGTTTAATATTTCTGCTCCCAACACTTTCCAGTGAATCATGAAAAACAAACGTCAAATGTCAAAATTTCAATTTTCCATTTCACAGTAATGATTGTGTAAAAATCGCAACATGATGCACACAGGTCATCTCCTAAAAATATTTGTCAATTCATATGTGCCTGCAAAACCCAATCAATATTTTTTCTAGTTCGAATGTAATGTCTTTCATTGCACAAATCCAAATATATACGAGTACTTACACAAGCTTAACCATGCATGCAACCAAATTTTGTACATTTGTTGGTTCCGCTTGTCCAAATTTATCCATGCAAATGATTTGTTAAAAAGGGGTTTTAAAAAAATATCCAAATCTTTGATGATACCCAGGAGCACCATCAAATCTGTCATAACCAAATGGAAAGAACATGGCACAACAGCAAACCTGCTAAGAGACGGCTGCCCACCAAAACTCACGAACCGGGCAAGGAAGGCACCGGGAAAGAGGCAGCACAGAGACCCAAGGTAACCCTGGAGGAGCTGCAGAGTTCCACAGCAGAGACTGAATTGTCTGTACATAGGACGACAATAAGCTGTATGCTCCATAGAGTTGGGCTTTATGGCAGAGTGGCCAGAAGAAAGCCATGACTTTCAGCAAAAAACAAAATGATGAGACTAAAATGTAACTTTTCTGCCATCAAAGAAAACGCTATGTCTGGCGAAAACCCAACACATCACATTACTCAAAGAACACCATCCCCATGGTGGTGGCAGCATCATGCTGTGGGGATGTTTTTCAGCAGCCAGGACTGGGAAACTGGTCAGAGTTGAAGGAAAGATGGGATATTCTTGAGCAAAACCTGTACCACTCTGTGCGTGATTTGAGGTTAGGACGGAGGTTCACCTTCCAGCAGGACAATGACCCCAAACACACTGCTAAAGCAACACTTGAGTGGTTTAAGGGGAAACATGTAAATGTGTTGGAATGGACTAGTCAAAGCACAGACATCAATCCAATAGAAAATCTGTGGTCAGACTTAAAGATTGCTGTTCACAAGTGCAAACCATCCAACTTGAAGGTGCTGGAGCAGTTTTGCAAGGAGGAATGGGCAAAAAAAACAGTGGTAAGATGTGGGAAGCTCATAGACTTATCCAAAGCGACTTGGAGCTGTGATTGCCGCAAAAGGTGGCTCTACAAAGTATTGACTTTAGGGGGGTGAATAGTTATGCAGATTGACTTTTTCTGTTTGTCCTATTTGTTGCTTGCTTCACAAAAAAAAAAAAAAATCTTCAAAGTTGTGGGCATGTTCTGTAAATTAAATTATGCAAATACTTAAACAATCCATGTTAATTCCAGGTTGTGAGGCAACAAAACACGAAAAATGCCAGGGGGGGTTGAATACTTTTACAAGGCACTGTAATTGAACAGTATACTGGATGTTTAACCCTTTAAGGACGCTGGATGGAAATTTTCTGTCATTGCAGCACTCCCCTTAAGGACGCTGGATGGAAAATTTTCATCCAAAATGAAAATTAACCCGATTGCCACAATCGTGGCAATCGTGGGGTTAATCTTCCTGTAGTGTGTCTCCATATCGGAGGCACACTACCATAGGCAGTTTCACTGATTCAGCCCATGTGATCGCTCTGACCGGGAGACAGCTATCACACATGCTGCAGTGAAACCCAGTCTGTTTCCCTGCAGCTCTGTGTGAGCTGTGAACTGCAGAGAGACAGATCGGTGCTGATCTTTCTCTCTCTGTCCCCCTCACCTCTTTAAAATAAAATTTAACCCCTTCCCTGCCCTTTGATCACTGCCTGCAGTGATCAAAATACAGATCACAGTATTTCACTTTTAACTTTTTTAACTTTTATTTTTTTTAATCCTCAAGGGTGAAATTTATTTAATTAATTAATTAAACTATTTTAAAATATTTATTTATTTAGCTAGGGTAGGTAGAAGTTAGTGGGGAAGGTGGGGGATTTACGGTTAGGCTAGTTAGGGGTTAAAAGTAAAAAAAAAAACAAGAAAAAGTGAAAAAACTTTTGAAAAGTTTAAACAAAGTTTTAAAATAGTAAAATAAGTTGTTAAAAGCTAAATAAAACATTATAAAAGTTAAAAAACCTTTTTAAAAGTTTAAAAAAGTTTTAAAAAGGGGTAAAATGCGTATTACCTCTACACCTGGTACAGGCTAGCGAAAAAATGATACCACGCCTTTTGAAACACCCTGGGGTGTCTTCTTTAGGAAATGGTATGCCTTTGTGAAGTAATTGGAAAACACAACCTATTAAAAAATTCCAAAGTGGGGCATGGACCCAGCGTAAAAATTCTAACTTAAATGGCTGTGTCTCAAATGTGCCCCTTCAACGTTGTCATATACCTGGTAAAGGTACATTAGGGGGTATTGCTGTACTCAGATGACATTGCGGAGCAACATATGATGTATTATACTGCTGTAGCACATATAAGGTTTGCAAAATATATATTACAAACTCATTGAGTATGTCAAAAAGGCATAAAAAATGCTTATTACCACTACACTTGGTATAAGCTAGCAGAAAAATTAATTCATGCTACGGTTAAAAATACGTCTTTTGAAATACCCTAGGGTGTCTTCTTTAAGAAATGGTATGCCTTCATGGGGTAACTGGAATAATTAACGTACAAAAAACCTCCAAAGTAGGGTATGGACACAGAGTAAAAATGTAAAGTTTGAAAAAACTTAAATGCCAGTGTCTAAAATGTGCCCCTTCAATGTCTGCATATACCTGGCAAAGGTACATATGGGGGTACTGCTGTGCTCAGACGACATAGCTGAGCAAGATAGGACGTATTATATAGCTGTAGCACACATAAGGTTTGCAAAATACACAGTACAAACTCACTGTGTGTGTCAAAAAAGCAGAAAAAATGCTTATTACTACTACACTTGGTGCAAGCTAGCGGAAAAATTATCACATGCTAAGGTTCAAAATATGCCTTTTGAAATACCCTGGGATGTCTTCTTTAGGAAATAGTATGCCTTTTTGGGGTAGTTGGAAAAAGCAGCCTGCTAACATATTTAAAAATAGAATACGGACCCATTAAAACTCTCCATATAAATTCACACTTAAAAACCTGAACTTGTCACGTCTCTCTTTCACAGCACTGTAACTTCACAAAATAGTGTCTAGGTCATATATTGGGCTTATTGTTTTACTCAGAAGAGGTAACTGAGCATACTTTATGACAGTGGCACTTAACAGATGTAAGAAATACCCAGCGAAAATGCAAATGTATGTAAAAAATGTTTATTTGTTTTTCTCACCACAAAATTTTAAATAATTTGGTGAAAAAATGGTGGCAAGTTAATATATGCCTAATAGCATACCCTGGAGTGCCTGCTTTCTCAAATGGAAGGCCTTTGTGGGGTTATTTGAACAGTCAAATGGCTATAATGCCACAAAATCAGACATATGACCATCTATGAAAACTCCAACTTTAGAAACTGAAATAGCATGGTCTCATATATGGCATTGTAGCCTCACAGAATAGGGGCAAAGGTATACAATGGGGGTATTGTTTTACTCAGCAGATGTAGCTGAACATAATATGGGGTTCTGTACAGGGATAGCACACACTAGGTTTACGAAATACACATTACAAAAATCTTGTAATATGTATATATGCCAAAATAGAGAAAACACACAATTTTTCTCCAATATTTAGCAGAGATTGGCGGTGAAATGGCTACGCAAAAAGTGTCATACTAATCTTAGGTAAATAGCCTGTGATGTCTACTTTATATAAATATATACTTTTGTGTGGAAATTTTGTTTCCTGTAATGGGTATTAAACTTCCTAAACAAACATACCAACTTCTAAAATTGTTTCACATTGAAATTTTATTTTAGACCTTGTAGTTTGTGACCTGTAACTTTCAAAATAAACTGAAATCCTACACATATTATGTACTTTGTAAATAACAACACATAAATTAATTGATTTTGAATTACTTTTCCTAAGCTGGACATATTATGCACACATTATTATTGCCAAAACTTGGGGAAATGCTGTTTTTTCCACATTATTTAGCATTTGTTTTTTAATAAATGAGAATTTATATATGTATATGTCACATCAAATTAAAGCCCTTTTTGTTGTCTAAAAAAATCGGGATATAATATGTGTTGGTACAATAAATGAGAGAGATGCAAATTGCAGTTGAACACAAACAGCAAAAAATGCAAAAAATGCTTGTGTCCTTAAGGGTATATCCAGCTTCTGAAACTGTGTCCTTAAGGGGTTAAATTAAAGGTGATCTACTTAGAAAACGAACCTGTAACTGATGGCTTTACCATATAGCAGGAGCAGCAGTCACTGTCCTTTTTCTGCAATTTCTCTAGACTCAAACATGTAGTTTATAATCTGAACATTTATAATCTATCTTCATTTTGCAGTTTTATACTACTTTCTGTTTGGAAGTTGTTTATTTCACTAAACTGTAACATTAGATATGTGAAAATATGTGACAATATTTGCATATACTTCTGAACAGTATGCTTTTGACTAATAAAATGTGAATGTTGCCATAGATACCACACTTATTCTTACAACTTTAAAAGTGTAAAAATTACCATTTGAGGAAAACATATCTAATGGATGCTGAGACCTTCTTCAAATGTAAAGTTTAACTATTTTCTGTCTCAATTTTGTCTAATATAGAAGTAAAAGAAAAAAAACACAAGGAAAAGACACAATATAGTTCTCTTGTAGTAGGAATCAACTTGAGTATAAATGTTAGACTTCTCTATGTTAGTTTAAATTATGGGAATTCCCTTGTTAGTTCTGCACAATTCTCTGCTTAGTGAACAATTCGTCATTGTTTTCTAATTCACAAGGGAGTTTGCCTTCTTCCCAAAGAGAGTCCTCTAACAATTTTACAAATTTCTATTTTCAAGAATTCCAGATATTATGTAAGAAATGTTCTTGACCAGAGAACCCTAAAATTTACAATTAACATGTTGTCACATGTTTTTTATAGATAGTCATCTAATTTAAGGTAGTCCCCCAACACAATCAAGTTTTTCACTAAACTGAGAATTTTAGCAAATGACACAGCATGGCAACATTGAGTCTAAAAAAGCCAAGGTGGGAGTATTTTTTAGCCTCAACGTTGCCAATTGTAGTCTGCTAAAGTTCAACGTTTAGTGGAGAATCCTAAATGTTTATCAGCATGCATTATGTAAATTCTAAGGAAATGTGTCACTATTGAATTGAATATTATTTTTTTTTTTTAAATCCACTTTAACAATAATACCCTACCTCTCTTTTATTTTGCCATAGAGAAGCATTAGCAAGCATACTCATTAATTATTTTTACTCATTAATTCTGTTTCCAGGATATCTGTACAGAAATGTGTTTCTAGATGAAAAATACTATAAACTAAAATAGTATAAAATGTGTGTGATCTTTCACCTCTAATAAAGCTTAAATTGTGTTTTGTATTGTGATTATTCACAAAACAAATTGTTACTAATTAAAACCCAAGTTAAAGGGACACTCCAGGCACCCAGACCACTTCTGCCCATTGGAGTGGTCTGGGTGCCAACTCCCACTACTCTTAACCCTGCAAGTGTAATTATTGCAGTTTTGTATAAACTGCAATAATTACCTTGCAGGGTTAACTCCACCTCTAGTGGCTGTCTAATAGACAGCCTAATAGACAGCCACTAGAGGGCACTTCCTGCATTATAGCACAGAAAACCTGTGAGGACCTCCAGCGTCCCTCAATTCCCCATAGGAAAGCATTGAAAAGCATTTTCAATGCTCTCCTGTGGGGAGCTCTAATGCGCATGCACGGCATTGCTGCGCATGTGCATTAGGTCTCCCTGACCAGTGTGTGGGATCAGTCTCGCCCACCAGCCAACGTAATACAGAGGAGGATTTTTAAAACAATGATAAACCAGAAAACGTTAAAACGTTATTCCAGTAATTCCATGAAAACAAATAGTTCAGTTGAGCTTGTGGACTTCAGCTGCGAAAGGTTCTGGCATAATTATAAAACATCCAAGCACATTCATACACTATCTCAATTAATTTAAGGTTCAAGTAACTATAAAAAAATCACAGAAGCTTTTATATTTCCAGCAGCTTCGTTCCATTGCAGTGGATAACTAGGTATTTTTAGACTGGGAACAGCTACAAAAAAACAACCAAATTGAGATTAAACCAGCACATCATACTACCACACTCTACATAGAGTTTTCGATTAAATGTTTTGTACTAATACCGGACTAGCATATAGTATAATAATAACATGACCATGTGAGATAATATATTTTAATATTGCATTGTGAAGCAGCAGCAGCTAATAAGGAATTTGCACAAATCTGTTTCAGTTGTGTCAAACAAATCAAATTCCTTTACTCTGCCAGGTGCCATTGTAATATAAGCAATGTAGTTCAGTTCAGTGATCAGTGTGAATGTGCATAGGAATTTAGGATAGTGCACAGGGTTTTTTGTTGTTGTTGTTTTTATATTATATAAATGCTAATCATTTTATTATTATGTTATGTTTTAGGAGCCCATATAATATATTGTAAGATTAGCGACACTGCATAATCGTCAATACTTTATAAACACAATATTTTTGCAAAGGATAAAAAATATATTTAAAAAAAATAATTCTGAAACGGAACATAATTGTTCGTATTTTTTTTTTAAATAAAAAAGGAAATAAATTTGCTCTTTAGTGCAAAATCTAGTTAGATATCTAGTTTTATTTTTTTATCATAAAAATAACTCAGTAGAAAGGTTAATTTAAAATAAATTATTGTTGTTACTGTAAAATATTCCTGAAACCCATTCAAAGCTGCATTTTTATTAGCACCAATTTATTTAATTCTATATTTTAATCATGCTGCCTGGTGTTTATCTATAGATTTGCATTTTATATAATCTACATAATATTTCTTCCCTCCGTAAATCCTTTTTCACTTCGATTGATTATTTTTTAGTAAGGAATTGTTTATTCTACTCTTATAAGCAAGTAACAATTGAAATGAATAATATCTTTAAACTTTACCTGTGTTCCAATTTGTATTTCTCTCAAATATTCACAAACCCGTTCAACAGACATGACATAGCATAATTAGAGATCAATTGAGCTCCCAAAGGAACCAGTGGCTCTGTACATATTACAAAGCTGTATGTGATATGTATTAGTTACATAGTTATAGAGGTATATAGGATTTTTTAAAAAAAAGACCAAGTTCAGCCTTTCACATTATTCATATAGATGGCACCCACTACAACACCCTTATGTAAACTAATAACTTCTTCATAGAAGTGTATAATTTTCTCTTGATATACAGTGAAAATGATGTAAATGTATACACACAACAGTGCAGTCAAAGCTAGAAAATAATATGTCGCACTCAACAGGGTCAGATTAAAAGCCCATTGGGCCTGGTGCTGACAGTTATGGTGGGCTGGCCCTAATTACAGAATCTTATCGACAGAAAACACTAAAACAGTCATACCTAACAGGTGTCATGTATCTGGTGGAGGTGGTGCTGGAGGGAAACTCACAGGATTTAGCTACAAGAAAACACATACCCTATGCCAATCTCTCGCTTTCATCTTTCAAGTAAATCCATACTCCTTATAAGCAGTGTCCGGTGAAGCAGGATGCCAGTGTGCGGTGTAAAAATGTGGGCCACCAACGCGATTCACATAAACAGAACCGCCCAAAGGGGATGAACATGCCCAAAAAGGCGGCGTGTCTGCCTGAAGAATTGGAAGCCCAGCCTGGTGTAAATGCATGACAGGCTGCCTGCAAATCATGCAGGCTGGCCAACTAAGGGCATACTGTGCAGACAGAACCCTGAGATTGGCATACATGCGTCTAATGATGCCCTTGCTCCGCACTTTCTAAGAAATTTAACCTAGCACTCACTCTCCTTACTAGCAGGCAGAAGCTCCTAGTATACAGTCTGGGACAGATAAAAGGTGTATGTAGGGAGTGTAGAGGGGAATATGTCACAGTGTTAGAAAGATCGAAGGAGCAAGAATATTTGCATAGTGCTCAAAGTCAGCTTTACCTTAACTAATTGTCAACCAGTCCAGGTTTTCTTCCCCTATATCCCTCTTAAGTTTACAAAATTAAGCAAGAGTATGTGAAGAATAGTAAAAATAATTATTTTTTAATTTTTTTAAATCAATGAGCCTAATCCATGGATATGGGCCTGGAGATGCAGCTCCATCAGCCCCTATATTAATCTGGCCCTGGCACTCAATAGAAAGAGGGAATTTGCATATGGTAGAGCCAATATTAGTTGGTTCTAGTGATTAGTGCAGCAGAATGTTTAGGTTGTCCTCTGCCCTTCATAACTTCTCAAACACATTCAGGAAGAAGCAATTGTTTGCATAGCATATCCCAGATAGCAGTATAAAATTACATCGAAATACATAGAACACAAATGTGCACGAGCCTAGTAAAGCTAGTTCAACACTATCAAAAGGCAAACGAGCATTTTTTCAAATAATAGGAAAATCTCATGGACTGGATGTAAAGCTTTTATCAAACTAAAATATAAAAACAAATAGCACGTGGCAAATATATAATCACAGTCAAAATGATTTTCACATTTTTCAAGCTTCAGTTAGATCAATAGTGCTTCATTTTGTAAATCAATATTCTAGCATTTCCAATGCTAAGAATACCATGAGTATTTTAGATTTTACTTAAGAAAGCTTCACTCTAAAGGTACCTACTAAAAAGACCACTAAAGACCTATAACAGCTAACTTTTAATGTATGACTATGTGCTAAATTTGGCCAGAGAGAACTGAGGCTTTGTGCTGAATATTGCTATGCATTAAATGGGTCACTCTCAGCCCCCATCCTTTACCAAATTCAGTAGGACAATCATGATGTCAGGGTCCAATCCCGCTGTTCCAGATCTGGAGATACAAGAAAACTGTCCTTGGACATCATTAAATGGGCTATTGTTGTACATGGGCTTGAGGACTCTGCAGGTTTTAGGCTGGCCAGATATGCCCCTTAGTTCTCTTGAGCAGGACTACTTATTGTGGGCATAAACAGTGACATGAGTTGTATTACTGGTGCAGTCCCCTGTTAGCCCAGCCCACAAATCCCAATCTGCATATCTCCCAAAGTTTTATTTAGATCTTATTATCGAGCATTTAAATGGACAATCCATCAACCAACAAGATGGGTGTTTTTTGACCCTAGTAACGTTCTGGTTATCATTTCAGGTTGGCTTCATTTGAGTCTATATGATGGAAAAAATAAATCAATGGAACCAATACAAACTCATACTAAATATGGGGCGCATAAATGTACCTTTATTCCAGGTGGTTGCAGGTTCTGTGACTGCTTAAACATTAGAGTTATGTAGAATTTTTAGATTCCTTTTCAATGAGAACAAAATACCTCAATTCATGAAATATAGGAAAAAAGAGACCTTTAATATAATAAAGGTACATCACTGCTCAGAAATACAGGAAGAAGTACAAAACCAACTCAAAGGTGTTTTGTGCCTTTTTGTGCGTTCCAAAGCAGAAAATCATAATTATTCCGTATCTTTATTACCATACAAATCCAATTTTTTCCTCATAAAGGGACCCTTTAGTTCCACTTACATATAGTTACATAGATGAAAAGAGACTTGCGTCCATCAAGGTCAGCCTTTCTCATATATGTTTTTGCTGTTCAACCACAGAAGGTAAAAAACCCAGTCTGAAGCACTTCCAATTTTGCAACAAACTAGGACCTAGGCTCAAAAGACCTTCCTTTGAGCCTAGCAGTCTATTTCTACATACTCCTTTAGTGGATACAAGATTATCGTTTTTTTTTCTCACTATTACATTACTATCACTTCCTCTCAGTGAGAGAGTGATAGAGTGCCTATTTTTATGGACTATCCACAGGATGCTGATCTTTTAAGCACTATTGGCCATCCCAAAGAGCAGTTTAATGTTAAATCAGGACAATGTCACTGTCATTGCCAGTTGCACATTCTATTTCTAATAGCAGCTGCACACACTGTAAATTAGCAGTTTTTTAGTGTACAACTGTAATAGGAAGTTGAGGAACAACTTACTATGTGAATCCAACTTCACAGGTGCACTGGTCTTAACCTGCCTCTTGCGATTACTGTTGCCAGTAAGAGTTAACCCAATGTGCTTTAGGCAGGTCGAACTTGGGTTATGGAAATGAGAGGTAGCACTATACGTTTTATAGGCCTAATGATATATACATCAAATCAAGCCTCTCACCAATACACTAACACCAGGTTAAAGACTTTAAATAAGAAGCATTTCTAAACAATATATCTTTGGCAATGCCAATGCAAAAATGATAAAACATATAACATTAATTATAGGCATTAAATACAATTTTCTAGCTTACCAATTGATTTGTGTACCAATATAGGCACGAGCCTTTTAAAACAGTCCACATTTTTTTCCACTTGTTGCCCAAAAAAGATTTTTCTTTTTTCTTATACATCCACCCTTGGCAGTCAGCATCACCAAGGTCCTTGCAGGAAATCCTTCTTCGACTCATTATAAATATACTCCCTATATATGAAAACAAAAATTAAATAAAAGACCCATTGCATTTATGACAATATTCTTATAGGAACTAACCATAAAAAAAGTAGGTCAGTTTGACAATGTATACTTCAATTAATTGAATGAGCAAATAAAGCATTGTTAGAGCCAGGTGAAGCTATTGCCAAACATTGATTTAAATAAGAGAAAAAGCAAACAAGGATTTCAAAATATTGCATTACATAAGCAACACACACTATGGACCAAGACACTTTTAAAACTGTCTGTTCCAAAAACAGTGTTTGGCTCAACAATAATATATGCATTTAAAATAATAATAATAGGAATAACTAGGAAATAATAATATATGCAGCACTATATATATCGTAATTAAATCCATGCGATAGTTTGGTACTTGGTATGTTTTTGTTTTTAATTTTAATATATATGCTACTGCACACATTATTGTCTCCTACTGCGCTTTAAATATACACTTTTTTATGCCACTGCTTGTAGCCTTAGAAGCAACCTTGCCAATTTGCTGTTTTGTTTGTATTGGGAGACGTTTTGTCAGTTACAAAACAGCAAGAGAAAACAGTGCAAGCATAAAAAGCAAAGGCAATGAAGCACGCTGTTTTCAGTCAAAAATAAACATTTTATTTTCTATATATTCACCAATAATGCATATTGCTCAGAGATGATAAAATAATATAATTCAGGTGTTACATTTTTAAAATTAAAACTACCAATGACCTTATGACAAATATTTGTGAAATAAAGTATATTGACCTAAAACTTCCAATGTTACCAAGATTACATTGTGAGGCTTATAATAGTGGGAAAAAATTATGCTTAGAAATATTTATTAATAAATCTGCAGACAACACCAAAATATGGACAACTTTCTTTTTCTTTACTAGAATTTGCAGTAAATATGCATTCTTTCAAGCAGGTTAACTAGATCACACTGTAGATCCTGTTTCTTTAAATACATTTACATTGAAAACCCACTTCTCTGTAGAAAAGTGAGTCTTAAAAAGAAATCATATGAATTTGGAGTGAAAATTAAAGATTGCATTACCTCTGGATTTCTTGGCTGTCTTTGTACGCAAGGAAACCTGCAGTCAGGAAATGAACAGAGGAAAGAGAAAGAGGAAATTTCTTATTGTGATCATACGTAAGGAATGAAAGGCTGGAGTTAAAAAGGAGGGTCTAACAGAAAGACAGATGATTATACCACAAGCTTTACACTGACAAAAAGGGAAGCTACTTATTGCTGCAGACTAAAATGCCTGTGTGGTTGCTGTGTGTGAATATGCATTGGTATGTCTTACATTGTGTATTGTTTACAGAAAAAAACATTTAGAGTATCAGAAGATTATATATATATATATATATATGCTTCTAGGTTTGTTGAATGTTTTAACTCCTGTTGATTGTGATAATATCATGATTGTACTTAACACATAAACTCAATTAACTCTCCAAATTGTATTTTCAAATGTATGTTACAAATGTAATACACATTCATAGTATCATAGACAACATACTATGTGCCTTCAGTCCTGCCATCCCCAATCCTTACCCAAAAGCCTTTTTTTTTTAAATAATCAGAAGGGTTGGGAATGTGGCTTCAAGCGATGCCTCCAAGCACTCTGGGTTCAAGAGCCGGGACTGTTACTTCCCGGCTCTCATACCGTAACATACTTTGAGGTCCTGCACACATGCACAGTGCCATCATAGTCTGCTATAAAGATTCATTGTATTCAACGATTCTCTATGGCAAAATCTTAGGCACATTGCAGCAAGTTTCTTAATCCTCCAGTATGATGTCATTTGAGGAGTAAGTAGATAGGTTTTACTGAGGGAGACTTGGAGCTGGAGAAAATGTGAGTAATTAGTTTTTATTCATTTTCTTTTTTTTTTTTTAACAGATGAGGAGCCCTGAATTATACAGGGAATATATAACTGTATCACTATCACTGCAGCCTTGATGTCCCTATTTAGTGCACAGTGTTCCTTTAATAATAAAATAATTAAATACACCTAACTCTTTGAAACACCTATTCTGTCTTTCTGATTCTTTAATGTCTGTGTACAATTTTCAGTATACCTATAAAGATGTCCAAAAATGTCTCTGTTTTTTTATTTTCTATTGTGTTGTTCTTTAATATAACAAATTAGAATTTTCTTGCACTAGTAATTGAATTAGTTGCATTGAAGTAGTTGTGCTCTGCAGGTTCAAAAATCTTAAAATGAATGGCCTTTGCAGGCAATTTCCTTTATTTCTTCGATGTGCTACGTTATACCCTCCCTCCACTTTGCATTCTTTACAAGACTTCCATGCTATATCTGGATTTTCAGTCCAAATCCAAATCTATTGCCCTTTACCTATGCCCTACAAGATCCCCCCTTCCCATCTCTGTATATATCCTTTCTGAGAAAAAGGTTATATAGGCAATACAGTAAAACAATTTATTGAAATACATTGACCATCTTCATAACGATGACTCTGCAGCTTACACCAAATGTAATCATTGTTTATCTCTTCTCTTTTCACTTGAGAAAAGAGATAAGCTTTTTAAACACATTATATTCCCAGATTTACTGTATCCACTACAGTTTTACCACTTTCTCTTAAAGGACCACTATAGGCACCCAGATCACTTCAGCTCAATGAAGTGGTCTGGGTGCCAGGTCCCTCTAGTGTTAACCCCGCAGCTGAAAACATGCTATGTTTACACTGAGGGTTAATCCAGCCTCTAGTGGCTGTCTCACTGATGTGAGAGGCTGCTTCCGCGATTCTCACTGTGAAAATAACAGTGAGAAAACGCTGGACGTCCATAGGAAAGCATTGAGTAATGCTTTCCTATGGGCGGTTTGAAGGCACACGTGGCTCTTGCCTCACATGCGCATTCTACGCTGACATCGGCAGGAGAGGAGAGGTCACCAGCACCAAGGAAATATAAATTCTTTATAACAGTGTTACCTATTAAATTTTGCATAGTGCATTTTTTGCATATAATATTTACCATACATCACCTACTATGTAGAACATAATTGCACAGGTTATTATTGTATCTTTAGAAGTATCTTTATGCTAAGATAAGTGACTGTGGAAAGACAATCTGCACTATCTTTTATTCTCATTTCTTTCTTTTGCAGATACCACTATACCATTCATTAGAAGGTATGATATAATTTCTTCATTTTTATTAATATTGCTCCACTTACTACTACACTACTATTCCATGTTGGTGAATTGGGATTGCACCAAAGTGTGTAGCAAGGTTAATATCAATTAAGTATATATAGAAACATCATTGAAAATACTATCTAGCACACAAAGTTATTTTGTTTGTTAAATCATCTAATAGTGCCAAATCTGGATGAATTGCAGTTCAGAATGAAACAAATCTCCAAGTCTAAAGGTTACCTATGTCTGAATCTCACAGATAAGTCAATCATGATCATTTGGATGCTAAGTGCATTCAGATATTTAATATAGATCAGATATTTAATTGGTACAAAGGAAATATTTCAAACTTGGTAAAATCTGTTTTACAAATTATATTTTCATCCAAATATTTTAAAATGTAATCACATATTGCAATGAATGTTATTGATAAAAATTAATCATGATAAAGGCAATATGAAGCATACAAAAAATCAATGCTAGAAAATGATGTAGTCTGTCTATACATTTCCTGTTTACATATTCTGTCTGCATAATAGAACTCACAAATATGTGCAGACAGAAGACTTTTTGACCGGACATCAGTGGGTCCTTTGTCTTAGATTTAATTGATGCTGATCATCTAAATGATGTAGTCAGACAGATCTTGCTTTATTTAATGTGATACTATTTGCTCTAATTGCATAAACTGATAATCACATGAGAAAACTATTTTTGACAGCGTCATAGATATATAACAGTGGGCATATATAATAATAGTTGCACACAGAAGCATCCTACGATACCTTGTTCATTCTACTTAATTAATTTAGTAAGATTTCTGATGTTTTTTTTCCTCATCTAGTTTTTTGCATGCTGATCCCAGCACCCATTTCCCATATGACTGCCTCCCACTGACCAGCAGATTGGCTAGTGATGGATGAATGATGGAGATTTCTAAAGAAGACTACACTGAAACAGTTCATCGTAAAAGAGGTATCAAAGAGTTCTCCTCCAGATTGGTCACATGATTTTCCTGGCAGGACTCGTGGACAAAATTTCATCCAAGCACCTACTTTTAAATGCCTTTAAACACTTAAGGACACATGACATGTGTGACATGTCATGATTCCCTTTTATTCCAGAAGTTTGGTCCTTAAGGGGTTAATTCACCTGATTGTCACAAGAAGTGGATTTGAACATACTGGACCTTCATCAGTAAGGGCAACATCCTCATGATTGTGGACTATGTTACCTGATGGTGGACTATGTTGTATCTTTTCAGTTAATATCACCACTGAATCTGTAGCTGAGGATCTTATTTATGAGGGTGGGTTTCTTTAATGAGATCCTACCAAAGAATCCCATTTATGTCCTACTCGATTCATTGGATTTGTCAGCTTTGTGTTGCACATATTATCTGGTCAATACCATGCTATTCAAATAAAGGTCTCTGAAAACCATTTAATGGCATGTCAAAACACATGGTGTGGGCAATAATCATCAAATCCAGTCTATAGACCGTCACCATCTGCCCCATTTAGTGTCAGGTAGGTAAGGCAATGTCTTTATTACTGATATAAAAAGACTGAGACTAAAATCCAAGATAACCAGCTATAACCTAACATACACATTTTTTTTTTATCAAAAATTGATATTATGCAATATTTCCGATCTGAGACTGAAAATAGCATATTTTTAACTTTGTTGTTTTTAAAGGATTGACAAAACTATAGAGATAAACTATCAACCATAGATACATGTTGTTTGATTCAATATTTCACAGTTCAATAACTTCACTAGTTGATTTAATTATTATTTCAGTAATTAATTATTATTGTAGACATTATTTTTTTTTTATGTCCATTGCAAATAATTAAAAAATATATTTATTATTACAGTTAAGTGGGATAAAATTAGTGAATGTAGCTACATTTTAAACTTACAAACACTTTAATACAGTTCGAATTTAGTGGATTTACATTTGATCTTGTAAACTATTAACTAAACACAGATATTTGATTTAAGAAATTCTGGGTGATACATTACATTCGTGAATTCTGTTTTTTTTATTTTTTATATTTCTCTTTAAGTGTTTTGTTCAGTTTAACTGAATTGAAATGTACAATTTCTTGCAGGGGCTAATGCCCTAATTCATCCAGCCTGATACCTTCTTTCTGTATATCATATTTAGGACTTTATAAACATTTAAAAAAAGTGAAATTAAATTATCCAAAAGTAATATTGCTTATACAACAAATATGAGACTTTAACCAACTACAACATTGGTTTTAACAAAGACTGAGCTTTGTTTTGATAACATGCAATCTGAAATATAATATGCTTTGATAGTCTTTATGATAAATGCTTAATAATGGAGGACACACATTTAAGATAATTTTTTTTAAAGTCAGTTTAACATAATGAAATAAATCAAATTAAAAATAAAATGTATTTTAATAATTCACTTAAAATACAATAAAATAAACATAAAAGTCAACATCATAAATATCATTGATGTATTGGCTATAATATAGTAGCACGGCGATTGCAGAAAACAACATATTAATAGTTGCATTTTCTATATGATGTTTAATCTAGTTACAGTTAAATAAGATCTTTTTATACACCATTGTAATTGACAATGACATTTTGCTAAAAATAAAAAAAAATAGCTGCCTTCTTGAATTTAAAACAAAATTCTGACTGGCAAAATAAATAAAGCGTATCATATTTCTTGATTACCATGTAAAATATCAAAACCAACACAAGTCACATAACATAAAGCATGCAGCCATAACAAAAAATAAAGCATTAAATTAGAATTATTCAAAAGCACAGATGAGTAAAATATTTTCAAGAATGCACATTTTATAGTGATAGTGATAAAAATGTTTCTGATAAATATGGTTAACTTATTGAGACATCAATGTCACGGGTAGTAAGGTCCCTTAGGTTCCTTAGTCACTGCTTTTCTAATCCTCCTCTAATCCTGAATTCAGCTACAGCATACAGTGATTATAGCTCTTTTGGAACCTTGTAAAATTCCCCAATATAGTGGACGAGACCACCCGAATTGAGTAAAACAAGTAACTTGTTTATTGCAGAGAAAACACATGTATTTATACCATTACACACAATACCAGAACAATGCAAAACACTCCTTGGTGTCTTGGTGTCTGAGACATAACTAGATTAAAATGGATAATTTAATCTGCTGGACACCAAGACTCATTGCACAAGATGTTACACATTACAATAATAAAAACAGTAGCTTTCAACCCAACTCAACATTAACACAATGTACCCCAACACCGGGCCCATATCTGTGGGCAGGAGGCTATACTTCAAGCCTCTCCAGAAGGGGGCTTCTGTGACAATCAAAATCTAGTTTACAAAAAAAACAATCTTTTCATTGTCTAGGTGGTTTGGCGGATACCTGATCATGACAGTGTATTTTTAAGGTAGCATTTATTCTCTGTAAGACAAACAAGTGATAGGTGGTACAAATGAACTCTAGAAATAGTTACATGCTAACCGTCTTTCACTGCAAATAATGGTTTAGCCATGTCACTAACTGTTTGGATATAGTAGGCTCCCCCAAAAATACTGACTATGAACCCATAAATATTATTGGTGCAGCATTAGTATGATATGCATCTCTATACAACCAATGGATAATATGAAATCACTCAATTAAATAGTGTGCAACACTGTGTGTTTGCACTCTAGTTCCAGACTGGCTGATGAAAGCCAAATCATGCTGCCGGAGGTGGAAGTACAACTCTGGCAGCAGAGAGATTAAATGGTTTCACCTCCAGGCACCATAATCACTTTAAATTACTGAAGTGGCCATGATGCCCTTGGTATCCATTTATAGAGAAAAAAGAACCAACCAACTGGGTAGTTATATAAGATGCAGTGAAGTGAGAAGGGTAAAAAGTAAAGAAGTAAAGACAAATATAGAAACTAACAATATACCACAAAAATAAAATGCAACCAACGAATATTGCTTTAATATTCCCAAACAGTTTTGGGACGTATTGGGTAATTCTTTATTCTCCAGACTGTAAAACAAAAATGTATAAATGGAACTCCACACTCCAACTGAGATCAAGACTGGATGTGGGTTATTTAGTAAACAAAACGGCCTCATAAAATACTATTAAGAAGTAAAATATATGGCAGCAATAAAGGAACTTTGCAGGTAAAAATGTTTAACCTATACAAAAAAAAGTATGAGGAATATCAGATAGAATAAACCAAGAAAAACGCCTGCATGCAGTTTGCGTCTACCTATGCTTTCTCAACAACTAACCAGTTCTCAACACTCTTTACCCCTTTGCAGACAGGTTCTTCAGGATACATAATAACAGATAATATGTCCCAATATGATTTGATTTATAAATGTGAAAAGAAAAAAATGTAAGTTCTAACATATAGCTTGCAAATGTCAAAAATAAATACATATAAAACAATATGCAAATACAAACAATACAAATTTAACCAGTATCGGGTTAAGGTGATCAGTCGTTACATCCACTAGCAATAGCACAGCCTTTGGTTCATGAATCGAATACCCTTATTTTGTGTACCAAATAATCAAGAAGGCATTGTTCCAAAAAAAAAGATATATGATGAAATATCTCTCTAGTCCCCAATTAACATTTTTCTGTGAATTTATTCAAAATACAATTGTCAGGTATATAGACTGGAGGACAAATGTCTAATAAATATCATTAAAAAAAAAATACCAAACTAGCCCCTTGTAGCTTCACAAGTGTGCTTGACATCATAATTAATGGATACACCCCCCAGACAGAGTAGACACTGTTCAAAGTGATTAATCAACACTAGCAGAGAGCAATCTCCTAGCTGACCCAAGAAAATTTTCATAGATGACGGATGCATGCAGTAATGGGTTCTCTTGCTTTACTTATAACATCTGAAGAATTGCAGGTGATATCTGTCACAAGAAAATATTGAGGAGATTGGTTCCCAGAGATGATGTGCAAAAACATAACATGCCAGCCAGGTCTTTTGCTTAAATACTCCACAATGGTGGCCAAAAAGTGCCAGGTTCATAAAGGCTGGTAGATACAACCTTCCTCCATTGACTAGGGAGCCGTTTGTAGCATGGAGTCCATGTGATTGACTGTGAGGTCTGTGATAGCCTATTACATATAACCTCCACTGTTCCAAGGAGGGACAAAGGAAAGGGCCAATGAGCCAGAAAGCAGCTGAGGATGATCGTTTCTGCCAAATTGTAAAAACGTGTGTAGGTAAAACAAAGTAACTAAAATACTTTTATTGATCTAAAATACACAAATTAAAATAACCATAACGCGTTTCACCATATGTGGCTTCTTCAAATGAGTTAAAATTGGCGCCAAAATTACGATCGGCCAATCAGGAACTAATTTATTACAAAATTAAACACAGGATACATAAAAACAGAAGTGAAAAGCAGTCACTGGGTGATGGGGGTCAGAAAAAACTGACCTCCCTACCTGTGAGCTGCAACACCAATCTGGGCTTTTCTATGTTTTCACAGGGCACTCTATCACACAAGTGCAGGTAACCAGCACTCTAAGCATGGTTCTGCACTTTAGCACTTAACTCTATCCCCTTTTTTTCTTCCTTATCAGTCTAAACTTTCATTTAATGAAGGAGTACTCACTGTTCTTTGAGTAGGTCTAATGAGACAGGGGCATCTAGACTGTTGATTCAAATGTCTGATATTTACTGATAATTACTGTATATTTTCACACAGAATCATAGTCTTTCCTGACAAGGTTAGCCCTCATTTGTTCATTTGAGCCTGTAGATACTTTGTTGCAACTTTGTCTGATAGACTTAACGACAGTATCTGGATACAGTCTCATTGTGTGGCTTTTGGATATTAACCCCTTAACGTCGTTACGGCGTTCTATGCCATACCCATTTAAAAGGGCTGTAAAGCCATTGCTGCGGCATAGAACGCCGTAACGGCTGCAGCCCTCAGAGCGCCCAGGATACTTACCTTCCCGGCGCTCCGCTTCGGGAGGACTGCCTGACAGCCCAGGCAGCCCTCCCACGGCAAAAGAAGCCCCCCGGGGGCCCTGTGATCGCCCTCAAAGAGAGATCACATGGCCCCCTATAGCTAGCTGGATCTGCCAACAGGGGGACTGTCTGAAATGTCAGACAGTCCCCCTGCTGGTGGGAGCTGTAAAAAAAAATATTAGACATATGTAAAATTAAAATAGAAATGTATTTATATATATAAATATATATATATATATTATATATATATAATATATACATATTATATATATGTAACGTCATACAAAGTGTATTTTAATATTAATATTAGTACATATATTAGTATTAAAATACACTTAGAATGACGTTACATATATATATAATATATATACATATTATATATATAATAGATATATACACATATATTATATATATATACGTATAATAACAATAATAAATACATAAAATAATAAAATAAATAAATAAAATATTGAAACAAAATGTAATATAAATTATATATTTATATGTAATTTAATTCTAACTGTATTTTGTTATTAATATATATATTGGTAACAAAATACACTTAGAATGACATTCTATATATATCTATCTATATATACAAATACAAAAATACAAATAACCGCAAATATATATATATATATATATATATATATATATATATATATATAGAAAAATACATATAATTACATAAAAGATTACATTAGTATACAGGTAGAATTTAAATAACTATAAATGCATATATATTAAAATTCTACATGTATATTTAAGTAATCTTTTAACATAATTATTTGATTTGATTCATTAAAATTTGATTGACATGCCTGACAACACAGGGAGAAAGTGCAGAGAATTTAATTCGCAAGCACTATATTTGACCCTAAAGACACCATAAAGCCTGTTTTATTCGGGAGACTTCACTAAACTCAAATATTAGTTTTTCAAACTGGTAAATTGTATTACAACGATGATATTTTAAGTAAAAGTGACTTTTTTTGCATTTTTTTTTACAAATGAACTGCACTTTTATGTACTATATTATTGTTGTAATATGTTTTACTGTTTTAAAACACTAATATTTGTGTTTAGTGAAGTCTCCTGAGAATAACAGTACCCCCCATGTACAGGTTTTATGGTGTTTTGGAAAGTAATAGAGTCACATATAAGGCTTGCATTTCATTTTTTTGACATTGAAATTTGCCAGATTGGTTATGTTGCCTTTGAGAGCGTATGGTAGCCCAGGAATGAGAATTACCCTCATGATGGCAAAACATTTGCAAAAGTAGACAACCCAAGGTATTGCAAGTAGGGTATGTCCAGTCTTTCTTAGTAGCCACTTAGTCACAAACAATGGGCAAATATTAGTTTTTTGCTTTTTTCACACAAAAACAAATCTGAACGCTTACTTTGGCCAGTGTTTGTGACTAAGTGGCTACTAAAAACGACTAAACATACCCCACTTTAAATACCTTTGATTGTCTACTTTTGCAAATGGTATGCCATTATGGGGGTGATTCTCATTCCTGGGCTACCACACCTTCTCAAAGGTAACATTACTAATCTGGCAAATTTCAATTTGAAAATGGAACGTTCTATATTTTACCCTGTAACTTTCCAAAACACCATAAAACCTGTTAATGGGGGGTACTGTTGTACTCGTGAGACATCGCTGATTACAAATATGTGCATTTTTTTGCAGTAAAACCTAACAGTATTATGACATTCAGAGCTAAAATGTCAGACGGAAATACAAATTAGAAAAATAAAAATCTTATTTTCCCACATTTGTAAAAATTTTATCTAGTGTTCAAGTCTAGAGTCTGAACAATAGGGAATCTCTCAAGCGGAGCATTTGGAGGATCAGGCTTTAGTTACGTTTTCCTTTTTTCTGTTCTGACCACCACTTTTTGGTTATGGAATTGGTTTGATAAGCATTTATTTATCTATTTGTTCATCTACTTGTTATTATTTATCTGTGCTAAGATTTCCAGCCGACACTCTTCTGCTGAAGGAACTTTTCAAAGGGAAGTGCGTTATTTGTATTTGTTCTACATAAAAATAGAAAATATATGTATGAAAGATGCTAAAAGTACAGGTATATTTAAAAATGATGGTCTATTGAGAAGAAATTATAAATTGAAAAGTGTCACGTGACTCGGAAGTAGTAGGCGTCAGGGGAGTATGGGAAAGGTAGTTTAATCTGCCCGTCGGCATGACGAAAGGGAGCCGGGTTCAACAAGGAGTGTGTATGTAATTAAGCATGTGCGTCCGCCCAGAGGTGTTAGCCAATCGCACGTCAGTATTCCTGACTGTCTACCGCTGCTTTAGTGAGACTTTCTATTTTGGGACTATTTTATTTGTATTGGTGCAGCCCTACTCCATCTTTCTGTATTGCTTTAAAGGTTATATCTACCTCCCCCCACACCCTACTTAAAAAACAAGAACAGTTGTGAAATGGCGATGGCCAGTAGAACATTTTAAGGTCATATGTTAATATATGGTGCAATATATCAAAAGTTGCTGTTCATGAAACTTTCACTTTAAAGAGTGGGGAAAATAAAACCCCCAAAAATAAATATACAAAGAAAATGGAAAGTGCATTCTGATATGCAGGGTTTTCAAAGAAACATATCTATCTATCTCTCTGTCTATCTCTCCGTCTATCTGTCTAAACCCTGCTTCATATTTCAGATGTTTTGCTAAAACACAAATAAATATGCACTGTTTACATAGATCATTACCCAGAAAATCTAATCATGGGTTCTTAAGATGCTAAGCAAGCGTGTAAAGGGAAATTTTACAAACAGCTTGTTTTAGAAAAGAGAATAAAAGCCTACACTATGACGTTTAAAGCTGATCAAAACAAACCCTTGTAAGAGGTGCACTGATCCACAGAAAGGGAAAAAAAAACATATTTTGCTATATTGTCATCAGTTCAACCATTAGTAATACTTTCTACTCATCTAATTCTGCTTTGATGGTTAAAAAAGGTTTAATATGAAAAAGTTGACTAAACATTCTATGAAATATTAAAACAAACAGTGCTTGTAAAAAGCAGCATGAAGAGGGTGGAAAATGCCAAAGGGCATAATGAAACTGCAAGCGTAAGCAGAACGTGCCAACTCAGAATTAGTAAAGAAATAAGAGTAAGATCTAGAATTTAGTAGGAGTTAACCATTGCAGTACTAGCGTCATGTATATGTGTAATTTGTTACTCATTTTTTGTTTCAGCGTAAACCAATAAAACATTATTGAGTTTGACCTATATTACAAAGCAATATAGGCCTAGATTTTTTTTAATTTATTAAAACAAAAAAGCATTTTACTTACATCATCCTTGCCATCAGAAGCCATTGGAATCTTCTATAAATGTGGATTGATCTAGAATCAAACACAAAAGCACATAGAACATATTATACGTACACTCCGATAATCTGAGTGTCAAATTAGATGTTCTTCCAAAAACAATAAAAAGTTGTAAAAATATGAACAGCTATAAAACTTAGTTTGCTTTATACTGAGCCCATACATTCAATCTAAATTTAATTTCCAGTACGGAACACTCAGCATATGTATCATATGTTTTGACCTCATATATTGAAAATGCATAGTGAAATATATTTACTTATTTTTACAGCACGTGTAAACATTAATATAATACACATATGCCAATATACATGCCTACATATATACACATGCTTGATACTCTTTCACACTTTAAAAGTATTGTTTATTTAAAGGACCACTTTAGTGCCAGGAAAACATACTTGTTTTCCTGGCACTATAATGCCCTGAGGGTGCCCCCACCCTCAGGGTCCCTCTCCCGCCGGGCTGGATGGCAAGGAAAGGGGTTAAACTTACCTTTATTCCAGCGCCGGACGGGGAGCTCTCCTCCTCCTCTCCGCCTCCGATCCTCTTCTTCGGCTGAATGCGCATGCGCGGCAGGAGCTGTGCGCGCATTCAGGCGGTCTCATTTACAATGCTTTCCTATGGATGCTTGCGAGTTCTCAATGTGATTTTCACAGTGAGAAGCACGCAAGCGCCTCTAGCGGCTGTCAATGAGACAGCCACTAGAGGATTTGGAGGCTGGATTAACCCATTTATAAATATAGCAGTTTATCTGAAACGGCTATGTTTATAAAAAAAAGGGGTTAATCCTAGAGGGACCTGGCACCCAGACCACTTCATTAAGCTGAAGTGGTCTGGGTGCCTAGAGTGGTCCTTTAATAAAAACATTGGCCTTTGTGAAGATTCATGCAGACTCACTGATCCATACAGACACACACATTGACCCATGAAAACAAACACACAGACACTGACCCATGCAGACACAGGCACTCACTGACCCATGCAGACACATGCAGACACACACTAACTAATGCAGACACACACTCACACTGACCTATGCAGACACATACACATTGACCCACCCAGAAACTCAAACTGACCCATGCACACAAACACTCAAATCAGATGCAAAATACATTCTGATATGCAAGGTTTTCAAGGGAAAATATCTATATATCTATCTCTCTTTCTATCTATGTGTCTGTCTGTTTGTCTTTCTGTCTAAACCCTGCTTGATATTTCAAATGTTTTGCTAAAAACACAAATAAACATGCATCAGTAGATACGCACATTGACCCATGCAGACATCTGTATCAATCTCTGGACTGCCAATATAATGCTGACGGTGACGTCCATTCACTTCTCTCTGACTATAGGATTAATATGAACCATGTAAACTTCCTGTACTGTTTGAAAGCAGGGGGTGAGGTTACATTTTTAACAAATTTACATGCATTATATCAGTAACTGGTGGCTTCTGGCAATGAAATGTAATCCTTTACAAGATGGTAATTATAACTAGAGTATACATTAGGGTGAGTGAGGCTGTGAAGGGATAACCCCGTCACCATTCAGCTAATTGCACTCCCTTCTATCAGCCTTCCCAAGTCATTTGTTCCTTTTGTTGTTCCATTCATTAATTTGTTCGGTTCCCGAACCGAGACCACCCCAGAGACTAATTAGAACTAAGAACACCATCTATATGTGTCAGGATTACAGAATGATCTAGCAAGTAGAATTGTGTAACACAGAGGGCTGATAGGTAACATATACCGGACCTTAGAATGGCCGGTATAACGTACCAAAGAATAGTCAGGAATAGCCGAGGTCAAGGGATACAGAAAGAGACACAACGATAAGGAAAAGCCAGGAGTCAGGGATGCCATAGAACAGGGAAGTCAAAAACAATGCCAAAGTCAAATAACCAGAATAACCAAAATCAATAATGCGCTTTCGGACAACCACAAGGGAAACCACGATGCACTGAGCACGATGAGAACTGGGCCTAAATACCCCTCCTCTAGATCTGATAGGCTACAACCCGCTTTTGACCCCAAAGGAAGTTACCAGGTTTCCATTTGCATAATTGCTGCTCAGCATTAACCCTTCTGTGGATTTGGTTGCTGCACGGCACAACTTTTCATGTGTGGGCAGTAAATGCCACTAACCACATTTTTATAAGCAGATGAATACATCACATTACCCCCCACCTGAAGAACGCCCACCGGGCGGGCAGGACCAGGCTTGAGAGGAAATTTGGCATGAAAATAGCGAATCTTGCGGCCAGCATGTATATCAGATGCTGGAACCCAAGAACGATCGGCTGGTCCATAACCTTTCCAATCCACCAAGTACTGTGAAGTGCCCCGAGAAAACCTGGAATCAATTATGGAGGAGACCTCATACTCTTCCTGTCCAGAAACAACTAAGGGAGGAGGAGGGACACTTGAAACAGTATATTTATTGCAAACAAGAGGTTTGAGCAAGGACACATGAAAGGTATTAGGAATTTTCAAGGTGGCCGGAAGGGCCAGAGAGTACGCAACAGGATTGATCCTACGAAGGACACGAAAAGATCCAAGGAACCTAGGAGCAAATTTCATGCTAGGGACTTTGAGCCTGATGTTACGCGAAGATAACCAAACCCTCTCAGCATAATGCTTGAAACGGTCAGCAGCAGTACCCAGAGCAGATTGAACTTTAACCCAGGTATCACGGAGGGAAGCCAGACGGTCACCCAAAGCAGGAATAGCCGTATCAGAAAAAACAGCCGGTAGGACAGTAGGATGCCGGCCATTATTAACAAAAAATGGACTTTGCCCAGAGGAATCATGGTCAGCATTTTTCCTAACAAACTCAGCCCATGGTAATAATTCGGACCAATTGTCTTGAGTGCTATTAACAAAACAACGCAAGTATAACTCCAAAGACTGGTTAGCCCTCTCAGCTGTACCATTAGTCTGGGGGTGGTAAGAAGATGAAAAAGACAATTCAATCCCCATTTGCTTATTAAGAGCCCTCCAAAACCAGGATACAAACTTAGAACCTCTATCAGATACAATATTGTGAGGAATGCTATGCAGACGGACAATCTCACGTATAAAGATCAGTACCAGGTATTGAGATGACGGTAATTTCTTGAGAGGAATAAAATGAGCCATTTTAGAAACACGGTCCACAACCATGAGAATGGTGGTATAACTGTTAGAACTAGGAAGTTCAACAATGAAGTCCATGGACAAGTGGGACCATGGGACCTCAGGAATAGGAAGAGGTTGTAACAAGCCACAAGGGAGTTTATGAGGCACTTTGGAAACTGCACAAACAGAACAAGCCTGCACATATTCCTTAACATCCTTCCTGAGGGAATCCCAACAGAATGACCTCATGATAGCAGAAGTGGATTTATTAATACCTGAGTGACCAGCAGACACATTGTCGTGAAACAGCTTCATGATATTAACCCTTTCCCCCAATGGAATGAACAGTTTGTCCTGAGGTTTACCGCAGTGTGCCTGAGACTGAGCCTCCATGATGGAGCCAGGCAGTGGAGAGGACAATAAAAGGACAGTGGACGCAATTATACATTCCTCAGCATCAAACTGCCTGGACAAGGCGTCGGCCTTGACATTTTTAGAACCAGGTCTGTAGGTGATAAGAAAATTAAAGCGAGAAAGAAATAGAGACCATCTAGCTTGTCTAGAAGATAATCGCTTAGTATCTCCTATGTAAGCCAGGTTTTTGTGATCAGTAATGATCAAAAGGGGGTCCTTGAAACCCTCTAGAAGATGTTGCCACTCCTTGAGAGCTAGAATAATGGGCAACAATTCTCTATTGCCAATATCGTAATTGCGCTCAGCAGGAGACAACTTTCTAGAAAAGTAACCACAAGGATGTAACAGAGTTTCCTGGCTCTCCCTCTGAGAGAGAACTTCCCCTACCCCTGTCTCTGAAGCATCAACCTCCAGTATGAAAGGCTTACTGGTGTCAGGATGTATCAATATGTCGGCGGAGGCAAACTGCTGTTTGAGAGTTTCAAAGGCTTCAATTGCCTCCTTAGACCATATCATACTACTAGCCCCCTTGAGTGTCATATTGGTGATGGGGGCTATTACTGAAGAAAATCCCTTTATGAATCTTCTGTAATAATTGGCAAAACCAATGAACCTTTGAATGGCTTTCAACCCAGTGGGTAAAGGCCACTGTAGAACAGGCTCTAGTTTTTTAGGATCCATCAGAAACCCCGAGGCAGAAATATTATCTCCTAAAAACTGTACTTCAGACTGGTCAAAGATAAATTTTTCCAATTTACAATAAAGTTGTTTTTTTAATAAGGTTTGCAGAATTTGTTTAACGTGATCGTGGTGAGACTGGAGGTCAGGAGAATAAATAAGGATATCATCCAGATAGACCAAGACAAACGAGTAAATGTAATTTCTGAGTACATCGTTAATGAAATCTTGGAAAACCGCTAGAGCATTGCACAACCCGAATGGCATCACTAGATATTCATAGTGTTCACTTCTGGTGTTAAATGCAGTCTTCAACTCGTGGTTTTCCTTGATTCTCACTAAATTGTAATCGCTTCTAAGGTCAAGCTTAGTAAACACTTTAGCACTCTGGAGTCTGTCAAATAATTCAGCAATAAGAGGAATGGGGTAGGCGTTCTTAATGGTGATTTTGTTCAATGGCCTGTAATCGATACATGGGCGCAACTCACCATCCTTTTTAGATCCAAAAAAGAATTCTGCACCAGCAGGCGAGGATGATTTTCGTATATGGCCTTTATTCAATGAATCTTTCATATATTCCTCCATTACACTACTCTCCTGAGGAGATAGATACTGCTTCCTGAGGTGGCATACCACCTGGTAGTAAGTTAATGGAACAGTCATATGGTCTGTGAGGAGGTAGAGTATTAGACTGAGTCTTGCTGAATACTTCTTTAATGTCTTGGTATTGTATAGGGATTTAGGGTTTTTGAGGTGTACTGGTGGGTAATTCAATAGTGCCCACTCTTTTGGTGACATGCAATATGCACCTTTTATTACATCCTTACCCCATTCTAATATTTCCCCATTAGCCCAGTCAATATGAGGGTTATGCTTGCTAAGCCATTAACCACATTTTTATAAGCGGATGAATACATGACAATATGTATCTATACGAGAACTGAATGCTCCTAGGTGGCTGCCATTTCTTGCATACGAATACACGTGGTGAGAAAAATGGTTTGCGGCCATCTTGTCTCCCGAACGCTGCCTGCGGGACTTGGTTGTCGAGTGCCTAGAACTGTTTTCTGCAACATACTCGCATGAACCCTGGTCTCTATGGAACTCTGCTACATTCTCTTTCCCAGCAACTTAGACGAACGTCATTCGGAAGTTTCAAACTACTGAACACAAGGAGCATTCTTCATGAACCAGATATATTTTACCTATTGCGGTTTTCGTATAAAACCTCACGAACAGACACCGACTCTTGCTACCTTTCTTCTGGAACTGTTTCCTGGCTTCAACCTCGTGGCATATCAGTCAACTCTCTCTGCGGTGCCGTTCGGTAACTACCGAACGGATTTGGCAGATTTTTTTTATATTTTGCTCCCACAGAGACAAGCTACCCAGGGATGTTTTTATGGGGTTATTATGTGATTTGGGGGTATTTCCAGAAATTGTGAAAATTGTGAAAAATTTAACTTTTTTTTTTCTGTTCTCTAAACTCAATTATCTCACTGGTTCAGAGGAGGAGTTATGTGCTGTATAAATTGAATGCCTGTGTTCTCATTAAACCAGTCTTGTCACAGCATTAAGCTTTGGCTCATGTGTGGTTTATTATGCGACACCAGCGATATTGGAACCTGTGGATTATTGGCATATTATTTTAGGGGAAATGGGTATGCAAGACGGTGATACATGTCCATACCATCAAAAAAGCTTTCTGGACTAGGTTTCTTACTGCAAAATACATGAAAATAAAAACATGTATACTTTATTTGGGTATTGAATAGGTTAAACCTTTCATTATGAGGTGACTTGAAAAATAATGATATCCCTTTTCTGTAGTCTGAAAAGTAATGTTTATATAATCTTGTATATCAGTATGTATTGATAGCATGATTCTTATCAACAAAAATAATATATTAATACTCATTTATGGATATAAAAAGAGATACAAGATAATAGCAGTAAAGAACAGACAACAATATTATAAATAGAAAAAGGTTTAAATCTATGATACTTTGCCATTTACACAGTCTCCTTCCAATTTAAAACATTTCTCTGAATACACTATAATCATCTCACACACTGTATATTATAATTCTATCCAGCATCTTATTGCCAAAGTCTTCCAAAAATGTCATGTTGACCCGATATTTGCTCTTTAATTTCTGCATCACTGCCTCCTTGTCTCCAAAACTGTTTAATCTCTAATCTTTGTGATAAGACTCCATTCACCTTTTCTTTAGGTTAGGATTAACATATTCTGCAGCATTTTATAATTATGAAAAGGGGATATTTGACTACAAGTAACTGGCATACAGATAATTAGCAGATACAAAAGGTGAAGAAGTCTATGTTCAAATAAGTTTACAATCTATGACATGATATTATACATAATAAACAAAATAAACAAATATCTTGCACACTATGCCAATGTAGTAAGTTAAAAGTGTTCATTGTATAGACATTGTGGCTATAGTAAAAGAGAAAAGTTTATTTACAACTCTAGATGGAGGGAGCGGGGCATCACTGTCATGGAGGTGCCTAGCTGGAGCTCCACACTAAACTTGAAATAGTGGCTAAAAAGGCACCCCTAGACCACTATAAACCATACCACAGGACCCCAAGTGACTTACTAACTCTCTACCCTCATGGTGAACCGGTGATGAGGCCCGTGAGTGGACGGCAGACGGCAGAATACACCCGCAAGGGCATGCAACCTGGCGAGCAGCGGGCAGGCATGGCGGCCGATCTCCCAGCCTGGAACCACCAGGAGACCAACTGCCACAAGCGAACACCCCACAACCCCTCCTTTGGACCGGTGGGGGTTAACCTCGGTCCACCAATGGTGGTCCCCTCCAACACGACGGAAACAATTGCGAAGATGGCCGGAGAACTGAGAGGCCTGCCCAAAATGGCGGAGACCGCGCAGCTTGCAGACAATCAAGAGTCACCCCAAAACCCCCTGTCCAGCATAGACAGGATTTTCCAAAACTTCCAGCTCAAGATCAGGCTGCAACAAGGTGCTCCGCGACTACTCACCGTACACCACCCACCCTCAGCATCTGCCTGCAGCCCCGATGGGGCCTAAAACCATATGACGGCGAAGTAAGCATTCACCTCGCTCACGCAAGGCGACGAGTGGGAAGAAAACGCGGAATACAAGCCTCGGCCTCAATCAAGCACCCACCTCATCATGGGAGACCCTACCCAGACCGAGCCCAATCACGCCCGCTCACTCACCGCACCACAACGAAGCTCCACGGGCACCCACAGCAGGGCTCTACTAAGCCCCAGCGCGGCATCTGTGAACCACCAAAGACGCTTCGGCAGGCAGGTCCCAGGATGGGAGACCAGATACGGCACACACGGCCAGGGACTCACACCTGGGGGACCCCAGGGGACTATATTGGGCTATTTGTTCCATCGAATGTACTATCACGTTACAGTTTTTGCCACCTCAAAGCAAAAGGGTACAAGCAACTTACATAGTTACGACAACACAACTACAACACATACATAACATACTAATGCAAGTCCTAACCTACTAAATGACACATAACTGTTTATCCTTCTGAAGAACGCATTGCCAAATACCTCTGATCCTTAGTATAACTACATTTTGTCATACTCATGTATAGCTTAGCCTCTTTATTACTAACGATGGAAGAATCATAACCTTGTTATTCTCATGATACTATAAAAAATGTGCTGTTTTAACTGCCACACTTTGGAATGCTACAAATTGCTTGCAGTTGCTGTCGTGGTGCTGCACGCTAATTTGTTAATATGTGCCGACATAAAATAAAGAATTTAAAAAAAAAATACAAAAATCTCAAGTAAAACAAAAACAAACAATGTTAGAATGGCTTCTACCCCCCACCCCTTTAAAAACAATTTGTGGAAAAAGAAAACCACAAGTAGGTTGTGAATGTGAAAAGTCTAAAGGCATCAAGTGACCCAGTTTTTTGATAGGAAAATTTGGGTCCATGTTTCGTGTAATATCTGGGTATTGCATGCCAAACTGTTAAGTTTGACACATTTATTTAGTAAAAGGAGAATTCAAAGTGATTTTCAAATCTAAGGCCAGACTAACCAAATTAAAATAGAATGGATTTAGAGACTATTGCCAGTTAAACTATTTTGATCTTAAATTTAAATTCACTGATGCTCACATGGTTATTTACAAATCATTCAGTTATCTTTGTACCAGTCTGTTATTGTAAGGAATCTAGTTGCTGTGGCTATCTGATGTTTCTGTGCTAGACAATCTGGATATCCAATCAATGTTGAGTGAAATTCTAGATTTCGAATGCTGTGTCTAGCAGTAACATGTCAGTAATAAAAGTTTTACAAACAAATTAAAAAAAAAAAAAACCTCTAGATGGAGAGATATTAAATAATGGGTTTGGCTTTAAAAGCTCTTGTTGATATTGTGAATCAATTAATTTAAGTGGTAGAGTAAAATATTTTAATAACAATTTGAAAATTCAAGTTAAGGTCAAAATAACCGCACGGGAAAAAATCTCAGCTAAAATTTCAGTTCAGCAACTCTTGCCTTAAATTTGAAATTCACTTTAAATTATGTTTGAATTCTTACTTAATGGGGTAATTCACTCAAGTCCAAATGGCCCCATACCAAATGGAGCAAAGCCATTCAGCTGCATACAGGGCCAATCAGGCTGCAAAATCCAGATATTGTTCTATTTAACAATGTCCAGATTTTAGAATTCAAGCGCCGAATGAATGCTTCAAATCCAGGCATGGATTTAAAAAACAAAATGAAAAATCTGAACCCCATATGCTACACTATAGTCACCAAAACAACTTTAGCTTAATAAAGCAGTTTTTGTGTATAGATCATGCCCCTGCAGTCTCCCAGCTCAATTCTCTGACTGGCTACTAGAATGCTAAATTAGCATTAGCATTAGATACTGGGGGATGTGCAAGGTTAGGGAGAGACTTTTTCCCCACCCCTGTTATTTCACAGGCATTTCATGGAATGAGGCCTTTTCTAGGCATGGAGGCCCAGTCGCTAGATTTAACATGTTAGTATAAATGCCCCTACCTGCCACATTAAAAACATTTATTTATTTATTTATTTTAACTTTTTTTGAAAGCATTAACGGGCTAGCAAGCACAGACCAGTTGTCACATAATTAACCCTCGCATTGCTGAGGTTTTTTGTTTTTTTAAACCATTTGCCTGCTGACTGCTAGCACTGACAGCAACAAATAGTACTTTGAATTATCATAAATTTGCATGGAAGCAAGTGGATGATAATTTGTGAACAAGCACCGACTTTTATTACAACTTTTATTACAACTGGTGCTTTGAGAATTCTTCCGAATTCTATACTTTGTATAGGCTTTGGATGCAAAACCACCAATTTTGATTCGGACACCAAATCTGTTTGTTTTAGTGAATAACTTTGTTAGTGAATAACGCTGATTGTGGTATAAAGTATTGTGTATTATTTCATGGTGACACCTAGTGGCTAAAAGAGCACACATGGACATTTGTTTACGATTTTTTATATAGTCAAAATGTAAAGACTTTTAAAATACTACTTATGTTGGTTGTTTCTTCTTCACATTAGTATATGTTCCATGTAAGCAACATGTAATTTCAAACAACATCTAAGCATATGAGGAATTTAGATGGAATGGGCACTCAAACGGCAGATGAAATTTAATGTAGAGAAATGCAGTCATGCACTTCGGGTTAAAGAATGCACAAGCAACTTACACTCTAAATGGTAGTGAATGAGGGATAACAAAACAAGAATGATTTAGAAATTGTTATAAACAACAAACTAGACAACAAAGTGCAATATCAATCAGCAGTTGCTAAGGCCAGTAGGGTATAGTAATGAATAATAGGGGCATTAATAATGAAGATCAAAATATTTCAATATTTTCATCATTTTGCCTCTTTATAAATCAATGGTAAGACCACACCTTGCATATAATGTGCTATTTTGGGCATCTGTTCTATAGAAGAATATAATGGCACTAGGAAAAGTCCAGAGGTGGGCTATAAACTTAATAAAAAATAATGGTACATTTAATTATGAAGAAAGGTTAGCAAATTTAAATTTCTTTAGTTTGGAAAAACAGCCCCTCAGAAGGGATAGAATTATACAAATATATTTGGGACCAATACAAACCATTGTCTGGAAATCTATTCATAGACAGGACTATACATAGGACACAACGTTACACATTTAGACTAGAAGAAAATAGATTTTGGCTAAGGCGATGGAAAGGGTTTTTTACCATAAGAACAAAAAGGATGTGGAATTCTCTACCTGAAGAGGTGGTTTTAATAGTTTAAACACACGTTTATATGGCAATTACATGAATATTTGCATAAACATAATATTTAGGAATATCATTTTTAATTAATGAGGTAATAGCTTCTTGTTCCAAAGAGATATCTAACTGCCATTCTGAGGTCAAGAAGGATCTTTTTCCTATTATGTTGCAAAATTGGAAGCGCTTTAAACTGGGTATTTTGCCTCCTCTTAGATTAGCAAAAACAAATGTTAGAAAGATGTGATTAACACAAGTCAGCTGCGAAAGCAACAACTCATTAGGGAGCAAAGTTACTCAAACTTAGGAGGAAAGCAGAGAACCTGGACCACCGAGAGAGATTTAATAAAGTCATGAAATGCGGCCTACCAGAAGGAGAATTAGAGGAGATGCTTGCCACCACACTGGTCACCTTGTTCCAACAGTTCATAGGGCCAGAAGCGCCGGATGATATAGAGCTTAACTGGGCACATAGAGCCATGTGACCCCAGAAGCTTTGAGATGCAATTTGTGGTGTCCACACATAATGACTGTGGTCTAAATGTTGCCCTAAATAGTATTTAGAGAAGTGTCAGTGACCTGGTACCAAGATCTCTCGGTCCTCACTTCAGTCACCGGAGCTCATTACGCCCAATGACAGCAGCCATAAGAGAGAAAGGAATCCCTTATAGAAAAGGAGAGCCAAAAACAAGTCGCAAGAGAGTGCTGAGAATTGACAACAGCTCAATTAGCCTGCCCTTCGCTCAGTTATCAAGCTGGTTTTAGCTCATCTTGAGCCAATACAGAAAGAACTAGGCCATGCATCTCAGACTGATTCCACCCAAAAGGGCAGAACAGATCCAAAACACAGGCCAGCTCTCTCTGCACGAGAGATACAGCAACCCCAGATGATCGTTTCAGTCTTGTTAGGCATCATCAGTGAGGTATAGCACCAGCTTGAGAACTGAGCGGGGACCCACCGAAGGGCAGGCTAATTGAGCTGTTATCCGTTCTCAGCACTCTTGCGACTTGTTTTTTGCTCCCCCATAGAAAAGGTTTTCCGGTCAGCCTTCAGGCCCAAATAGGCCATTTCTGGCACCTGCTCCAGATGTCTGAGGATGTCACCCAATTCCTACCAAAGATGGTGGTGCCTTATTTAGATACTCCAAACTCCAGAAGTATGCTGGACCAGCCAGAGGCCCCTGTGGGGTTTGGGGTCCTGCTGCATCCTCACTGCCAAGGTTCCTATTGGAACACACATCCTTTTAAGCAGCTAAATTGCATAAGGTTTTGGCTGTTCCATGAAGGGACCCAGATTAGAGCATTCATAACCCACCCCTTTTTTCTTATCACAACAGCTTCAGTCGCGGAAAGCAGCTGGAGAGGATTTAGGGATGGTTGATAGCCTTCCTCGGGTGGGAATGTTGATAATCAAGGTCTGTTTGGGATAACCCCTGCCATCATTGAAAATGTGATGTTACGGTACCTCCAGGAACGAAATGTACAAACCGCCGTTTAGCGAGTATTCCCCGTTCGCAATAATGTGGTCGGGTAGCGGGTATAATAAAACCAGGCGAACCGCCAGCCAGGGAACACTCCAAACTCCCGAACGGTACCTGTACGGCTGATTCCCTTAGCAAGCCACAAATCCACGAACGGCAATTAATAACCGAACGACAGTATCTCCCAAGCGGCAAATAATCCAAGTAAGCAGTCTCTCGCCGCTGGTATCCAAATCCCCCCAATAACGAGACCAAGCTCCGCTTTGAGGGTAAAACACGAACTGGTTTACTGTGGGCTACCTGCCCGGTATTTATGCAGGTCTCCCACTTGGTGGACACTCCCCTAGGGGACCAAATGGGAGACTGAAATCACAGAGGGACATGGGGACATTCTGGACATACATCCCCACAATATTCCCAGCATGCAGTACAGTTCCCTCCCCTCTGCTCGGGGAATAATTGGGAAGTAATTCAATTATCTCCCCGAGCAGAGGCAATCGCCATTTTAGATACAAGTTACAAAAACACACAAAAATCCATAACTTAATAACTGCTGAACATTTTACATCAGTCTTGCATATCCCCAGATAGCCTGGATCTGAGGGCACATTATTGGAGAATAGCGCTCAGATCCCATTCGCACAGTTCAATCGCCATGGAGTCAAAGTCTCTTTCAGTTCTTCGGTATGCGATTGACTCCATGGGACGGCTATCTGGGTTAAGTCCATTCGTGTGGTTGAATCTCCCGAACGGCTGTCGTTCGCATGCTTTTGTCGATTGAGAAGGGGAGGTCGACGGCTTCAGCGGTGTTCGGCTGAAAAAGTGTCCGTTTTCCGATCCATGAAATAATCGTCGAACACCGCTGGTCGTTCGCATGGACAAAATGGCCGCCGCCTCGTGGTCGACATACGAACGACGACCACCCGGCATTCGGTTTTTAATTGAGAAGTGTCTGTGGTTAACCGCAACGTTCTAATTGGGATCAATAGGTTAACCAGCAGCACACTTCTCTTCTGGGTGGCCGTCCGTTCGGTAGTTCCGTTCGACAAAACCGACATTCTCTTAAACAAAGCATACGAACGGGGAAATTCATGAAAACGGCAAAACAGACGAACAACGCAGTTATAATCCAGACAGATGGGTCTGTCACACGGCTCCCCCCTTGTGGAACACTCCGGCAGACCCGGCTTGACCCTTTGGCGGGTCAACTTGGGGATGTCCGGACTGAGGAGGAGTAGGGACGTCTGTTTGCCGAGATAACCCATCTGCATTCCCATTCTGCTTACCGGGTCGGTAGCTGATGGTGAAGTTATATGGCTGTAGTGCCAAACTCCACCTCAGCAGTCTGCCATTGTCTCCTGAGACCCGGTTAAGCCAGACGAGGGGGTTATGGTCCGTAATAAGGGAAAATTCTTGTCCATACAGATAAGGGCTCAGTTTCTTCAGTGCCCAGACCAGGGCTAAACATTCTTTCTCCACTGCCGCATAACTTACTTCCCGGGGTAGTAACTTTCTGCTCAAGTATGCGACAGGGTGCTCTCCTCCATCTTCCCCGACCTGGCTTAGCACAGCCCCCAGTCCATACATGGAAGCATCTGTATGTACAAGAAAACGTTTGTTAGGGACTGGGGCAGCCAGGACAGGGGCATTAACAAGAGCTTGCTTCAGTGCCTGAAACGCGGCTTCACAAGCTGGAGACCACAGGACCTGCTTAGGCAAATTCTTCTTAGTCAGGTCAGTCAAGGGCTTGGCAACCGTACTGTAGTCGGGGACAAAACGTCGGTAATACCCTGCCGTCCCCAGGAAAGCTAGCACTTGGGTCTTGGTGATAGGTGTGGGCCAGTTAGCTACAGCCTCTACCTTGGCTGGCTCCGGTCTTTGGCTCCCACAGCCTACTCTGTGTCCCAAGTACTGTACTTCTGCCATGCCTAGATGGCACTTGTCTGGCTTCAAGGTCAGGCCTGCGGCCCGAATCTTGTCCAGCACCACCCCCACGTGTACTAAATGGTCTTCCCAGGACTCACTGTAGACCGCAATGTCATCCAGGTATGCACATGCAAAGTCCTGGAAGCCATCGAGGAGCCTATCCACCATACGCTGGAAAGTAGCCGGAGCATTCTTCATCCCAAATGGCATAACCTTAAACTGGTATAGGCCAAATGGGGTGACGAATGCCGACTTGGGGATAGCATCCTCGGCCAAGGGGATCTGCCAATAACCTTTGCACAGGTCTATGGTGGTCAGATAGCGCCCCCTGGCAATACGGTCTAATAACTCGTCTACCCGGGGCATCGGGTAGGCGTCAGTGGTGGTCCGCTCGTTGAGCCGCCTGTAGTCCACACAGAACCGGGTGGTCCCATCTTTCTTAGGCACCAGAACTACAGGCGAGGCCCAAGGACTGTCCGAATGTTCGATAACCCCCAGCCTGGTCATTTCCTGTATCTCCTTCTGCATTCCTTCTCGGACTGCTTCAGGGATGTGGTATGGGGGTTGCCGTAGGGGGTTCTGTCCGGGTGTCTCGACCTTGTGTACAGCTAGGGTAGTGTACCCGGGTTCTTGGGAGAACGTGGCCTGCTTCTCCCACAGTAATTGTCTTGCCTGTACCTTCTCCGCCGGGTTTAGTCGGTCCCCTAGCTGTACAAGACTAGTAAGGTCTGTCTGGGGGTCCCTCTCTAGCAAGTCAGGTAACGGTAAGTTCTCGGGGTCGTCAGTAGCTGGGGCACATACTGCCGCAACATCCTCCGGTCGTTCCTGATACTCCTTCAGCATGTTCACATGGAAGGATCGCTGAATCCTTTCATCTGAACAGCTGGCTATAAGGTAGGTAGTATCGCATACCTGAGCTAACACTTTATACGGGCCCTGCCAAGATGCTTGCATCTTGTTCGTCTTTACAGGCTTGAGTACCAGAACCTTCTGCCCAACCTGGAAGATCCGCTGTCGGGCACCCCGATCGTACCACCGTTTCTGTCTCCCCTGGGCCGCCTGGAGATTCTCCCTTACCATCAGGGACAGTTTCTCCATGCGGTCCCGGAGTTCCAGGACATATGGTACTATGGGGGTCCCTTCTTGCTCTGTCTCCCCCTCCCAGTGTCCTCTAATGAGATCTAGGGGTCCACGGACCCTTCTCCCATAGAGTAACTCAAAGGGGAGAACCCAGTAGATTCCTGGGGCACCTCTCTGTATGCAAATAGCAGATGAGGCAGGAATCGCTCCCAGTCTCTGCAAGTGTCAGTAAAGGTCCTCAACATCTGTTTGAGGGTGCCATTAAATCGCTCGCAGAGACCGTTAGTCTGTGGGTGATAAGGTGAGCTAAGCAGAGGTTTAATACCGCACACCTTCCACAGCTGCTGGGTAAGCACAGCGGTGAACTGGGTTCCCTGATCGGAGAGGATCTCCTGAGGGAACCCGACCCTAGTGAAGATTTTAACCAGGGCATCAGCAACCGTCTCTGCCTCTATATTAGACAGCGCTACTGCCTCTGGGTAACGTGTGGCATAGTCCACCACGGTGAGAATATACTTCTTACCTGCTGGACTAGCCCTGGCCAGTGGACCCACAATGTCAACGGCTATGCGGGAAAAGGGTTCTCCAATGATAGGCATCGACTGAAGCCTAGCTTTTGGGTGATCCCCCCGCTTACCTACCCGTTGACAGGTGTCACACGTGCTACAATAGACCCGCACATCTCGGTTAAAATTGGGCCAGAAGAAATTTTGCGTGATCCTATGAGCTGTGCGGCGGGAACCTAGATGGCCGGCTAATGGCACATCATGCCCAATCCGCAGAATCTCCTGCCGGTATTTTGCGGGCACCACTAGCTGTCGATTCTGCGGAGGGGTATTCGGCTTCTGGGGCGGTTTCGGGATCCTGTAGAGTCTATCCCCCACCCACTCGTAGTGCTCCCCATCTACTCCTTCTCCCCCAGAATCGGCCCTGGCCCTGTACTTTGCTAGCGTCGGGTCTTCCCTGGTTTCCTTCCCGTATATCTCTGGGGTATCCCAGCCTAAAGGGGCCTGGTCTAAGGTACAAGTCGGGGTAGAGAGTCTTACCTGGGTCTCAACAGCAGGTGGGCCGGTCTCGGCGGCACGGGTCTGGGCACGGGTCGTGACAGCGTCCACTTCAGCAGGACCCATGGGAGCGTAGGCGGAAACAAGGGGCGCCAAGTCATTGCCAAGGAGGACATCCGCTGGTAAGTCCTTCATGACCCCCACATTCACATGTCTAGCGCCCACTCCCCAATCCAAATGTACCCGGGCAACGGGCAGACGGAACACGGCACCTCCAGCTACTCGTACGGCGACCGTGTCCCCTGTATGTTGGGCTTCGGATACCAGGTGTTTCTGGAGCAAAGTCATGGTTGCCCCGGTATCCCGTAGACCACTGACCTCCTTCCCATTGACTTTTACACATTGTCGGTGGTGCTGCCTGTTATCCCGGTGGGCAGCCTGAACGGGGTCTGCCTCATGCAGGATGCCCCAGCACTCCTCTTCCTCTACACAGTGAGCGGCTGGGATGGGGGGTCGTGGATTGCCGCCGGCTGGTCTCCTCCAGGACTGGTTCTGGTTGGCGCTGTTCATCGGGCACTCGGGTCGCTTGTGCCCTAGTTGCTTGCACAGGTAGCACCGAATGGGTTGGGCATACTCCCGTGAGTTGAACCGAGGTGGCTGTTGGTACGGGGCAGATGGAGGCGGTGCCGATGGGCGATTCATGGGAGGCTGGTATAGGTTGGCTGCTATTGGTGCTGTTGGCCTGTTTTCCACTCTGGCAGGAGCCTTGCTGATGAGACTGTCCAGTTTGCGGGCGTCAGTATACTCATCTGCCAGGCGAGCTGCTTCGTGCAGAGTGGAGGGTTTACGTTCCCTTACCCACTCTCTGACCCCTGCTGGCAATTTATCAAAACAATGTTCCAAAAGAAACATCTGCAACACCTCTTCTCCGGACACAGCCTGGCACCCCGCCATCCAGTGGGCGGCTGTGCGATGCACCTTACATGCCCATTCCACGTATGAGTCCCCAGAGGTCTTGACGGTGTCTCGGAACCTCCTCCGGTATGCCTCAGGTGTAACGGCATACCGGGAGAGTAAAGCTTCCCTGACGGCCACATAATCCCCAATCTCCTCATCAGGAATGGCTCGAAATGCCTCGCTGGCCCGGCCGGATAACTTGCCGGACAATATAGTGACCCAGTCTTCCAGGGGTACCTTGTGCAGGGCACATTGCCGCTCAAAATCAGCAAGGTACCCATCGATCTCTCCTTCTGTTTCACTGAAGGCTTTAAACGCAGTGAATGGTACCTTTTTCCTATCCCCCGGGTTTGCTGTGACTGGGGCTGCTGCAGCACCGCTTTGGCGAAGCAGGTTGGCCTCCACAGCTGCCATGACCCGGTCAATGGTCTCTGTAGTCGGGTTGGGACCATAATGTGCCAGCCTGATTCTTACCGCCCGGTCAAAGCTTGCCTCCTCGGGGGTTCTGTCAGCTGCGCTGGGTCCATTGGTTCCCTCTGCCGCTGGTACTCCATCCATTTCCAGCAATAACGTAATAATATCCCTCTTCCTGAGGTTACTGGCTTGTCCCCCTCTTTGCTCCAATAAATCCTTTAGGGTAGCCCTCCTCAGGTTTTGGTATTGTAATTCCATTTAGTCCTGGTTGTAATGGTCTCTTTGGGCGTTGAGGATCATCCCGTCGCTTGCCACCAGTTGTTACGGTACCTCCAGGAACGAAATGTACAAACCGCCGTTTAGCGAGTATTCCCCGTTCGCAATAATGTGGTCGGGTAGCGGGTATAATAAAACCAGGCGAACCGCCAGCCAGGGAACACTCCAAACTCCCGAATGGTACCTGTACGGCTGATTCCCTTCGCAAGCCGCAAATCCACGAACGGCAATTAATAACCGAACGACAGTATCTCCCAAGCGGCAAATAATCCAAGTAAGCAGTCTCTCGCCGCTGATATCCAAATCCCCCCAATAACGAGACCAAGCTCCGCTTTGAGGGTAAAACACGAACTGGTTTACTGTGGGCTACCTGCCCGGTATTTATGCAGGTCTCCCACTTGGTGGACACTCCCCTAGGGGACCAAATGGGAGACTGAAATCACAGAGGGACATGGGGACATTCTGGACATACATCCCCACAATATTCCCAGCATGCAGTACAGTTCCCTCCCCTCTGCTCGGGGGATAATTGGGAAGTAATTCAATTATCTCCCCGAGCAGAGGCAATCGCCATTTTAGATACAAGTTACAAAAACACACAAAAATCCATAACTTAATAACTGCTGAACATTTTACATCAGTCTTGCATATCCCCAGATAGCCTGGATCTGAGGGCACATTATTGGAGAATAGCGCTCAGATCCCATTCGCACAGTTCAATCGCCATGGAGTCAAAGTCTCTTTCAGTTCTTCGGTATGCGATTGACTCCATGGGACGGCTATCTGGGTTAAGTCCATTCGTGTGGTTGAATCTCCCGAACGGCTGTCGTTCGCATGCTTTTGTCGATTGAGAAGGGGAGGTCGACGGCTTCAGCGGTGTTCGGCTGAAAAAGTGTCCGTTTTCCGATCCATGAAATAATCGTTGAACACCGCTGGTCGTTCGCATGGACAAAATGGCCGCCGCCTCGTGGTCGACATACGAACGACGACCACCCGGCATTCGGTTTTTAATTGAGAAGTGTCTGTGGTTAACCGCAACGTTCTAATTGGGATCAATAGGTTAACCAGCAGCACACTTCTCTTCTGGGTGGCCGTCCGTTCGGTAGTTCCGTTCGACAAAACCGACATTCTCTTAAACAAAGCATACGAACGGGGAAATTCATGAAAACGGCAAAACAGACGAACAACGCAGTTATAATCCAGACAGATGGGTCTGTCACATGTGATATTTATAACAGGGTTCTGAAATGTGTATCCCAACAAAGCCGTAACCATACTTATAATTCCCCTGTTGTAATGTTTAGAATGTATTCTGCATGTTTATGGGGTTGATTTGCAAGGATTGGTTTGGGGTGAGGAGGATGTTGCCAAATGTGAACAAAAACTTGGTTGAGAGGGAAACGAGGTATGGGCTTTGCACCCCTCATCTATGGAGCTGTCCAGGATTGAAGTGATTATGTCTGGAGGGGAGGGGATGTGTGCGCTTAGGCTTACGCTCCCACGTGGGGGAAACAGGGGAGAGTGAGGAACATGAAACCTGGATGCTAACACTTACTTGCATCTAAAATTTGCGAAACTCTAGGTGGGTAGGATGGGCTGTTGTGGTTTGGGTGCGCAACCACTGGGAGGCATCTCAGCTTATGTGCTTTGTTAGGATATCACTCCCCCCGGGGCATAGGCACTCTGTGGGCCCCTCCTCCTGCCCCCATATTGACCACGTTGACCTATTCTTTTCCTCCTCCTGCCTCCTCACCCTCCCCACCCGCTTGCCCCCTCTTCTTTTCCTGCACAGATGGGGGGGTTTGTATATTTTTCTCTGACAACTATGATTAGCTGAAGCAATGTCAAGCCTAGCTTATTTGAAGGACCAAGACGCACATCTTATTTTAACAAGAAAAAATTATACAAAATAAACTACTGATCCATTGAGGAGATAGAAAGAGACTCCTATATTACTTATCTGGGCATTAATCTGTGCAAGATTTGCCCAAGATGCATAGATGTAATTTAGAAAAAGGTCTGGTCCGCACTTAGGAAAGACATTAAGTGATGGTGTAGTCTTGAAATCTCTTGGTTAGGTAGGATTAATTTGGTCAAAATTAACCTCCTTCCAAAAACTTTATATTTACTTAGAACAATTCCCCTGTCTATACCTTTATCTTATATTTATAAAAGTCCACTCTGTCCTTGTTTAATTTATTTGTAACAAAAAAAACACAGAGTTGGGGGAGGTATGGGTTTGCGAGATTCTATTAATTACTACTATGCTACTAATGCAGCAATGGCACTTACATTTAATTTAGATAATGCCAGGCCCCAATGGCTTGAGATGGAGGCAAATAAGATTTTACCTTGTCCTATTAAAGATTTATTATGGTTGCCTTCATCTCAATGCCCTAAGGCGGCAGACATGTTTACCTCTACTAAATTAACCCTTAAAATGTGGAACTAGACAAGTATACAAAAGGAACAGGTAGTACCAAAAGTTAGTAAATAATATAGAAAACAGTATATAGAGAACAAAAATTGTCCGGAGATACAGTAAAAAAAACATATTTGAAAGAGTCCAAAAAAAAAAGAATACCAGTAGATAAAATACAGTCTTTAGATAGAAAATAATCCGTCTTCAAATATTCTTAAACTGCTTGGGGCACAATTCCTTTTGGCAGCAGCATATGAGAAAACATAAAACTAAGAGACCAGTAGTGCAAATGTGATAAAAGAAATATAGTGAGTGCTTAAAAATTATAAAATGGCAACTCACATTTGACAGAGCTATAACCAGCTCTGGGAGAAACAGCATGCAGTGGTATTGTATCCCCACTTGCAGGATATTTTTAGATAGTGGTTGGTACCAGGAAGATGATTTGGAGAAATATAAAAAAGAAAGAAAGGCCAATAGTGCACTCAATTGAAATAGTTATACACGCAGTAATATGAAATGTACTTACTCTTGGTGGAGAAGTATAACCACTCTTTGAGTTAGGCATGGATGGTATAATCCCCACCAATGATTCTGTGTATGGTTCAGTAGAGGAGTAAAGTGACAGGTAATAAATAAAATAAAAGGTTAAAAAAAGTATATGGCTTTCTACAAATGGTAAGGTAGCCAAAAATACTTTATTAAACAAAAGATAATATAAAACCACAATGCGTTTTGCCTTTTTGGGGCTAGTTCAAGTGGATTTTTGTTTAATGCTGTTCCCACCTCGTATTTGCTTTGTACTTTAAATGTGGAATCTATTATTCAAAAAAAAATTCAACCTTCTGCCACATGGTCCAGAGCTACACCATTATCAGCCGTATGTTATGCTTTACCTGAATTGGATGTAGATTACTGGGCCTCCCATTCGATTGTCCATCTTAATGATCTATTTTCTTCCAATGGCCTCCTGCCTTTCGATCAATGGAAAGATAAATTTGATTTACGTTTACTTGATGCCCCAACACATGAGAGACTTGTGACAACAATTAGAGAACATTTTGCTCTTTCCGATCAGGATCCGAACGTGTTGAAATTGGATATGACAAAATTAGAAAAAAATCTGTTTATTAGATCTTAGTCGGAAACAAAGCGTCTCCTTGTGTTACAATGTTTTTGCAGGTGACGTGTGATAAAACAAATTACATGTTGAGATGGGAGAGTGAGCTGAGTGGGATATACACAGTAGAGGAGTGGAATGAATTTTTATTATCGTTAAAAGGTATCACTCAATGAACAAACCATTTGGGATACCATTACAAATTAATTTATAGATGGTACCTAACCCCTTCCATACTTTTTAACATTAGCGAAAATAATAAATGGTGGAGAGACTGTGGTCAAATTGGTACATTACTCTACGTCTTCTATTCATGTCCCAAAATTAAAACTTATTGGCTGAAAATTCTCAAATTACAATCACATATTAGAATTCAATGTAATATTACCCCATGTCTTTGTCTCTTTAACCCCTTAGGAAAAAAGACGTGTGATATGTCATGATTCCCTTTTATTCCAGAAGTTTGGTCCTTAAGGGGTTAAGAATATTCCATCTAACCTGCCTAGATACAAAAAAAATTATATTAGGCCATCATCTCTCATCATTGGAAGTAACCCACTGTACCAACTGTGAATGAGGTCTTATCTCTCATTTTTTTTAAAGTAAAAGATGTAAATTGGTTTTTCAAGATCCAGCTACTTTCACAACTGTATTGCAACATGAATGGTCAAGGTGGGAAGATGATGTGAAAGATAAATTCGGAGTTTAGCCATGTTCCCACCTGACTGAATACATATTCTCGCTCTATGATGTTACCATATAGTATTACGCTCACCTTTTTAAGAACCTTCTAATTAGCAGGGTGCCACTTTTCTGGGGATGGCACTTATATATTTATACGCTATTCCAACCAAATCATTTGAAGCCTCAAATAATCTTCATTGGGGAAGTGCTATCCCCAGAAAAGTGGCACACTGCTAATTAACCTTAGAGCCAGGAATTGAAGAGTAATACTTACCATAAGGTTTTTTATCTGCCATATTTTTTTCTGTTTCTTCTTTTTTATATACCTTCAAGTTTGTTGTTACACTAAATTGATAGGGTAAGTCAAGCTAACCCCGGCACAGGTTTTATTTGTATAGCGCTCCACTAATTGTTATATATTCTATACCATATATTCTCTTTGCTTTTAAGGTTTACTGCAGATAAAAGGGTATTCCACTTTAAGTGTTGAGCTGCTCATTATCTAGGCACTATATTGTATTACACACTACCTCATAGTAGAGGTAGATTTTAGTTTTATTGAATACATATCCTGCTTCCTGATTTTTGTTTAGTACCATGTTGTTATTAATTACTTGACACTTTATTTTATTTCTGTACATAGTTTACTTATTTCATATTAAAAAATTTCTAATATTTATGTGTATTTTATTCGATTGCTTGTTTAGTTTTGACAATGGTTCATAAGTCAGTATACATATACCAATGTTTTATAATATATTGTATTTATAAAAACATTAATAAAAATATTTGAAGCAAATCCCGCAGTCATCCACGCATGTAGTGGGTACACTCTGGGTGGATTGTATTGGAGAACTAGTGTGTGGCCCCAGTTTTGGGTTGCTCTCCTAGCCCTTCTGAATTTTGTACCTAAGTCACCTTTTTAAATATAGATCCATAGACTTTACTTCACTCCTTCCCATTTCCCATTTCCCTTCCCCCTTCTTTTTTTTCTCTCTCTTTCTCTCTCTCCCACATGGCTGGGGGGTTCTCACCCGCATCTCTTCATTACTGGACATATAATGTCTGAGGGCTCCCAGAATGTCCCAGAAAAACTTAAACATTTGCTACGAAACCTTTCCTGCAAGAGACCCACTTTAAAGAGTGCCCCCTCCTCCCCATTTGCGAGATGGGCGGTATCCTAAAGGATTCTTTGCAAATAATACAGAAGATAAGAGATGGATTGTTAGTAGTTGGGCAGAATCTTAATTTGCACCTTGAGCTCAGGCAGAATACATCGAATGGGTCAGCGAGATTCCATCCTGTTGCATCTGTCATGCCCTTCGCTCAATACACTGTTTAGGGTAGGTGTTGGACAGTGCACACCCAGATGGGAGAGATTACTCATATATTTCCACTGTACGTGACATATATACACGAGTAGATTACATGTGTTACAAGAGTATTTGCCACTTTTGATCACCTTGGTGATCCAAACAGCAGGCTTGTCCGACCACTCTCCGGTCTCAGTATTGATGAGCTAAACATAAATGTACTGATTGACCCAGCAGACGTTGCACAAGCATTGGAGGTGTTTTGCAATTCTTCACAAATAATATCTCTACCGAAGTCCCATCTTTGATAACATGGGAGGCCCACAAATGCATCATAGGTAAGAGCCAGTATTGCCATGTTCATAAAATCAAAACAGCCAATGATAGTGAAACCAGGTTAATGGACACTATTTTGCGAGAGTTCCACTCACACTACTTGAACCTTTTTTATTTGAAGACCCTGCATGCATCAGTGGAAGGCCTGCTGTGAAATGACAAAATCTCTAACTACCTACACAAATATGTCACTAAAACCATCACTCCCGAGATCTTTGAAGAGTCATGAAGCTTTCTAAAACAAACAGAGCACCTGGCCCAGAAGGCTTGCCTCTGATATATCTTAAGACCTTTGGGGAACTGCTTTTACCAAAATGGTTGGAGTGAAAACCTCTCTATTAACAGAGGGGCAGCTCCCATTCGGACGTTTGGACAAAATCTGGTGTTTAGTTAATAACCCTGTATGTGTTGTTAATTTGGGTATTTTGTCATTCTTAAATTGTTATAGTTGTCCAGACAAAATCTGATGTTTAGTGAATAACCCTGTATTAGTTTATTTGCATATTGTGCAATTTGCTATGCTTGTTCTTTTTAGTTACTGTAAATGAAACTATTTTGATACTTCTCTCTCTCTTTACCATATGTTATGTGTGTCTGTATTCAAATGTGCTATATTATAACACTTACCATACTGTTGTGTTGTATACCATTACATACTGTCAAGATTTTCAGAATTTCATGCAAGCATGTAAAAGGTTTTATTTTGATTTGTTGCCTAGAAACTGCTGTTGTACTAAGACATAAAAAACTGACCCTTTCACTTTCAAAATACATTATAAAACATTCTGCAACTTCCAGCAGAATTCATGAAAATCGCAAGTGTTCTTTTTGAAGGCATCCCTGCTGTTTGTGGAAATGTCACAAAGTTGAAATCCTTATGACTGAGATATTTTGTACGAGAAAAGTGCAGCTAAAATGTGTAGGAGGGTAATTTTAATCTTTATTGTCTGGCTGCTGTAAAATGTGATAAATATGAAAGAGAAGCATCAAAAATCTTTGGTACATCTCAGAAAGGAGAATATATTACAAGGCACCTACACTTGCACATGCCTGCATTGGTCAGTGTGTGTGTGTCTGCATTGATCAGTGTGTCCATGTCTGCATGGATCAGTGTGTGCCTGTCTGCATGGGTCAGTGAATGTGTATCTGCATAGGTCAGTGAGTGTTTATGAGTCTTCTCAAAAGCAAAAGTTTTCATTTAAAACAATATTTTTAAAGTGTGCTAGAGTATAATGCATGTGTATATACAGTATGTAGTCATGTATATAAGTATATGTGTATTATATTAATATTTTATATGTACTGTATAAATGCATACATGTATAATTTAAGGAATCGCGGTCAACATATTGAAGAACATGGCCTTGGTCAGCAAGGAGGGTAAATCCAGCCCTAATTGTAGCCTATCTCCTCCGATCATATATATTTTTTAATCTTTCCCTCGCTCCTCCTCTTCTCTCCCTCATTTTCACCCTCCTCCTGTCTGCTGAGAGCTAGCGCATGCACTCTAAACCCATTAAATCCTCCACTTAATCACTTTGAGCATTTCATTGTGGGGGGAGGGGTGTTGAAGAAAAATGCAGATAGGGCATTATTCTCAGATAACCAAAAATGGTTGAAGAAACCCTTTAAAGTCATACATGTGTCTATGTAGCCATCAGGCATCAAATAATAGTAGTGTTGCAAAACCCCTAACCTGGGAAGGTGAAAAATAAAAATATTGTTATCTTTTCATCAAAGAAGGAATAGATAAGAGGGAGACAATCTGGTTACATATTCTATTGAGAGGGGATTGCTAGGAGTAAGAAAACAATGATATTAAGAGTAGTGGTACCATGATTGTTGGTATTCATATATAGAGGACATTAATCAATCAATCTTGGAAACTGGTATGTATGCTGGTATGTATGCTGTAGGTATGTATTTACAAATAACAGGGTCCATGGATGTTGGCAAAGTTTATGTACGCCAAGTTCCATTGGTATGTGAAAGCCATAAACACATAAAAAACCTTGTCCACTGAGTGATGTTTGGATAACCAAGGCCTTCTGGCCTTTCTGAACAGGAAGAATCAAGGGAGTGGCTTCTTTTTGGCCTTCTCACAGTGATCTTCAATTGTTTATTTCAAAGTGATCAAGCCTGTTGATTTTGTGCCTAAATAAAAAAGGGCACTTAACGCACTCACCTATACTCTTGCTGCTCAGCAAATTCACTATAGATGGATAGTCCCAACCAGTCTATTGGTCTTCACACCCAAAGGCCCAATCCTCCACAAACCCACAAAGACTTTGTTGCTATTGGTGACCTGCTCCAGCTACCACCAATAAACATGCATTAGCCGGATCCTCTGGATTTATATTACCAGGCTCCAACTGAGGCTGCTGATTGGAACATCTGCACAGACAGAAGTGGCACCAACTGAAATCTGCTAGACTACCTCACAGAACTGAGGACAACACACACTGTTATCTCTTAGGTTTTACTTCCTATTGATTGGGCTTTATGTGGCTCTTCCTCACCATCATTTTGTGACCCTGCCTATTTTGAGCAAGGATAGCACCTGTTTGATGCCCTACTGCTTGCACACGTGATACATGCATGAGGAGTCTAACACTTTTTTGAGGAGACTGGTAATGTTATTTTATCATCTTCAGACCCATGGTTGGGACATGGTTGACAAAGACTCACTGGATTCCACATTGGCTTTAGCATGAGGTACACTTATTGATAATTTGCATGGGCAGCTAAATCCACTAAAGGCCACTACTCCATACTAATTCTTCTTGATCTTTCTGCTGCCTTTGACACTGTTGATTATGGCCTCCTTCTAACTCTTCAATCTTTTTGTCTCTGTGACAAAGCCCTCTCATGGTTTTTCTCCTATCTCTCCTAACGCTCCTTCAGTGTCTCTTTTTCCAATGACACCTCCTCTGCTCGTCCTCTCTCAGTCAGAGTCCCTCAAGGTTCATTTCTTGGTCCCCTTTTGTTCTCTCTCTATACTTCCTCTCTTGGCAAATTCATTAATTCATATGGATTTCACTACAACCTGTATGCCGACAACACCCAGATATACCTCACCTCCCCTGACCTCTCCCCTGCTGTCCTACAATGTGTCACCAGTTGCCTCTCTTCTATCTCTGATTGGATGTTCTGCCGCTTTCTGAACCTCAATCTCTCTAAAACTGAGTTTCTTATTTGTCCTCTTCATAACACTGATCCTCCTCCTTCACTGTCTGCAGATTGACAGTACCTGCCTCACCCCATCCTTTCAAGCTCGTTGTCTTGGTGTCATTTTTGATCCTGGCTTCACCTTTGCACCTCATGTCCAGTCTGCTGCTTAAACCTGTCGATTCCAGCTTAAACACATTTCCCGCATACTCCCCTTTCTTAAACAAGATGCATCCAAGGAGCTTGTTCATGCTCTAGTTATCTATCGCATGGATTACTATAATTCTCTCCTAATTGGTCTCCCCAGAAGTCATACTGCCCCCATACCATCTGTTATGAATGCTGCTGCCAGGCTGATGTTTCTCTCCTGTCGCTCCTCTCACAGCTCACCCCTCTGTCAATCCTTACGCTGGCTTCCTGTACCCTACAGGTGCCAATTTAAAATACTAATCCTTACCTATAAAACCCTAACCAACTCTAGCCCCTCTTACATTTCTTCACGGATTCATAGGTATGCACCCTCTCGGTCTCTCCGCTCTAATGGTGACCTTCTCCTGTCAGCTGCTCGCACCCTTACTGCAAATTCACGCCTGCAAGACTTCTCATGGGTGGCTCCTTTCCTTTGGAACAGCCTGCCTACCCCTGTCAGACTCTCCCCTAGTCTTCAATCCTTTAAGAAGTCTCTCAAAACCCATCTTTTTAGGATTGCTTATGGCATCCAAAAGTAACTTCTATCTCTCAAACTTTCCTCTTGCTCTCTCCTATAGGTCCACACTCCGCTCTCACCTCCAGTTCTGCTTCTTTCCCACCATGTCTATTTGCTGTCTCCCTTAATACCGTTCCTACTATGTTTTTATACCCCACCTCCTCTAGACTGTAAGCTTGTTTGAGCAGGGTCCTCAACTACCTATTGTTCCTATTACATTTTGCTATTGTCTCATTTGGTAAATTCTCCTCCTATTGTAAAGCGCTGCGGAATAAGCTGGCGCTATTTAAATACCAATAATAATAATAATAATACTCCAAATCCTAACATCTCTCTGGGGCCTTATTTCCACCATTAAGCAAATGGTGTCTAATCATATGTTGAGCATGGATGGCGTCTGTTCAATGGCCACCTGTCTGTGCACAAGTGCTACCTGCATGTACGGTCTGAACCCTTCATGAGGAGACAGAAACTGCTGATTTAACATCCCTAAAACCTTTGGTTAATTTATATGTAATGGGTTATGCTTCCAGAACACTTTCTGGGCAGTATCATGAGGCACACTCATTGCCATTTAGTGTGGGCTCCTGATGATACTGGTGGATTTTTACTGCCATATATTTGCTTTGCATTCTTATTATAGTTTTTCCTTATTGTATTGTTTTCTTTAGTCTTTCCCAGACCTAATCATTTCCCTGGGACATATTACCCATTTGTATAAGGTGACTAACTACAAATAAATTTAGCATTCTGTTTTCTTTCTACTGTAACTGGATTTCCTAGGGTTGAGGGACAGTGTGGAGAGACCTGTATGTCAAGTCATTTTTGTTTATTTGCCTCTGGGTCTCTTCTTGTTCCAACCCTGATGTATTCCCAGACAAGTGTTTGCTTTCCTGCTGTGTGTAGGAGACCCCTTGAGGCTTGATCGCTACCCCTAGACGACTGGGTGAGTGTCCTTCAGACACCCTTGCCTCCTGGTGGTTGATGTAGCAATTTGTACATGTTTTAGTTGCTTGTTGATTTTAGCTTATTGTTTTTAGTTTCTTTATTCACTGCAACTATTGGAGTACATACACTGGGCCATACTCTCCCTCCTGTCCGGCATTTGGAGATATTCAGTTAGGGCTCCCCCTTTCAGGTATTCTCCATGATAGTTTTGCTAACTAATCACAATCATACAACAGTCAAGTCTGCACTCATATGTTTTTAGTGTACTATGATAAACATCCTCCCCCCACTTCCTTACCCCAAATCATCCTGGGTTCTGACATTGGGGGTTACTATTTTAAATTCCTCCATGTACACCTCACCCAATGCTGTGGATAATGGATTAAATAAATTCTGCATACTTAGTTCAAGAGAGATATCTACGGAACTAAGCGACAAATAAAAGCCAAAAGCCAGATAAAAGATGAAAATTACCTCCTACTGGTATAAGGTAGGTTTAAGACCTCCCTCATGCCCCACCTGCTGTATGGGTATGGGTATGTATACTTAAGAGCAAGCAGTCAGACTTGCGATCATGACTGCATAGTGGAGCAATTAATAAAATAATCAAGAGGGCCCTTGGTGACTGGTCGGGGCTGTAAAAAATAATATCCATCCAGGGGGGACAATGTTCCACCCAGCCCCCATCCATTGGCAGCAGGTCGAGGCTAATAATAAAAAAAAATACAAAATAGACAGTGATTGGTTGTTACAAACCCACCAATCAAAAAAACTCTGACTGAGATTGCCTTATAAAGGTTGTTTGTAACATGCAAGCTCAGTCTGCACAGAACCTTCACTTGACAAACATGGATTAAAAGGGACACTCCAGACACCTAAATCATTTTAATTTGCTGAAACGTGTTTTATGTAAAAAAGTGGAGATTTCATCTCATTGAGCTGCATTGGAAAGTCTGTGACTGGACATTCACAGAAAGTCTGGGCAGGGTTAGAAGGAGAGAAGTGGCAAAGGCAGCAGACAAGACATTTTGAAAAGAAAGTGGAGATGTCAATAGAAATTAATAATTTTATAAATTACCCTGGTTACACCCCTGGCTTTCAAGCAGACAACAGGTCTTGTTACTTCCTGATTTGGTTAGCTGAGTGGTGCTTAACTCAAGAGACAGCGAGGGGTTGGACAGCGGGGTTAGACAGCGAGGGCTTGCAAAGGCAACATACAGATTTTGCAAGCTGTTTTTAGATATAACCCCAGTGAAAAATGCATAATTGAATGCTTGCAAGTTTTCATTTGGGTTATAGCTACTAAACAGTTATTTTTAATTATTTTGTATTTGGTGATTGCCCCTTAAATTTTTAGTCAATGCAGGATTTTATTTCCAGATTTAAAATAATACCCCCAATTCCACTGACTCACAGAAAAATGCCTGTATTTTTAAATAATCTAATTACAAGGAGGGAGCCACTAACACTTTTTTTGTTTATACAGTTGTCAGCAATTGATGTGGTCAAGACCCTCGTGCATTAAGCAATTGTACAATGGTGATCTCAGAATATGAGAAGTTAATGACTCACAATCAATGAAATTCAAACTCAGCTAAATGAACTCTGAGCTGTGAGGAAACCTATTTAGCAGTGGTCAGTGGAGATTGCATACATTTTGCCTTAGAATAATAACTGTCAATAAAGCATCATTAGAAGTGCACAAGAAAAATAATATATGCCTGGCTTAAAGACTATAACTCAGTGTTCCGGCCTGGGTAAAGAAATCTGAAGCTGTTTAAGCTCCTCCAAAATACAAGGAGAATTCATGACATCACATCTCTCTAGGGTAGGGGTCCTCAACCCAGTCCTCAATAACCCTCTACCAGTCCAGGATTTAGGAATTACCTGGGTGTGTCTAAGGTTTTTTTTTTTTCTAAACACCTTAGACACACCCAGGTAATCCCTAAATCCTGGACTGGCAGGGGGTCCTTGAGGACTGGGTTGAGAACCCCTGCTCCAGAGGGTTTTAACAAATAGTAGGCTTAGGTTGTTTGGCATGAATATGCAGTGAGTGAGGTTCATACACTAAACTAGTAATTGTGGAATATTGAGAAAGGAATAGACAACTTCAGGCTAAAGTAGTCAATAGTAAAAAACAGATTTGTTGGTGCACTGCCCAGAGTAAAAATCCACAAGGGGCAGCAGAGCAACAGCGCTGAGGGGTGCCTTTAACTGCACTTCCGTGAAATAATGGGAAGTGCAGTTACAATAACCACTTATAGAACCAAAACAGGAAACACCTGACATGTACTAAGGCACTTTAGGAGGGAAAGCTAGTGAATATAAAAGCAACCTTTATTGTAAAACATGCGTTACAGATAATCAAAACCACAAAAATTAAACAAGTACAATAATCCCAAAGGGAGAAAAGCCTTAACCATTATGTACAGGGTAGCCACAGGATGCCAAACAAGGAAGGATAAATTAGGCTCAGAGAGATCAGTGTTACCTGAGGAATATGTATGGTGATTGCTATATGAGGTATGTCTGCCAAAGGCTGAACTAAAGCCCAAGATTAAACTCTGTTAAACACTATAGTTACCAGATAGCTTATATGATCAAGGTAATGTATGTTGGAGAAAAAAAAAATGTAAAAAAGCCCCAAATAGGGCTAAAAATCCTAATAGCAGGTTCCTGGTGCTTGACAGAAAGAAGAGAAAAGTAAGAAAGGTCTCCCTCCCCACTTTTACTTTAGCTGTCCAATAACAAAAAGAGAAAAAAAGGGTGGGGGGGAGCATAAGTGTCACAATCCTAGCCAAGCAAACTGACACTAGGTACCTCAGTACCGTGGGATTCCCACTAGTGCCTACCTGAACTAACTAGCCCTCAGATAACTAAAAGTGCATTTAAAGTAACAAAAAGTGCTACCCATTATGAGTGCAAAAAAGAAAGAACCCAACACATGTTTCAGCATCTTAACACACCATCATCAGGGGTATCAGTGAGTAGCCCAGCAATGGCTACTACTAATATAGCTGCTTACCTGGTTAGCCACCTGAGTATGATCAATCAGCAAAGCTGGTATCCAGCCAGTGGGAACAGATGGGTGGAACAAAACTTCAGAGTCTGCCCAACTCTGGTTAACACCCCCCAAATAGAAACTCTTATAACAAAGGGGTGTGTGTAGCATGAGGGGACAGAGCCTACTGGTGTCCACCACTGCTGTTCATCAATTGTTCCGTTTGTGATGAGCATTCACCAGGGGGAGTGGCGTTGCAATAAAAAAACTCCCACCAGTGGTGGGGAATTGATAGTGGGGTGGAGGGGTCAATTCCTGGGTGATAAAAGTGTGGGAACTCACCCAAGATCCACCCCCCCTCGAAAAAAAAATATTATATACTCGTATGCAAGTGGGACAGAGGCTGAGTAAGGGGACAGGGCTGAGGAGGGAGACAGGGGCTGAGGAGGGAGACAGGGGCTGAGGAGGGGGACAGGGACTGAGGAAAGGGACAGGGACTGAGGAAGGGGACAGGGACTGAAAAATGGGATAGGGGCAGTAGGAGGGGGACAGGGGCTGAGGAAGGGTATGTTGAAGAAGGGGGCAAGGGCTGAGGAAAGGGACAGGGACTGAGGAAAGGGACAGGGACTGAGGAAGGGCACAGGGACTGAGGAAGGGCACAGGGACTGAGGAGGGGGACAGGGGTTGAGGAAGGAGACAGGGGCTTGGGAAGGGGACAGGGATTGAGGAGGGGACAGGGGCTGAGGAAGGGGCAGGGGCTGAGGAGGTGGGCAGGACTGAGGAGGGGGCAGGGACTGAGGGGGGGCAGGGGCTGAGGAAGAGGACAGGGACTGAGGAAGGGGACAGGGATTATGGAAAGGGACAGGGACTGAGGAGGGGGACAGGGACTGAAGAGGGGGACAGGGGTTGAGGAAGGAGACAGGGGCTTAGGAAGGGGACAGAGGCTTAGGAAGGGGACAGGGATTGAGGAGGGGGACAGGGGCTGAGGAAGGGGGCAGGGGCTGAGGGAAGAGGACAGGGATTGAGGGAAGGGACAGGGACTGAGGAACAGGGGCTGACAGGGGGCTGAGGAAAAGGGGGACAGGGACAGGGACTGAGGGGACAGGGGACAGGGACTGAGGAAGGGGACAGGGCCTGAGGAAAGGGGCTGAGGAAAGGGATAAAAAAGAACCTAAAGTGCATTCCCCTCTCCCTGAGGCTTACCTTGGACGAGGAGGGTGGGACAGGATCTGGAGTGTGGAAGTCTGCAGTCAGTGGAGTCGGCCGGCCTCTCCTAATGATGTCAGGAGGAGGGGGCATGACTTCCTCTGCTCTTCTCCCAGACTCCCCAGCGGTCCTGGGAGAAAAGCAGTGAAAGTCAAGCCCCCTCCTCCTGACATCATCAGGCTGCAGGGAGAGAGGTGAGTTTAAAAATCCGAGTCCTCAGCCAGAGGCAGAGGATTCGGATTTGTGCTCCCCCCTTGCTCTGGCGGCTGCTTGTGTAAGCCCTGGGTCCTGCAGGACTAGTAATGGGAACTGTGTAGGAATGCCATTCCCATGCTTTCCTGCAGGACTCGAGCCCTGGTGGAGTGGGACTCTGACGTCCTGGCACTTGCATCTATTGCATGATTCAGTAAATTACTTCATATGATAATGAAGGTAGTCAAGTGACTATATAGTAGTCCAACTTCCATCATATGCAGGCTTAAGCCAAAAGACTTACACAGTCATTATGTCAATAAAATACCCTAATGTGTCCCTAAACACAGACTATAATGCTGACTCTAAAGGAGGTCCGTCACATAGAAGAGGAATACACTCCCATCACCCACAGGTATGAGTGTCAACACCTTATTGGCAATGAGGTGCAGAGCAATATTTCTATAAAAGACAGAAAAAGGTTACTGTCTAAGTGTAATTGTCAGAATAAATAGGGTATGTAGGAAGATGGCATACTTATCATCTTCAGTCAGGGCTAGGGTATTCTAGTATGGAGAGAGCTCTTATGTGTATGTAAGACAGAATTCGAATTACTGTCTGGAAAGACCTCAGCTAAATAGGTTGCTAAGAAATGGTTGTGATAAATAAACAAAAAGAAAATATATGCAACTAAATCTCAAAAAGATGACAGGTGAATAGTGAATCCATTAACACTCCAGATGAATAAGTTTGAATGAAGTTCTAATACATTCCTAGAGGAGTCATAAAAAGGTAGAGAAAGAAAAGCCTTCATTTAGACCTTGAGGAGACAACGCTTATAACTTATAAATCCAAAAGGATGCCCTATCATTGCATGCACTGCAGTGTCAACATTGGTAAGGACCTACTGGTAAGTATTGTCTGAAGGGGCCGTACAGGAAGGCCGAGGTGACTAGGTACCAATAGGTTTTTGAGATTTCTACCCTCCTTGTTGTAACCGATGGGTGGGGGATAACTACTTCTTTTAAATGTAGATCAGACAAGAAGATGGGCCAATATATTTTGAGAATGGCCATCATACTCTGCCAACCGGCGTCATATGTGGTGATTCATCGAATTGTAATGGAAACCAAATCACAATCTGTCGATAGGGCTCTCATGTAACCCTTCTCCTTAAAAGAAAACCTTAGTTGGCTAGCCTCAAGTGAGTAGAAGTTTCTTTGAACTTTGAAGTCTGAGGTATTAACCTATCGGGATCCCTGCTTTCAGTGAGGTTGGATGGTAACAAGACCAGCTCAGGAGGTTATTAGAGGCGGTTCTTTTCCTGAAAAGTGTAGTGACAATACTGCCAGCTTCCTGAATGGAAAGAGACAGATTCAGAAAGTTCAGGTTTCTACAAACCATTTCAAGAAATACTTCAAGATTCTTATAGTCTTCAAGATGAGGGGTAAATTTACCCCTCAGCTTAAGGTTGGTGTGTAGGATATCATACCTAGTTGAACCATCACCCTGATTGAGAAGCTCTACAAGCATATTTAGGCAATCCATATCTTTCAATGTGATGCCTAATTTTTTGCTTTTTGTTCGTTCTTGAAATAGTGGTATTTGTGTAATGACAGTTTACGGACAAAGAGATTAATATCTTTAGTCCATGTAAACTGGTAAAAATGGAGTGTGGGTACAAAAGTGAGCCCTTTGGCCAAAACTTTTGAGAGAAAGATAGAGTAATACTAGACAGATTAATAACCCTCAGAGGTAATAAACTGATCAGAATCTGTACGTACTCTCTTTTTAAATCATCTCTAAATGCAGCCAGATTCAACATCTCAGTTGTCTCTGAAAAATTTCTGATGTTTCTTTACCTTGATCTGTTGTGAGAATCTATCTAAATCGGCTTTTAATTTAAAATTTTTCAAATAAAAATCATTTAAGAAAAAAATAAAATCGGATTTTAATATTACTGCTGTGCTTTCAAACGATGGATTTGTTTTGAATTTGTGTGTCTCTTCAATCTCTATCAAGTTCCTCTTGTACCAAGGATAGTCTCGTTGATTCAAATTTACAAATAATAGACATAAAAGTTTGTGAGCATTTAGCTGCTGCCTTTTCCCATTCTTTATAATATCTCTGAGACTAATTTGCCCTTTCTTGTTTGGCAGCATGGGGCTGAGATTGTAGAGTTGATGGCTCCCCATTATTTTTCTCATTTTGTTATTGGACAGTTAAAGCAAAGGGGGGGAGCAGAGGGAGAACTTTCTTACTTCGTCTCTTCCCTACTACTCTTTTCTTTCTGTCAAGCACCAGGAACCTTAGCTGCTATTCGGATCTTTTAGCCCTATTTGGGGCTTTTTTACATTATTGTTTTTTTCTCCAACACACATTACCTTGATCCTATAAATTATCTGGTGACTATAGTATTTAACAGAGTTTAATCTGGGTCTTTAGTTCAGCCGTTGGCAGACATACCTCATATAGCAATGATCTCTCTGAGCCTAATTTACCCTTCCTAGTTTGGCAGCCTGTGGCTACCATGTACATCACTGTTAAGGCTTTTCCTCTCAGGTAATATTGTATTAATTTAATTTTGGGGATTTTCACTTTTTGGTCTTTCATATTAAACTTGTTTAGTCACAATTCCTTAAATATTTTGTTAACCAGTTGTACAGTTTTGGGTATGTAGTAAAATGAAACCAACAGCTCAGGAGTTGCAAGAATGTGAGATGAGTCAAATGCCCTTTTGATTATTAATATTAATTCCTCACCCATTTTATTCAGTTCAGAATCATCTAAATGTATGAACTTTTCAGCAACTGACTCTCAATAATTCTGATAATTTGTTTTAAAATGTTGTAAGAAAGGGGACGTGGCCTGACAGCCAACCAGGACGGTCGCAAGGTGCTGGAGCTCCTCTAAGACGTTATATTTTCCAGGGTAAAACCTGATAGGATTGCTCCATTCCTGGCAATAATCTTGCATGCACTACTGGGGAGTACCCTGCAGCTTTTGGGTAACCAAGCTACTGGTAGCTGGCGAATACAGCAGTGTTCAGACCGCCTGCGGCCTGCAGTAACACTTGAGGAGGAGGCGGCTGATCCTCAGCCTTAATTTGAAGACTGCCTGCTTAGGGCCCTGCCCCCCTGCCCCTCTCATTTGGACTGGTGGGGGTATCCTGGACCCCACTGGTGTACTATCGGTGTGAAGTCGACATACAGCCCACAGCTGAATTGCAGGCTTGCACCCTGGTTCACAAGCTGGCTACCCTGATGGGACATACAGCCGGAGATACTCTCCTGCGGTCTTCACTATTACTGGACTCACTACTCCTGAATTTTGACCGCATCTGTGCGACCTTTTTGGCTAGACTAGGTGAACTGAGACTTACCTCCATGCATGAGGGCCAAATCTGGACAGCGCTGCACGAGCGGGCCTCCCCCACGTGTTCCTGGACGAGTTCCATGGAAGAGACCTCATAAACGGTGCCCGCACCAGCGGTCCAGACCTCGCAACATTAAGCCTCCCGCTTACTGCTGCACACCCCAATACCAGGCACTCCCACATAAAAGCCTTCTTCTCACGGAGACTTCTCACCTGCAATGTCGGCAGCTCAAAACCCGCAGAATGCGGATGCAAGCTCTTCCAACTAAATGTGTCATCCGGTGGCAGTGGCTACCACAATACATGCCTGCATGGGCTGACCGGAGGGACCCCATCCAGGCAGATGATGGCAGCAGAGGAAGGAACTCCCCTTCATTGGGCATCGGCTGATCAGTATACACACCTAGATTGCAGTGTGGACGGTTTAATCCTGATACTATTTTGCAATGTTCCTGCAGTTGTTAAATCTATCACAGTCCCCTAATTGTTCTCCTGTGAATATCAAGACCCAATGGCTCTTATATACGTAACTTACATTTCTCTACAGTTCTAAGCTATTTCTAGAGATAAATAAGTGTTCTTCTACTCATGATTTTACTACCTTACAAAAAATGTGCAGATAACCTGTCATGTTTATGCTCATATGTTGATCCTTTTTTCATATTAATAAGCAATGTCATTACTGCCAATATGCTGTTTTTGTCATGCACAACAAAAATAAAGAATTTTAAAAAATGTTGTAAAAAAAGCTAAATAATAGTAATTTACTGGACAGATCCCTTAGTGGTATAGGTTTAGAAATAATTAAAAAATATTAAGTAATTAAGCCAATTTGCTGACTTCATATATTGGATATGCATGAAATAAATCAGAAGAAAAGAAGAAGGAAAGTTAAAAATATATATTAAATTAAATTAGTTATACCTTATCTAAGATCACAATGCTGCCTTAATACAAAGTGTAAAAGTGTTCTAGGTTAGCTGTTGTGGGTAAAACAGGACACATCACACGCTGGTAATATATGTAAGCCATTTCCTCTCCTGTTCACACACATGCACGAAAATAGCTAATTTCAGAACATTTGGAGTCAGATGGAGGAGATGAACCCAAACCTGTAATTTACATTTCACACTAAAGCTAAAAAGAACATAACGGAGATAAAATGAGATTTAAAATTACATACCCAGGAGTTCAGTGCAGCGACAACAATTTAGCTCTACAATCCCATGTAAGCATTTCAAATAGACAGGAAACCCTTTCACAAAGCAGTTTCATTACGAAGATTGCTTAAGAGGAAAACAGTATATTTTGTGGTGAGAATCATCACTGAAACGTCACTACGTGAGTTTTATTGAAATAGTAATTAAAAGACCAGATTTTTAAAAAATGTTTTCTCAAACAAGGGAAGTTATGAAACTATTTTCATCTACACCTGTGACTGGTCACTTACAAAATCTTTCTCTGATTATTACGGATCGTCAAAATGCGTTCACTGTTAGAGATTAAACCGTTACCACAGCTCAGTGTGGGTTCTCGCATGAGACCATGCTTATTTAGAGAGAATATATATACAATGGACAAAATTATAAACGCAACACTTTTGTTTTTGCCCCCATTTTCATGAGCTGGACTCAAAGATCTAAGACATTTTCAATGTATATATATATTTATATATATATATATATATATATATATAGACACAGATGTTTCAATTGCTTAGCCTCTTTTTCAGTGAAAATTTTATAAAATCCCTTCCTCGTTGATGGATTGTAAAGAAGGAGAGCCACAACCATGGGCAGGCACAACCTTGTTAAACAACTGAGGGGCAGGAATTTGCAAGTAGCACCACCACCAACACCAGATACTGAGAACTCTCATTTCACTACTGCTTGACAGTATACACTGATCAGTCATAGCATTAAAACCACAGACAGGTAAAGTTATATATAATATATATCCTTAATATATCCTTTATAATAATATTTATGATATATAAAGCAGCAAGTGAACTGTCAGTTCTTAAATTTCATGTGTTGAAAGCAGGAAATGGCCAAATAGTGATGGCTAGACACCTGGGTCAGAGCACCTCTAAAACGGCAAGTCTTGTGGATTGTCCCGGTCTGCAGTGGTTATTACCTACCAAAAGTAGTACAAGGAAGTAAAACCAGTAAACCTGGGTCAGGGACATGGGCGCCTAAGGCTTAGTGAGTGGACATCGCCACTGGAGGCAACTTAGGGTTTAAAACGTTCCAGAATGTTGGGGACAAGTTCAAGGCAATGTCCATGATTTGCAGACAAATTTCACAAAACTCAGTGTGAAAGATTTACTCTACACATATGATATATGATTTTTACAGATAGAGTCTGCTGGAATTGCAATGTGTTACATCATATATCTGTGCAACCTCCATCAGTATGATCTGAGCTGTGTAAAAGAGCATTCCTTTCCTCTAGAACTTTATTTCACATTAAGAAAAGCAGGTAATTGTTCTGGAGCTGATCTAGGATATGTTCAGAGACATATTTACTTTCCAGGTGCCTGTAAAATCCAACTTTGGTAGTGGCATTGTTTGGAAGAGGCCAAGAGGGGCTCGAGACCCAATTGGGATCCTGAAAAGCCCTGGTTCTAATTTTTGCACCATTTAATTGTAAGCCCCAATGATTCCTTGAAGGGGAACAACACCTCAATTATTATTCCTTGAAGAGGAATAATGCCTCAAATTATGTTATTTATGACAATGCCACTTTAATGCACCATATTTGTAGGTTTTAAAGCAATGAGTACACGGTTAATATAGCATGACTTCGGGTAATAAAAGGTTTGTAGTTTATAATTACAGGTTCAGGCAATACTCTGAATTTGCTGGTTTTAGAGGGGTTCAATATCTAAAGTTTGTTTTTTTTGGCACCTATCAATCCCTTTGTTCTCTGGTGTTTCCTCTGTTGTTTAGTGGATGTTAAAGAAAATCAAGGGAGCACATCTCCCCTCACCCAAAAAAAAAATACAATTACCATGTAGCAAAATGAAAATTAATATGAAAATATATCTAAAACTTAAATAGTTCATGTATTTGTAATCAAGATAGATACTCTTAGTAGATAATTGTCTGTAGGCAGCTGCCTACTCTGCTGCTGGCAAATCTGGTCCTGAAAATATTGTCAAAAAGTGGATTTGTTTATTGCTTAGATTTGTTGAAGTTGTTTCCACTTGTTACTAGGAATACATCATGATCATGAAGTCTCCCCCCACCACATAAAAATATGATTCAAAATGTTATATCCACACACATACACCGAATGTGGGGTTTTATGTGTGTTTCTATGTTTGTATGTATGTGTGGGTAAGTGTTTGTGTGGTTATTGTGTCCTAAAGAAGTGTGTAGCAGTGTGTTTTAATGTGTATGCAGCTGTGTTTGTCATTGTATGTGTAGCAGTGTGTATCAGTGTTTGTCAATGTGTGCGCAGTGATGTATAACAATGTTTGTTTCTGTACCTGCTAAGTACAATATTATTTTCCCTCTCCCTTTATATCTTGACTTCCAAAGGCATGCGCTTACAGGCTGGTGTCTACTCTCACCAATTATAAATCCAACTCTGATCATCACATTCAGCATGCATTTTAGAATGTTCTGCATTTTAATGCAATAGTGGTTATATAAAGGTATATTAGTAGTGCTTATCATTATCGGTGTGCAGCAGATTATGTTTTGTATAATTATACATTTCTATGTGGCACATATCTATATCTATACACATGATTAAAATTGAATACGGCATTGTACAATCCACAGTTACTGTTGGCGTTATAATGTTAGATATATCAAATGTCAGTCCAATGATATAATAAATATTATATGATATTAGTCGATGGTCTCTTTATGTACCTGATACCAACATACATTTTACAAGCCATCCAGGAAACCACAATATCAGCATAATACATAATTTAATCATTTGCCTTCACACAATCACTTCTGTATAGAACAGAATCAATGACTTAGAGTGACATTAACCTAGAGATCATATTGAGATTGAAATGCTTATTTGTTTGAATAAATGAATGAATTGTATTAATTATTTTATTACTAATACGGGATTACAGATGAAGAAATAATTTGTGAAAAACGCATGTAAAGCCAATAGGGAAAGGAATGGCAGAGGCAGGATGCCTCCTTACACCATAACCAAAGCATATGGTTTTCTGATGCTATGCAGTGGCATATCTACCACACTCACAGGGATCGCCACTGTGACTGGGCCCGTCACTCCAGAGGCATACCTTCAGGGCCGCTGCACAGTCGCAACGGCCGGAGCACGCAGTTGCCGGGTTTGCAGCAGGAGGGCAGCACTGTGCTGTGATGCTCCCCTCCTTCTGCTGCTTGTAGCATGGGTGAGCAGTCTGACATGAAGTGCTCCCTGAGACAGGACTTCCTGTCAGTCAGGTACCACAACGATGAGCAGGTGGGGGAAGGTGAAGAGACACATGGAGGGATTGAGGCCTAGAGAATGGGATACATGGAAGGGCTGGGGTTTGGGAATAGGACACAACAGACGGACTGGGGGGATGGTCACATGGAGGTGCTGGGGGGAGGATGAAATGATACATATGGGGGGGATGAAGGGTGGAAATGAGACATATGGAGAGGCTTTGGGGGGGAAATGAAACACATGGAGAGGCTTGGAGGGAAAATAATGAAACACGTGGAGGTGCTGGAGGCAAGGGAATAAGACACATGGAGGAGCTGGGGTGAGGAATGAGACACATGGAGGGGCTGGGAGCGAGAGAATGAGACACATGGGGGGCAGGGCAATTTTCACACCGGAGCCTGGTGGTTTCCAGTTATGCCTCTGATGCTATGAGTGTCCATTTAAGTTCTCTTCAGTGTACAGATGAGTTCTGTTATGAAATATGCTAACACACATCAAGCTGACAACATTTCCTGTTGCTAATGCTGCACATTTCACATCTTGGCTTCCTCTTTTAACATGTCATCTGTCTATATCATGTGCCAGTAATATCCCATTTGTTTTTATTTATTTATACTCATGGAAACCAATGCAATGGCTTCTGGGGAAAGTATTTATATTCATACAACAAAGATTTAATAGTGTAATAGGCAGATGAGTTTGTGGATAAGATAATTTGTTGTACTCTAACAGCTATGTGTTTTCAGTTTAGTTACCTTGTTGCTAAGGAAAAATAATAGATTTCACTCACCTACTCTCCATTGTTGTCAACCAATAAGTTTGATATCATTTGTACTTTGAAATTACCTATCTAAAAATTACATTTTAAAAATATGCATCACAGAGAAAAGAATTGAGCCCCAAATGAGGAATTGTTAGAATTACAAAGACGGTTATGAATTATCAGAGCAATACTTGACTTTTATTTGCCAAAAATTAGAAGAAAGATTTGATCCTTGATTTATTAAAAAATGCTTAGCTCCAGGTAAAAGTTACGAGAAAATGGCATTTATATGCGTTCATATCTGATCAGTTAAAGTGGAACTAATTACTATAGTAACTGTCACTACTCTTAGAAGGTAGAGGCTGTTTAACAGCTGCTTATTTCAAAAGTAGCATTAGGAAGTTACCAGAAGCCGCTGCCAAAAAAATAAAAATCGCCAACAGTTCCCAGGAAGACCTTACCAACTGGTTTTAACCCTATTGCTACTTTTATCAGGTGCGGCTAAGCCTTCAATTGACTAGTAACGTGTGTGTAATCTTAAAAAATATTATGGATTGATGAAAAAAGGTATAATATGGTTGCTCACTCTGGCAATGGTTGACAACTTAAAACAACATCTTGGAGGACCACCCTGCTAGATTTAAATCTTTATACTGCTCTGTTTACCTCATAACGTGGTAGAGTTTGTCCTTAATACCCTAATATACAATCCCAGGGTAACAAAGAGAAAGTGAAAAGCATATCAACCGAGTCTTCCCGCACCTCAGAGCTGGGCTCGCATATCTGTTATAGCAGTTTGAATATGGACCACAGCAAATAGCTGGTGTCTTTAAAAGAGATATTGAGTTAATTGATTCTATTAAACAGGACTTCAAGGACCTTGACTCCTTACAATCCCCACTAAGGTCTGAAGTTAATATATTTAACCAATGTGTTCGAAAAAGGATTAGTGGCAATGGAAAAAAAAATAAAGTACAAATGTTGGAAATTGTACAACAGGATTGATAATAGGCTACTAAGGAGAAACTTGCCAAGTTGGTAACAGCACTCAATGGTTATGGGAGGCCTTGGTCATTTGTATGATGTTCATTTATTATTATTATGTGTTGTTTACTTGTCAATTATATTATTATTCAAGCATTATGATTGGTACCGTTTACCTTCAGAGTTAATGACCATTGAGTACTGTTACCGACTTGGTAAAGCTTTGACACAAAGGGTTCAGAGACTAATGGATGTGGTGGTTCATCTCCATTTAACTCACATGAAAACTATGTGCTCTAATTCAGCAAGCTGTTGTAAGCTACGCTGTTAAAAAGGCTTTTGTTGAATATCAGATAGAGATGGGGATTTCTATCTGATATTTTTTACCTGAGAAGTCTGGGTTTACTTAGAGGAACACTATAGTCACCCAGACCATCTCATCTCATTGAAGTTGTCTTGATGCAGTGTCCCAGTCCCCTTTAGTCCTACAATGTAATTCATGGCAGCTTTTTAGAAACTGCAATGACTCCCTTGCATTATTAAGACTGCCTCTAGTAGGTGGCAATCAGACAGCCACTAGAGGCACTTCCTGGTGACTAACCGACTTCTGGTCGTTTAGCTGATGATGGAAATCCTTGCACTCTGCATGAAGACATCCAGCATCAGTAAAATCCTCATAGGAAAGCATTGAAGCTGGAACCCTTTTTGAGCCAGGGGGGCGAGGGAAGGGGTGATCAGGGGGCTCTAATCAATACAACTTTGTATTCATTTCACTATAGAATCCTTTAAGGCCGAGGCTTTGCCAGGTACTGAAAAGGAACTGGAGCAGATAACTCTGTATGGCCAATTACAAATTAATGTCCACTCTAAAGAGATTTCTCTGACTAAGAGCTACCATGTCGTGTTTTTAGAGGTTATGGTGCTCCAGCAAAGTACCTCGTTTTATAAATTTTTAAGTTGAAAATGATTTTTCTTTTGTTCTTTCTAGTTAAGTTCACTACAGTTCCTCTTGTTTAAGTTTCAGATATTTATTTTAGTGACCATTATCCATATATGTAAGCTATTTTATGATAGTCTTTTACTTACTGATCTGGTATTCACTGTTCCATCCATATGAAATTCTATTTGAAAGAAACAAGTAATGTGTGTTTCAAAGGCAACATGAGCTATTAGTTTATTTCAACTTGCACCAAGTCATATTAAATATATTAGATTATACCGGTTACTGACTTATTCCTCAATATAATAAGCTTTTTAAATGTTCCAATACTGTTAGAAAACTTTCCAAATTACATATTGTCATTAATTCGAATAGACTTTAATGGTCACTTCTGTAGGTAAATCATTTAAAAAAAAGTTTTAATAGTATTGAATCATTTGGAAAGCTTATTAACCCCTTAAGACCAGAGGGAGTACAATTACGCCCTATTTTAGGCGGCTCTAAACGCCGCTGGGCGTAATTGTACGCCCTCGAGTCTTTCATTACTTACCCGGTCGCCGGCGATCCCACGCCGGCGATCGCGGTGGGAGGTACTCCCAGGGAGCCCCCCCGCGGCAGATCTTCCTCCTCCGGTGCCCCCCGGCCATGTGAGAGTGAGGTCCTAGCGAGGACCTCACAATCACATGGCCGGGTAGGCTGCCTCCTGCATATATATATATATCATATATATCATATATATATGATCTAAGTATATATATACACATATACATACACACACGTACACTGTCTAGGTGTATTTTACTATTAATATATATATAATTATATATATATTAATATCAAATTACACGTAGACTGATACTGATTTATATATAATATAAAAAAATTAAATATGTAAATACGTTAAAAAATTTAATTAATTAAATTAAAAAAATAATTTAAAAAAATAATTACAAAATATATAGATGTGTATTATTTCGTTCTAACTGTATTGTGATATTAATATATATATATATATATATTTATATCAAAATACACGTAGACGAAGTAATATATATACATACATAAATATATACATAGGCCTGCGCAGCCTATTGCATTAGGGTGTGCACTCTAAAGCACAAGCACACGCCGCATATATATATGTATGTATGTATATATATATATATATATATATATATATGTATATATATATATATATATATATAAATATACACATACACATATATACACACATACACACACTGCTGTGTGTGTGTGCTGTGTGAAGGTGCAGTTAGTGGCATGTGTGTGTGATGGTGCTGGTAGTGTGCTATGTGGGTGAGGGTGTTTGTGTGCGTGCTTGTGAGGATGCTGTTAATGTACTGTGTGTGAGGGTGCTGTTTGTGTGTGTGTGAGGGTGCTGTTTGTACTGTGTGTGAGGGTGCTGTTTGTGTGTGAGGGTACTGGTAGTGTGCTGTGTGTGTGTTTGTTAGGGTCCTGTTTGTGTTTGTGAGGGTACTGTTAGTGTGCTGTGTGTGTGTGAGGGTGCTGTTTGTGTGCTGTGTGTGAGGGTGCTGTGTGTGTTTGTGAGGGTGCTGTATGTGTGTGTGGGTGCTATATGTGTGTTGGTGCTGTGTATGTCTGTGGGTGCTGTGTATGTCTGTGGGTGCTGTGTCTGTGGGTGCTGTATGTGTGTGGGTGCTGTGTATGTCTGTGGGTGCTGTGTATGGGTGCTGTATGTGTGTGGGTGCTGTATGTGTGTGGGTGCTGTGTATGTCAGTGGGTGCTGTATGTCTGTGGGTGCTGAATGTATGTGGGTGCTGTGTATGTCTGTGGGTGCTGTGTATGTCTGGGTGCTGTATGTGTGTGGGTGCTGTGTATGTGTGTGGGTGCTGTGTATGTCTGTGGGTGCTGTATGTGTGTGGGTGCTGTGTATGTCTGTGTGTTGTATGTGTGTGTGCTGTATGTGGGTGGGTGATTGTGGGGGTGGAGGTGGGGGTACATTATTGCTATCCCCCCTCCCTTCTTACCTTTTGTAGGGAGGGGGGATCGTGCTGCTGATTCCATCCCTGGTGGTCCAGTGGAGAGTGAACTCTAGCCCCACAGGGGCAACGCTCATATCTCGCGAGAGGAACCCGGCGGAGCTGCCGGCAATAGCTCCGCTGGTCCTCTCCTGCCTCCCTCCCTCCCTGCATGTGGGTCAGTGGGGAGGGAGGCTGAGAGCAGAGCCGGCGCTCGGATAGCGCTGGCTCTGCATGAGCCGACAGAGGAGATCCTGAGATCTCCCCTGCCGGTCTCAATATACATAGGCGTGCCGCGGGGATTAGGGTGTGCTCAGGCACACCCGGCACAACCCGTGCGCACACCTATGAATATATACGTATATGTCACTATATATATACCTATATATAAATAAAAATATTTTTAAAAAATTATATATATATACACATATAGATTCACATACGTATATACTATGGGATGGCCCTGAGGATTCACTTAACTCATTCATTGGTCACCTTAATACTAACAACAGAGGAATTATTTTAACTTGTGAATACAGTAAGGCCACTATTAATTTTTTAGACTTAGATATTTTTATTAAAGATGATATTTTAAACACCAAAACTTTTAAAAAAAAGGTATGCACAAACACAGCCATTGATTGGTTGAGCTGCCACTACAAGCCGTGGCTGGAAAGTGCACCAAAGAGCTAATTTTTAAGATTAAGGAGAAATTGCACCCAGATATAAGATTTTAACCAGCAAGCAGAATTAAAAAAAAAATTACTAAGAAAAACTACCCATTACCTAATTTAAACAAAACTATAGATGCCATTAAAACAAAAGAAAGAACAGAACTTTTAACTTACAAAAATAAAACCCATGCTAACCACCCTACCTACTACTTATTATTTTCAGTTTTAATAATAAAAGCAATCACATCAAGAAAATCCCAGTTTTAAATCTATTTTAACCTCCAATTTTACTAGGGAAAATGTCATAAAACCCCAATCTTGCTTCCTGTCCAACACCAAAGGGCTTTTTAAATGCAAATGCTGCAAAGTATGCAAAAGCACAGACCAATATACAAAATCTAAGCCCACACAATTCAAATCCAACAGAACAAATAAAATATATAATATCAAAGACTTCATCACTTGCACTACAAAAAAATTAATTTACCTCCTAGAATGCCCGTTTGATCTCCAATACATGGGCATGACTACAAGGAGTCTCAAAATAAGATTGGGTGAACATTGTTGCAACATTACCAATGGATACCAAAACCACTCAGTATCCAAACATTTTACCATCCATAATAAAGATAAAAAAATGCACTACCCCATGGAGAGGAGGCTATATCAAGAATATTTTAGGAAAGTGCGAAATGGAATGGGTTTTTAACTTGAAAACATTAATCCCTAATGCTTTAAATGCTGACTGATTTATTTAATTTTATATGAAGTTTCATTTTATTAATTACTTATATATGTCCCTCCCTTCACTTCTAATACTATAAGCTAATACTAATATAATGTAATTATTTTATTTTATTATTTTACTGTTTTATATTTATGATCTGCTCTTATACCATTATGTTGTAATTACTTTATACATATTTGATTTGCTCTTATACCCATATTTACTATTTATACTATTGTCATATGTGATTAACTGTTTTTTGTTTTCATGTTCTTATGTACCCATTTTTTACCCATATTCATCTATGGGCTTAATCTGAGAGATATATTTTTAATAGCTATATCTGTTTTTTATTTAATTATACTGAGTACTTTTATACTATATGTACTCCTTTCACAACATTAAGTGCTCCTACTATTTATCATTCTAAAATGTATGCTAACTATTTACTATTATTTCGTCCTTCCACACACAATATGGCTTTTTAAGCTAATTCCCCACCCAAGATGGCTGCCATGACCATCCATTCACTCACCTATCTTAATGTTATAGCATTTTCACAGCCCTGTCAGCCGAACCTCGGCCACTCTCCTCCATAGTGCCAAAAAACTGGCTGACTCTCTTGCCAGCTAACATTACCAACATGTAGTTTATCCAAAAACTACAGCTCCATAATACTTAGCAGCCGGAAATGACGGCGCGCCTATGACGCGCGTCACGTGTCTCGCCAATTAATGCCAATTATACCCTTCTAAACACTTGTTTTTGTATTAATCTTACATATTTAGATCCTTAAAAGTCAGATCTATGTATATTTTAATAGAACAAGCTGTTATTTATTTGTAATCACACTCTGCTCTATGATGGGATAGAGCAGTTTTGGTGCCAATTATAATTTGTCTTATGCCTATATTTACCTCAACAAGCCAGGTGAATGTTTTTCTTCCATTGATAAAGCCTATATGGTGAAACACGTTTGGATATATTGTACTGCTTTTTTTAAATTGTTAATAAATAGATTTTGGTTCTTTTACTTTTTTGTACCATCATCTGTTATTTGCATTTTTATTTTTTACTACTACCTTTTAAAAAAAGAATTGCGGAACACATTGGCTATATCCAGAGAGGGTATACAAAACATAGCGTTTCAGCACATTTTCTTGGGAAACGTGCTAGTGATCCCTCTTTTTTTATCGTATATGGTAATATTTAAAAAACATAAAAATTGGAGGGGAGATGATAACTTTAAGGAATTGGCTAAAGTGGAGAGTAAGTGGATATTTAATGTGGACAAACTTTTCCCAAATGGTTTAAATTTAGATTTTGAATTTGCTAAATTTTATAAATAATATTGTATTATTGGTTTCATTTATTATAGTATTAGAATACTTGGTTTAATAGAATATATATATATGTATATATTCTTTATATTTAACATTTTTTTATTAATATATATATATATATTTTATGGTAGTGTTTTCTAAGTTTAGGATAAGAGTATGTTCTGTGGATTCTAATTATTCTCACTGATATGTGCTCTTGGATTTGGAGTTGTTTTAGCCACTTAAAACATATTTAAACACTAAGATGCTAGTTTTATTTCCCTTTGCAATTTTTGTAATATATGTCTTTTTTTTTATCTTGATAGAGTATGTGATATATTTGGATATACAGGCATTTCTCGCTTTATGAACTCCCGCTTTAAGAACTCCCGCCTTTATGAACTTTTATTTTTATGTGATTGCATTTTGTGTCTGTGGTCCACGGATCAGGACCGCAGAGAGTGCTTTGGAGCACAAACAAGAAGAGAAGAAGAAGAATTTGTGGTCAGGAGTAGACAAGAAGAGAGATGAGGATCAGGAACACAGTTCCTGGAAATAAAATGAAGTCTAAAAAACAGATTTAGATCGGACTGTATTCTTTTTGTGCTTTCATGGGCATACATTACAGATCATGTAATATTATTGCACTGTGTGCTATTGAGTATAGATTTGACTTGATTTGTCTGTGTGTGTCTGACATAGCTGTCTCTGTGTATGTGTGTTTGCCATTGTGCCATGTTTTGGCAGACAGCAATAGTAAGGAGCAGGAAAAGGGCTGAAAAGCCTGAAAAAGGGGAGAAGGAAGAAAGTTTGAGAGCTGTAAAATTAAAAGGAGCAACAGAAAAGTGCTAAAAAAGAAATGCAAGTTTGAAAGTAAGAGAGGAGAAGGAGGAAAGTTTGAGAGCTGTAAAAATAAAAGGAGTAAAATGTGATAAAAAAGAGGTGGAAGCTGATAATGAAGAAAATGAATAAGTAGGAGGGCTTAAAATAGGTGCCCCCATTCAACAAGTGCAGCATGTCTCTTCATTGAATAGTAGGAGAATTGATGATAATTCGATGAAGGTTTTAATATGGTATGTATTCCTTTAACGTTCCTACAACATACATGTATTTGCTATGCTTTCATTTTGTATTTGTACTTAATAATTTAGTTTTTCAATGGTAAAATTTGTTGGTCAGGAATGGAACCCGTGTTTATTACATTGTGTCTATGGGAAATCTCACTTTATGAACTAGGCTTCGAAACCAATTAGTTCGTAAAGTCGGGAACTACCTGTATTCTCTAAATCCTTTTAATGGATTAGTTTTTGCCCTTACTGTGTAATGGACTATACTGGGACTTGCCAATAGTAAAAATGGTGAACTGTTGTGCCATGTGCCCAGAAACTAGGAAGTACTTGGATGACTGAGATGAAACTATGCAAAGCCCCACCAAGGATTAGATTGGAGACCCGGAAGGAGGATGTTTCTTCACTGTGGGGAGCCGGAAGTGACATCATCAAGATTTGCCAGCGAGAATGTAATGGTGGGATTTGTAGTTTGATTACTGAAGATTGTCAACATGTGTTACTATCCCCCACAGTGGGTGTATGGGGGCACTATGATGTCCCTCCACTCAGTGGTGGAATTACCATGGTCACACCACTTGGCCCGGCCACCCTACGGACCCCTGCAATCACGGTGACCGGCGGCTAAGTATTGCGGTCCCGGCCCACATGGTATAACCCCTGGGGCTTATCGGGTGGCCGATGGCAATGAATTTCCAGGGGGCCCGGTCAGCACTGCTGCGTTTTAACAGCGCGACTGGGTCCCTTGTGATGACATCAGAGCTGGAAGGAAGTGACTGCCCCAGTCACTCCTCCCAGCTAACACCGGGAGCCACGCAGGAGGAAAGAGAGGAGGGAGTCAGAGTGGGAACTCTGACTCCCATCAGCCTGAGCCACCATTGAACCACAGGGAAGTCACCCTAAAAGGTAGGAAACAGGAGGGTGACTAAAACATTTTGTATATGTGTCTGTATATGTGTGTGTTTGTATGTATGTGTTTGTGTATGTGTGTCTGTATGAATGTTTCTCTGTATGTATGTCTGTATGTATGTGTGTATGTGTGTGTGTCTGTGTGTCTGTATGTATGTGTATGTCTGTGTATGTGTGTGTATGTATGTGTGTGTGTGTCTCTCTGTGTGTCTGTATATGTGTGTGTGTTTGTATGTATGTGTATGTATGCATGTGTGTTTGTATTTATGTGTTTATGTGTGTTTGTATGTATGCATATGTGTGTTTGTATGTATGTGTGCCTGTGTGTGTGTGTGTGTGTGTGTATGTGTGTGTATCTGTATATCTGTGTGTGTCTATGTGTGTGTCCGCATGTGTATTTATTTGTCTGCATGTGTGGGGGGAAGGTATGGGAGGGGGAGGATAGACATATGGGGGGGAGGGGATAGACAAGTGGGGGGTGTCCAGGGGAATTTTCGCACCGGGGCCCTGTGGTTTCTAGTTACGCCTCTGCCTCCACCTTTTTAATTTAATACATCCCAGCCACTGATCACAGCTTGAGGAAGGGGGGATGACCTGTACAGCCCACACCCAATGCACATTAGTTGATGTATTAAAGGGGGACCTGTGCCAGTAGCCAAGAGCTGCCAAGTTGCTCATCTATTTAGTGAAAACTGTTGTGTGAACACAAGTTTAAAACCTCTCTTATATTATTATGGGAGGGTTATACTTATCTCCATAGACTTTTTTATATTCTTTTTTTTTTTTTCAAGTGCTTAGACAGTAACACACGCTTGATGTAGACATGACAGCATGAAATATAAAACGGTAATAACAACAGAAATTATCAGTGTCAGCCAAACTAAATTCACTATTTAAAAAAAAAAAAGATACAGAAGATTAGTAAATATCACACAGAAGGCCCCTGAGGTATACATATAATAAGCAAATACTCAATATAGGCCTCAGTTAAACAACAATATAAAGTACTAGCAATATACTGAAAACTCTGCAAATAAAATAGTTTTCTCTTAGCATTGCTCTTAATGGGTAGTGGAAGAGAAAGCTAACTGCCAGAGTAGATCATGGTAGCAAAGCTCTGCTCAGCTGATGCCCTCCACTGGTAGAAAATAGTCCAGCTGTTTGGGGGAATATAAGTTGCCCGGTAGGTGTAATGACTGCAGGGTTCTCTCCGAGGTTCCTCCACCCCGGAGAAAACTCTCATCCTGGTCTTTAAGGGCTCTATTTACTGAGGGATGGTACTCAGCCATCTTCACTGGGGATCGCGCTGATCGGCACTGCCATGTTCAGGCCTTGACCTGAATTTGGGGCCACTGGAGGGGGAGAGCGCTTAGTGGCACCTTCTGAGGGGGGCTACAGCCCGGCTTCTGCAAGGCAGGTGGTTGCAGTCAGCAGTGTAGTTTCACCCAAAAGTCTGTAAAAACTATGTCTAGTGTGGACATGAGTAAGTCTTAGTTGCTGGGCTCCGATGTGCACATGGCTTCTGCCATCTTGGGTAAATTGCTGTGCCTGCTGACCAGGCAAATCACAGTGCAATACATCCCTGTATCAGCAGGGATGCACCATAGGTGCAGACCGGAATAACCTCTACTGGTCCAGAGGAGAAACGGGGCATCATCCGGAGATTAAAGCTGCTTGCTGGGTGGTCCTAGCGAGAGATCGGCTGCCTCTCTTCGCTTCCCTGCACACCAGGCCGCAGATCAATCGGTCGATTTTCTGGTTGAGTGACCACACATGATAAGTAACCGTTGCTTATATAGAGCCTGTGTGAGGCTAAAGACGTTTAGATGTCTTCCTGAAATGCATTTAACAAAAAACAGCCAAAATTTAGAAGCTCATTTAGGACACATCTGCTCAGCACAACAGTCAGGCCCCGCCCCCTTGTATTCCTTTTTCAATAACTCACAGGGTTAGTCATTAAGAAGAAAGATAAATGTGCTCCTGGTGCACGTTTTTTGGTGTTTTGTTTCTCAAACAGACAACTCTTTTATAGGGTTTGGCTGTTTTTAAAGAGGCCAAATAAAAATCCATTACAGCTAGATGCAAAAAAAATGGAGAAGAATAATTCATGTTGACACATGAAGGGCTATTCTCAGACTGGACTTGCATTATGTGAAAACCCTTTTAAAGGCAGTTTTTGGACTAAAGTAAAGAAGATGGTAGAAGAAAGAAGATATCTGATGGTAAGCATAACATTTGTTTTACAGGTTTTTATATTTCTTGGGCGCCTTCAATATTATTAAAATGAAAGAGGTATGCAGTAATTATGTTATATGGAGTGTGGCTATGAGCATTGGGACACCTAGTCATCATGGAGGGTAGACAGTTGACATAATTTTGGGAGGTGGACAATGTCATGTCTAGCCCTTCTATATTTTATTAATAGCTTTCATTTGCCACACATGGGTGAGGCTGAGGGGAACATTTGCTAGCTCTGGGCTATTAATGATAGCTTCTATCCACCACCTATGGGTGAGGGCTGGAGGCACTTAGTGTTTTCTACTAAAAAAACATCTTGAGCACTGATAGGGATTGGGGGACATTGTGTATTATTAACTTAGGTAGAGTGGTACACTATGATGTCAGGGGACAGTGGGTGGACAGTGACCTGTTCACACCCCATCATTTAATTCGAAGCCCCTGTCTGATGACCATGGGGGGCAGTAATTGCCCCCCCTGTATGTTATTAACCAAATGAGCGGCAATAGCTGCCCTGTTGCTAGTCTATTATGAGAATTAGTAGGCACTGCCTGCGTACTGTTTAAATAGAGATGCCCCCAACCACAGAATGATGAGTGGAGGCATAATGGAGATTTCAAACCTGATACTGATATTTATCTTCTGTGGCTGGGAAAGTGTTCGAAAGGTTATAAAGGGATAATATTCAAGAATTCCTTGAGAAGAATGTGGTTATCAGCAAACATCTGCATTGTTTTATGAAGCACAGGTCATGTCTAGTGATGTCGCGAACACAAAATTTTCGGTTCGCGAACCACGAACGCGAACTCCTGCAATTGTTCGCGAACCGGGCGAACCGCCATAGACTTCAATAGGCAGGCGAATTTTAAAACCCACAGGGACTCTTACTGGTTGAAGGGGGGGGAGGATACCTACTCTCCTACCCCCCCGGCCCCCACCCCTGGGCGGTGGGTGGGGGCCATAAAGATAATGAGGGGGGGACCTACTGTCCTCCCCCCCCCGGCCTCCACCCCTGTGCGGCGGGTGGGGGCCCTAAAAATAACAATAAGGGGGGACCTACTGTCCTCCCCCTCTCCGGCCCCCACCCCTGGCCGGCGGGTGGGGGCCATAATGATAATGAGGGGGGGACCTACTGTCCTCCCCCCCCGGCCCCCACCTCTGTGCGGCAGGTGGGGGCCCTAAAAATAACAATAAGGGGGGGACCTACTGTCCCCCCTGGCCCCCACCCCTGAGCGGTGGGTGGGGGCCCTAAAATTAACAATAAGGGAGGGACCTACTGGTCCCCCCCTGGCCCCCACCCCTGAGCGGTGGGTGGGGGCCCTAAAATTAACAATAAGGGGGGGACCTATTGTCCCCACCCGGCCCCCACCCCTGAGCGGTGGGTGGGGGCCCTAAAAATAACAATAAGGGGGGGACCTATTGTCCCCCCCCTGGCCCCCACCCCTGAGCGGTGGGTGGGGGCCCTAAAATTAACACTAAGGGGGGGACAGTACTGGTCCCCCCCAGCCCCCACCCCTGAGCGGTGGGTGGGGGCCCTAATAACAATAAGGGGGGACCTATTGTCCCCCCCAGCCCCCACCCCTGAGCGGTGGGTGGGGGCCCTAAAATTAACAATAAGGGGGGGACCTATTGTCCCCCCCCGGCCCCCACCCCTGAGCGGTGGGTGGGGGCCCTAAATACAAAGGGGGGTACCCTAGTCACCCCTCCCCCCAAAAAAAAAATGTTATCTCCCTACCTACCCCCCTCACCCTAAAAATAATGAGGGGGGGACCTTTAACTAAAAACCTGTAAAAAAAAAAAAATTGATAAAAATAACTTACCATTTGATGTTTTCTTTCTTCTACAATCTTCTTTTTTCAGCCCCAAAAAAGGCCAAATAAAAAGCCATAAGAACCGACGCAATTAAAAAAACAAAACAAAAAAAAACGAGCGCACAAAAAAATAATCCATCTTCACCCATGGAGGGCTCCGCGCAGACTGAGCTCTGCAGGGTGGGGGAAGGCTTATAAAGCCTTGCCACGCCCTGCAATTAGGCTAAGAACACTCTGATTGGCTGGTTTAAGCCAATCAGAGTGCTCTTTGTCATTTTACACAGCGTGGGAAAATTCAAAAGAACTTTCCCGCTGTGTAAAATGACACAGAGCACTATGATTGGATGGCTTGAAATCCATCCAATCACAGTGCTCTTTGTCATTTACACAGCGTGGGAAAATTCCAAAGAACTTTCCCACGCTGTGTAAAATGACACAGAGCACTGTGATTGGATGGCTTGAAATCCATCCAATCACAGTGCTCTGTGTCATTTTACACAGCGTGGGCAATTAGGCTAAGAACACTCTGATTGGATGGATTTCAAGCCATCCAATCACAGTGCTCTGTGTCATTTTACACAGCGTGGGAAAGTTCTTTTGAATTTTTCCACGCTGTGTAAAATGACAAAGAGCACTCTGATTGGCTTAAACCAGCCAATCAGAGTGTTCTTAGCCTAATTGCAGGGCGTGGCAAGGCTTTATAAGCCTCCCCCCACCCTGCAGAGCTCAGTCTGCGCAGGAGCCCTCCATGGGTGAAGATGGATTATTATTTTTTTTTTTTTTTTTTTTTAAATTGCGTCGGTTCTTATGGCTTTTTATTTGGCCTTTTTTGGGGCTGAAAAAAGAAGATTGTAGAAGAAAGAAAACATCAAATGGTAAGTTATTTTTACCAAAAATTTTTTTACAGATCTTTAGTTAAAGGTCCCCCCCTCATTATTTTTAGGAGATCATTTTTTTGGGGGTGGGAGGGGTGACTAGGGTCCCCCCCTTTGTATTTAGGGCCCCCACCCACCGCTCAGGGGTGGGGGCCGGGGGGGAACAATAGGTCCCCCCTTATTGTTATTTTTAGGGCCCCCACCCACCGCTCAGGGTGGGGGCCAGGGGGGACAATAGGTCCCCCGTTATTGTTATTTTTAGGGCCCCCACCCACCGCTCAGGGTGGGGGCCAGGGGGGACAATAGGTCCCCCCCTTATTGTTATTTTTAGGGCCCCCACCCACCGCTCAGGGTTGGGGGCCGGGGGAGGACAATAGGTCCCCCCTATTAGTATTTTTTTTTTTAAACAGTGAGCTGCCATAGGCTGCTCACTGTTTAATAGACATGCCCCTACTCGCGGTATTGCGAGTAGGGGCACAATTTACTAATACTAAGTCATTTTTACTTAGTATTAGTAAATTAATAGGGGGCGGATCGAACCGCGCATATGTTCGCCATCCGTGGCGAACGCGAACACGCTATGTTCGCCGGGAACTATTCGCCAGCGAACCGTTCGGGACATCACTAGTCATGTCAAACTAACTTGATTGCATTCTTTGAATAAGTAAGTAGAAGTATAGATCAGGGTGTTGCAGTGGATGTGATCTATTTTTGCCGAGGTTTTTGATACAGTCCCACACAATAGATTAGTGTTTGAACTCAAAGAAATCAGTCTAGAAGAAAATTCTTGTTATTGGCAGAACATTGAGTACAGAGAGTTGTCATTAATGGTAAATTAAAGCTGGACACAGGTGGCAAGTGGTGTCCCTTAGGGTTCTGTTCTGGGACCCCTTTTATTTAACATGTTTATAAATGATCTTGAAAAAAGCATTGAAAGTCATGTTTCAGTGTTTGCAGGTGACACTAAACTCTGTACAGTAATACAATGTGAGCAAGATATTACTTTGCGGCAGAGGAATTTCGATAGACTAGGGGACTGGGCACTCAAATGGCAAATAAAATTTAATGTAGAAAATTGCAAAGTTATGAACTTTGGCGTAAAGAATGCACAAGCAACTTATACCCTTAGTAGAAACGAATTAGGAAAAACAACACACAAGAAGGATTTGAGAATTGTTATAGACAACAAACTATGCAACAACTGCAATGTCAATCAGCAGTGGCTAAGGCCAGTAAGGCCACATCTTGAATATGCTGTGCAATTTTGTACCTGTTTTAAAGAAGGATATTATGGCACTAGAAAGAGTACAGAGGCAGGTTTCAAATTTAATCAAAGGAATGGAATATTTTAGCTATGAAGAAAAGTTAACAAACGTAAATCACTTTAGTTTAGAAAAACTTCGCCTCAAACGGGATGTATACAAATATATCCGGGGCCAATACAAGCCATAGTGTGGAAATCTATTCACAAACAGGACTTTACATAGGACACAAGGTCATGCTTTTAGACTGGAAGAAAGACGATTTAGTCTAAGGCACAGGAAAGGTTTTTTACCATAAAAACAATAAGGATATGGAATTCTCTGCCTGAAGAAGTGGTTTTATCAGAGTCCGTACAGATGTTTAAACAGCAACTAAATGCATACTTGCAAAAACAGAATATTCAATTATATAAGTTTTTTCAATGTAGGATGATAGCTTCTTGAACCAAGTATAAATCTGACTGCCATTCTGGGGTCAAGAGGGATTTTTTTTTTATAGTTTGTTGCAAAATTGGAAGTGCTTCAAACTGGGGTTGTTTGCCTTCTTTTGGATCAACAGCAAAAAAACAAATGTGAGGAAGGTTGAAGTTGATGGACACATCTTTTTTCAGCCTATGTAACTATGTAACTTAGGTAGGTAGGTACACTATTATGTCAGGGGAAAGTGGGTGGACAGTGACCTGTTCACATCCCATAATTTAATTTAAAGGCCCTGCCTGATGCGCTTGGGGGCAGTAATGTTATTAGCTGTCCAGTTGCTGGTCTGTTATTAGATTAGTAGGCACTGTCTGCATACTGTATCAGTAGAGATGCCACCACCTACCGAATGATGAGTGGGGGCATAATGGAGGTTTTAAACCTCCCTTATACTAATATGAAGTGGTCATTACTTACCCCACTGGCTGCTTTTGTTTTTTTGTTTTTTAAGTATTTGCTCACTGGCTGCTAGTACTGCTAGTGAGCAAATAGTAAAAAAAAAATGCATTAATCAACAAGTTTTAGGTGTCAGATTTAATTAGGCCATATACAAAGGAGTATATCCTTAATAAGTAGAATTAAATCACCAAATGCAATATTTTCAATGTAAATCAGATATTCAAACCAAATATCCTGATAAGTCTTTAACTGCCATAATTAAATCAATCCGAACAGCTAACTCAATCAAATCAATGACCCTTGTCAACGGCCTTGTTACAGTTTAAAGCAGACAGACTCGTGCAGATGCCAGAGAGAAATAAAATTGAATCAGCCATACCACCTGAGAAAAAAAAAAAATTGGGATGACCAAATCTTGACCATAAGGCAGTTTGGCTGGGACATATTTTGTTAACAAAAAAAAGTTTCAGAAAAATGAATCAGACAAACCAACAGGCACAAAAATAGACCAGTATACTTAAAAATATATACATGATATAATATTTCCAGCCACTTGGTTCGCAAATCAACTGAGAAAAAGTAGCCAAAAGAGGGGGAAAGAGAAGCAGCAGTAAAAAAAACTATCTATATTTATACATGTATATTAATTTATTATATATTTATTTATTATTTATTTATGATATTTTTTATTTTTTTACTGTTCCTCCTTTTTTTTATTCATTGGTCCTTTCTCACTTGAATAAAATCAACATTTAGTGACTGTCAAAGTTTAAAAAAGTGTAAAAATTTTAAGTAAAAAAGAAATTTTAAAATAAAAATTTTCAATCATAAGAAAAAAAGTTGTGTCTGTAAGATACGGTGGCAAAGTGTATATTTGTGTAGTTGTGGATGCTTCTAATAACGAGTTTACAATTGGCATCCATCCTGTGAAGTTACCTGCTGTATGTAATTCTGTGAAGCAGCCTTCTTTGCTGTTCCACCTAATAAACTTAACATCTGAACAAAAGAAGCAAACCTAGTCTATTATTTTCAAAAACTTCTGTTGAAATACTGTACCTTCAACAACGAATTAGTGTCAGCACCTAAGTACCCTGTTATTCCCTATTTTAAACAATCCCTATACCAACAGTGCCCATGATGCATGTATAAATAAACTCCTGTACAAATTGTGCATTGCGGCTGGAATTTGAATAAGCAGAACTAAGATGGAGACAACTAGGAGGAAATGTGACATTTATTTATCACATTTTTTAAAGGGAAAATGGCACTCCCAGAATTTCTAGTATCATGCTTGTCTCCTACATTTAACATATGTGTGTTTGTGAGGTCTGAAAATTAAATATAGAAATCCACACCACTTCATTTGCCTCTATCCTGGAACTTGGTGCCATCAAGTTTGCTTCTTGTCAATTATTTTTATGCGCTACCATTTTTTTTTCATCCTTGACATATTCATTGAGGATTTCCGTTTTATATTTTTGCACTGCGTTTTAGAACAGAGCACTTTGATAAATCTCTCCCAATGTAATCTGTGCCCTAGATGTGCTTGATCGGAACTAGAATGTAATGTAAATTGTTCAATCTTTCATAATTATTCAGAGCTAACAGAGCATCACAAAATGAGGGTTAAAAAGTTATAGTTGATCATCAATGTTTTATTTAACTGTCAATGTTTACTTTTCACTCATAAGTAAAAGCATGTTTAAAATGAGTTATTGTGTGACAAAGTCAACTGTGATTAATAATTTGTTAGTTGACTTTATCAACTTTTTTTTATAAACGTTCATTTTAAATATGCTTCTCTGTGCTAACAGTTTTATACGTTTTATAACCGTTTTATAAGCACTTATAAACATAGACCATTAGTAAAGCGATGACATACAGTGGCTCCTAACTGACTGCATATCTGTGCATCTATACTTATAAAAATGTTAACATTCTAGATAAATTAATAAATTTCATTACTTTCAGTTTCATGTTACCTTTCTAAGAGTAGTTTCCTACTTTTATAGAACAATTTCTATATTGCTTCTCTTGTGTTTATACAAAGAAAATTAATACCTACCAGCAATGCTCTCTTCCCTGTGTCATGGGACTTCTGGTGCAGTTGGACTCATCAATATTGAGGTAAGATGTCCAAATATTCCCAGCAGCACCCTTAAAGCAAGTAATTTTTAGCAAAGTATCATATCTGTCCTTTCATATATAACTGACCGTAAGTTAATTTCCTGTGGAAACCTTAAAACACTAGTCTTACTGCACAGCAGGCTGAGAAAGAGGAAGATAACACTCCCTTTGTGTGTTTGACATGTGAACGCAGTTTACAAAAGTCTGTTAAGTGAAGCAAATTATTAAACTAACCTTACTCAGCCACACTAAACTTTTCCCTGTCAATTATAGAGAAATAAGCTAATAAAATGTATGTTAAAGACTTGGATACAGTTATTGGTTAGATTTTTATATCCTATAGAAACATATAAATATAAAAACATAGAATGTGACGGCAGATAAGAACCATTCAGCCCATCTAGTCTGCCCAATTTTCTAAATACTTTTATTACATCCCTGGCCTTATCTTATAGCTAGTATAGCCTTATGCCTATCCCACCCATGCTTAAACTCCTTCACTGTGTTAACCTCTACCTATTCAGCTGGAAGGCTATTCCATGCATCCACTACCCTCTCAGTAAAGTAATACTTCCTGATATTATTTTTAAACCTTTGCCCCTCTTATTTAAGACTATGTCCACTTGTTGTGGTAGTTTTTTTTTTTTCTTTTAAGTCTCCTCCTTTACTGTGTTGATTCCCTTTATGTATTTAAATGTTTCTATCATACCCCGCGTTCCCCCCTGTCCCCATCTCATCTTTCCTCCAAACTATACACTTTGATCACTGGGGGAGGCAGATCAGCAGTGATTACTTTTGCTGTGCCTGTGTTAGAGTGTGAGATAGCATATGTCATTGAAGGTAGTGTGAGACCAGGTTTAGCTTTATGCCATATCTAGCTACTGGTTACTGCCAAGGGCACTTGAAACAACATTGAGTGGGAAATACGAGATTGACAGGCATTTTGTGATTGGTCCTAGTGTCAAACTATGTTACTAGTGCCAATGTACAGTTGCTTTTTTGATTATTTGTTTTTTGTTAACTGCTTGGAGGAAAGTAAATCTTTTAGGAAGTGTTGTGGTTTTTTTTTTTGTAACAAAGGAAATAAAAGTTCCTCTTTACTAGCCTGTGTCATTAATTCTAGTGTGAGACTTGGGCTTAGCATGCAGCTGCATTTAGCTAGCATCTACTGCCAGAGGCACTCAAAACAACTTTGAGTGGGATATAGGAGTTTGGCAGGGATCTTGCCATTTATTCTAGTGTGAGACTAGGTTACCAATATACACAGTTGTTAGAAGTATTTTTTTTTTTTGTTAACTGTTTAAAGGGACACTATAGTCACCAGAACAACTACAGCTTAATGTATTTGTTCTGGTGAGTACAATCATTGCCTTCAGGCATTTTAATGCAAACACTGTCTTTTCAGAGAAAAGGCAGTGTTTACATTGCCCCTAGGGACACCTCCAACCGTCTCAGATGGCCAATGGAAGGGCTTCCTGGCCAGGGCCGGCTTGTCCATAAGGCGGCACAGGCGGCCGCCTTAGGGCGCACCGGCCCGGGGGCGCAAATGTCCGGGTGACCGGCAGGAGGGAAGCGCACAGCTCCCCTCTCCTGCCGGTCACTTCTTGTAGCGTGGCCGAGCGCCACCCTGCAGTGCCGCGGACTGTGTGGAGGGGGCGGGGATATGAACGTCATATCCCTGCTCCCTCTGTAGCACACAGCGCGGCTGGCGCCCAGCAGGGGCGGAGCTACCACCGGCCCCCTTCTATTCAGCATGGGAGGAAGTCCTCCCAAGAAGACTAGAGCAGCAGAAGGCAGAGAGGAGGGGGGCTGGGCAGGACCAGCTCCTCCAACTCCCAACTACCTCAGGCAGCACTTTGGATCCCAGGTAAGCCCCCCTCCTGAACCTGTTGGTCAGTGTGTCTGTGTGTATCCATGTCTGTCAGTGTGTGTGTGTGTGTGTGTATCCATGTCTGTCAGTGTGTGTGTGTATCTGTGTCAGTATCCATGTCTGTCAGTGTGTGTGTGTATCTCTGTCAGTGTGTGTGTATCCATGTCTGTCAGTGTGTGTGTGTGTGTATCTATGTCTGTCAGTGTGTGTGTATCCATGTCTGTCAGTGTGTGTGTGTATCTATGTCTGTCAGTGTGTGTATCCATGTCTGTCAGTGTGTGTGTGTGTCTGTCAGTGTATATGTCTCTGTCCGTGTGTTTGTGTGTATCTAAATGTCTGTCAGTGTGTGTGTATGTCTGTTAGTGTGTCTTTGTGTATGTCTATCATTGTGTATGTGTGTATCTGTATGTTTGTCAGTGTGTTTGTATATGTCTGTCAGTGTGTGTGTATCTATGTCTGTCAGTGTGTGTGTATGTATATGTCTCTGTCCGTGTGTTTGTGTGTATCTAAATGTCTGTCAGTGTGTGTGTATGTCTGTTAGTGTGTCTTTGTGTATGTCTATCATTGTGTATGTGTGTATCTGTATGTTTGTCAGTGTGTTTGTATATGTCTGTCAGTGTGTGTGTATCTATGTCTGTCAGTGTGTGTGTATGTATATGTCTCTGTCCGTGTGTTTGTGTGTATCTAAATGTCTGTCAGTGTGTGTGTATGTCTGTCTGTTAGTGTGTCTTTGTGTATGTCTATCATTGTGTATGTGTGTATCTGTATGTTTGTCAGTGTGTTTGTATATGTCTGTCAGTGTGTGTGTATCTATGTCTGTCAGTGTGTGTGTGTATATAAATGTCTCTGTCCGTGTGTCTGTGTGTATCTAAATGTCTGTCAGTGTGTGTATGTCTGTGTGTCTTTGTGTGTTTGTGTATGTCTATCATTGTGTATGTGTGTATCTGTATGTCTGTCAGCGTGTCTGTATGTCAGTGTATGTTTATCTGTATGTCTGTCAGTGTTTGTGTGTATCTGTATATGTGTGTCTGTCTATCTGAATGTGTATCAGTTTGTGTATATGTATATCTGCATGTGCGTCAGTGTGTGTATCTTTGTGTATGTGTATCACAGTGTGTGCGTGTGTGGCAGTGTATGTGTATATGTGCATATATCTCAGCATTCAAACACCAACACTACACACAAATAAACACCTGCATGCAAACAACAACACTACATACAAACACACACCTGCATTCAAATGTCAACACTACATACAAACACACCTCTGTATCAGACACCAAAATTATATATAAACACACACCTACGTTCAAAAACCAACACTACACATAAATGCATGCTTGCATTCAAATGCAAACACTACATACAAACACACCGCTACAATCATACAAACATACTCCATACAAACACATGCTTACAGTCAAACACACAAATACTGCTCCATGCTAAATACAATACTGCAAGCATGGGGAATCGGTAGAGCCCCAGCTTTCAAAGCATTGTTGAAGTTGCACGACAGATGGGGATCTATCTTTTAGCCATCCTGTGTACATACACAGACCATCATACAGAGACATACAGTATGTATGTCTCTGTATGACTGTGTGTATGTATTCAAAAGGAATAAACGCAGTCAACACTCCAATAGTACGGATGGTATATTTATTGATAGGTGAACCACCCCAAAGAAAGTGCGTTGTTTCAGCTCAGCAGAGCCTTATTGCATGAGCTGAAACATCACACTTTCTATGGGGTGGTTCACCTACCAATAAATATACCATCCTTACTATTGGAGTGTTGCCTGCGTTTATTCCTATTGAAGACTTTACTGGTGGATCCAGCGATGTCCGCCTGACACGGAGCATCCACCACTGTTGATGGCCGGAGCATTTACACGGTATCTGTGTATGTATGTCTCTGTATGCCTATCTCTATGTTTCTTTATGTCTGTCTGTATTTCTGTGAGGGCCTGTGTCTGTATGAATGTATGTCTGTGTTTGTATGACAATGTACCTGTATGTGTAGATTGTATGACTGTGTTTGTTTGTGTGCCTTTTATGACTGTGTGTCCTGTGACTGTGTGCCTGAAAAATTATGTCTGTGTGCTTGTATGGTTGTGTGTCTGTATGTTTGTGTATTTGTGCATGTATGTATTTTTGCCTGTATCTATGTCTATGTGGAAGAAAAAGAGAGATAGATAGGGGCTGGCGGGGAAGTAAGAAATACATAAGAGGTGTTGTAGGAGACACACTAAAGGGGGGTGTAAGGCACAAAGGGGCCAAAGGGATAAGACATTCAAGAGAGTGGATATGCAACACTAATGGGGGTAAGAAATTCAAAAGGGGGCTACGAGACACAGAGGTGAAGATGCATTGTATTTTTTTTTTTTTTTGGGGGGGGGCGTCAAAATGCATCTTCGCCTGTGTAGTCAAAAATCCTAGCACCGGCCCTGTTCCTGGCTCAGTGCTGCACAGTAGGCAGCACTGCCGTTCAGCATCTCCTCGCTCTGCACGGGGATGCTGAATTTTCCTCATTAATTAATGTATCTCTATGAGGAGGTGCTGATTGGCCAAAATAGTGTTTGGCCCCGCCCACTTGATGATTTTAGCCAGTCCAATGCTTTTATGATGGTATAAGGGGGGGGTGGGAGGGGGTCAGTGCCACCTAAGGGGGCTAAGGGGAGGGGCAAGCCACCTAAATTATGGGTTTTCACCATACGGTCAGGAATACATGTTTGTGTTCCTGACCCTATAGTGTTCCTTTAATCTATTTAGTTTTTTGAGTGTATTCAATCCAGTGTGTGCTCTGCTAGTAGTTGAGCAGTGATGCACTGTGGAATGTTTCTTAACATCAAACACAATAACAGTACAGTAACAGAATCCACCAACAAACCCACCAGCACCAATCTTGCATCATAATCCCAAGAAGAAACTGAGGAAAAGTAGGGATAGGGATATATTACTATATTAGTTAGTATCATGTCACATGCTAATCCGAAGCTGAAATTGAGGGTGTGTAGATGTTCCCCAATCCACCATCAGCAGTTGTGACATGTCTTTTGAGAGACTGAACATATTAGCCATAAGGACTGCTGACACCTCCGCCACCTTGCCCTCATCACCACCACCTCCACTATTAGTAGTAATCAGCCTTAGAATTGTGGGATTAACAGCATGTCCATTATGTTCGATTTCCCACCCAGGACACAACTACGGTACATTTTTCTATGCCTTTTCATGCTGCAATAACTTCTGCTTCCACTTCAGCTCCTTCTATCATGGCTAGTTCAAGCATTACAGCATATTTGTTTTATGGTGATATCAGTGGACTTATTGCCATTGCCTGTGTTACCCACTATTTCTTGTAGCCCTTCAAGAAACATATTAGGGAAAACTAAGCAGAGACTTTGTCTGTGCCATCAGGACAACTCTTTCCTGAAGAGGTTGAGCAGAGTACACAAGTAGTGTCCACAATGTATGTTCTTGGTGGTGGTGAGGAGTCTAGTGTTGATCATATTCCTTTTTCTCTCACCACTCCAGACATTTGTTTAAATCTGTCCCAGGAGGAAATCTACTATGATACAGAGGAATTACAAGAGAATAGCTAACAGTCCACTATTTTATGCACCCTCTGTACATTCACCACTTTATCTATGTCCAACTCTATCTGCATTTAATGAAACCATTTGGGCAGGCAGAAGGCCTATTGGTGCTGTGTCTGATTCAGCACAACCATTTACCAGCATCGGCACCTTATCCACTACTACCACCCTTAGGAGAGCAGAGGGGAGGTAAAGTCTCATACCTCTATGCCACATCATCACAGGAACGTGTCCTCCAGCCCACTCTTGACCATTTTCTTTTAAGAGAGGCATGTTAAAACAGCATACTAACAAAATCACCTTCCTGATTGCTCAGCTGATGCTGTAGGAAATGTTTGAATTTCCTGATAGAGGCGGAGCCCTTCACAGCAGCCTTTACAGACCTTTTACATACGATACATACACAGATACATACTAGAGATTCACTTTTAGCAGGAAGATAGTCAGGAGCAGCTGGATAAGGATGTAGGTCAGTGTGTGCACTTCACCACAGATTTATGGAGTGCTCCTAGTGGCCAGGATGTCTTCACTTTTTGACGGTACAATGTTGGCGGCCCATGGTGCCCGCCACTCAAGTAATAGAAGAAGGGCCGCAGGAAGGCTCCTCTGTGTTTGTGTGTGTCTGTGTATACATTGTACATATCTGTGCATGTGTTTGTGTACACACGGTATACCCCTATACACAGGCACATATAACCCTATATACCCTATACACATACACTGTACTCTTATACACACACATTACACCCATAAAGACAAAGTACTCTCCACCCTACAACTGTTATAAACATGCTATGCCCCTTATACAAATACTTATACCCTCTATACACAAACACAAACACAACAGCCCCTGTACACTCACACATACAGTTCAGTCCCTATAAACACACACTACACATTTCTAGGTGCACTTTCTTGAAAAATAGAATCTGCATTACATGGCATCCTGACCCTTTATTCTTCAGTGCTGTATATCTTCACCATAATGTGTAAGTATATTAGTTTGACAGTTATTCTGTATTAAGAGATTGCTCCCCTGATATAGGGTAACCATACCTAGGATACCAAATTAAGGTGCTGTTTAGTAGATAGCTCCTTAGTTTAGTACCTTGATGTGGGGTTCTCCTATTTAGGATGCCAAATTAGGGCACTGTTTAGTAGGTGGCTTCCCTAACTTGGTACCCTTATGTGGAATTGCCTATTTAAGGGTGCCAAATTAGGGCTCTGTTTAGCAGATGATTTTTTTGAAGGGGAGAGTGTACGCTGTTGTGCAGAACGTAAAAAGTGGAGACTTTAAAAACCAGTGCATTGACGTGGCAGCACTTTTCAGCCTCTGCACACCTGCTTGCTAAACGATTTTATTTATTGATATATTTTTGAAAGTTTTTTTAATGCTGTTGTTGAAGATGTAAAAGAGGCAGCCCATGATGACTATGAAAATCATTGTATTGGCCTTGCAGCACTTTTCACACCCTGCACGTCAGTTTGCTAAAAGTTTGTATTCTCCCTTTTCCTTAAGAACACTTATACTGCTGTGCAGGGTGTGAAAAGTGCTGCCCTTGGTGTTATTTAAAACCACTTCATCAATTTTATTCTCCTTTTTCTTCAAAATGTTCTTCTCCTTTTTCTTCAAAGATTGGAGAACAGATTAACAGGGAGTCATAGACATGCACATGTCTCTATGTAGAGGTAAAGTCAAGCCTGTGTCTTTACAAAGAGGCATAGTAAGTCTAAACCTTTTTACACAGGCATTGGTAAGCCCATGCATTTACACAGAGGCATAGCAAAACTATGCTTGCCAATGCCTCCCCATAGGAAAGCATTATTAAATGCTCTCCTATGGGGATTCTGGCGACGCTGGAGGTCCTCATGCATAGCGTGAGGACGTCCAGCGTCGTTTAAAACACTTTTCGTGTTCTAAGAACACGGAAGTACCTCTAATTACACTTGCAGGGTCACGTGTGGTGGGAGTTGGCACCCAGACCACTCCAATGGGCAGAAATGGTCTGGGTGGCTGGAGTGTCATTTTAAATTCTAGTGGTTTCGACCTTCTTAGCCTAGCAGTGCTTCCGCAGACACCAGTGGGAGAAGCTGATAGTGCACTGTTTTCTCCACAATGAAGGATGGTCACTGGTGCTACAGAGTGAATATGTGGGAAAGCTTTGTTCTTGTCAGGGTGGAAAGTGTGAGTGGGTGGTCAATTGCCCATGGACTTTTACTTTTCATGTTTGGATAAATCCTCTATTTTAAACTTGAAACGACTCCTGCTCCCCATTTTCTCATTAATACAAGATAGAAATAGGAAAAAAGTTTCTCACTTCCTATTTTTTTTCTTTTTGTTTAAATCCAGATATATAATGATATAATTTTAGCAACTCAGAATTGACGTTGCAAAAATGTCTTATATTGCGTCACCATGAGGCCAAGTAATATTGTAGCCATTTTTCTATATCAGCACACTTAAATCCACCATTTTTCCTGATTTTGTTTTGTTTCCCCAAATTGCCTTCCAGAATTCAGCACAAGCCAAACAGTGGCTGTTACTAAATTTCAGCCAAGCCAAACAGTGGCATTAACTAAATCCTGTTGTCCAAATTGGTTTTTTTTCTACCAAAGTGGTAAGGAAGAACCTAATTATTACACCATGTCTAGTAGGAGCTGTCACAAGAGCTCCCACGTGGTTTATTATTCACTTCCATTCCCTCTACACTCAGGAAGCCGTCTGCAGCTGTATCATTATTTAAAGCTATAGTTAGCCACTTATGCACATCACATGCACATGACTTCTGATGGTAAATTGCAAGATGTGGCAGAGGAAGCTCAGCCCAATGTTGCATTTTGCTAAAAATCATATTGTCCTTGTCCAATTAATTTCTATTATATTATGTTAATATGTATCGTATTATTTGATAGCATTTGAATTTCAATTTTAATTTTAAGATTTTTTTATAAACATTTTATATTTATGAAAATCTTAAAACAGTGTTTCTTTGGAGGTTTGCATGGTGACTAGAAGCAGCTTGTTTTTGAAGTTGCACTCATAATCAGACTGTTGGGCATCTAGCATTAAATTGTTATAATGTATTGTCATAATCAGTTAATTATATGTTGCATTAAGGAAAATTCCTAGCTGATGCTCTCAGCCTATGACCAGCTATCTAGCCACTGACAACTGTGTTGGGCTCCAGAGACCAAACTTACCCCTGAAAGTAAGGCACTGCCCCATAACAACTTCAAAGAGCAATTGTTGATATGGTGGGAGTGTTTCTTTAAATAAATGTTATATGCCTGACTTTTAAAGGACCACTATAGTGCCAGGAAAACAAACTCGTTTTCCTGCCACTATAGGGTCATTAGGTCCCCCCACCCTCAAGGCCCCCCTCCCCCTGAGCTGAAGGGGATAAAACCCCTTCAGCCACTTACATTTCTCCAGCGCTAGGCTTCCTCTGTGCTGGGGAACTCTCCACCCCTTGCCGACGTCAGATCCGAATGCGCATGCACGACAAGAGCCGCGTGCGCATTCAAACCGCCTGTAGGAAAGCAATATTAAATGCTTTCCTATGGACATCCAGCGTCTTCTCACTGTGATATTCACAGTGAGAATCGCGGAGCCGCCTCTAGCGGCTGTCAGTGAGACAGCCACTAGAGGCTGGATTAACCCTCAGTGAAACATGGCAGTTTCTCTGAAACTGCTATGTTTTCAGCTGCAGGGTTAAAACTAGAGGGACCTGGCACCCAGACCACTTCATTGAGCTGAAGTGGTCTGGGTGCCTATAGTGGTCCTTTAAGTCTCTCACTGCAGTCACATTTTTATTTTAAGTAGTGAGTTGACGTACATATCGATTTTGTGTACTGCCCCTTAAATTCTGTAAGCAAATCACAGAATGAAGGAATCATTCCAGTCTACAACAGAGGGTACAAATCCTGAGTTCCAATGCTTCCAAAAAAAATGTGGACAAGACTGAATACTGCAGCGCCACACCAAACAAGCACCTCAAGGAGGACCCGCCCCCAACCATGGCATACTAAATCAACGCGCTACCTGCAAAGATGCTCCCGTTGTGCTGAACACTCCTGGAGGAAGTCTCGCACCCAGTCAGACTTTCTCCATTATAGATTCATATTGTGTTCATACAGTGCAGCCCTTGCCCTTGCCAAACAGTCCTATTTTTCCTCTCTCATTAGTTCATGTTCCCGCAACCCCAGGCGTCTCTTTGACACCTTTAATTCTCTTCTTTGCCCCGCTGTGGCCACCCCCCAAACCAACCTTACTGCTGATTTGAAACTTTGCATGTTACTTCACTGACAAAATTGAACAGCTAAGGAAAGAATTCCCCCCTCCTTGCCTTTCTGTTTCTCAATCACACATAGATCATGCCTTTCCTACCCTTCAGACATTCTCCCCAGCCACTGACCAAGAGGTGGCTGCTCTTCTTTGCTCCTCTCGCCCCACCACTTGCTCGCTCGATCCTGTCCCATCTCACCTTATCAGATCTCGCTCCACTTGTCTCGTGCCTTCTCTAACACACATCTTCAACTGCTCGCTCTCTTCTGGCATCGTCCCTGCTGACCTTAAACATGCCACTGTAGTACCTATACTAAAAAAACCATTCTTCGACCGTCCACCCCCTCTAACTACCGTCCCATATCCCTGCTTCCTTTTTCCTCACAGCTTCTGGAAAGACTTGTCTTTACCCGTGTGTCTCATTTCCTCAATTCCAACTCTCTCCTGGACCCCCTTCAATCTGGCTTCCGTCCTCTCCACTCTACAGAGACTGCCCTTATCAAAGTTACTAATGACCTAATCGCAGCTAAATCCAAAGGCCACTACTCCATACTAGTTCTTCTTGACCTCTCAGCGGCCTTTGACACCGTTGATCATGCTCTCCTTCTTCAAACTCTGAAATTGCTTGGTCTCTGTGACTCTGTCCTCTCATGGTTTTCCTCTTATCTCTCCCAACGCTCATTCCGTGTCTCTTTTTCTAATGATACCTCCTCCCCTCGCCCTGTCTTGGTTGGAGTCCCCCAAGGCTCCGTCCTTGGTCCCCTTCTATTTTCTCTTTATACTGCCTCTCTTGGCAAACTTATTACCTCATTTGGATTCCACTACCACCTGTACGCTGATGACACCCAGCTATATCTCTCCTCCCAGGACCTCTCCCCTGCTGTCCTGCAACGTGTCATTGCTTGCCTTTCTTCCATCTCTGACTGGATGTCCTCCCGCTTTCTGAAACTCAATCTCTTAAAAACTGAGCTCCTTGTCTTTCCTCCTCCTAATACTGATCCTCCTGTTTCGCTCTCCCTTCAAGTTTGTGGTACCAACATCAGCCCATCCTTGCAAGCGCGCTGTCTTGGCGTCATACTTGACTCTGGTCTCACCTTTGAGCCTCACATCCAGCATGTTGCCAAATCCTGTAGATTCCATCTTAAAAACATAGCCCGCATCCGCCCCTTTCTTGCACCAGATACTACCAAGGAGCTTGTCCATGCTCTAATAATTTCACGCATGGATTATTGTAACCCTCTCCTGCTTGGTCTTCCCAAAAGCCGTACTGCACCCCTACAGTCTGTAATGAATGCTGCTGCTAGACTGATTTTCCTCTCTAGTCGGTTCTCTCACACCTCACCCCTCTGCCAGTCCTTACATTGGCTTCCTGTGTGCTATAGGAGTCAATTCAAGGCACTAACTCACACCTATAAAGCACTGAACAACTCTAGCCCCTCTTATATCTCCTCACAGATCCATAGGTATGTCCCTTCTCGGTCTCTCCGCTCTGCCCGTGACCACCTCCTGTCCGTTGTCCGCACCCGTACGGCCAACTCGCGCTTGCAGGACTTCTCGCGGGCGGCTCCCTTCCTATGGAATAGCCTGCCTCCCGCCATCAGACTCTCCCCTAGTCTTGCATCTTTTAAGAAGTGCCTTAAAACCCATCTCTTTAGGAAAGCTTATGGCCTCCAAGACTAACCCCTACCTCACATACCTGTCTCTTGCCCTCTCCTAAAGGGCAGCCCACCTTATTTGATTGCAAATTCCTGTCCTAATGTGTTTTACACCCCACCTCCTATAGAATGTAAGCTTGATTGAGCAGGGTCCTCTTCAACCTATTGTTCCTGTAAGTTTATTTGTAATTGTCCAATTTATAGTTAAATCCCCTCTCATAATATTGTAAAGCTACGGAATCTGTTGGCGCTATATAAATGGCAATAATAATAATAATAATAATAATACAAATTACTTCTTTATTCCATAGGAAAACATGAAAACACAAAATGGATGTGCTCCACTTTCTCAATAGCAGAGACTCTGGATCCCTTGTTCCTGTTTTACATATGGATGAATTGCAATATCGCAATTGCAGATTCCCAAAATCCACAACAAAATAATTATTATAGATATATAGATATGTTTTACTGAAAACGTGATGCTTACTACTCAGGCTATTTTATTGTTTGTCCACTAGAGTGTGCTCAAGTATCATTTTACCATCTAATTGATAAAGGCTAGTTTAAAAAAAAAAAAAAACTGTTTAACCCCTTCAGGACGGAGTCAATAGTGCACGTTCTGATCAAAACAAAACGTAAACAAAAACTGGAATTTGCGCTATATGTCTGTTCAACCATAATTTACCGCTGTCACATTAAGTGCACCACACTTATTATATATCATTTTGTTCAGGAGAAACAGGGCTTTAATTTATCATTAACTATTCATATATGCAACATAATTTATTATGAATAAAATTTCAAAAAAATGTAAGAAAATAAGATCGATTTTGTTTTAACCGCTTAAGGACCAAACTTCTGGAATAAAAGGGAATCATGACATGTCACACATGTCATGTGTCCTTAAGGGGTTAAATTTGTATTTCCATCTGACATTTTAGCTGTGAATGTCATAATACTGAAAGTCACAGGGTCAAATATAGAACGTTCCATTTTCAAATTGAAATTTGCCAGATTAGTAATGTTACCTTTGAGACGGTGTGGTAACCCAGGAATGAGAATTACCCCCATAATGGCATTAGTAGACAACCTAAGGTATTGAAAGTGGGGTATGTTTAGTCTTTTTTAGTAGCCACTTAGTCACAAACACTGGCCAAAGTTAGCGTTCATATTTGTTTTTGAGTTTTTGTCTTTGAGAGCGATCACATGGCCCCTGGGGGCTTCTTTTGCCGTGGGAGGGCTGCCTGGGCTGTCAGGCAGTCCTCCCGAAGCAGAGCTCTGGGAAGGTGAGTATACCGGTGCTCCAGGGGCTTCAGCCGTTACGGCGTTCTATGCTGCCGCAACGGCTTTAAAACCCATTTAATGTGGGACGGCATAGAATGCCGTAACGGTGTTAAGGGGTTAAAAGTGCTGAGACATTTTAAAAACTGTTTAATAAAAACTTTTTTAATTAAAAATGATTCAGGAATAATTAAGAGAGCAATCTCAATGTATTGCTCAGCTCATGTAAAAGTGCCAGGCTTTTAGAACATAGAATATGGAATTCACTATATCTACTTGGAGTATTGATGAGATGCTTGCTAGTCTTAAAGGAACACTACAGTCACCCAGAACACTTCATCTCAATGAATTGGTTTGGGTTCAGTGTCCCTGTCCTCTTAACCCTGCAAAGTAAAACTCGATCATGTGACGTAGAAGCCCCATAGGAAAACACTGATTCTGTGCTTTCCTATGGGAAATTTTAAATGCACCACTCAAGCAAATCTCTATGAAGAGCATTGGACCATAAATGCAAACATTAGTTGGCTATAAGTACAAGCCATGCACATATAACAATGATTTAAATGGTTTTATAACAATGTTAGCTACCTTTAATGAGTTTTAGGTGCTGTCTAGGACATCACATTTTTATGTTATAGGTTATTTTGACTCCTATTAAGATCTTCCTATTCCAACACAGCTAAAAAACTGGCAGATACTAGATATATTAATTTTAGTGGCTGACAGTACTGACTGCCAAGTGGAAAAAGCATGAAACCATAACCTAACATCAGATTTGTGTTGTTTTCATTTAATCTGGGGCTTATGAAAAACTTTGTAAAAGAAATAGACAAATCTGTTAATGGGGTTTTACAATTGAATGGATCTTTGTTTGTCTTTAGATCAGAAAGATACTAAATGAAAACGGTATATGTAGAAAACTGAATATGAAGGAGTTAATTGCATGGAAATCCTTCACATCTGTGGTCCAGGTTTACTGGGGGATCACAAAGAAGAAAACTACCATCAACACATTAAATATCTTTTCTTTTTTTTTTTCAAATGGTTATAATCTTGGCTTCTGAATGTTTTTAAAGATATATTTCTGGCACTCAAACTCGACTATTTATCTGAGAATTAAGTAGCTGTCAGTGACGAGTAAGGGAAAAGATTTCACCTGGATATTTAAACTATGGAGGAGAAATACCAAGGCAGATCGGATCCAGCTATGATGGGTCACTATTGCTAATTCTTGTAGAAGGAAGACACATAAAGTAAAAAAAATGGACATCTTATTCTTAAATAGATCCTTATATATGTTCCAACATTATTTAATTTGTTACTTTATATCTAGTGGTCTGCTACCCCTATTATAACATAATGATATATAATGTTTTTTTATTTTAATTTAACGGACCACTAAAGTCACCCAGGCCACTTTATCTCAAAGAAGTGGTCTGAATGTACAAGGTCCTGTTATCTTAACTCTGCAATGAAAAACATTGCAGTTTTGCAGAACTTGTTTTTCACAGTCATTTAAATATAGTACCCAAAATTCTATACGACCAACATTATTTAAAGAAAGGTTTCAATTTGTTGTCTAGTGTAACTTTATATCCCACTTTCTTGCTGGTTAAAGGTTTAGAAACGCTGTTTATCCCCATAAGTTGTCCTTTCTTTATTCTTGTTGGCTGGCCTGATCTGTCTACATTTTCTCAAACAGCACTCACCTCACAATCTTTTGACAATGATGGCATATTTCTTTCCATAAAAATTATGTTACCTGCCTATACAGCTACATATTGGGTTTCTCTGAAATTCTTGGCTTTCACAGTGAAGCTTTTATTAATGTTAAATAGATAATTATTGTATATGAAATGTCAGCTTTGTTTTATTTACAGGAAGTTTGATTGCAATCTGCTATATAGTGGAGAATACATTGCATTCCATAAGTTGAACGTTAAACCTTGAAAATACCCAGATTTACAGCTTATTCTAAGGTGCATTCTGTAGTTTTACTGTCCACTATGAAGCATTACAGAAGATACAATTTCAGGATTCCAGAAGCTGAATTCTAAAATTCATATTATGAACAACATAGCAGAACTAGATATATGTATGTATGTATGTACAGTATCTCACAAAAGTGAGTACACCCCTTACATTTTTGTAAATATTTTATTATATCTTTTAATGTGACAACACTGAAGAAATGACACTCTGTTACAATGTAAAGTAGTAAGTGTACAGTCTGTATAACAGTGTACATTTGCTGTCCCCTCAAAATAACTCAACACACAGCCATGAATGTCTAAACCGTTGGCAACAAAAGTGAGTACACCCCCAAGTGGAAATGTCCAAATTCGGCCCAAAGTGTCAATATTTTGTGTGGCCACCATTATATTCCAGCACTGCCTTAACCCTCATGGGCATAGAGTTCACCAGAGCTTCACAGGTTGCCACTGGAGTCCTTTTCCACTCCTCCATGGCTACATCACGGAGCTGGTGGATGTTAGAGACCTTGCGCTCCCCCACCTTCCATTTGAGGATGCCCCATAGATGCTCAATATTGTTTAGGTCTGGAAAAATGCTTGCCCAGTCCATCACTTTTACCTTCAGCTTCTTTAGCAAGGCAGTGGTTGACTTGGAGGTGTGTTTGGGGTTGTTATCATGTTGGAATACAGCCCTGTGGCCCAGTATCTGAAGGGAGTGGATCATGCTCTTCTTCAGTAGGTTACAGTACATGTTGGCATTTATGGTTCCCTCAATGAACTGTAACAGCCATGCAGACCAATTTGATGCAGTGTGCATCTGATCACTGACAGGCTGACCCCCCAACCCTTCAACCTCGGCAGCAAAGCTGACAGCACTCATACGTCTATTTCCCAAAGACAACTTCTGGATATGATGCTGAGCAAGTGCATTCAACTTCTTTGGACAACCATGGCGAGGCCTGTTCTGAGTGTAACCTGTCCTGTGAAACCGCTGTATGGTCTTGCCCACCGTGCTGCAGCTCAGTTTCAGGGTCTTGGCAATCTTCTGATAGCCTAGGCCATCTTTATGTAGAGCAACAATTCTTTTTTTAAGATCCTCAGAGAGTTCTTTGCCATGAGGTGCCATGTTGAACTTCCAGTGACCAGTATGAGAGCATGTGAGAGCGATAACACCAAATTTAACACATCTACTCCCCATTCACACCTGAGACCTTGTAACACTAACGAGTCACATGACACCGGGGAGGGAAAATGGCTAATTGTGCTCAATTTGGACATTTCCACTTAGGGGTGTACTTACTTTTGTTGCCAATGGTTTAGACATTGATGGCTGTGTGTTGAGTTATTTTGAGGGGAGCACAAATTTACACTGTTATACAGGCTTTACACTTACTACTTTACATTGTAACAGAGTGTCATTTCTTCAGTGTTGTCACATGAAAATATATAATAAAATATTTACAAATATGTGAGGGGTGTATTCACTTTTGTGAGATACTGTATGTATGGTTGTGATGATCAACTAATGATCTCAGTCAATCCAATGTTTCCCTATAGGAGGCTAATGCACATGTGCCGGAAATTGCTGCCTCAATCATATGCTCTCTAGGATCAGCATTTGATTGATAACCAAGTCTCACTTGGTTCTCACAGGGGAAGCACAACTAATGGCTGCCAGAAAGACAGCCACTAGAGGTGATGGAAGCATTGCAGTATCTACAAAACTACACTGTTTTACAATGCAAGATTAAAATTAAAGGTCCATTGCATCTCGACCACTTTGTTAAGATGAAGTGGCCTAGGTGCCTTCAGTGGTCCTTTAATAGTTTCCTATTAGTAGTATAGTGCTACACAAGGTAATTTAGAGGGAGTGGTCTATGTTCCCCTGATGACTAAGGAAAGGGGTGCTGGGGTACAGAACTTTACTGCTTATCCTCCCTAATGGTGAACTCTCAGGTAGGTAGCATAGTGGCTGTGCAGCATTAAATACCTGACTATGCAGCATGTGCTTGTGTCTGGCTATGTCTTCATTAAGTGAGAGTGAGATAGCATCAGCAGTATACTGTCCATCGGTTTGTAGGATAGGAAATAACATAGAAAGTCAAGAATATTTCCTTTAGACTCAAACTCCAGTTGCTTTTGGAAGACAGACAGACAGATAATGTTTAAAAAAATATGACATAGAGGTCCATTCTAAACTACTTCTTAGTAACTGGCATTGCTGTTTTAATTAGGCATAAATGCCTATATTTTAGAAATTAGCTACCTCATCTCTTTTTCTAGTTGGGAGTTTATTTTCGAATGTGCATTTTTGTCATTTGTCAGTTATCCCCAACAATGGGTTTATAGACAAATTAAAGCCAAAGTATAACAATCAAAGATGTTGATTCAGCTTACCTGTTTGCACATCTCTTACAGAAATACACTTGCACACTCATACCTGTCACTTTCTAGAGTATGTTACATCTTCCCTGCCCATTCTGCACTCTGTGGATGAAGAGCTGAAGGCTCATATCTTCACATGTGGTGAACATGCCCACTTATTCAAACACTATGGAAATAGTCATTTGGGGACATCTGACAACTAACCTATGGTCTGCTGTTTAACAGACTATATCCACTATATCCATATGCCCAAACCAGCCTAGTGGCAAATCACCCTCACTCAGATGGCATCGGGGAAAACACAGATATAGTCTAAGGGGCACAGCCAATACCTGCAGGCCCACCGTGATGCTACGCGCAAAATCGGAGTTGGCACCTGTGAGCAAGTGCCATTCCTTCTCTCGGACACAGTGTCAGACTCTGAAATTCTCTCCATCTTCAGAGAAACAAATACGTAATATGCAATATGCTGCAGATATGCTGGTATATAATTGAGGAGAACTTCAGATCTATATTAGAAGAGCTCTTCCAAGAGGTCCTTGGGACAGAACATACCACTTAGAAGGGAAGATGGACGAATTATGCGTAGCTCACAATGGATTGGTAGATCATTTCAGAGCTCTAAAAAAGGGAACATATCCACATTCAACCATTCGGTCCACCTAGTCTGCCCAATTTTTAAAATACTTTCATTATTCCCTGGCCTTATCTTATAGCTAGGATAGCCTTATGCCTATCACATGTATGGTTAAACTTCTTCACTATGTTAACCTTTACCACTTCAGCTGTAGAACCTATTCAATGCATCCACAACCCTCTCAGTAAAGTAATACTTCCTGATATTACTTTTAAACCTTTGCTACTCTAATTTAAGACTATGTCCTCTTGTGTTTTTCTTCTTTTAAATATAGTCTCCTCCTTTATAGAAACATGCATACCATCCTACATGTTATAAACATGGCAGAACTATATGTTAGTGCCTTCTAAGAGTCTTTTTTGAAGCATGATTGATTTGGGTCTTTGAGAGGAGTGCATGGCTTTCTATTCCAGGTTCAGTTTGCGTGAAGGAGAAGTGGTATTCGGAAGAGGATGTTCTGTTTCTAGTTTCCATAAGTGGATAATTCTTTGGCCCTTCAAGGGTGTGCGGAACACTTGAATCACCCCATTCTTCCATAGTAGCAATTTAGTTGAGTAGCCCATCTTTATAATATGGTGGGAAATCTCAGTATTTTGGTAACTTTAGCGAATCCTCACCATTTGGTCATGGTAGAGGCTGCCAGGTCTGCATATAACTGGCCAAAGTTAGTGTTTATATTTGTTTGCGTGTGAAAAATGCAAAAAACTAATTTGAACGCCAATTTTGGCCAGTGTTTGTGACTAAGTGGCTACTAAAAAAGACTGGACATGCCCCATTTGAAATACCTCGGGTTGTCTACTATTGCAAATGGTATGCCATCATGGGGGTAATTTTCATTCCCCCAATCTGGCAAATTTCAATGTGAAAAAAACTGAACGCAAGCCTTATATTTGACTCGGTAACTTTTGAAAACACCATAAAACCTGTACATGAGGGATACTGTTAGACTCGGGAGACTTCGCTGAACACAAATATTAGTGTTTCAAAACAATAAAATGTATCACAACAATTATATTGTCCGTGTAAGTGCCATTTGTGTGTGAAAAATGCAAAACATTTCACTTTAACTGATGATATCATCGTTGTAATACATTTTACTGTTTTAAAACACGAATATTTGTGTTCAACAAAGTCTTCCGAGTAAAACAGTACCCCCCACGTACAGGTTGTATGGTGTCTTGGAAAGTTACATGGTTAAATGCTATGGACAGCTATGCCGTCTATGTATTCGTTAGGTCCTCGCACGGAACCTCGTGATCACATGGCCCAGGGCGATGCCAGGTGAGTCCCCACACCGCAATCGCCGGCGACTGAGTAAGTACAAAGTACGGCGGGGACGTGCTATGCAGCCCCCCCCCCCGGCGTTTAGAGCCGCGTCCCCAAGGACGGCATAGCACGTCCGCCGTCCTTAAGGGGTTAATATTATTGAGCCACTCTGGGGATATCTCAAACGTGCAGTACATGCAAATATATCACCTACTACTATTACAAAAAATGGCACACTGTCATTGCTGCTAAAGGGGGCAATACACAGTATTAGGAACTTCAGATTTTTGAACAGGGGTAATTTCATTTTTCTCTTTGTTGCCATGTTTTGTTTTATAATTGTTCCATTCTGTTATAACCTACAGTTGAATATGAATCCCATAAGAAATAAAAGAAATGCGTTTTGCCTGCTCACTCATGTTTTCTTTAAAAATGGTACATAGATAACTGGTTCTCCAAGGGTATGCAAACTTTTGAGCACACCTGTGCCTTCACTAAAATTTCACATAAAATCACAGCTTCACTTTGAGGTTCTTTTCAGTTTTCCAAGATATAAACTCCTTAGCATTCCTAACATTTTTTCTCCCTTTTTCTTTCCCTTTTAACTCTTTATATTTCTTTCTATTCCTGGGATGTGAAGATTACCTTATCCTATACTTGCTCTTACTTTCTCTGTACTTCTTTAAAACTATTTGCCCTACTTTCATAACGTTGAAAAGAAAAATATAAATAGAATAAAATGTAAGTAGAATATTGTGATTACATTATATGCCTTCTACTCATATTTAAATCATACCTCCCAAGTTTCATTTAGGAGAGAAAGTCCTTTTTTCTCAGAGCTCTATTTTGTTAGCATGTCTGAGTAAATAACAGAGCTTCATAGCAATAATACTCATGGTAATGTAGCTGTTTTTTTACTTTCTTTATTTTGTCTTAGGCAGTAGGTTAGCATTACATATGCATGTAGACATTTTGAAATAATGCATAATACACCAACAATCTACATTGCATCAAATCAATGTGTAATATCGGATTTAGGTGCTTAAAAATTGTAGCACATTGATAAGTATTGTATCTTAACAATTACACTATTATAGGTGTAAGGTAGCTGTTCAGTTGGGGTTACCTTGTGGTAATTTAGCCAACATAGCTATTTGTTGGTGCGTGGAGAGAGTTCTCTATTGTTTTCAACTTACTATTAAAGAGCAGGGTATCTGCTTTTGTCTGGCATTGCATACGAGCTATTGCTGGGCCTACGACCTAAGAATGTTTTTTGAATAGTGTCGGAGAGGATAAAGAAGTGAATGATGGAAAAAAGGAAGGAAGAGAGCAGAAGTGAAGATTGTTCATAAGAATTAGGTAGAAGAGGATAGAGTGCCTGGCCGACTTTGGGGTTGGTGGGGGAGTATCTCTGAGAACTCCACTCTTCCCTACTCTTAGGGTGATTTTTTTTTTTTTAGAAGTGACTGTTCCCTCCATGTCAAATCATTAAGTGGTTTAGATAACAGAAAGGTTTATGGGTTTGGATCCACTTGTTTATGCAATATCTGTAAAGCAAGTTCCCCTATTTCTCCCAGAAAATCGCCACCTGTTGGCAACTCCACACATACGGGTGTATGTTCCCCTACTTCCACACAGTCTCCAACACAAATCTGTTGGGACTTTCCACATGTGGTAGAGTTTTACGGGAGTGGTATATAATCGGAGCATTGTTTTGTAAGATTGCTCCTGCATTGTCATGCAGTGGAAGTTTTGCCATTTGCCTCCCATATATTCCTATATATTTTGCAAGTCTGTACCCACCAGAACCTCGCCCAGCTCTGCCTCCCATTGGTCCATATAGTGTAGTCTTCCCAGGCCAGTTGTATTGGAGCATAAGTGTGTGTGTAATAGTGTGATCTAGTGATGTACCGAACGGTTCGCCGGCGAACGGTTCCTGGCGAACATAGCATGTTCGCGTTCGCCACGGCGTGCGAACATATGCGCGGTTCGACCCGCCCCCTATTCGTCATCATTGAGTAAACTTTGACCCTGTACCTCACAGTCAGCAGACACATTCCAGCCAATTAGCAGCACAGCCTCCCTAGCAGACCCTCCCACCTACTGGACAGCATCCATTTTAGATTCATTCTCAAGCTGCATGCTTAGTAAGAGGAGGGAAAGTGTAGCTGCTGTTCATAAGATAGGGAAAAGCATAGCTAGGTTAGGGATAAGGGTATGCTTTTTTTGGATTTTTTTTTTCTATCTAATGTAAATGCACTTAGTTGTCTGCCACTGCTGCCAGCTTCTGTGTCAGGCTCACAGTGCCCATTTCCCCAGTCAGTGCCACCAATTACATCTGGTGTCACAATAGCTTGGATTTAAAAACAAAAAACTTTTTTCACTGTTATAGATTGAATAGCAGTCAGTTGTCTGCCACTGCTGCCAGCTTCTGTGTCAGGCTCACAGTGCATACTGTGCCCATTTCCCCAGTCAGTGCCACAAATTACATCTGGTGTCACAATAGCTTGGATTTAAAAACAAAAAACTTTTTTCACTGTTATAGATTGAATAGCAGTCAGTTGTCTGCCACTGCTGCCAACTTCTGTGTCAGGCTCACAGTGCATACTGTGCCCATTTCCCCAGTCAGTGCCACCAATTACATTTGGTGTCACAATAGCTTGGATTTAAAAACAAAAAACTTTTTTTACTGTTATAGATTGAATAGCAGTCAGTGTCCTTAAAGCGGGTGTGTTACGCTAACAGTGGATACGCTGACAAGTGCCACTAATTAGATCTGGTGTCACAATAGTTTTGATTTAAAAAAATAATAATCTTTTTTCACTGTTATAGATTGAATAGCAGTCAGTGTCCTTACTGGTCTGGTGTAGAATAGACTGTCTGGCATCTGTTTGTAACTGTGGTCACAAAAATCAATGTTCTGGGGGAACGGGAAGCAGCTCCATTTTTGGGGCCCTTACACAGCTCAAGGTCTGGGTCCCCAGGCCCTGACGGCAAGTATGCCCATAAGGCCCACCCATAAGTCCACCTACAAGTTCCACTCATGAGTGGAACCGGGAGTGGAGTGTGTAGGGGATGTGTTATGTGTTATTCTTGAGGATCTAATGTGTGTGCTTATGGAATGTAGTGTATAGGTATGCCAGTTTGTGTAGGCGATGCAGTGTGTGTGGTGGATGCAGTGTGTTTTTGTGTAAGTTGTAGAAAGCAGTGTGTGTGTGTGTGTGTGTGTGTGTGTAAGGGATGCAATGTGTGTTTCTGTGTATGTAAGGGATGCATTGCCTTTGTGTGTAATGGGTGCATTGTGTGTTTCTCTGTGTGTAAGGGAAGCATGGTGTGTTTGTGTGGAGAGAGTTTGTAGGATAGGATAGGGGCTAAGAAAGGAACAACTCTTTATTTTTATTATATTTATTCTGTTAATATAAAAAAAAAATTTATGTTTTGCGTCTTACATTCCCCTTTAGTGTATCTCTTTCAAGCTGCTTGTTTGTCTCTTATCCCCCCTCTTTGTATGTCTTTTGATGTCCATTGATGCTCTCCCCCTTCACTTAGTACTCTCTCCTACCCCCTTTCCTTTAGAGCTCTCCCTCCTGTTCCTTAGAGCTCTCCTCTTCCCCTTTAGTGGTTTCTGCTCTCCCCTGCCCCCCCTTGGTGGTCTCTCCTCTCCCCCCCTTCCCTAATGGTCACTCCTTCCACCCCTGCTGGTCTCTCCTCCCCCTCCCCTAGTGGTCTCTCCTCTCCCCTTCTTCCCTTTAGGGTCTCTCCTCTTCCCCCTCCCCTCGTGGCCTCTCCCCTTCCCCTCGTCATCTCTCCTCCCCCCTCCTTGCCCTCCCCTAGTGGTATCTCCTCACCGCTCCCCCCCTTGTGGTCTCTCCTGTGGTCCAGTGGTGGCTCAGGCTGAAGGAAGTCTCTGACTCCCTCCTCTACTTCCTTCTCCTGATGGTTGCTAGGAAGTCCGGGCCCCCTAGAAGTACTTTGCCATCGGGTGGCCCTAACAGAATGGCCGACCCAATGGGCAGTTCTACCACCCGATCTGGAGCCACATTACTTGGCCGGCAGGCACTTCGGTCGCAGGGGTCTGCAGGGCAGCCAGGTACCCTGGAGTGACGGGCCAGGTCGCAGCTGCGACCGTGGTAGTTCCACCACTGTGTTTATTTAAACCTCATATCTTCAGCACTATGATACGTCTAAAATGTTCACTAAGTTGTAATGACAAGATTGTAGCTCATCCTTTGTCTACCAACCTGGTCTTCCAATATGTATGACATCAGTTTTGCATATAATATTCTCCAGTCATGGTCACAATACTTTTCTAGTTTTCCTGTTGTACACTCTTCTTCCTCGCTACCTCTATCTGAATGTTCTTCCTAAATGTTATCTCTTCGAACTGATTTTAGAAAAAGCATGAGTTGATTACCTTCTAAAATTCTTATTAAATAGCAATGTGACAAAGTAATACTGGAGACAACCGTCTTGTTGTAACTATAAGTTTATTAGAACCCCTTTCAAACAACAGAGAAAGGTACAATAGAATAAAACAAAACAACTTAAGATTTTGTATAAAACCTTTTTTATTATTTTTTATTTTAACATTTTTCTTCCATAAAATGCGTAAAAATTTGAAATGTCAGGTTTAACAAAGGCAGTTCCGGTAAACAGTCCTGAAATATTTATCACTAAATATTATTGCAATTTAAAATGAAACAGAAAAAAAAAAAAAGATATCATAGCAACATAAAAACTGGCAAAACCATTCCAAAGGTATCTCATATTCACCATGTTTTAAAACAGAAATAACAGACAACCATTTTTGTTTTTGTTTTAACACAATCTGTTGTAGGTAGTTGTAGTCAGAATTAAGCTAGGTTGGAGGATTTGCAGCATTGTCTGTACAAATAGGATTACTTCAGTCCAGTCTAATGGAACCTTTGTCGAGGGATGGGTATTGCACTTGTTATATGAGTTCAATTTACAAGGTTAAAGGACCACTCTAGGCACCCAGACCACTTCAGCTTAATGAAGTGGTCTGGGTGCCAGGTCCAGCTAGGGTTAACCCATTTTTTCATAAACATAGCAGTTTCACAGAAACTGCTATGTTTATGAATGGGTTAAGCCTTCCCCATTTCCTCTAGCGGCTGTCTCATTGACAACCGCTAGAGGCGCTTGCGTGCTTCTCACTGTGATTTTCACAGTGAGAGCACGCAAGCGTCCATAGGAAAGCATTATGAATGCTTTCCTATGTGACCGGCTGAATGCGCGCGCAGCCAGCCGATGGGGAGGAGAAGAGGAGGATCGGAGGAGGAGAGCTCCCCGCCCAGCGCTGGAAAAGGGTATGTTTTAACCCCTTTCCCCTTTCCAGAGCCGGGCGGGAGTGGGACCCTGAGGGTGGGGGCACCCTCAGGGCACTATAGTGCCAGGAAAACAAGTATGTTTTCCTGGCACTATAGTGGTCCTTTAACAATAGTTTAGAGATAACCCACTACAATATATGCAGAACTATCAATAAATAGTTTATGGGAGATTACAAATATCCTGCAATACTTTTTAAAGTTAGATGATATGGATATAATTTGAACAATGCACAATTAAAATTTCAAACTGATTTTTTAAACATTCTTATACTCTGAGCATGTAGTTTAGGTATATAAGAGTCACATTTACTTTGTTCACATATTTTTCTTGTACAAACTGAAATTGTTTCTGTACTGATACATTTGGAGACAATGAGCTAGACTCATAACATATCAAACTGACCACTACAGCTGGTTTACATTTATTAAGACGTGACGTCATCTAGTAAATGCGACTATAAGGTAAGGTCCAATGTAAAAATGACTAACTTTGGCATCCCTGATGTCTCTGAATTATATTTCCCATGATGCTTAGGAATCAATGTTTTTTTTATTATTGTGAAAATTAGAGAGACATTCAAGGCCTTATAACCATATTATCTCATTATAGTGTCTTATAGTGTGGCTATAGTGTCTGGGATATCCTGGCAGTGTCTCTCCTTGAAATGTTAAACCATTTCCAAGCAGTTTAACATTAAATGCTGTACCTCTGGCCCTGACCAGGGGGTGTGGCTAAGGCAGAGAATACATTCCTACCAGGAATGGGCATCTGGGATGGGCTGAATATGGTCAGCTGACACTCTCAGCCAATTATCACCACCCATTGCTGCTCAGACTAATGTTTCTTCAGAATGTTTCTTCATTAGCCTGAGCAGTGCAAAGGGGATGGGTTGGCAAGGAGTCTTGTTTAGTGCTAAAAGATTAGAAACAGTTTAATTAATATTATCTAGAGGTTTTCTGTTATTTCCATTTGCATGCGTGATCAGATATATATGTATGTAATATGCTCTCGGCACAATAGAAATATGAATTATACTATGAATTGTTAAAACATATACCATAAACATCTTTTGAAATATCTTTACAATTGCAGAACTTTTAAGAGATTCAAATTACATAGAAATAAAGAAATATTTTCCTATTGCTAAAATGTAACAACGGAAATACTTAAGTATAAACTATTAAACTATTTAAACTATTAAACTATTAAAGGAAAACTATTGTTATTATTATTATTTGTAGCATATTATTCGAATAACCAGTGTAGTGCAGGACAGGTACTTCAAAAAACAAAATGCTGCTAAGACAAACATTTTATAATAAAATTTGCTTTCTCCAACCAATTGCTTTGGCCAAAACACATCTCCAATGAACTCTAAAAAAAACTTGGAGCCCGTATAAGACCTTTGCTTTTATTCAAGTTAGGTGCTTATTTAGATAGACTAATAAACTTCACCATGTTGTATCCTTTGAAATTACCTCATAGGAACAATAGCATGGCATGTTTTTCTATTTGAAGAATAGATTAATATAAAGTGAAATAGGTTTTATAATAATAGCATAATATAGAAACGTAAGTGCAGTTTGCTTGTCAAACTGCTCATGTTTAGAGTTCTTAATATATCTTACCATAACAGCCAATTCTACTTCTCTCACTATTCGGCATTGCTATTAAAGGATCATTTCAAGCACTGTAACCACTACAGGCTACAGTGCTACAGTGCTCACCTTCCCCCCAATGAAAATAGTCAAATAGTTGGTAACAGTCTGACTTCTTACATGGCTCCCTAGCTCCAGTTGCTCTTTGTCAGCCAATGAACTAAGCTCAGGACCACTGCTAGAGTGGTTATGGTGCTTGGAGTATTCCTTTAAAATTGGAAAGGCTGACTCAGGACACCAAACTTTCAGAGGCTTGTCAAGTATGAGCCCACTATTATTTAAGCTTTATAAATATAAAGGAAGTAGATATAGGTTTATCACAAGCAAACAATGAAATAAACAATGTAATCCAAAAGTCCTTTTTTGCAATGTAAATACACTATTTAAATGTTTAGCATTTTACTTATGATAGTGTCCCTTAGCTATTCTTAGCTACAAACCCACTTACGTACTTTGGGAGTATCATGATTGTGTTATAGTAAAACAGAAGTGGTCTACAGTGGATCATTGAAAAGACAGCTGCACACAAAGCACATATTGCCCATTCAACAAGAGCAAGAGATCCTCAATTTCTTCAAAATAAGAAATCACAACCAAACACTATATACGTTTATATAACTTTAAAGCAAACAACTTGTCCTAAACAGTACACCCCAGAAGTTGTGGAAGATGTGGAACATAAAAATATTGATGACAGCCTTGATTAATATGTAGTCAATAAAAATAGGAGATGTAATATATCCATTTACAGAAATTATATGGGGAAAATAAACAAATATTTAAATTACTACTGATCTGCTGATGTTTCACCCTTGATTTAGTGGAAGACAGGGTGATAAAGAGGTATGTAGGGAAGAATGAAGAAAGAGACTTTGTTGGATAGTAAAGGCAAAAAAGGCTATAATGTCTTCAAGACATTATATTTACATCCTTGGTAGTGCAATATATGGCTTTCAAACTCCAACTTAAATTATTAATGACTATATAACACATCTGTTTTCTTGACTGGGTTAATAGTGCTCAGTGCTAAAGGCAACAATTTGTAGCCAAGCATAACAGTAACAACAAAATGGTACATTTACATATAAACAGCTGTTCTAGAAATCTGAAACATGTTTCTACAATATACTGTACATTCAGATATCAAATGTGTATTTTCTTTTACTAAATACAAATGTATTAATTTTGCATTGTCTTTTTCACACCTTAAAATGCAGTTAAGTAAATTTGACAGATAGAAACTGAAATGTTTAATCATCAATGGTGTGGATGATAATTCAGAAAGCACACATATGCAGGTCCTAATCCTAAAAACTGAATAACGTTTACTAAAATAAATTTAAATAGAAGACCCTTTGGTAAGAAGCCTGACAAAGTACTTGATAGTAGGTGAAAATAAATTATTTACTTTGTGCATAGATCAATGCAGCCAATGCACAATATTGTAACAGTTACATGCACAAGTCTTGGTTTAAAAAATTAGAATCTGTGTAAAAAAAAAAAAAAAATAATAATAATATAATGTGCATAGAAAGAAGAAAACAGTTTTATTGTCATTCGCTGGAATGCCAATTATTTGAATCTGCCCTTACTGCTTTAGAAAAAAAATTCAGGCATGTTGCTCAGCTGCCAACTGCTAGAACTCAGAAGTTAGTCAATCTTCAGTTTTAAGTATTGAATTTGCGGATTCAAAAGGTACCCGGTTCATCTGTATAGATTCATCTGCACATAATACTGCCATTTACGGAACAAAGGCACAGAGAGGTGACAGTCTATAGAACCAAAACGAAAAATAAAAATCAGCGAGTCAGAAGTTTTAGCTTTGTGAACCAGCTGACCAGTGCTGATGGTTCTGTGGTGGAATTTTTTGAAGATGAAGGCGTAGTGTGCTTCTTAGCACCTTCTTCCTGATATGGCATTGTAGCACTGTTGTGAAGGTCCATATTCAAAAGGCCGCGGCTACCCCTTATATAGTCTGCACCTCTCACTAGCTGTCTGTCAGTTGATCGGCTGAAATAATTGCGAGAATTAACACTCTCTTCGATGATTGGTGCTATTCGTTCATTGCTGAAATATCTGGACAGAGCCTCATCACCTTGAAGGGAAAGCAAAAAGTACACTGTGATTTTAATTTGTATTTTGCTCATCATCCAAATAGCTTAAATCAATACTGAAGTCACCATAACCACTACAGATAACTGTGCATTTCATGATTGAATTCCCAGCCATTTTCTCAAACTCCACTCAACCGTATTATATTATTTTGAAGAAGCATTGTTTTTCACATGGCTAATAGTACAAAACTAATAGGACAGATCCTACTCAGCAGAGTGATTTGCTTAGTGCAAGCATGCAGTGACTTTGATTGGCCCATTAATTGGAGTGAGCGTTGCCATTTAAAAGTGGCAAATGTAAATTGATTCCTACGTTTCACAGGAAAGGAGAAAGAGTGTTGGGTCTCTGAGAAACCCTCTGTTCAATTTAGCTGATTTTCTGCAACACAGAACAATCAAAAGTGTAGTAGGAAAACTGGCTGTCAAGGGTCTTGGTAAAAAAAAATTAGTAAACAACAAGTGGCTTATTTCTGAAGAAACATTTGCACCGAGACAGTGTTTAAGCTCTTTGTTGCAAACTTTCGGGATAATGGAAACATTTAAGAATATCTATTTGATTGCTAGTCCATTATTTGTTGTATATTGATGTGTATAGGTCTATGTGAAAACAATACTTTCCAGGGTTAATAAAAAGTACAATAAATGTGACTTTATACTAGAGGTTATTATTTTGTGCATGACTTGCTTGTGATCCCCTATGATCCAGGCAGGATGTTGGGGAAGCAGAGAGTAAATGTGAGTAAGGTTTTGACTGCTTTTAAGAACATATTGCTCATATATGGGTATTTGGCCATGCAAATATTTCTTACCATGAAGTATAAGACCAATTTCTTTGCTATTCACTTATGCAGTGTACAAATGTGCACTATAAGTAGATTGCATGAATGATGCACACTTAATTTAGACATTCTATCACTGTCAGTGTCATGACGAAGATGGACACACTATTTGACCAGTAGGAGGAGCAACGATGCTGAGGATAGTATTTATTAGGAGAGTATACACAAAATTAAACCATTATACTCAAGACACTAAATATTGAATACCAGTTAAAAACCAAACATCATAATGTGGGCTAAAATAGCCAAGCTGTGACTATTATATGCTAGATTAAATTAGACCCTCTCACAGGTGACTCATTCAATGGCCCTGTTTAACCTTGCACTGCAGAGAGTCTCAGGAGGAAGCATTTCCCAAATAAGAGGATTAATCTCATAAGAGCAGGCATTAGGTTGCTAGGATAGGACAGCCCCATATTTGACCCTGCAACTTTCCAAAACACCATGAAACCTGTACATGGGAGCATCGTTGTACTCATGGGACGTCACAGCATATAAATATTTTGTTTTATTGCAGTAAAAGCTAACAGTATTAGGACATTAACAGTTAAAATACCATGCAGAATTTGGAAATCCAAATGTCTTAATTTCTCACACTTTTGCAGCTTTTATTTAATGTGTTTTCATATCTGAATATTTGATGAAAGCCACATTTCTCCTGAACAGAGTGATTTTTAGTAAGTGTGGATGTACTTAATATGAAAGAGGTAAGTTATGGTTGAACAGCCATGTAGCTCAAATTCTAGATTTAGTTTTGGTTCAAAACTTGGACAATTGCCTCTTTCCTTAAGGAGTAACAGACTATGGACTATGAAACAAAGTTTTATATTTTAACATTATTCCTTCCTTAATGACCTACACGTATCTTGTTACCTTTCTTTCCTGCGACCCTGTGCCTTGAATAGGTTTCTGCAGACACCATCCAGCTTGCTTCTGCGGGCATTGATAAAGGCCGAGGCTTGCCTGTAGACACATACAAAATATCAATGTTTAACTTTCTTAATGAAAAAATGCTTAGTTGACAAAAAAAAACAAAAAACAACAAATAAATACTTTTGTAGAAACATGTACTACAATGGAATGATATATTCCAGTAATCAAACTTATTTAAGGATTAAGCTAGTTTGTAATTGATGCATATAGTCTACAATTGCTTTGATTACATGTACACATTTTGTCTTTGTTTGGCAAGAAATGGGGTAGTTAATAGGAAATTAACAAATAAATCTATAAATAAATTAAACTTGAGAACAACAAACCTTTCTAGGGAAGCCCACAGGTAAGATACTCTGGTATTGTAGAATTACAACTGCCATGATGTTTTGACAGCCTTTAAAATTGCAAAGCATCATGGAAGTTGTAGTTCTACCTTTTGGCCATCCTAGATATTCGTCCATAAAAGATGTGTTGATAATGCATTCAATGAAGTATTGATTTCAAATACTGGTTTAAATAGATTCATGATTACAAAATTATCAACTTGAACATTCAATAAATTTAGCATTATTGGTTCCAAGCTAGAAAATGATTTAACACTTTGTGATCTTTCGATCTCATGGAAATTACATTTTAAATTTTTACATAGTTACATAGCTATACATGTGTGGTTATACTCTCTAGGTCCCAAGCATTGACAGTAAATGGTTTTGCCACTGATTTCAGTGAGAGGTGAAGACTGACAATTAAGTCATAGTAGTAGGATTTGAGCACATGTAAGACCTGCAAAACAGTCACCTTTTCCTACATTTAGACAGGTAACCTTTCACTAATACAGGTGGCTCTGCCAGAATGCGTAATCCAACCCTATTTATGCAAGATTTGAAATATCCACTATAGGGGGTATTGAAGACAGGGCATAGAGACCCTCTTGTCTAGACAAGTCAAAATTAGTCAACACATCTAAAAAAAAAAAAAAAAAAACTAAAGTAGAAGGGAAGATCAGTTGTGTGTTTGATACTACTTTGATCTACCCATATCTTGATTTGTTTGAATAATCTGTACATGAATCAATTGTTACAAGTAAACCTTGTGCTTTGTTTTGTAAAATAACTTTGGAGAGGATATTACTATCTTGTGTTGATCTTTTATGAGAATTTGTAAGAAGTAAAAAAAAATGACTATCTTTTAACATTATTTTTTTCTTGATGAGATATTGTAATAAGAAAGTATTGCTAGTCACTTTTTTAAGACATCTACATTCATTCTGCCACTCTACTTTAAAGGACCACTCTAGGCACCCAGACCACTTCAGCTTAATGAAGTGGTCTGGGTGCCTGGTCCAGCTAGGGTTAACTTATTTTTTTTATAAACATAGCAGTTTCAGAGAAACTGCTATGTTTATAAATGAGTTAATCCAGCCTCTAAAGCCTCTAGTGGCTGTCTCATAGACAGCCGCTAGAGGCGTTTGCGTGCTTCTCACTGTGAAAATCACAGTGAGAAGACGCAAGCGTCCATAGGAAAGCACTATGAATGCTTTCCTATGAGACTGGCTGAATGCGCGCGGAGCTCCTGCCACGCATGCGCATTCAGCCGAAGAGGAGGAGAAGAGGCGGAGAGGAGGAGGAGAGCTCCCTGCCCGGCGCTGGAGAAAGGTGAGTGTTTAACCCCTTCCTCTCCCCAGAGCCCGGCGGGAGGGGGTCCCTGAGGGTGGGGGCACCCTCAGAGCACTATAGTGCCAGGAAAACAAGTATGTTTTCCTGGCACTATAGTGGTCCTTTAAATTGTTTATTCTAAAAAGGATCACATTCTGAACTATGCTCATGATGATCAAAGGTTTGGTGGCTGTTAAGTTAGTATCATTTTCTTTCAAATTTCATGTATAATATTATAATTTTTTGTTTGTTATTTCAACGAGTGCAACATATTTCAAATTCCATGTACGTTGGGTAACTTCTTTGCAAGAAAACCTGTAATACACAGTCCGATCCGTAATGCACAGTGAGGCTGACATGGTTTAACCTGCCATACTTAATGTGCTTTGGAGCCACTCCTGGGCTGTTATTTGAAGCTGCCGCCATTAATTCAGTCCCTCTCCCTATACTGATAAACTGGTAAAAGAGCTGGGGAGAAAAAGACTGCAATTTTCTGTTGACATTTGCTTTTTTACCATTATCACTAGAGAAAGGGCTGACATAATAAAAGCAGCAATATCACAAGCTGCCCGGGAACATATATGTGCTGCCTTCTAAAAAATATTTTAGTAACAATTATACACATGTATTAGAAAAAATAATATTGGTCCTGAGGAAAGTTCCCAAGTGGGACTGAAACTTCAACCTCATTTAACATGTACCTGTTGCCACACAGCATTGTAGAGTTAATTTCTTAATGGATAAATAAAGGAATACATTTTTCTACAAGAAGACTGTGAGTGCAGCCAAATCTTTACATATTGTTTAGAAATTATGTCATATCTGGTTTCTGGAGACATTCACAAAACACTTAACCTTTATTGTGTGTATCCATTATTTAGACATTATATAATTATAATATCCTTTCTGTTCTTTCATTGCTTGAAGAAACTTGAGAAACGTAGCTTACCATACAATGGTGTTTTTTCTCTAAGTTTTGCAGGCTGTACTTTTACTTCCACTGGGTATGTGGTAAGTTGGTCCGAGTCAGCAATAGTAAATCGTCGCCTACGGCTCTCTTTATCAAGGTATGAGTTAGGCGACTCAGAACCCTTTGATCCAGGTAAAGGACGTGAGTCTCTGTATACGCCACTGTACCCAAAAGTTGCCTTCTCATCTCTAAAAAGAAAAAGGAGTGAAAATATGTTAGTCAAGTCAGTGTGCACCCGCTCTATTATGAGATACTACTTCTTGACTTTACTGATGCTGCTACTTGAAAGCCTATGTTGGGCTTTCACATACATAAACCGTATCCAAGCCAAAATAAACACCTGTTGCGAGTAAAACAAATTTAACTTAGCAACGGCTCTACATCTGTTCAAGGTGGGGTCTCATCATTTATTTATATAGAGCCAAAATTATATTTTCATCATGTGAATCAATACCACTTTTTAAACATAGGTGCGAAAATGCCACTAGGATCTCCGGGCTAATTTTGTTTTAGTTTCTGCATCTATTTTATGTTTGGTTTCAGCATCCCAAGTATGCTAACACCCAACAATGTGTGAGTCCAATTCTTCTCTATTAAAAGCAATTGATTGGAGGATTGCAATGCATGTTGTACATGTGTCGTATGTCCTCCTTGCGTGTTTCAGCTGTGTCAGACTAGACACAGCTTATCAAAGCTTGCCGACAACTCAAAGATGGAGAGTCAGACGGCAGTAAGGAGTCTTTTCTGGTGCAGATTACAAATGAGTTTAGTGAGTGGTGTTTTTTAATTAATTAATTAATTTTTTAATTTTACTTTTTTTTTTTTTTCTAAAGCAATAGAACTATTAGAACTATTAGCCATAAGGAGCAGTTTTAATTAGTGTATTCAAAACATATTCCAGAAAAATGGATTCATTGGCATTTCTTCTTACTTACCGAGGAGAGTAAGGGATACTTGGTGGTGGGGGGATATAAAGATCTAGGATGGCAGGCTTCTCTTTTTTCAATGAACTATCCAACGTGCTTTCTGGTGATTGTGTTGTAGTTGTTGGAGGACTTGTCTAAAATGACAATCAATATTCTTTATTAGTAAAGTATATTACATACTAGTAAACATGCACGTAGGCAGATATTGTTACAGATTACATGGCTTTTTTTGACTCTTCAGATGGAACAAGAACAACTGTGTAATGTACAGTAGGTATGACACTGTGTTAACAACTAAAAGTGTTGAAATATCCGGCTAAATTGGTATCTATAGTGCATCTTCTGGTATTTTGGTAGTAGAGGGTAAAAACTGACAGCAAAATGTAACGTATGTATGTTTCTGGTTGTAATGCCACATACAGTAAAATAACTGCCCCTTTCAAATCAGGCAGCTATATTAATAAAACCCCTTGCTATTTGAAAATAGTCTAATCTAATCACTGCAAACCCACTTGCAGGCACCTCTACATTGCAGAATTGAATACAATACCTTGTCGATTTTAAATTGTAATTCAAGAAACAAAGATGGTTAAGTATACATTTCCAGAAAATAAAATAAAAATTATATCATTATTAATAGCATATCATACCTGAACAAGTGGAGGTCTCCATCGCAGGTTCTTTAAAGGTGCAGGTGTAAAATTAAAAGTTCCTGTAGGTCTCTTTTTCAGGACAAGTGTGACTTCACCAGCATTTTCTCTGAGTCTAGCCACAAGATTCTTTAATTGCCACCCAACCTGCAAACATCACATATGAACTGAATGTTTGACTTTCGGCACACACAATTTGTTGCCAAGCAGGTCAACAGAACGAACGCTGCTTTTCATAAACAAATATTGCAGGATTCAAATTATACATTAGCACATTATATCACAAGATGCCACCTGGTTCAAAAAAAACTTACTGCTTAATAATATAATAGCATTTGTGTGGGATTAAGTTTGTTGATTAAATAAATAAATATTATTAATACTATAATAATCTGCGTTCAAGAACAGATTGCTTATAACTCCATATCCATATGTTGCTTAGTTTTAGTGTTGTATTGACTTGCCTTGATTTCATATTAAAGTCCCATTATTGTGAATTTTATAACATGACAGGAGGCTTCGTATTTGCTTAAGACTTTCTTTACTTAAGCTTCACAGCAGCACTTTTTCACATAGTAACAAGGTAACCAATAAGAAAAAAGGAATAACAAGGTATATAGGTCCCTCCCAGTGATGTCATTTCCTCTTTCTTTGCTGCTTCACACCAGTACAGGTCAGAGTGCCACTGTCTCCTACTTTTGTGGGGGGGGGTTTTCTATGATTTATCTAATATTATATCTATCATCTGTTTTATTCTTATTTCTTTAGTATATTATTCATATGTATATTTTTACCATTTATTCTATTTCTGACCGATTTATTTTTTCCCATCTCTATCTTCTATGTGGTATTTCTCCTCTACTTTCTTCTTTCCACCTTTATTTTTTGGTTACTGTCTCTTTTATAATTATTGTATTATTGGTTTTGTACCTCTTTAACCCAGTTTCTCCGTGCGGCATTTTTGCCGCGTTTTCCCGGGCTTTTGGTCCTTGGAGTACGCCTCCAACGGTCCCCAGGGCGCGCGGCGGCCATCTTGGATCTCGCTCCCTGCGAGATCCAAACGGCTCTCTCCTTTCACTGCTGCGCGAGCGCGCGAGATCGCGGCGGCCATTTTCTTGGAGCCGCGATCTCCATTCACTCCGGCCGTGCGGCGGCCATTTTTTACCTTTCTACTTGTTAGTCACATAACTTTTATGTACAACATTAACACCTCATATCAAATAATTATACCAAGCGTTCTCTATCTGTTTACTCCTTCTCTAACAAGGAAGGAGTTTGACTCCACATACAGTCTCATCCCTGTATCTCTCTACTTCCCTCTGGTGGTAGATTATAGGTACTACATATATAAATTAATCTCAATATATTTATTTCAACTGCAACAAATTTATTACCCAAACAGTTTCCCATATAAACTTTATATTGCAACTCATATCTACACTATGCATGTGTATAAGGTAAACACATAAAACTAAATTACGATTGCTGTTATCATATACAGCCCATGATTGGCCCGCTTTGTCTGTGCCACTATACCTCTATACGGGTTTGAAAAAGTATTCCCTGAGGTGATTTATACTGGGTGACCCCCACTTACAGCTTGCAATCTGAATAATATCTTACTGTGATATCTCGAGACGGCCTTATTAATACACTCTAACACTGGCCTATTCTGCCCCATAGGTACCAACTGTTGCTATGGAGGCTTCAAATCAAGATCAAAACTTGCAAGCTATTATAAATGCAGCCGTAGCTGCTTCACTTGAAAAGGCCCTGGCTCGGGTGCTGCCCATTGAGCAAAAAGACCCTAAAATTTCCGACACCCCGCTTTCTGACGAAGATGCGGAGGATTCCGATTCCACAAAAAGAAACCCTTCCAAACCATATAAACGTTATTGGAAAGGGAATGGGCCTGAACCCCTCAAGCGTAAGGGGAAAGAACCGGCGAAACGCCCCAAACAGGTGGATGCTAGAGAGAAACACTCCATCCAACCTACTCTGTCGGAAGAAGGGGAAGACTCTTTTGACTTACATCCCTTAGCCATCCTAGATGAATGGCAAGCTGACCACTCCTCAGAAAATGAGGAGGACTGGCCCGAGACTTCCATAAAAGGGCCACCTCTCCCTCAGTCGACTATGGGAGACCTCCCATCTGAAGTTATTTTACCCGGATCACTTCCATCTGGGGACACTGAACCTTTTCTGGATACGCTTGGTCAACCGCTTTTTGACCCAAGACAAATCAGATATCCTCGATCATCCGAATGGTCACTACCAGACCATCTTTCCCAGTATATTCATTTTTGGATCAGAAGACCCCTGGATCGGGAGGTCCGCAAACGACTACGAGCTGAATGCCCCAGACCCACTCTACCGGATAAGGTCGCGGTGACCCCAGAATTTGACACGCTGCTCTACACATATTTGGCTAGATCGGGCCGTGACCCAAAAAAGGGCATTGAACGCAGCCTACGCCTAACCCAAGACAAAATGCTGGACATCCTAGGACCTCTGGCAAAACTTATTCTACTGGCTGATGAAGCCTTATCTAATGAAGGCCCTCTATACCCATCTGTGATCAGAGAATGGGCTCTACGCTCTATTTGCCTGCTGGGCAATGCTAATACATCCCTCTGTACTGAGCGTAGAAAAGCAGTGCTGCTGCGTATGGATGCTAAGTTAGCTGACTTGGGAACCAAGGAATTGGGCCCCAAAGCACAGGGTCTATTGTTTGGAGAACCCTACATTAAAGAATTACATAAACATGTAAACTTATACGCCACACTAAACAAGGCGCAATCATCCATGAAAAGAGTATTTCACTATCAACCCTCACGGGTTTTTGGCAGGGCTGGCCGTACAAGGGGTCGCACAGTCAGCCGTTTCTGGTCCACAAACCAACGCCAGAGAACCCCAACTTCATCTTTCTTCCCCAACTATCAACCAAGAGGCTCTTACTCCCAAAGGGCGGATAGAGGAAGAGGATACAGAACCCGCGGACGCAGTAGATACCCAACAGGTGAGATTTCCTTCCTTTCACCTTTCTACTGTTTATCATGCGGGCAGGTTGTCACACTGTGTAGACATGTGGAAGACCCTGTCTTCAGATACCTGGGTCCTAAACACAGTTCAGGGTTTCTACATAGAGTTTCATTCTCTCCCTTCTCAAACAGGTTATCCTCACTATCCTAAAATGTCAAGGGCTCAGAGTCTTCACCTAGATTCAGAACTACGTTCTCTGCTAACAAAAGGAGCGATCCAACTCGCTCCACCCGACGAAGGTTTCCTCAGCTCCATCTTCTTAGTCAAGAAGAAGTCAGGGGAATTTCGCCCAGTCATCAACCTTCGTCAACTGAACTCTTTTGTTATTTATCGACATTTCAAAATGGAAGGGATTCACCTCCTCAGAGACATCCTCCGACCAGGCGACTGGTTCACCCGTCTCGACCTCAAGGACGCTTACCTTTCGGTGCCAGTACACCCTTCAAGCCGGCGTTTTCTCCGCTTTCATTGGCACCACCGAATTTTCCAATTCACCTGTCTTCCATTTGGCCTGAGTTCCGCTCCGTGGTGCTTCACCAAACTCCTCAAGCCAGTCACCACACATCTGCGAGAAAGGGGCATCCGTTGTTTAATCTACCTCGACGACCTCTTGCTTCTCTGCGAAGACGTATCCAAACTGCGTTCACAGACGAACTATACTTCTGTATTAATCGAATCCTTAGGGTTTGTCATAAACCAAGAGAAATCGTCACTGTCCCCAACCAGAGTCATTCAATTTCTCGGATTCGAAATCGACTCTTCAACCTGTGTTCTTCGCCTACCTCAGTCCAAGTTATCCGCGATCAAGAAGGAACTACGCAAAACACTTCGTCAACAGGATTTACCTCTTCGAGGATTAGCTCGGGTAGTAGGCCTACTCTCTGCCTCCATTCAGGCAATCTACCCAGGCCCCCTTCACTACCGGGCCATGCAACGCCTGAAAGCTCAATTCCTCCGGTCCCATCCATCATACGAGCAGAGGGTCCCGATCACTCCGGAGGTGAAAGAGGAACTCCGTTGGTGGCTCCACCACATGTCGGCCTGGAACGGCAAAGCTATTTTCGGTCCCACCCCAGACTTCGTGGTGGAATCAGATGCGAGCCTCCAGGGTTGGGGCGCAACCTGTCATACAACCTCCACCGGAGGACCATGGACCACCTCAGAACACCTCCTCCACATCAATTGTCTGGAGTTAATCGCAGGCTCATTCGCTATTCGCAGTTTGACCAATCATCTCTCAAACTGCTGTATTCTCCTTCGGATGGACAATATCTCTGCCGTCCAATACATCAACAAATTGGGCGGGGCCAGATCTCACATCCTCTCCGAAGTGACAAAAGACATCTACGAGTTTTGCTTCCAACGCAACATCACTCTTCGGGCAGAATATCTCCCAGAGGAGACGAATATTACCGCAGATTGGTTCTCCCGACATTGGAGAGATGGCAGCGACTGGCGCCTACACAGAACGATCTTTCTCCACATCTCCAAACTCAGGGGTCCATTTACCTTAGACCTTTTCGCCTCCCGGACGAACTTTCAAGTCCCACGGTTTTTCAGCTGGCTTCCAGACCCAGAATGCTCGGCTGTGGACGCCTTCCTTCAGAGTTGGCCGACGACGGGAGCCTATGCTTTTCCTCCATTTGCGATGATTCCCAGAGTCCTCCTGCAGATTCGCAGACAACAGATCGCTCTTGTTTTAATTACCCCGCTCTGGCGGGGCCAAGCATGGTTTCCGGATCTTCTGGACCTCTCCTACCAAGACCCTCTCCTTCTGCCTCCATGGCCCAACCTCCTGGAGGATCCTCAAGGAAATCCTCATCCAATGATAATGCAAGACCACCTCCACCTAGTGGCTTGGACTCTTTCAGGGGAACCTGGCACTTCGGAGGACTATCGCAGAGATCTAAGGAACTCCTCTGGGATTCGTGGGCTCCTGGAACTAGAAGATGATATCTCTCCACCTGGAACACTTGGTGCAATTGGTGCCTGGAATGGAATACCGATCCCCTTACGGCCCCTAGACAGTTCATATTGAATTTTCTCTCTCATCTATTCGATCTAGGCCTTTCCTACCGATCCATCAACGTTTCCCGTTCAGCCATCTCGGCAGCCCATGTCCCTCTAGAAGGGGTTCCAGTGGGCCAGGATCAGCTGGTTTGTAGACTATTGCGGGGCATCAAACTGGCTCGCCCCCCTAAACCGAAATACTCCCATCTGTGGGACGTTAATGTCATAATTCATTTTCTCGAGACTTGGTCAAACAACGAGGATCTATCCCTCCGTCAACTCTCAGCCAAATTCACCCTGTTACTTTGCTTAGTGTCCTTCCGAAGAGTTTCGGATGTTCGAGCCTTTGACCATGACGCTATCAACTTTTCCCCAGAGGGTGTCACCTTTTCCGTGACCAGGCGGACGAAATCAAACTCCTCTTCGATTTTTTACCCTTATTTCCCGAACCACCCGAAATTGTGTGTGGTATCTCTTCTTTCTCGTTATTTATCACTCACCTCATCTATCCGTCCTACTTCCTCCAGCCAGCTATTGGTCTCATATGTCCGGCCTCATAATCCAGTGTCAACCACAACTCTTGCCCGATGGGTTAGGTGGTTGCTCTCCCTAGCCGGGATTGAAACCTCCTTCGGAGCCCACTCCATCAGAGGAGCGGCAGCATCGGGGGCATTCAGCGCTTGTGCCTCACTTCGAGACATACTTCACTCCGCAGACTGGTCCCGAGAACAGACGTTCCGCAAATTCTATTTTCGTCCGGCTGCGCACGCTTCCTTGGCCCTTCTCGGGGAGCGTTAAAACAGCAAATACGAAGCCTCCTGTCATGTTATAAAATTGTAGATTATGCTAGCTTTAGTGTACCTATAATCTTAATTTTATTAATGACAGGAGGCGAGTATTTCCCACCACTCCTACTTTCGTTTTTTCCCACCCTAGGGTCGCCTCTGTAGGTAAGTTTCTAAAACAAGAACGAACACACTATGCCTTACTATCATGGGGTTAGGAGTTATTTTTCTATGATGTATAGATTAACTTTTCTAGCGAGCTATAATGTATGTTTCATATCAACTGGTTATCATAATTTCAAAGTCCAATTCACGGATTAATCCTTGGCTTCGACTCTGCTCTCTCGTTTCAGCATAAAACTCCCTTAAGAGATCCAGCCTAGTTGCTGCTCCATCACAAGCTTCTCCTCTACTCCTCAAGTTCTCAAGTCTACGTTCCTGTCTCCCTCTCAAGCATCACTCTTCAAGTCTGGCATCCTGAATCACTCATCTACTTCCTTCAGTTCCGGTTCCTATTGGTTCGCAGCCAGAAAGAGGAAATGACATCACTGGGAGGGACCTATATACCGTGTTATTCCTTTTTTCTTATTGGTTACCTTGTTACTATGTGAAAAAGTGCTGCTGTGAAGCTTAAGTAAAGAAAGTCTTAAGCAAATACTCGCCTCCTGTCATTAATAAAATTAAGATTATAGGTACACTAAAGCTAGCATAATCTACAATTGTAATAAAATTAGAATATAAGAAAACTTCTGATGAACATATTGATGAATAAATCTGAGATGTGAACAAACTGAAAGGAACACTGTAAGCATCATAACAACCTTTTCCACAAGGTTATGCTGTGTAATAGGTCTATTTACATGTTTTCATGAATGAAACTACTTTTGGGAGTTCAATGATCCCACTGACAACAACGAGATGCAGATGACTGGCAAAGGGATTCAGCAAACACAGGAACATGAAAGATGAGCATAAAAAAGATTGCGTTTTATTATTTTATTTTGCATATTTTAATGCATTATCTATATAACACATTAAATGGGTTTAGCCCCACCATAAGGTATCCTATATTTTGAATGTATTCAAGGTTTACCTAGTTATTGAATACAAGAAAATATTTTTGCCTTAATACAAACAATCTTACCACTGTCTGCTGATTAACTTGTATCACTTCATCGCCAGCATGAATCTTCCGGGATGAATCGGCTGGAGACTAAAACAAGAGAACAGGGCATAATGAAAACAATTGGGAGTTGCCCAGACCTGTCTTTTCTATTATTTCCTATAGCTTTAAGCAGGTTCAGTATTGTGTCTAGAGACTAATCTTGATTAATGTTAACTTGTTAAAATACAAATATAATATTTGCCAGTTGCAACCAAATGAAACATCGTGCAAAACAATTTGCTCTATAAAAGTGATATAATTTTACTGCAAAAGTAAAATAAGAATGCATTTTTTTTTTTTTTTTTAAAAACGAAAAAAAAATTAAAATGATTTTATGCCTGGTTGACTTTAGTGGACTTCTTATAGCAGCCCCAATAACTGATGCTTTTCATAAATACAAAGCTTTTTTTATTGTGTAAAACTTCCAAATTACATTACCAAAAGATCATCCAGTTTTTTCAGTTTTAGGATATTTACTGCACAGTGAATTGTAGTGAAATAAAAACTGTCTTTGATGAATTTGAGACACAACAGCCTATTGCTATCAGGGTCTTAATTTAGAAAATTACAATTTAAATTTTACTACAAGTCACTGTTTAATGGAAGAAAAAAAAAAACATTTGTGGATTTGAGTTATTGTCCAAATATGACCTATGTCAGATATCAAAAAAGAGGTATGTGCAGCACACTCTTGGCAATACATTTTCAACAGGACATCAACGTATCTAAATACATTTACATTAATTAAGTAGGCAGCAAATATTGTGCAAGCTATTCTCAATAGGGGACACAAAGAAAAGTAGAAACAACAAAAACATTCCTGCTGTCAAAATGACAAAGCCTATAGCTGAGGCCTTAACAAGAATAGCAGAACAAAAAAGATTATTTGCATAGGCCTAGTAATCCGATCAAAAAGCATGTGCTCTGCTGACTGGGAACGAGTTTCACTTTTTATTGTAGGCCTCATTTAACAGGAGTTTTGCCTAAACACACTCAATGCGCTTTGTCTTTAAAGGCATGGAGAAAATAAACTCTCTCCGTTCGCACACTGTGCCTTTAACTGCCCTTCTGTCCAGTTGATAAACTGCAGACTTGGGCGCTGGGATGGGATGAATGGAAACTTGTTGGTTATAGGAATGTTCCATAGGAAAAAAATATTCATAAGAACGAGCAGGCTGGCTTGATAAAGAAGAGTAAGGAATATGAATGAGGCTCTTATTCATTCTACCAGTGTGTCTCAACCCTATATCACTTGAAAGCAAGCATTATGTAAAGATTTGCAGTATATTTTTTGCTAAATTATTTAGCGTGTTTATATGTTGATGAGAAAATGTGCTATACAAATTATATAAAACAGATGTAGCACAACTTTAATTTTCAAAATTCTGTATAAAATAATCCAGATTTGGGGGCCAGAGGCAACAAAAAATGGGTTTTTGGCTGTTGTACAATAATGGCCCAGATATATCTTATTCAAATTAGGGATGGTCAACTGCATTTGACAAAAGTCATGCTGGCCTAGTGAATGAAAGCATGAGAGCAATTTTCAATATTAAAAAAATAATGTAGATGGCCAATAGATGGTGATCTAGAGTTTTTCTAATTAGTCTGTTACAAGAGAAATGTTACTAATATTTTCCAATAATGCATTGTGATTTTCTTTTTTCTTTTTTTAAGCATGACCAAGGTTTAAGTAATGGGCCAAGGGAGAAATGACAGAAAACTGTGAATGAGACAAGTAGAATTGGGGGTGTTTATCAAACTGTAGGAAAGAACAAAAATGGCACAGAGGTTGCAATTTTAAGGTGAAAGGGAAAAGATAAAGAAATTTTAGCTGGGTTTGCAAGCAGCGTGAGAACATTTAATATCTTAAAGGCAGGAGTGGGAGCAGTTATCAGGTTACAGTTGTGAAGGAAGGGAAATAATTAGGTAAATATCATCAATATGTAATAAAATTACTATTTAATACAACTGTAATAACTTTAATTATATGACTAATGTACTCTACATACTACATGAATACACACAGGTGCAGGCCTGTAAAGGTATTAGCGATAAGTAGAGAGTAGTTATTACTTTAACACATGCTTATGTTAATGCATCTTTGTAATATTGCAGATGGCTGTGCATATTAATACAAATTCTACCACAGTGTCCTAATATCACTGCCTCTGCAATGCTGTTGCTTATTTTATAGGGATTTTTCAGATCAGAACCCCGAATGTTGATTGGATTTTTTTTTTTACAGCCAACTATAACTTTAACAAGAGGAATATTTAGGTCAGTTCATAACAGCTTACGTTAGTTATTCAGTAAAAATATCTCTGTCCCTATACATGGGTATTTGCTGATAGCACCATTATGGATCCCCGTGAAGTAGCCAGAATGAGCCAAATTAACTTTTAATGGTTGTAAAGGTCATTTGTGAGTGTGTGTTTTAAAGTGATACACCTGTATAGTTGATTGATGGACTAATATGTGATCAGAAAATTGAATAAATTCCTATTCTCACACTGCTTTTAACTTGTGATTAGTTTTCATTATTGAAATTACTTAGCATTTTGATAGGAAACTATAAAAAGAGAATAGTGACTTATCGGATATACAATAAGCCATTGTATTTTTTTAGCATGCGACCTGTGTGAGAAACTTTAGAACTTAGTAATGTGGTTTTAACAGGGTGTGGTTTTCAAGATACCATTAACAAAATGCTTACATTGTGTAAATAGTCATATGGAGCAATGGTATCCTTAGAGTCATGTTTCCTTTGATTGTGAGAGAAGTAAAGTCAGATACAGTATCAATCCTTTAGTCTTTAAATTTTAAATAGTAAGATTAAAATTTTCCATAGTACGTCAATAACACTATCATGCCACAACTGGCACAACTGTGTTCTAAAATGTTTTGGTACATAACACTGCTTGACAATCTAATGTGACATCATTAAGGTGAAACTACTGTCCTTCCAACCCCTTAAATGTATGTTTTTGCCTTAGTTTTCAAACTGAAAACAAAAACAGTATATGATTAAAATCTATTTCCATGAGAAACTTTCTACTGTTGTCTTTATTTTCTAATAAGCTGAGGGTGATTAGTAATTTCACAATGAAAAATATATAGCAAAATCCACTAATAGCTAAAAAGCAATGTTGTTAAAATGATTTTATTTTCCAAAACCAACTACGACTAATGCAGTACATATAGTTGACATTTAAATAACACATAATGCCAAGGCCAATGGTTCTTCTAAGCAACTTACATCCAAATATACCATTCTCAAGAACAATGTGAAAATCGAACATGTTTTATTTTAACATTGCACTACTTGCTCTTTAGTTATCAAAAGACAATCATTCATCTAATTAAAACCACACTCTGAATGCACCATAACAATTGCAGCACAGTGTAGTGGTTATGATAGGCGTACTCTCTCAGAAAATTAATCAATGCCTACAGTGGCATCTTTCTTCACATGCTCAAGAAAATCAGGTGCAGCACTGGTACCCAATGAAGTCCAAGGTTAAGGTCAAACTGAGCTAAAACCACACAAGGTCACCCCTTGACTATGGTGTTGGAAGTGTTCCTTTAATGACTATTTTATTCTGTAGTTTTATAAAATTTTGCATTTATGATAATCAGTAAAGATTATGTTAAAGTAAAGAGAAATAATCTAAGACAAAATGGTTAATTACAAAAATCTGAATTGTTGGGAATTTATAATGAATTCAAACTGCATTTAAAATGGTACATATGTGAGAATGTTTCCTATTTGGTTGTTTGGAATTAAAATGTAGGATTTCCTTTGACTTCCTGAAAATGCACACTTTAGTGAATATCCCTGAAATGTTTCTCTTGCTCAAGCTAGGTTCTCTGCTGCTGCTAAAATTTAATAGATTGTCATTTCACAGTACAATAGTGTGAGACTGCTAGTATGAATAATAGAGTTGTGTAAAATGTTATGTTAGTTTAAAGAACTTTTATAACCTTCTTTTTCTAAATTATTCAACTTGACCCTTGCATACAGATAGTCAATGAACAATGCCCACTCATCCAGCTGCCTCAAGTAAAAGTCTTTACACCAGGGATGCACAAAATGTATATCCCCAGATGTTGTAGAACTACAACTCCCACAGTGCGTTGCATGTTTTTAGAATGCCTTTATAATGACAAAGCATCATGGAAGCTGTAGTTCTAAAATATCTGGGGACCCAGCTTTTGAGAACCCCTGCTTTACACCATCAGTTCTCGAAACATTACTGAAGGATGGTCATTGGCTCTAGTATTGGAGTTGTACATTTGTGCTCCAAGGAAATCAACGCACCCTTGGTCTAAATTTTGAACTTTGATTTTCACTACAATAATGGCATCACTCTCATGTTTACATTTAAAATGCATGATGTTCATCTAGTTTCACCAAACATTTCTTACTCAAGTGTTCCATTTAGTAAAATTAATGAGCATTACACGTGCCTGAAAAGCGCATATATTCATACTAACCCTAGAGACATACAGACTAGTTAAAGCAAGAAGCAAAATAATGAACATGGTAGATTACTTACATTTTCTGTAGTGCCTGTTATAACATGAAGTCCATCATAAGTGGATTTGATATACATCCCCTAGGGTAAGGAAAAAAAGGATTAAAATAATGTACACATATAGTTCTATATGCTTGGAGCAAATTGTCAGTGATGACAAGAAATAAAATGGCTAAATCATGAAGATTCGCTAGAGGGAAGCATTCATTGCAATACAGCTGTTACATATCTGAAGGTCTATTTTAACCTTTTTGAGACTTTCCAATTTCAAACAGCTGATTGAACTTCGGACCACCTCTGCATGATGGATGGATTAGTCGATGGATAGACAGGCAGATACAGTATAACTATTTTATTCTCAGTAGCATATATAATTACATAAAATTAAATAAAGGAAGGGAAAAAGGAAAGGTTCCACGTTTGCATTGGTGGGGGATGGATACTTGGATGGATAGATAATAAATAGATATACAGACAGAGATTAGAGATATAGTATAACTTTTTAATATCGCTTATATATATGATAAAAAGGAAATTTAAAGGAAGTGATAAAGGAAAGGTTAATGTGGAATGCGACTTACCAGACCTTCCCCGGGTTTAATATTGGTCAGGTGAACTTCTTCTAGACAGGCACTTTGACTTGTGAGGGGGTCTGTGGTAAATTTGATTGTCTTGTCACATATTCCATTTAGCACTTTGGACTGCAAAAAAAAAGTCGTTATTAATAAATTCATATGAGGTTTTGTGTTTTTCATTTATATAGCGGTGTCTTCACGTTAAAACTCACAAGACAATGGGTTTTATATTTAATGAATTGAAAACCGTATTGCAAAGTTTGGAAACTTTGGTCACAAATGTTAATATGAAAAGATTCTCCAACTCAGCTAAAGTTACAACTTTGCTGTTTTAGTCTAATTTTGCAATTCACTACAAGTCCACATGTAAAGGGACACTACAGAAACCCAGATCATTTCATCTCAATGAAGTGGTCTGGAAGCACTGTCACTGTCCCTCTTAGTCCTGCACTGTAAAACATTGCAGGTTTTGATAAATTGCAATGTTTACATTGCAGTACTAAGACAGCCTCTACACACACTAGAGGCACTTCCTGGAGTTTACCGGACTCTGGATCCCTTAAATGATGCTGGACGTCCAAAGGTTTGGCATAAGGACATCCAGTGTCAGTTAAATCCCCATAGGAAAGCATTGAGGCAATTCTTTCCTATAGGAAGGGCCTAATGTGTTTGCGGTACTCGCTGCATATATGCATTAGGTTCCCTTGTCGGATAAGTAAAAGTTTTTTTTTACCCTTTATCTGCCGGAGTGGGGGCTCAAGGAAGGTGGGAGCCAGAGGGCTCTATAGTGTTAGACTATAACTTTGTATTGCTAACACTATAGAATCCCTTTATCAAAGCAAAAACAACGTGAGTAGACAGTAGTCAACGAATACAATTAATTTCACTAACTTAACTTCATTCCAGCATTGCAGAGAGTAAATACACACTTTTCTAACAGGGTTATTCACTCAAGTGAGAATTCAAAATGAATTAAAAATTTTGAGTCTAAATAGCTGAATAGGAAAAATCAGTCAGTTTTGCTTCCAGCTAAGCTACTATGTCACAAAATTTAAGGTTCACACTGAATTCGCTTTGACTCATCATGCTAGTATATAATATTTTATAAACTGTTGGGTGTTTTAAGGTATATAAATAAAATATGAGATGAAAATCTTGTTGTAGCGGAGAGAAAAAAAAGATATATGCTCTGAAAACAAGCAATTTGAAATACACAGCAGACAAAGTAGAATTTTATTTTTTTTAAATGACACCTCCATGTAACTGAAACTGTCTAATATTTAAGGCCACATAAAAAAAAAAAAAAGAATATACTCTCTTGTTTTTTAACAGTTACTTTGTGTATAAATTAATCTGTATTACTAATACAATGAAATATTCCATGTATATACATATCTATCTATCTATCTATATTATTTTTTAAAACAACCATCTGAACTTGGGACCTTTAAAAGTTCTAAAGCATAGATGATGTATCCCTTATAAAACATTAGAGGAAAAATTCAAAGGGAAATCCTTTCTACTTGGCAAAACTATTGCATTTTTCAGCCAAGAAATAATTAATTAATTGAACTATTGTGCTAAATTCCATGTCCATCAAAAGGAAGGCTATTACTGAATCCAACTTCACTGAAGTGAAAAGCAGGAAGCCATGATTAAGTGCTGACAAAAGATATGAAGATCACCTTGTCATGTTTCAACAGTCAAAAGTGGAATAAAGCTGCACTTGAAAATGGCAGACTATAAATAGAGGAAAAGAGTTACCACATAGGAATTACCTTAACACTTTTACGATGAAATTTTAGCAGGCTGGACAAATATATCCAATTCTATGTCAGTGCTCAATGGGGCAGATCGGATCTCAGAATGTTTAGGAATGAATTATGTAAACAGCAGTTAACTTCACAGACAGGCTGTCAAATAGGAACCAAATGCATTTTTTTTATTTTGCACTATATGCCAAACTATGCTATATTTCCAAAACAACTTTGAGTGATACTGAATAGGATTTATCTAACAAGAAAATATTTGACTCTATTATCTTTTGAATAACATATTACCTTGCATAAAGTGCATTTAAGAGTCACAAACCACAACTTTGGTTTGGCAATGGACAGTTGTTAAAAAGAACAGCATTTCTTTCAATACAAAGTTTTTGTAAGTGTATTCTTAAAATATTGTTTCTCAGACTCCATTATGGTTTGTGTTAGCAGTGGACATAACACAGTACTTATTACTGGCAGGTACACAGCCACTAAAGGCACTTCTTCCTTAAAGGGACTCTCCTGACACCTAAATAACGTTAGCTGTTGAAAAGTTTTATATGTGAAGAGTGTGTCCTGTTTTTTCCACTTTACAAAAAGTGCAGATTTTGATGGAAATTGGCACTTTTATAAAGTAAACTTGTTACACCCCTTGGCTGTCAATTAGACACATGGTCCTGTTACTTCCTGGTTTGGTTAGCTCAGTGGAGCTAAACTCAAGAGGAAGCCAATTGCCCAGAGCACCTGCCTTGAAAATACTTCTCATTCAGCTGCATTAGAAAGTCTGTGATTGGACAGACACAGAACATCTGGACTGAGTTAGTAGGGGAGAGTTTGCAAAGGCTTTAGACAAGAGATCTGCTGCATTTGCAAGCAGTTTTAAATATAACCTGAATGAAAAAAAAAATAATAAAATAAATGCGTGCATGTTTTCGTTTGGAATATATCTACTAAACAGTGATTTTAGTTTTTTTTTTTTTTATATATATATATATTTAGCCAGTGGAGTGTCCCTTTAAAACCTTTTCTTTTTTTAAGATTCTCACATCAAATGTCATCACACATAACATGACATTATTGAACATGAAAACCACTAATACTTCTCACAGATATTTATTCCTGATTATTTCAGAGAAGGCAGAGAGGCTGCTGCAAGGGGTGGACTACAGATAAACGTTATGGCTAGTTTAAGTTTTTAATTAAGTTATCAAACAAACAAAAAATGTACCTGTATCTGAAGAGAGCAAGGAACACACTAAGACACTAACATTAAAGGGATACTATAGGCACCAATAAACCTTTAGCTTAAAGGAACACTATAGTCACCTAAATTACTTTAGCTATATAAAGCAGTTTTAGTGTATAGATCATTCCCCTGCAATTTCACTGCTCAATTCACTGTCAGTTAGGAGTTAAATCACTTTGTTTCTGTTTATGCAGCCCTAGCCACGCCTCCCCTGGCTATGATTGACAGAGCCTGCATGAAAAAAAAAACTGGTTTCACTTTCAAACAGATGTAATTTACCTTAAATAATTGTATCTCAATCTCTAAATTGAACTTTAATCACATACAGGAGGCTCCTGCGGGGTCTAGCAAGCTATTAACAGCAGGGGATAAGAAAATCTTAATTAAACAGAACTTGCAATAAAGAAAGCCTAAATATGTCTCTCTTTACAGGAAGTGTTTATGGAAGGCTGTGCAAGTCACATGCAGGGAGGTGTGACTAGGGTTCATAAACAAAGGAATTTAACTCCTAAATGGCAGAGGATTGAGCAGTGAGGCTGTAGGGGCATGTTCTATACACCAAAACTGCTTCATTAAGCTAAAGTTGTTCAGGTGACTATGGTGTCCCTTTAATGAAGCAGTTTTGAAGTATAAATCATGCCCCTGTAGTCTCACTGCTCAATTCTCTGCTATTTATGAGTCAAATAACTTATTTTATGCAGCCCTAGGCACACCTCCCTGCATGTGACTTGCAAAACCTTCCTAAACAGTATAAAGAGGGATCTAATGTTCACACTTCCTTTATCAGCATAATGCATCATTTAAATGTACTTATCTCCTGCTCTGTCAATAGCCTTCTAGACCCAGCAGGAGCATACTAATGTGTTTTCAAAGTTTAATTTACAGACCAGAAGATAAAAACTTATAAAACAAGTTAACATCTGACAGAAAAATGAAACTTTCTTTATGCAGGCTGTGTCAGTCACAACCAGGGGAGGTGTGGCAATGGCTGCATGGGCAGAAACAAAGGGGATTTAACTCCTGAATGATAGAGAATTGAGTGGTGAGATTATATAGGCATGATTTATACACCCACACTGTTAAAGTTGTTTTGATGCCTATTCTATTGCTTTAAAAAGAAATATATTGATTTTTAACCTTAGTGTTCTCTTAATAAATTACATTTCAAATAGGGTTTTTGCAAATCTTGTTCGAACTAAAGATACTTACAACATTAATCACTGTATCTTCCATTTCTGTGACAGAAGATTCCTGTAAGACAGAAAAGAGCAAAGCTAAACATCAACATCACTACAAACCATTTTTGCTTTACAGTTTTAGCCTGCTGACTTAATACATTTGAATTAATTGCTGTATATCTAGGTACACACTGAGCCATATTGAGAAACAATGTTTTATGGAGCTTTAGTATTTAATGCAACAAGTTTGGACAAATTACAGTCAATAACTAATACATGACAATTGCTATTAAATCAGTTGAAACTTATTAATCTATCTATCTATCTATCTATCTATAGACTATAGGTGCCAAGAAGAGCTTGCATTTTTGTTAACTTGCTTCAAAATGATTTTGGATAGCACTCATAAATTTACAATGTCATAATCATTACAATGAGAGGCAGCCACTGTGGCGCTTAAATTGCCCCTTTAAATTAAATACAAGAAGTGAATGGTATGCAAGAATTATGTACACGTGTATAAAAGCCCTCAAACACTGAAACTGGCCTACTTAACGGGATTAAAGTAACTCATTGTTGCTCTTGTAGCAGCCAAAGTAAAGGCAACCAAAGGAATGTCTGTGTACACTTGAAAAGGAACTGTACAACAGAACAAGTCCAGATTAATTATTTGCAATCCAGCTGGTATTTAAATACTTGAGCAAAAAAAAATAAAACTATAATGCCTGCAGTAACAGACTAGAAAACATCAGAGGCAAATTAAACACAAAATACACAGTTTATTAAAGGAACATTATAGTGTCATATGAACTGTTTTGGTGACCCCCCTACCCATTTAAGATAAAAAATATATATATATTTTTACTCACCTTTCTGCCCTCACCACTCTTCTGGCTGAGGTCATCAAGATTCCCTTGGGGAATCATTGGGAGGCTAGTGTACATGCTTGTCAAATCGCTGTGCTGCACCATTTAAATGCTCTTATGAGCAGCATTTGATTGAGAACCCGAAAAGCCCCTCTAGTAGCTGTCAAGAAGATAGCTAGTAGAGGTGTGTTTAACCAGCAATGAAAGCATTACCATAAAAAAACATTGCAGATTTAAAATAGCAGGAACTCTGCACCTAGACCAATTCATTGAGATGAAGTGGTCTGGGTGCATTTAGTGTCCCTTTAAGCATTAGTTGAAAGGGAGTAATCTTCCTTAAACATTTTAAATGCTTAAATTTTTTTATTTTTTATTGTGGGAATATTTGAATATAGAAGTTTATTTTGGAACTGTATCCATTTTGCAGAAATATGACAATCTATAATGGTATTTCCCCACACACAAAGGGGAAGTATTACTTGCAAAAGAACATGAGAAAATTATAATATATAAATATAAGATGTTTTAAATAAATATTGTTTTAGCTGATATTTATAAAAATGGTTCGGTTAGAAATGATAGCCTGTTAAACACATGCCTGAGGACATACTTACACGGTTTCTCCATGCACCATAACCACTTCAGTGTTTTGAAGTTGTCTTAGTGCCTGAATTTTGTACATGCAGAGTCTCTCAGCCAATGAATGGCCAGCAGGATTGACTTCCAGCTTCCGCAGAAATCGGATAAATACCACCCATTGTTGGGACCTTTCGCTTTCCTTAATTCTTGCTGCATTCTTAAGAATAGGAAGTCTCTTATCACTCACTATTCCAGTATGTGGGTTGGATGGTGTAGACCCAAGTAGTATATCAATCTTTTATTACCTTGATATAAATATGTATGTTTCTTTTTGTCCAACTGTGGTAAACAAATGGTTGTAACAACTAGAGAACAAAAAATATCCAGATTTTATTACGTAAGAAATCCTCCCATTTATGATAAAAGTTCCCAAGCACACTTGTATGGACACGTGCTATATAATTTCTAAGAGATCAATGTTAAGAACCCAACACAGAGTGAGCAACATTGGATCAGAATAAAAATGAAGATATATTCGGAGAAAAATCAGAAAAACTATTTCACCCCACAATTCTAACATTTCTTTCTAATTAATACTTTCCCTTTAAATTATTTAGAGCTAACAAATCCTATTGTTAGTTCAGTATCATAGCAATGATCATGCTTCAAGAGAAGGTGGAATGTGGTTCTACTCCAGTGGAACAAGGTGACATTGCTTAGCTATTTAAAGCTTGATGATACAAGTTATCTTAAAGGAATATAACTATAAACTTTGTGTCATTCAGTTTCTGTTGACACAACCTTAACTTGGTTAAAAAAAAAAGTTTGGTTTGCTTGCAGTTTGCAAGAAGCTACTCCATTCTTCAAACTAAATATTACATTGATTCTTAAATAACTATGATTCCATCAGGGTTGTTACAATACAGCCTTTGAAATGGAGGGATAGATTTGGTGGAGAACTAATTGAGATAATGAAAAAAAACATGCAAACAATTGCCAAAAAAATGATGGGTCTGGAATGAAACTGGCAGACAAAACATTAGCAAAATGCACAAATGGGTCTCAGGACAGAAACAAATACTTGAGTAAATCTTATTGCAATTAAAGGCTCAAACTGACCGATTCATAAAATTCAACTTATGCCTGAAGCTCTTTCTTTGGTGGCCAGCATGTTCACATTCAGGGCCATTGCAAGGATTTTTGCCACCCTAGGCAAACAAAAATTTGCTGCCCTCCCCATATGTTCTGCCCACCATGTAAAATCACAATGCCCCACCCATATGATCTGCCAAATGGGCCAACTACAGTTCTGCACAGAGTGGCTTTTATCTGTAGTGGTTCTGGTGACTATAGTGGCTCTTTAATATGAGGTAAATTAAGAGTTTAGTTCCACTAATAATATACTGGATTGCCTACTTACCATCAGATGAGGACAAGATGATGATGATGGACTCAGGCTGCAGTCTGGCTCCACTGATCTGGTGTAGAACAGCCTCTTGGAGACTGTTTGTAACAGTGCTCTCAAAAATCAACGAACAGGAAGCAGCTCCATTTTTTGGGGCCCCTTACACAGCTCAAGGTCTGGGCCCCCAGGGACTGACCATGAGTATGCCTACAAGGCCTGCCCATAAGTCCACCTACATGGCCCACCCATGAGTTTGCCCATAGGGAGTGGAGTGTATGTGTGTAAGGGATGTGCTATTGTAGAGGATGTTATGTGTGTGTGTGTTCATTTAGAATGTAGTGTATAGGGAGACCAATTTGTGTAAGGAATGTAGCACATGCAGTGTGTGTTTTTGTGTGTAAGGGATGCATTGTGTGAATCTGTGTTTGTAATGTAATGCAGTGTTTGAGTATGTGTAAGAGATGTATTTTGTTTCTGTGTGTGTCTAAGAGAGGCAGTGTGTGTGTGTGCGTAAGGGATGCATTATGTGTTTTGGTGTATCTGTGTGTGAGTAAGGATGCATTGTATGTTTCTTTGTGTATGTGTAAGGATGCATTGTGTATGTGTGTAGTGTGAAAGAGAGGATTTGTGGTGTAGGATAGGGAATGAGAGGGGAGCAGCTCTTTATTTTTATTTTTTTAGTGCTCTCCCCTCCTGTCAATTAGTGATCTCCCCTCCTGTCCCTCAGTGCTCTCCCCTCCCCTTCTGACCCTTAGTGCTCTCCCCTCCTGTCCCTTAGTGCTCTCCCTTGCCCCCTGTCCCTCAGTAAAATCCCCTTCACTTCCTTAGTGATCTCCCCACCAGTGTCTCAGAGCTCCCCCCTCCTGTCCCTTAGTGCTCTCACCATCCCTCCTGTCCCTAAGTGATCTCCACTGTTCCTTAATGATCTCCCTTAACCCTCTGTCTTTGAGTGTTCCCCTATGAAAATATACAAAAAATGATAACTATTTCAGTACTGGCTTTTTATTCAGGGCATCACTGGACTGTCACTCATACCCAAGAGAAGTTGTTTTGCTCTCTCCTCCCCTCCCCTCCCCTCCCTTAGAGATGTCCCCTCCATCCTTAGAGCTCTCCCCTGCCCCCTGTCCCTTAGTGGTTTCTCCCCCTCTCTTCCCTGTTTCTCAGTGTTTCACTCCCCTCCCTTAGTGGTCTCCACACCTCTTAGTGGTCCTCTTCACTCCTCCTCTCCCCTCTTAGTGGTCCCCTCTCCCCCACCCCCCTTAGTGGTCCTCCATCTCCCATAACCCCTTAGTGGTCCTCCATCTTCCCCAACCCCCTAGTGGTCCTCCCTCCCTCTTAGTGGTCCTCTCCCCACCTCTTAGTGATCCTCTGTCTTCTCCTCTCCCCCTCTAAGTGGTCCTCCCTCTCCTCCTCCCCCCCTTTAGTGGCCCTCCCTCTACCCACTGCTCTCCTCTCTTAGTGTTCCCCTCCCTGTTGCACCTCCTACCTAGCTTTGTAGCATGGCCGGGCGGCGCGGCCCATGGTACACGAGCTTCTGTTTCCTGTAACCGGCCAGACTGACAGGAAGTGTTCACTGAGTGAGCACTTCCTGTCAGTGCGGTGGGCGGCCGGGTACAGAAAACAGAAGCTCCTGTACCGCGCTCCGTGCTGTCCGGCCATGCTACATTGAGTGACTGGCAGGAGGAAGCTCTGTGCGCTTCCCTCCTGCTGGGTCACCCAAATCTGGCGCCCACCAAGCCAGTGCGCCCTAGGCAACTGCCTAAGTTGTCTATAGGACACACCGGCCCTGTTCACATTATAAGTCAGGTTTCATGGGAAAGCTGTTCTTGGAAATTGAGAGTAAAGGTCTCTCTTATCACTGCAATACTCAATCTCATGAAATTTACAAGCCCACTCACAGCATTACTGTTGCTGTCTTCTGTGTTTCGCGTGTTTCCCTATGAAAACATACAAAAAATGCTAAGGACTGCTGCTAAATATTTCAGTACTGGCTTTTTATTCAGGGCATCACTGGACTGTCACTCATACTTGAGAGAAGTTTTTTTGTGACAATCACAACACGACACCTATCTTCAAGAGGATAAATAAAAATGCATATTCGAAACCTCACTCATGGGGAACAAAAATTCCTAGCAAGAAAAATATTTTTACAAGATGTCTGGTAAAGTATAATTAGTTAAAGTGTTCTGTCTGTTCTCTAAATTGCTACATGATTCCAAATAAGATTTCAAGCTTTTGACACGAATTACAGTCAGTAGACAACAGCACTTTTCAAAAAAATGTCATCTTTTTGCTACAAGTGTACCATTGAACCATTTAAAGGAATTTTTTGCTATGTCTGTGTCTGTCATAATGTATCAAGTTTATATGAAAAAAAAAAACGGAAAGAAAAGAAAAAAAATATAAATATTTTATTATATATACTGAGGATTTGAAGTAACACCATGACAATAGTTTTATGAAGCCTGGGAAACAAGGAAGGAATGTGAGATGATGTGACTGAAAGCATCTATGAGCACTGATGCAGGACCAGCTCAACTACCTCCTTAATAATACACTTCCCTTCACGGCTAGACTATGAATTAAGTAGCCTTCTTGGATGTAGCCACTGCCTACTTTTTGCTCAGTAGGGTTTTTTTCAAGATGCTTCAGGGAGAAAAACAATGCATGATGGTACTTCACAGGGTTCTTCTTTAGAAGGTATTATTATCAGCTCACAAGTAGCTTTATATACTGACTGCTAGCACATGTAATGCTGCTGGTATCTACTTTAAGGCCAAGATATAGTTACATAGGAATGCAGGAGTAAGGTGTAAGTGGAAAACAAAAGGGGGGGGGGGGGTATTAACTGATGGCAGCAAAGCCTTGGTAGGAAAACCTAAAACCTACTAAATATAAAAAAATATATAAAAAATCCAAAATATTAGAATGAGGATAAGCAAAGAGAAATGAGAAAAAAGAAGGGAAAGGGGAACAAAAAATGAAATTAATAAAAATAATTAAATAAATAAAAATTCTAAATAAGTGAATGGATTCGCCTACTTTCACTAGATATGAGTATGATTAATAAAATAATAATTTAAAAGATTATTAAAAGATATATATACTATGTATTCATTGACATACAATCTATAAAACACACATGTAACATGTATCATACTGAGCAAAATAGTAACTCTGAGGTAGCAAATCCTTCTTGTTCCATGCTTGTTGTTGCTTTATTTGCTGCTGTTATTTCTGCTACCTCAGAGTTACTATTTTGCTCAGTATGATACATTACATGTGTGTTTTATAGATTTTCTGTCAATGAATACATAGTATATATATATTTTTAATAATCTTTTAAATTACTCTTTTATTAATCATTATGTCAATGAATAAATAGTATATATCTTTTTAATAATTCATTTTAAATTACTCTTTTATTAATCATGTACCTAAGAAAATACTTCATATATCTAGTGAAGGTAGATCTATCCACTTATTTTTATTTTTTATTTTTATTATTTATTTACTGAAATTGTATTTATTTCTTTTTTTTATTCATTTATTTAAAAAATTTATTTATTTTTTTTCCCTTTCTGTTCTTTTTTTTTTTTTTTTATTTGCACAGCCTCATTCTAATATTTTACATAGTTACATAGGCTGAAAAGAGACATGTGTCCATCTTGTTGAGCCTCTCACATCTGTTTTTGCTGCTGACCCAAAAGAAGGAAAAGAAAAGTTGGAAGCACTTCCAATTTTGCAACAAACTAGGGAAAAAAATCCTTCTCGACCCCAGCATGGCATAAGAATTATCCTTGGATCAAGAAACTATTATCCCACAATTTAAAAATAAGATCTCTAAATATTATGTTTTTGTAAGTATGCATCCAATTCCTGTTTAAACATCTGTACAGAATCTGATAAAACCACCTCTTCAGGCAGATAATTCCACATCCTTATTGTTCTTACTGTAAAAAAAAATCTTTCCTTTGCCTTAGACTAAATCTCATTTCTTCCAGTCTAAACACCTTGTGACCTTGTGTCCTTTGTATAGTCCTGTATGGTACTCACACTTCTGTCTGAACAAAAACAAATTACGCAATCTCGGTATCACTTAATAAAATTACAGCAGAGAGAGTTCAGCAGCTGGAAGTAACTTCAATATGGAATTATCCATATAAATGTATATGAAGGGGTTACAAAATAATGATTTGCTACAATTGCAAAGTAAACGGAGGACACTATAAAAACGATCATTAACGGTCAGACCGCATCCATTGAAAAAGCCGCGAAGCGGAGAAACGGTCTGACTCCTATCAACACTAGTCATAATTTTTACTACAAAGAGGACCCACATCCTTTATTTTTACAGCATTTTTGCAACTTGCTGACTCGGGACGCCGAGTTTTTAATAAGGTCTGGACTTTCTTCTTTTGTTTTTAATTATTTTAAAATGTTTCCCTTTTTTCTTTTGTAACTGAGGAAGTCTACTTCACATAGTTGTGTGACGGTAGACTATTAATAAATGGAATTAAATTTTAAGCTATTGTAGTGCATTAATAAGGCTATATACCTGCTGGTAAATATTTATTAGAAGAGAAGGGGTCTTTTTCGTATTCATATATTTTATATCGTATAGGTCGTTAGGTCTCCTATTTTTCCCTATCTCTTGTTTTATTTTAATCAGCGCTCCACTACATGTGACTTTTTTCTATATCTATAAGTTTTTAATAATAATTAATGTAGGATAAACATCTGCCCATGAAGTTGTGTAAAGATGCATTTTAAAGGAAGTGTTTCCAAGAATCTAAAAAAGTTTTAGTCAGTATTACCCTTTAGGCTGGTTAATCACATGGAATGTAATTCACAAGCATTGGCAGCTTAATGGTTAGCCATGACTTGGGTGGGATTAGTGAAGGAAAAAAGGTTAAGAGCAAAAAAAAAATAAACAATGATACAAGGACAACATCATTCCTATTATTTTTTGTTTCTGTTTATCTTTTCCATATTTTGTTTATTTTATGCATGAGTATGAGAAACTCCATTTAAACCACAAGAAGATCCACTGACCTGTTGAACTGTGGTCGTGAGATCCAAGCATAGTTGAATGATTTTGTTCTTTGTTGAAGAGAAGTCAGTGATCCCTGCAAATGGTGTCCTGAAACCAAACAAAACTCAGATTGAACAAAGACAACTTCCAGCTCTTTGAACAGAGCATGCTGGCAAGCAAACTACATATATTTTGGTCGTAGGTCACAAGGCCAAAGAACATCTTTGCTAGTTATAAAACAGCTTCCTCTCTCTTACACAGTATCGGGAGCTAAATATGAGCTGAAGAAATAAATATATATATTTAGAACACCAAGTGAAAATTCCTTAACATAATAACAGTCTGTCTTTTATCAAGATGTCACAGACTGTATAAAATTGTTTCTGTTCGATGACATGCCAGGGTTTTCTCCTAATGTCTTTTCATTTGTTATTACAGCAAAGAAAGAAAAAAAAATGTAGCTGTTTATATACAAAGTCAAGTACATGTCACACTCTCAACGACCAGTTCAATTTGAGCGCAGAAAACAATTAAAATGGTTGACCTGGGCCGTTTCTCAGGATACATTCAAGATCTTGGCATCTACCATTTAGTTTTTTCTGAGTACAGCTTCATCCAAGCTGCATTTTAAATATTTTACTCTTATTATTATTTATAGAGCACCAACAAATTCCACAGTGCTGTTCTATAACTAAAAAGCTTGGAAAGCAAATTAACAACAGTTTGCTAATTTATGGAAACTACTGAATATTTCACCATTGTTTGCATAATAACAATTAGTATTTATATAGCACCTTTCTCCCAGTGGGACTCAAAGTGCTTTTCAGCGCACACTCTCAGAATTAACCAAATCGGCAGCTGAATAGTAATAGATGTTATTATTACCCAATTGATGGTACTCATTTTATTGACCCTGTTGGGTTTTGAACCTGTGACCTTGCACTTTTGAACAGGCTTTGTAGTCAGCTACCTCACCAATAATTCTGGGTACCAGCACTGACATTCTCTCATAACGTCCTGCATATACACTGACACTACATTCCAGCATAGAACTTGATAACCTTGCATTTGGTGTAAAAACTCATCAAATTAAAAAAGGAGAAATCTGAGAGGGGTGCTTATGGTTATAGCAAATTTTATGAGACCCTCATCTACCCCACAAGATAGGAAATCCATCAGTCTCTGGGTATGTTTCTATATTTTGGCTAGTTAATCTGATATGCTTGCAAAAATGCATCCATTTCTCTTACCTGTCCAGCCATGCTAATAGTGCTTTAGCAGAACCTATAAGTTCAACCACAGAAGTCAAAAATTCATTGGGAGGTTTGCGAGCAGTATTTCCGTCATATGATGCACTTTTTCTTCTATTGCTAATGTAGTTCTGAAGATTGTTTGATGCAGATCGAAGTTTTAGCACCAGATTCTTCATGTTGTCAGTTTCCACACCGTAATTCTGCCAAGATTAATAAAAAAAAAAATGAGGGTAAAATTAAATACATGATCTATATTAGCTTGTTATAGGCATCTCTCGATCAAGTTATAAAAACAGAGATCTTGAAATAAATACCAGTACACACGCAATTAACATATTTGAAAAAGTACACTAACCATAAATGTGAAAATGTCACTAGGAAAATGCATACTATAAATAACAATATATACAACAATACTCTTAAGAAACCCAAGGGAATACAACTATTTAGATGAACTGAGCTAATAGGAGTGGCCATGTTAAAAAGAAGTATTGCAGAGCAACTACAAAGGTTCAAAAATATTCATCCATTGTTTTCTAACTGATAGAAAAGCTGGATTACATTCTTAGGTATAAAAAATTTAAACGATAACAATTGACAAGTCAAAATATTGGGATTTAATGAGCTTTTATGTTGTAGCTTTATTTTTGATACATTATTGGGATATCCGGTTACCTGGATATTAAAATCCTTTGTTACATTGTTCTCTTTCAGGGTGTTATTTAAAAAATAGGATGCATAGCTTACACACATTATTAATACAAAAAAAGTAACTTTGAAAGAATATGAGACAACAACAAATGTAGGTTTACAAAGTATTTACATGTATTTATTCTTCCTTTGAGCACATATAGGTTGACAGTATATAATATTAGAAACCATATGGTGTCTCTTGTCTTGCAATTCTTCCATAAGAGCTAGATAATTAGTGAAAAAGCAAATATAGATTTTAAAATATACAGTAAATCAAAACACAAAATGTACATAAAATACACTGTATAGTGAAAACATCAGTATAACTGACACATTTTCAGAGTACATGCTCATGGTAAAACTATGCATCTGCATTAGATATAGAATTTCAGACATAACAGCAATATGTGCCCCAAGCATTCCCAGCTTGCTCCTCACTCCCAGGCTATCATCATGCAGTCCTGTACTATCTTGGCCATACAAGTTTTGTACAGAGTGTGGGAAGGAACAACATTATTTACAGCCATCCCGTGCTAAGTAGAGGGATTAACCAAAGTTCCAGAAGTTTGTTTTGCCTCCAGACAAAGACCAGTACAAGAAAGTCATGTGAAACATTTCAAAACCATTTGTGATAAGAAAATGAATTGAGTGTTTTTGCTATTGCCATAATTTCCTTCTTTAAAGGGAAAACTATAACTTCTCTGGAATTGAAACCATTAAATAAAACAGAAAATCCCCTTTGCCTTGTGTTAAAGGGACACAATAGGCACCTAGACCACTTCATCGTAAAGGGACACTCCAGGCACCCAGAACACTTCTGCCCATTGGAGTGGTCTGGGTGCCAACTCCCACTACCCTTAACCCTGCAACTGTAAATATTGCAATTTTCATAAACTGCAATATTTACATTGCAGGGTTAACTCCTCCTCTAGTGGCTGTCTACTAGACAGCCACTAGAGGGCACTTCCTGGTTTATAGCACAGATTTTCTGTGCTATAGCGTCGCTGGACGTCCTCATCGCTGAAATCCCCATAAGAAAGCATTGAAATACTTAATACTTTCCTATGGGGAGGTCTAATGCGCGTGTGCGGCATTGTCGTGCATGCGCATTAGGTCTCCCCCGCCGCCGGCTGCGCATGCGCAAAAGGTCTCCCCCGCCGGATGACTTTGGCGGGGGAGGAGTGTCGGCAGACCCTGAACCAGCGCCGAGGGACATTGGCGCTGGATACAGGTAAGTCACTGAAGGGGTTTTAACCCCTTCAGCAACCTGGGATGGGGGGTGGGAGGGAGAGGGGACCTGCAGTGCCAGGAAAACGGATTGTTTTCCTGGCACTGGAGTGTCCCTTTAATGAAGTGGTCAATAAAGTGATCTGTGTGCCATTGACGTTCTGCTTAAATATCTGTAGTGGCTGTCACTCAGACAGCCACAAGAGGCACTTACGATGCAATAGCTGAGTAAAACTCTGATATTTCAATCAGATGATTACATAGAGACCATCAGATTGGTGTAGAACTTAAGTTTGCACTGTATGCACACTAGTCTACCAATGCTTTCCAACGGTAAAGAATTAGATTGGCTAAGATCCTCAATCTTATTGATCTGAGCCAAGGAGGTGGGGCATGCCACAAAGTGACGCATAGGAGAAAAGGTAAGCTAACTTCATTTTAAATTCTTATAAGATGGTCTGGGGATCTTAGCATTTAACTGGGCACTATAGCGTTAGATATACTCATTTGTATTCCAAACGCTATAGTGTTCCTTTAATTTTTACTCTGTTTTATTTAAAATTTATTTTAAAGATGCACCAAATTACATCGTAATCAGGATGCATGCAGAGCAGCATAGATCTAGAATGTGTTAGATACATTTATAGCAAATATTTTAAAACTGGTTAAAAAAAATTTGGCACCAATCTGTGTCCCCAATTGCTGCATGCCAGTTATACAAATGATCATAAATAATTACAGCAGCACTAAATTATTTATTTGTGTGTGCACATGTATATTCAGAAAGCTATGCTTTTTCACAAAACCATCATGAAAAGTTTACTTAAATAGTTGTTTTTGTCTCTAAATAAACATTTTATAACTTTGCTTTAGCATAAGACCAAACATTATGATAAATGAGACCAGCAGAGATTTACCCACGACTTTTAACAATAACAAAGATAAAATACACATTTGCAGCTCTGAGTGATGTACTGTTTGCAAGTAAGACATATTAAAACAACTTCTGTCTAAACAAACAACACACTTTAAGTGTAAGCGTTTATTCAGAATTTGAATATTCAAGAAAACTGCTGCTGACATGTTAAAAGGTAATATTCCTTTTTCAATAGTACTAATGAGGTATATATTTGGTGGTGAGTGGTACACGTAGGGAAGGTGGCATGCTATGATGTTGTATAAAGTGAGGCCTGTAGTACAAATCACTCTATTGTCAATAATTGTCCATGGAGAGCACAGAGCAATTAGATTAATTGTTTATACCTGTTGTCATCAGGGCTGCCATCAGGAGGGTAGAGGCATTATTCTGGTAAGGGGCTTGTTTTACTCTGCAGCAGGGCTGGGAGGATGCAACATAAGTCTACAGGAAATTGTAGAGGGCAGCAAGAGGAGCTGGCAATCTACACAAGCTGTCGGGTGCTGAATTAATATTGTGTGTGCATGAGTCTTGCAGTGTGTATGTGTTTGGGAATGTGTGAATGTCTCTAAAAATGGGTATGTATCTGTGAGTGACAGTGTATCTAAAAATGAGTGTGTACATCTGGCAGCAAGTGTGGGTACCTGGAGTGAGTGTATTTGTGTGTCTGGTAATGTGTGTATTAATGCAGGGTGTATCTGTGCATCTAGCAATGTATGTATGAATGCAGGGTGTATCTGTGCATCTAGCAATGTATGTATGAATGCAGGGTGTATCTGTGTCTGGCAATCTGTGTATGAATGCAGAGTGTATCTGTGTGTCTGGCAGTGTGTGTATGCATGCAGGGCGTATCTGTGCATATTTGTGGATAGGTCAGTGTGTATATATGCAGGGATAGATTAACAAAGGGGCTGATGGAGCTGCAGATCCAGGCTCATGCCTATGGAATAGGTCCATTGATTTACCCCTTAAGGACACATGCCATGTGTGACATGTCATGATTCCCTTTTATTCCAGAAGTTTGGTCCTTAAGGGGTTAAAGAAAAAAATAATAATAAAGATGTTGTTACTACTCTTCACATGCTCTTGCTTAAGTATGGAAACTTATGTAGGATGTAGGGGAACAAAACTGGTGTGGACTGGCTGACAATGAAATTAGTTAAGGTAAAACTGACTGCACACTATGGAAATGTTCTTGCTGTTTCAGTCTTTCTAACATGTTCCCTTGCTTCTACACTCACTACATACCCTTTTTTTCTGTCCTAGACTTTATACAGGGGCTTTTGCCTGCTAGTAAGAACGTTAGGAAAGGAGTGGACCAGTGAATGCTAGGGGACAGTCCTTAGAAAGTGTAGACACAATTATGCCAAGCGCAGGGTGCTGTCTGCACAGTATGCCCTTGGTTGGTCATCTTGCATGATTGGCAGGCAATCTGACGTGCATTCAGACCAGGCTGACTATCTAATTCTTCATGCAATTTAGGGCATGTCCCTTTGGGCGGTTCTGGTTAAGTGATTCACATCAGTTGCTCACTCTTTTACTCCACCCACCGAATCCTGCATCACCCACTGCTGTTAGGGGCTATGGATTTACTTGAAAGATGAAAGCGAGAGATTACCATAGGGTTTGTGTTTTCTGAAAGCTGTGAGTTTCCCTCCAGCACCACCTCCACTAGATACATGACGCTTGGGAGGTATAACTGTTTTACTATTTTCTGTCCATAAGATTCTGTAATTCTGTAATTAGGCCATAATTGTCAGCACCAGGCCCAATGGGATCTTAATCCGGCTCTGTATCTATGTAAGTATGGCAATGCATGTGTGTGTCTCTGGGATTCATATCTATTTCTGTTTGTTCCTATGAATGTGCATTATTTATGCGTGTATGGCAATGTTTGTTTCTCTGTGAGTATGTGAGAGCTTGCATGCATAAGACTAACTTTCTGACAGGAGCTCCTGTTATGTCGCTGACATAATGAAAAGAATTGCCTATATGTTTCACAGAAGAGAATATGTAACAAAGGTTTCCAAGAAAGGTCAAGTACAGAGTCAGCAAACTTTGACACAAGTGCCATTCATGGCCTTAAAATCACAAGACTGACAAGACCTCTTCATTGGGATCCAGTGCTTTTAAGTGATTTAGAGTGATACACAGGTAACCATGGCAATGTTCTGACTCACTGAGAACCTAGTACTGGGTGAGAGACTCCACAGGCTCAACCCACTGGACCACCAGTGATCATCATGGTTTCATGCCACTTGCTCAGCCAATTTGTCATCAGCAGGGTGTAGCTATATAGAGAAAATAGCTAGAGTTTATATACACACATACACACACACACACACACACACAGTAATATATATATTAAGATAGCTGGAAAAGCAGCAGGTCACAAATGTATATTTTTTTTTATAGAAAGCAATGACCTTTTAAAATATATTACTACAATGTATTCCATATTTAATGTAAAAAGTCACTCTTAGTGAATGCTACGCATGCATTGAATGTCAGCAATGCATTCATATTTAGTCACAGACCATAGAACCTGATGATCTCACAAAAGGAGATTTGGACTGCAGTGGGAAATCTGTCACTGTATTACAACACTGTATCACAGGTTTACAACATTTTTTTAAGTTTTTTTCTTTTAGGTATTCAAAGCTATTTTTTATACGTAAATGAAACTATATACACACATATATATATATATATATATATATAAAGAGTTTTCCGTTAAGATGTCATCTAGCTGTAAGGGATATGGAAATATATTCAAACCACTCAACACAATGGTGCCATGAGAAGAACTTCAAATACCTTCCAGATTTACACTGGCATACTGCCCATCCGGCTGATTCTACTCATTTTATGAAATCTTGCTTTGTTTAGTTTATTTTCTGTTACTTGTACTGTGTAATGTCACCATAGACACTGAGGCTGTAAATCTGTAAATATTTTAAACAAAGGATATCCCGTGAGCTGGAAAATATGGGAAACTTGTTGTTTATTTGAACATGGAATTGTATATTTGTAAAAGTAATAGCAGGCTTCCTGGATATATCTATTAATATAAAATACCTTGGAAAAAGTAGCACCTAACGGTAGATTCAGCCTCACATTTTTGTTTGAAGAACTGGGCAAACCATTATTTTTGAACATTTGTGCATGTGTGTGTATGTGTGTGTATACATATAAGGTATATAAATTATATCTACATCATTGCTTGACAAGTTTATCAAGACCTGTCAAGTCCAGGCATACAATGAGGAACAATGACCAGGGACATTAACTGTCCTTTATGCTAGAGAGTGCATATTGTACCTTATTAAGCACCTGTGCACACATGGTTTGAAATCAAAAGTCAATAGTTTTTGTTGCTGCTTCTTCCAGGAAAAATGCAGTGGGCTTATGTTTGTTAATTATTCCATGGAAAAAAAGGCTCATGCAATATGAAAATACAATATTCATGTATATACTAGAATATTAAAATACATATTAACCCCATGTAATGCTAGCATTTTTTACTTAAAAACTGGTACAAGAAAAATATAAAATTATTAGATTTTAAGTAAAAGTTAAAAAAAAAAAGTATATTATCAGCCCCTTTTAATTATTGAGAAACATTTAGACTCTACTAATTCAAAACAATACATTGAGCTATTCCATTGTTTTTCTTTTACACCATGTACACCTTTTTTGTATTATTCTACTAATTCAAAATTGTTTCCCACCAGTATATTTTGTATTCTATTATTATTATTAATATTACTTATAAAGTGCCAACTAATTCCGCAGCGCTGTACAAGGGGATTCTATCTACTTTTGTTTTTCTAACAGTTAGCATTGGATTCCATTTGATTGTATGTTTTGTCAATCAATTGTTTACTGGTTTGCCTTCATTTTCTGAGAGACCCATGTGATGGATTAAATGAACATCATAGCACTAGGAATTCAAATACATTGATCATCCACAGCAATAAAACCATTGACAGGTGAAGTGGATAACATTGTTAAAAAATGGCACCTGTCTAGTGGTGGGATATATTAGGCAGTAAGTGAACATGTGTTGGAAGCAGGAAAAATGGGCAAACGAAAAGATCTGAGTGACAAGGGCCAAATAGTGATGGCTACATAACTGGGTCAGAGCATCTACAATACTGGATGTCTTGTGGGGTGTTCCCAGTATGCAGTTATTAGTACCTACCAAAAGTGGCTCTAGGAAAGAGAACCGGTGAACTGGGGTCAGAATCAGTTGCAGTTTGCTGAGTATGAGCCTGCGTAGCCGCAGAGTGCCCATGATGACTCCCCTTCAAAGCGCCAGTCTCCTCTGTTAAGCTCCAACTCTGTCAATCAAATTCTTTTGTATGCATGGCAAAAATGTGATGCGCCATACAGATGGTCTCTCCCAGGCCATCTGATAGAAATAGTGGAGTTTAGGTTAATCCTGCAGAACAGCAGTGTTTTTCAGTTGCAGGCTAAAACAGAGGCACATGGCACCCAGACCACTGTATTGAGATGAATTGGTTTGAGTGCCTATAGTGTTCCTTTAATTACATTTATTAAATAGTCATAGGCGTGTGCAGCCTATTGTATAAGGGTGTGCACCCAAAAGCACAAACACACACGCTGCGTGTGTGTGTGTGTATATATATATATATATATATATATATATATATATATGTGCTATATAAATGGCAATAATAATAATATATATATATATATATACACACACACATATACTGCTGTGTGTGGGGGGGGGCACTGTGTGTGGGCACTGTGTGTGTGTGTGAAGGCGCTGTGTGTGTGAGGCTACTGTTAGTGTGTGTGTGTGAGTGTGCTGTGTGTGTGAGGGTGCTGTTAGTGTGTGTGTGTGTGTGTGAGGGTGCTGTTAGTGTGTATGTGTGATGGTGCTGTGTGTGTAAGGGTGCTATGTGTGTGAGGGTGCTGTGTATGTGTGAGGGTGCTGTGTGTGTGAGGGTGCTGTTGGTGTGTGCTGTATGTGTGTAGATGCTGTGTGTGGTGGGTGCTGTTTGTGGGTGCTGTATGTTTGGGTGATTGTGTGTATTGTGTGGGGGCCGTTTAATAAATATCCCCCCTCCCTTCCTACCTTATGCCTGGGAGGGGGGATCATTTCTGCTGCTTCCATCCCTGGTGGTCGAGTGGAGAGTGAACTCTAGCTTGCGGGGCTAGAGTTCACTCTCGCGAGATCTGAGCGTTGCCACGGCAACGCTCAGAATCCCGCGAGAGGAACCCGGTGGAGCTACTGGCAAGACCTCCCTGGGTCCTCTCCTGCCTCCCTCCCTGCCTGTGGGTCGGTGGGGAGGAAGGCTGAGAGCAGAGCTGGCGCTCGGATAGCCCTGGCTCTGCATGAGCCGACAGGGGAGATCCTGAGATCTCCTCTGCCGGTCTCAATATACATAGGCGTGCCACGGGGATTAGGGTGTGCCCAGGCACACCCGGCACACCCCGTGCGCACACCTATGTAAATAGTGTAATCAGAAGCAGTCAAAATGCTTCTTTAGCACACCACTTTTTGAATAAATTGAATGTATGATCAAAAAAAATGTTAATCATTGCTCCTTATACATTCAGATAGCAGTCCAGAATGGTTTTCATTTATAAAGCATCAATATATTTTGCAGTGCTCAACATTGGAAATTATTATCGCAATGTATGTGAATACATACATATAAGCCCATTTTACACATAAATCTTGGTGTTAAAATAAATGTGAAATCAGATACAGGATTTTTTCCCTTTGTACTTTGTACTTTTTTTTGCACTTATAGGAACACTATAGTCAACTCAAAAACTTTAGCTTAATGAAGCAGTTTTAGTGTATAGATCATGCCTCTGATGTTTCACTGCTCAATTCACTGCCATTTGGGAGTTAAATTACTTTGTTTCTGTGTATGCAGCCCTGGCCACACCTCCCCTGGATCTGAGCCTCCATGAAACAAAAAAATGGTTTCACTTTCAATCAGATGTAACTTACCTTAAACAATTGTATCTCCTGCTCTGTAAATTGAACTTTAATTACACACAGGGGCCTCTTGCAGGGTCTAGCAAACTATTAACATAGCAGGGGATAAGAAAATTTACATTAAACAGAACTTGCAATAAAGGAAGGATTATCATTAAATGACTCTTTACAGGAAGTGTTTAGGAAGGCTGTGCAAGTCACATGCAGGGAGGAGTTACTAGGGTGCATAAACAAAGTGATTTAACTCCTAAATGGCAGAGAAATGAGCAGTGAGACTGCAGGGGCATGATCTATACATTAAAGCGGTTAATTAAGATTAAGCTAAAGTTGTTTTAGTGACTATAGTGTCCCTTTTATTTTATTTTTACAATGCTCCAAAGTACAAAAAAATGGTAAAGAGAAAGTATACCCAACACCTGTTGATATTAATTCAATAATCTAAAAGTGCAATCCTATGTTCCATTTCTGGAAAATGTGACACACAAAGTCCATTCAGCTCCATCATCCACTACTGGTCTTGGCTATAGCACAATCTTTGCTTTGGCTACACACAGGGAAAACATTTTCTGTTCTAGTCTTCCTGTGTTTTCTTCAAGGGTCAGAGAAACACTTTCAGCCCTGGGCAGTATCCCCATACTGAATTTATCACATGCTCTGCCTTGAACCTTGTTCCATTCTCTTTTACATTTGGCAGTAGCTCCTCTCACTCCAGCCAACCTGTGTAGAGTGCAGAGTGGAGAGATGAATAACACAAGAAATGGTCCCCAGGTTTACCTACTTACTAGAAAGACGCATATGTCTCTTCTACTTAGATTGCAGCAGGTGTTGCTGCCCTAGAAAAATAAAGTGCCTCACAATCGTCACTAATTACCAAAAGAGGTACGGTAAATACCTTTCCACCTTCCTACAGAGCCTTTGCGTTATGACTAGGTTAGAGAGAATGTTATCCATGTGTGCTCTCACTTTATCGTCTCTTCAACCAAAGCAATTCATAATAGGGTAGTTTTTAATTAACGACCAGTGGGCTATCAAATTACTGGAAAGAAATAATAATTTATGTATCTTTAATAACAAAACCAGGAGTGGTAAGAACCCATTATCTACACATTACCTGTATACTGGTAAGATGTAAAATCCCCCATGTATGCCTCCTAAGCTAAACTCCATGATAAAGTGGTCTCTTTAGTAATGAATAAGATGTGCAAAGTATAATTCATTTACCCTTACATTCTGACATTCTCACCCTATTAAATGGAGATCTGGGTCTTTTCTGACCATGGGAATAAACTGAAGTTGTGAAAAGGAGAGACAGTGGGCATTAAGGAAAGTGATACTTACTACATCTACAAGATGTAAATGATAGCTAGTACAAAGAGTTATATGGTGGACCTAAAAAAGCCATTCACCAGTTATGCCTTGCATACTTCAGTAAGAATTATGGTTTTCAGTTTGCAGTTATCCAGTTTTGGTTATCACCAGTAGCCTTATGTTTCCATTTTTAGCTGGCATGACTGTTTGTGGCCCATTTGCTTAAACGTAACTATAGTACCAAAAATGACATTCGATATTTTGTCCACCTCCCTTTTTCCACCACCCTTTGGCATTAAGTAAAATAAGCTGCAGACTCCAACTCCACCTCTGGTGATGTCAGCATACAATTTGACATCACCTGCAATCTCCTCCAATCCATTGCTTCTCATAGAGAATTAGTAGAATTTGATTCCAGAATCAAGTCTTACTCAGTTCTGAAGGAGGAAGTGTGTTTTGTGGTTGTCAGAAAGTCAGCAACTAGATGTGTGTTTAACCCTGAAAGGTAAACATTACATTTCCTACAAAACTACTATGTTTTAAATTACCAGGTTAAAATGACAAGATCACTGCATAAATTAAGCTTCAATACATGATTCCTTTTTTTTTTACCTTCAAGAACTATGCATGTTAGATGCTCCCAACAATGTGTGTAGGTTAGCAGAAGTTGTATATAGCAGATCTGACCTTGGTTTACCTTTTATTGGCCAGTGTTTTACTGTTTCAGCACATTTTCTAACTATTGATTTAAAACATACTGCTATTGTGTTCCGCCCCTTAAATACCAAATGCTACACTTTAGAGAACTCAAAATCTGGCACCTAAAGACCTTCTGGAAGCTCAAACAAGCCATGTGTATGTTAAATGACTGGGTCATTCTGTTTCAGAATAGGAACTTCAAAGAACAGTTTGTTATGACAGACGTAGACCATCGTTGGTCTTTCAAAGAGTTAATAAAAGTCAATGAATGATTTCCAGTCCCTCATCCCTAACAATAGAATTCTTTCAATAACAGCTTTCTCATCAGATTTATACAGTGTTTGGAGAATACACAAAAACGTTATTGACTTTTCATAATATGGGACAAGGCATTAGGTTTTTATTAAAGCTGTACATTCCACTTGAGTAAATCATTCATTTTTTTCAGTGACCACATGGCGTGCCAACTTCAGAATAAACAGAGGTTTAGGACATTTCCCAAAAATAAAATTATATTTTACATCTGTTTTGGCACTCCTGGATGGAACCCAGTAAAATAATTTGAATGAATCTCAGTGTGTTTTTTAGGGATATTTAAAAAAAAAATTGCTTTGAATGCAATGACATGTGCTTCTTAAATATAAGTCACAAGCTGCTATAGTCTACCTCAAAATTTCAAGATAATTTAAAACAACTATTTTCATAAGAAATTATATTACATCTCTAGAATGTCAACAGTAATGCAGTTGTAGACAAAATGTAAAAATATAAAAGTTAACCACCTAATCATATTACACTCATGATTTAGCACATAGAATTCTAAGAACATGGCATCCTTAGTACATATAGTAGCTCCCTGCACACTGGACAGGAGAACACTGGACTTTCTATAAAACACAGAGAATATAGAGCAGTGGTTTTTAACTCCGAAGGCAAAATTTAGTGCTATGGAATATCAGCAGAACAAATTGGTTCAAACAGATATGAACAAATATATTCATAGATTCGTTAAAACATAGGCAACCATAGATAATAATTGGGTTAACCATATAGGCAATGTCTTAATCAACAGCCTTTTGATATTGGGAGAATTCTACTGAAGGTATTTTGTTGAATTATTTTGTTATATAAAGGATTGTGATTTAAGAATGGGCCATTGAGTCTATTTTATAGGCATTATGTTATTTTGTCATGTTAATTATTTGGATCTATGTAAAAAAAAATATATATATAAAATATATATATATATATATATTAATATCGAAAAGTATGAATTTTTAACAAAATTATAATTAGTAGTCCTGGCATTACTCAGGACGCTTTAATTTCTTAAAACTCACTCCATGATAAGGGCTATAAGGGCTCAATAAAGGTAGTGATGACTGGTAATACAAATTCTCATTCTGCCTTCATTTAATACATAGTTCTTTGGAGTTCCTAGGGCTAGATACAGGTACTTATTAAAACCAGTGACAGGTGAATTGGATAACATCTATTATATTGTTAAAACAATATCTATCAATGGGTGGGATATATTAAACAGTGAGCAGTCAGTTCTTGAATTTTATATGTTGGAAGCAGGAAAAATGAGCAAACTAAAAGATCTGAGTGACTTTGACATGGGCCAAATAGTGATGACTAGATGACAAAGAATCTCCAAAATGGGGTAGTCCCAGTATGCAGTGGTTACGAGCTACCAAAAATGGTGCTAGGATGGATAAACGGTGAACCTGCATAAGGGTCATGGGAGCCCAAGTTTCATTGATGCACATGGGGATTGAAGGCTAGCTTGTCTGGTCCGATCACACAGAAGAGCTACTGTAGTACAAATTGCTGAAAAACAATATGCTTGCCATGATAGAAAGATGTAAGAACACACAGTGCTTCACAGTTTTCGGCATATGAGGCTGTGTAGCCACAGATTGGTCAAAGTGCTCATGATGACCCTTGTCCACCACCGAAAGTGCCTTTACTTCAATGGGGATGTGGAGCAATGAAGCAATGGAAGAAGGTTGTCTGGTCTGATGAATCATGTTTGCTTTTAGATCAGGTGGATGGCAGGGATGGTAAACGTTATTTATCTAGGAAAGAGATAGTAGCGGGATGCACTATGGGAAGAAGACAAGCAGGGGGAGGCAGTGCTATGCTCTGGGCAATGTTCTGCTGGGAAACTTTGGATCCTGGTATTTATGTAGATGTTACCTTCACACATGACACCTACCTAGACCACATACACCCCTTTGTGGCAATAGTGTACCCTGATGGCTGTGGCCTCTTTCAGCAGGATAATACACCCTGTCAGATTGCAAAATTTATTCAGGAATGGTTTGAGGAACATGACAAAGAATTAAAGGTGTTGCCTTGCCTTCCAAGTTCCACAGATCTTAATCCAATTCAGCATCTGTGGAATGTACTGGAACAAAAAATCCATTCCATGAAGGCCCACCTTGCAATTTGCGGGACTTAAAAATGCGCACTGCTAATGTCATGGTGCCAGATACCAAAGGGTCTTAAAGGAGTTCTTGCCTCGACACATCAGCTATTTTGATAGAATGAGGGGGACCTACATAATATTAGGCAGATGGTTTTAATATTGTGGCTGATCAGTGTATATGTTATAAGAGGAGGTAATTGGTCCAGCATTTTACAAATATATTTGTGTTGGATGGCATTTCTTTGCTGTTTAACTTTTAAACATATTACCTTTAGAAGTTCTATGTTGTATATACACACATAAAATTTGCATTGTAACTATTTGAAATATATATTTATATACTGAGTGTATAAATATACCCTAAGGGACCATTTTATTAGGTACCCCTCCCTGCACATTGAAATACAGCCATACACAAGTGTGTCTGTTTGCACTTATATTAAAAGCAAGCAGACAAGGTCAATAGGTTTCATTTTGTTTGAACACACATTAGAAAAGGAATGATGAATGTCATCTAAACAACATTGATGGTGGTAGAATGGCAGAATTGACACTAATGCAGTTTTGAGATCCTTTATCTCAGGGCTATTACGATCTGCACATTATTATTTCCCTCTCTCATTATAGATATATTGGCATAAGAACTGGGGAGACAGAAACAGGTCAATTACCTCTCCCCATCTAATTTCCCATTGCAAACAGCAGCTGTTCCCTGGAATTGTAATTCCCACCAAACTTGGGAAGACCAGGAGATATATTCCTTGATATTGCCCAAACATTAAAGGAAATAAATCTAGCCTTCATTCAACCAATCAAAATAATACCATCTCTTTTTTTTTTTTTTTTATTATGATGTATCCTATCTATACACATATATTTATGTTTTTGTTTAAATACATAGACATACATCCGTGAACAAATTATTTCAACAAATACATGAAATAGAACCATCAAAGTGCATTGTAAGCCATACTGCCATTGGAAGGGTTACACATCTTGCTTTCATGGAGATGACTATAAAACTTGACAAACAATAGACCTTTAAGGAGAAATAATATAAAAGCTGCAATAAAATGACATACCAATAAAAGTGAAATAAATGTAATTATGTTAAAAGAGGTTTTACATGTTACTGGAATTACAGTGCACAGTCTCTTAAGACCTAATTGCCTCCACCCATTTCCACACCCACCTCCTAAATAGCTATTTAGACATAAGCTATTGTGAGTGCTTTAGGGCATGCAACAATGAGCCGCAGAAATGTACTGTGGAAAAAAACAAACAACTGACTAGGCAGTTTGGCAACCTTTGATCTAAAAAGAATGTTACCCCTTTTCATTATTGTATTCAGTGGGGTTCCAATATATTTATTTGTTGGGAAGGAAGAAGGAGAGGCACTGTCCCTTGGCGTAACTAAAAGGAAATATTTAATTTTAAAAAACCTGTTAATCTCTATTTTCCAGTATTTCAGTATTTGTTCAGTAAACATACCATTTTGTTACATTTTCAAGATAACACAATTTATTGAAACAAAGTAATAGTTCCTATAACATATTTATAAAGGAATTACAGCTAAAGCTAGCAATGAGAAATGCATGGGTTGTTGTTTTTTTTTGCTAGCTGGGAGTGATGAGGGATTCCGCAGTACGTATGTATAGGTGGTGTGGATGAACTCATCAACGTAAAAGTAATTAAACAATATAACAGATTGGGGTGTGCAGAATATCTGGGTATTAGAGGGCAATTAACAAATATTTGAAATTTATTGTGAAATGACTTTGAATTTCAAACAACTCAGTGAAACCTATATAACAAGAAGAAGCTTTATTAATTAAAGGGCACGTTGCAAGGAATATATAACATATCACATATATTAACAGGGGGTTAACAGAGTGTCTTTTTCACTTCATAAAAAGCTTCTTTTATAAAGCTTCTGTGTCGCACCTTGCCAGCTGTCGATCTGTCAGCCAGAAGGGTGCTCATAGCCTTATTTTTCAGCACAAAGTGAATGCTAGGATTTCTCTTATGAAAAGCATTGGCGAATACTATGAGAGTAGTATTTTCAGGGAGATTATCAGTATTGATGAGATCACAGAGACAGAATGGAAATAGGTGAGAGATTCCATTGCTGCTGACTTAGAAGTAAGGCACGACGGGGTCTGATTATTATTATTATTGCCATTTATATAGCGCCAACAGATTCCGTAGCGCTTTACAATATTATCAAGCCAAATTCAGTTTTATACAATCCAGCATTACATATAAAGGCTTTTTTTTATAATACTGGTGTGCTCCTTTAAAGCTGTTTACATTCAACAGTTGTGTTTCACTTCTACATGTCAATGGTAATTCAGCTGCTTTTTTCTCTTTTTGATTATCACACATAAAAAGAGAACACTTGCCCACTTTTACAATTTTCACCCAAAGAAACGTAAACTATAGGCAAAGAAAAAATAATCGATTCAATGAGAGGAGCAAGCGACCTCATAAGCCCTCATAAGCATGTGCAGATCACCTAGCTTTGACTAAACTAACCCTTTAATTACTTTAAAAGAAAGTTGCAAAGAACTAACTACCCACAATTAATCTGAGTACAATAAATAAAAAATAGTGGGATATCCCCTACATCCCATAGAAACTGGGGGGCATGCGGTATTTGGCAAAATAGGGGATAGCCAGGCCCAGATTATTGTGGGGACGATTAAAGTATGACGTTCAGAGCATACACATTGAAATAGGCACAAGCTACTTTTTTTTTTAAATTAACTTTTTATACATTTATTCTTAAGATCTGCTGTAGCTCTGACGTTTCCAGTGCCATATTTATCACGTGTGGCAAGGAAGGCACGTATATATTTTTCCCCGATGTAGTTGAGCTATGTGGGAAACGCTGTCCAGAATGCATAAAGTGCCAAAAGCAGCTTTGACATTGTAGGTACAAATCTGTATCTGACATTCAACAGGCCTATTGGTGTTCTATGCCCATTCCAAACAATTAATCTGAGCCTTAACACCTCCAAAACACCTATAGGAAGCAACAAATAATCCCCATTGCTGTCCCAGTAGAATTCTCTATGCTTTAGAATGCTTGTGAAAATGGATTTTAAATGCATTTAAAAGTTTACATGCATGTGGGGTTGGTTTCATATATCATATAGGGGTTTGAGTGGGAGTGTGGGTAAGGGCTTTTCTGAGAAATTTTAGGTGACTTGCTAATAACACTTTATGTAATAAAAATATAGTTTCGAACAAGAACAATGTAACCCTTTCTCCCCCTGGCCCCCTCCCCACACTGTAACCCTTTATCTCCCTGCCCCCCCCCTCCCCACACTGTAACCCCTTCTCTCCCTGCCCCCCTCCCCACACTGTAACCCCTTCTCAATCTGTCCCTCCCCACACTGTAACCCTTTCTCCCCTGCCCCTCCCCACACTGTAACCCTCTTTCTCCACTTGCCCCCAATGTAGCCTCTTCTCTCCTCTGCCCCCACACTGTAACCCTTTCTCAACCTGGTCCCTTCTCCACACTGTAACCCTTTCTCTCCCTGTCCCCCCTCCCCACACTGTAACCCTTTCTCACTCTATTCCCCTCCCCACACTGTAACCCTTTTTCTCCCTGCCCCCTCCCCACACTGTCACCCTTTCTCTCCCTGCCCCCTCCCAACACTGTAACCCCTTCTCCACACTGTAACCCTTTCTCTCCCTGTCCCCCCTCCCCACACTGTAACCCCTTCTCACTCTATTCCCCTCCCCACACTGTAACCATTTTTCTCCATGCCACCTCCCCCCAATGTAGCCTTTTCTCCCCCTGCCCCCCCACACTGTAACCCTTTATCCCCCTGCCTGCCCACTATAACATTTTCTCCCCCTGCCCCCACACTGTAACCCTTTCTTACCCTACCCCTCACTGTAACCCTTTCTCACTTTGCACCCCCCACTGTAACCCTTTCTCACCCTACACCCCACACTGTAACCCCTTCTCACTCTGCCACCCCTGCTCACACTGTAACCCTTTCTTACCCTGCCCCCCACTGTAGCCCTTTCTCCCCTACCCCCCCCCCACTGAAGCTTTTTCTCCCTATAACCACCCCACTGTAACCCTTTCTCACCCTGCCTCCACACTTCAACCCTTTCTTACCCTGCCCCGACACTGCAACCCTTTTTCAGACTGCCCCCCCACACTGTCCCCAGCACACACACACACTCTTTTCCACACTGTCACCCTCAGCTCCTGTTTATGTGTGTATGTGTATCTGTGTGTCCTTTTGTGTCAGTGTGTGTGTATTTGTGTGTCCATGTGTGTCTGTGTGTATTTGTGTACATGAGTGTCTGTGTATCTGTGTGTGCAAAATAAGGTGTTGTGTGTGTGTCTGTGTGTATCGCTACGTCAGTGTGTATTTGTTTGTCCGTGTCTCTGTATGTGTTTCAATGTGTGTGGAAGTGTATACACTGCACACACATGCACACCTGCATTCAAACACCACAATTCACACACATACTTCATACAAAAACCTGCTTACATCCAAACACACATTGTGTATATGTATATTTTATGTACACAATATACACACTGCATCCACTACACACGCACTGCAATCAAATGCAAACATTACATACAAACACACCCCTGTTTTAAAACACTAAAATTATATACAAACACCCCTTCATTCAAACACCAACACAACACACAAAAAGCACACCATTTAAACTCCAACACTACATACAAACACCTCTGCATTCAGATGCAAACATTACACACAAGTACACCACTATATTCCAATGGCAATAGTACATACTAATACACCCATACATGCACACATATTCTTAATACAAAAACATGCTTACATTCAAATGCTCAAACACTGCTCACAAATAAAACCCTGCAACGATGCCCAGCTGGCATAGCATTGTTGAGGCCCAGAAAAAATACTTGCACCAGTGCCCTCTTTACATTAGTTCCACCACTGGGATACTCAACATGAGGTGCCTGGATGAAAGCGTGGGACACAGCACTTCTGATTCTGACGGAGTCTGTGAGTAAGCAGTTGTATGCCTCTAAAACTGATTGCCATGATATGCCAAGTTTCTGCCTCTAAAACTGCCATGATACCCAAAATTATGCTTCTAAAACTGCCATGATATCCCAGAATTATGTCTCTAAAACTGCCATGATATGCCAGTTTTATGCATCTAAAACTGATTATCATGGTGTGCCAATTATATGCGTCTAAAGCTGCCATGATGTGCCAACTTTATGCATCTAGGACTGTTTGCCGTGGTGTGCCAATTGTATGTTATTAAAACTGATTGCTAGGGTGTGCCAATTGTATGCTTCTAAAGCTGTTTGCCATAATGTGCCAAGTTTATGCATCTAAAAGTGATTGCCATGATGTGCCAAGTTTATGCATCTAAAGCTGATTGCCATGGTGTGCCAAGTTTATGCATTTTAAGTTGCCGTGATGTGCCAAGTTTATGCATCTAAAGCTGATTGCCATGATGTTCCAGTTGCATGCCTCTAAAACATATTGCCATGGTGTGCCAATTTTATGCCTCTATAGCTGATTGCCATAGTGTGCCAATTTTATGCATCTAAAGCGGATTGCCATGGTGTGCCAATTGTATTCCTCTAAAACTGATTGCCATGGTTTGCCAATTTTATGCACCTAAAGTCGCCATGATGTGCCAAGTTTATGCATCTAAAACTGATTGCCGTGATGTTCCAGTTGTCTGCCTGTAAAGCTGATTGCCATGGTGTGCCAATGGTATGCCTCTGAAACTGATTGCCAAGGTGTGCCAATTGTATGCATCTAACGCTGATTGTCATTGTGTGCCAGTTATATGCCTCTAGCGATTGCCATCATGTTCATTTTTAAACTATGCATTAAAAGCAAGTGGGTCTCGAAAAATTACCATTTTCAAAAGTGGGTCTCGGCCCATAAAAGTTTGGGAAGCCCTGAGATAAGACATTGAAAAATGAAAAACTTTGTGCGATAAAACTTAGATCTCACTTTACAGGAAGAGTGTTGAGAGGAAATGTAAGTCACAAGCAAGAGATGTGTGGCTAGAAATACATAAACAAAGTGACTTAACTCCTAAATGGCAGAAAATTGAGCAGTGAGACTGCAGGGCATGATCTATACACCAAAACTGATTCATTAAGCTAAAGTTGTTTAGTACTTAAATCTTGAGAACACACTGCATTCCTTTCTAAGCCTATGCTCACATTCAGAGATTAATTATGTGTGTAAATCAAAAGGTAAAAATTGCTGGAATGTTTCAAATGTTTTCATAAAAACATATTTTCTGAGATTTCTTCTATCTCTCAAAATATGTCTTAAACTTAATTTTCACACATATACGTCCTCTTTTAAACTCAAGTGGAAAATAGCAGATCTTCTAAGTGGTTTTTAAGCTACAGCCACCACTAACTAGTGTTAGTGTTCCTAACACTTACCTTACTTGTGGCATGTCCCGCAAATAAATCTTAATCCAAGGTGACAGGCCTTAAGGTAGATGCATTCTCTCTTCCACGAATGTATATCCAAGATGTTGTTAAAAACCAAACCTCACGTTTTTCCGGCTTTGAGAAGAGCGAAATTACATATATATCCATTCCCCCCTTGGTACACTGAATGCTGCCCAACCTTAAATCCTCCTTCGGGGCTAACTTCTCCAAGATGTCAAAAGACATCAGGGCAGATTTCCTGGCAATAGAGGAGAAGGCTGAAGAGCTCATAGGAGCTCACAAGACATTGGCAAATGTCTACACTGCCTTACAGACCAAAGAAAACAAAATGGAGCATCACGAGGGCCATAACTGCTGCAATAATATAAGGACCCAGGGTGTCCTGGAGGAGATTGAGTAGCATGCCCGGAGTGAATATGTTACCCAGTTTTCAATCTCAATGCACTAATCACAAAGGCAATTCAAGAGGTAAAATTGCCCTACAAAGCTAGTCAGACACAATGGCGTGGATCCTGAGAAAGGCCACGAGTTACAGACACCAATAAGCCTCAAACGAGTTCCTCAAGGAAATCACAAGGTCTCCATCACATATTGTCAGCAATCAAATTACTACATTGACAACGTATCTCATTTATATATCCCTGCTTTTATAAAGCAGCAATCCTCTCGATGTCTGTCTTACTTCATGCTCCTTGTGGTGAGTTGCAATGGGTGGACATGGAACTGTATAAACTGCCACAGAAAGACTTACTAGATATAAGACTTATTAAATATTTTCTACAAATATGGTGGTCCTGCTCAGTTAGTACCCCTATGGACAAAATATTGCCTATCTGTTGATTGAAATGGATGTCAATGACATCCCTTTTTGACCCACCAGTATATTTTCAGTTGAAGTTCTCCGAAACAATTCCGCAATTGCACAAGTTTTAGATTCTCACATTTCTTTTGCTACAAGAAGCCTCATATAATTACATTACATTGGAAGCAGAATGAAAGTCCTAGTCTAACACAGGTCATAAAAAAAAAAAAATCTACAAATTTATGGCTACAATGTGAATGGCTCAGACATAAGGGTGAGCAGGGGATGAGGAAAGCTACAATGTGAATGGCTCAGACATAAGGGTGGGCAAGGGATGAGGACATAGCCTTTTGAGAGTTGGTTGGACCCAGGCCCAGACTGGCCATCGGGCATACCGGCCAAATGCCCACAGGGGAGGTCACAGATCTCCCCTCTTGGCCCATGCAGTGCCGGCACTATACGAGCGCTGGCCCTGCTGTGTGCCTTTATGGGTCAGTGGGGAGATCAAAGATCACCCACATTGGCCCACAGGCAGTTACATGTGGCCTCCGGCTGGGGAGGGAGAGAGGACCCGGTGGAGCTTTAACCTGCAGCTCCGCTGGGTTCCTCTCGCGAGGTCGGAGCATTGCCGCAGTTACTACGGCAATTATCAGATCTGGTGAGAGTGAGCTCTAGCCCCACAGGCTAGAGTTCACTCACCACTAGGAACACCAAGGATGGCAGCACTGCCCACGCTTTCCTGGCCTTTTTGTCCACTGGTATCCCACTTATGGAGACACCAGAGACAAGTTAAAAGCAAACACAGGGCAAGCATGTTTTTATATTTGCTTGCACTGCGCAGAACAAATACAGAGCCTTTTTCTCATGCTAGAACTCTTCAGCGAGGCTCTGCACTTTGAACCAACATGCTCACTTTGAGATGGGGCGTGCTTGTCATTAGTGATGACAAAACACCCCCTTTCTGGCCCTGCCCCCTTGTCAGGGGGCCTCTGTAATTGAAAAATGCCCAGGCCAAATTTTTTCCCCAGTCTGGCCCTGGTTGGACCCCAACATTACCGGAGATCTTGGTGTTCAATATGTATTGTATTGTTGATTGCACGTTTACATGTCTGGTATACATGTTTTATGTGTTAATCCTTTTTTATTATTATTCTTGGTACATTCCTAACATGTCAATTCAACTCTTTTACTGTTGATGTTGTATGTACATGACAAAAATTACTAAACTATAAATAAAAGAAGACTCAGCCTTAAAGTTTTTATGACAATTTGAAACAATTTGTCCCAACTCTTATAACTGCCTAAAATATCCTGAAGATGAAAGGATGGGTTGTTTAACCACATCTGAAATACACTTTATTTAAAGGTATCCTTTGAATCAAGTACAATTTTTGCTGAGTAATATGTATTTAGCTTTTTGTGAAGTGCTTTGACTCTGTGCTGCTTGTACTAGGTAACAATGGAAAATGTTGCTTTATTAAATAGTTTCATTATGTTTCTCAGCCATAATGTTAATATTTAATATTTTTGGATAAGCTTGTTAAATTATTTAGCATTTTACATCAATATTTATATCAAATATAAAAATATATCAACATATCAAAATATATTAAAATAGGTTTTAGAATAATAAATCATTTAAAAAGATTATCCATAAATATTAAACAATTTGAAAAGCTTATCCAAAAATATTAAATCAAGGCCGAAGTGTATTCTTCGATTTTACAAATGTAACCATTGTATGAAGATTAAATGTCACTAAACTTTAAAATCTCTTAATGTGTTTTTAATATTGAATAGACTGTTGTGTCAATTTTGTTTATTTTTAAATAAAAATGTTTTAAATAAAAAGCAGCTGTATAATGATGCCCATATTCCCTTTTGTGAATGATGTACTAATTTATTTTTATATATATCTACAATTTAGTGTTTCTCTTTAAAACATAAGACAAAATATGGACTATTTTGTCTTATGTATTTTCCTATTCTTGACAATTGTAACAAAACTGTGAAGCTTAAGGCAAAATCTCCTCCCTTTGTCAAGTTGGCCAAGTTTAAAAAAAAAAAAAAAATGTCCTTGCTTTGTCTTATTTTCTTTAAAGAGAAATAAAAGAAAAGAAGAAAAGATTATGAAACAGGAAGAGAAGAGGAAACAATAGGATAAATGTATGTTTGAAGTGAGAAAGCCACTTTAACATGCACTGTATGTTGGTCCTTGTTCTTTAACAGAGCTGTTTAATTGAGTTTAGGAGAAAATGAACAAGAGCAGAAGCATCTACATGCACCTACAACTCCCAGGGCTGATTGGCTGTAGGAGGGAACTACAAATGTATGAGCATGATAAAAAATGGCATGTGTCTTATAAAATGTACATGCTGTCTATTCAATATTCTGAGCACATTCAATTATAGCTTCCTTTCTATCAAAGCAGACAACAGTTAATATCAATTCAATGAAGATGTTTTACACATCTGCAAAAATAAATTGAGGTATAAGTAGACGATAATAGAATGAGAAAAAATGCACAGCATGACAGGTTTAACACAAAACCAACTATTCCTCAATACCTTAAAGGAACACTATAGAATCAGGAACACAAACATGTATTCCTGACCCTATAATGTTAAAAACACTATGTAGCCCCCCTGTTCCCCTTGCACCACAAAATATAGTAAAATCTTACCTTTATTTCAGTCTGCTAGTGGTGGCTCTGCCCCTGATTGGCCTCCCTTTGCTGACATCATCAGAAGTGGTGAACTCAGCCAATCACAATGCTTTGCCATAGGAAATTGTCATAGGAGATTGTCAAGGAGGCAGATCAGGGGCAGAGCCAGCACAAGCCAAACACAGCCCTGGCCAATCAGCATCTCCTCATAGAGATGCATTGAATCACTGTGCATCACTGCCCCAGGAAGCACTTCTAGTAGTCATCTGAGGAGTGGCCACTTGAGGTATCCCCCTGCTGTAATGTAAACACTGACTTTTCTCTGAAAAGACAGTGTTTACTGCAAAAAGCCTACTGGGACTGATTGTATTCACCAGCAGAAATACAATAATCTGTAGTTGTTCTGGTGACTATAATGTCCCTTTAACAACAGCTCACTCTTGAAAATAGTATCCCCTAAGAGAGATTCTTAACATACGTTCTACATGATAAATCACTGATCAGATGCATTTAAGATAATTCTGTAAATTAGCCTATGGCAAAACAACACAACATAACACTAGCATATAGCTGGGTTTTAACATGGTTTGAGGCTAAGGAGATCAAGTATCATATACTTGTATTTTTTATATTCATAAAAGTTTTAGTGTTCATTATGACTCATGCAAAACAAGGCACATTGTTGCAATATAAAATAAAAAAACAAATAATGACCACAAAACTGATAAAACATGTTCTGAAAAATGTCAGTCTAATCAGCAAGCATGAAAAATGTAGATGACCTTGGGAAAAAAGTACATATTGCTGTTCTTGCATGCTAGCAATGTGAACATGTTGAAGAAAGTTACATTGTTTCATCCTAAATCTATTCTTCCTGGTGTCTAACATTATTTTTATTTTTATTTTATCTGAGAAGATGTGGTGCTCTAATATGCTCATTAGGGAGCATGTATTATATTTAGTAATCTTTCTACATACTTTGTATAAAAGTTCTGCATTTGATAGACTGTAACTCATGTTTCTGTTTCTTTTTTTTATCAGAAAATGCTCGTTGTGCTATGCTGTACAGTGCCTCAGAATATGTTGGTGCTATAGCCACATTATAATATTTTGCCATTGAATTTAATATCATATGGCTCCACATACATAGTGCAGTTTCAAGGCATTCAATTGCACTAAAAAAAGGCTGTTTTGACTGGTCTGTGCATTCATGAAAGCACCCACTCCATCCAATGGCAGGGAGAGCAGTGCACATGCCAGTTTTTGTAGCGTCCGTGCTTTTTACATTAGCAGAAGAACAGCATGGAAGAGGCTGTGTTCTATCAGCTACTTGTTTTTTTATATGAACACAGGAGGAGGTTTGGCAAACTCTGAATGAAATAAGTGTAAAAAAATAAGAATTTTAAAGAGTAACTCCAATCACCATGATCACTTCAGTGCTTTGAAGTGGTTATGGTGGCAGGAATTGCAGTGATTCTGTTTGAAACGCTGCGCATGGAGAGTAATCTGCATTTTTGTTCCGCAAACTAGGCACGCCTCCTCTGTCCCAGGCTGCCTATTGTCAATTCTGTGCATAAAATACATCCAATCTCAGCATGCACCGAATGCTGGCAACGGACATATTGGGCTTCTCCCTTGCAGGTAAAACAATGCAAGCATTTCTCACCCATCCCATGCTTCTCACCCTCCTTCTCCAATTTGAGTCCCTATGCCATCAATAGTGCTTAGATTTTTTTTTTTTTTAAACAATATTTAACACCTTCTCCTCCTCCCAATTTCCGTACATACCCTCGCCGGCCCAGATTATGAGCAAGCTCCCTGAGCCGGTGATTTGACTGCGTGTGGACCTTGATAAAGATGTAGAAAGCTGCAGAAGGCAGTGCCAGGTGTTTGGCTTGCGTTGAATTCCTGGTAAGTAAAAAAACGCTTTTGCAGGTCTACTGCAATAATGAAGCAGAAAACTAATAAATAGTGTTTACATTTTAAATTGAAAAATGTCCCTCCCCCATACAAAAAAACTGTTGGAATAACCCATTCAAGGCCACTAGTTTAGTGAATAAGCACCCATGTGACAAAGCAAAAAAAAAAAAAAGCTATAAAGGCTACAAACTACCCTGTAAATTAACAGTAAGCAAGTAATGAATTATAATGAAATATTGAAAATCTTTACGTATTCAGTGATCTAATAGTGATTGTTAGATGAGTAGGTTCAACTATTTGCAGATGAATAAAAATAATGATATATATATATATATTTTTTTTTTTTTTTTCTTACATTAGCTCGATGAAATGCTGCAAATGCTATTTTCCCTTTTAACTTTATAATGGAAATCTGCGTTGGAGAATACACAAAAACAGAATATTAGCAAGCGGATCTGAGGTCAGAAGCGTTGCCTTTTAAAGGAAATGAGTAGGAAATTGTAGGAGACATAATATAGCCTAAGGATCTGGCATTTAACCAGCTTTATTTCATTTTCTGGTAATACTTGTGGGACAATACAGGACATGTGGAATGCAAGCTTTACAGCTTTCGCCTATAGCACATCTTTGCTACTGTGTTAGATAAAGGTTTTCACAATTTCCATAGCCTTCCGTTGCTCAGGTGTCATATGACACCCATTCAATTGTTGTAGAATTCAAACTACAATTCAACCAATTCAGGTAAAGATGACTAAACTTGACTTTTCCCATATTTTTTTTTTCAAGCAGCATTCTTTAAACAATTCTTAAAACATTAATGATAATATTATCAAAACAAAAAAATTATGTGCATGACAAATGCTTTTTTAGGGTAATTCAATGAAGTGAGACTTCAAAGTAAATTTAAAGCCATTTTCAAATTTAAGGTTAAAATAGCTGACCTGGCTTTAAATTTAAGGTTAAAATAGCTGAAGAGAAAAATTCTCTTAATTCAGCTATGCCTTCAGATCAGGTGCTTTGACCTAAAATTTGAAATTCACTTTGAATTCTCACTCTAGTGAATAACCCTGTAAATTTATGTAAAAGTAAGTAAAAAAAAAAATCATTAACTTTATAAGCATGCAGACAATGAAATTATTTTGCACTAAAAGTTATTATTAATCAACCTAAAGAGCTTTCCTAAGCAACCAAACACACTTTTCTGAAGTGGTGTTGGTACATTGACGAAGTCTGTGCTGAGTTTCTGGTAGAAATGCTGCCAAGCTTAAGATATTTTAATTGTCGTATTTACTTGAATCTAATGCACACCTTTTTTGGAAAAAAAAGTTTCCAAAATGTAATGCGCATTAGATACGTTTGCTCATTACATTCGGGGCAACATTCAACATTTTTCGGCGATTTGCATTCTGGCAAATTGCATTCCAGCGAATTCAAACTGGTGAATTAAAACTAGTGAATTCAAACAGACGAACTCAAACAGGTAAATTCACACAGGCGAATTCCATTCAGGTAAATTCCCACAAGCAAATTTTGTTCCTGAAAGAGGGCTTAAGAAAGAATAGACTTAACGTTTAACATTAAAATAGAAATACCATCAATGTTACTATGGTATATGGCAATACACATTTTCGTTGTAGCACAATGTTGTATAGTAGTATCTTCTTGTATAAATGCGCATTACATTCGCCAGCAAAAACATTTTTTAGCTTCCAGTTTTCAAAAAATTGAGGTGCGCATTAGATTCGACAGTGCATTAGATTCAAGTAAATACGGTATTTGACTTTGTGTAATTCCCCCTCAGACTCTTGTCAATCAAAATTATCCACAGTTCAAAGGTCTCAGCTCTCGCATTCCAGCAAAGAGAGTCTAGGCAAGGACTGCACATGCACAGGTCCTGGCTTTCTTAGGGTTTAGCATCGCTCCATTTACTAAACAGTGAATGGGTGAATTCAATGTGTAAGCTGACCATAGGCATGCGCACAGGGTGTGCCTGGTCACACCCTAATCCCGCGGCATGCCTATGGAGTGAGACCGGCAGGGGAGATCTCAGGATCTCCCTAGTCCGCTCATGCAGAGCCGTCGCTATCCGATTGCCGGCTCTGCTCCAAGCCTCCATGGGCCGGTGGGCAGATCAAAGATCTCCCTCACCAACCCACATGCAGGGAGGGAGGCAGGAGAGGATCCGGGGAGCTAAATCCAGCAGCTCCGCCAGGTTCCTCTTACGAGATCTGAGCGTTGCCATGGCAACGCTCAGATCTCGGGAGAGTGAACTCTAGCTCCGCAGGCTACAATTCACTCACCACTGGACCACCAGGGAAGGCAGCAGTAACAAGGATCCCCCCTCCCTACATAAGGTAAGAAGGGAGGGGGGATATTAAGTAATCTGCCCCCACCTCCACTGGACCACCAGGGAAGGCAGCAGCACGGTCCCCCCTCCCTACGAAAGGTAAGATGAGAGGGGGGATATTTATTAACTATCTGCCCCCACCTCCACCCCCACAAATCACCCAAACATACAGCACACACACAGAGCACCCACACACACACAGTACACTAATAGCACCCTCACAAACACACAGCATCCTCACACACAGCACACTAACAGCACCCTCACAAACAGCACACTCTCACACACAGCACACAAACGGCACACTCACACACAGCACACTAGCAGTACCCTCACAAACACACAATACCCACACACAGCCTACAAACAGCACCCTCACACACACACACACACACATCACCTTCACGCAGCACAATACCAGGACTCTAACAAACACACACACACAGCATACTACCAGTACCCTCACACACAGTACACTAACAGCACCCTCACAAACACACACACAAACACCCTCACCCACATAGCACACTACCAGCACCCTCACACACACACATCACACATCACACTAACAGCACCCTCACACAGCACACACACACAGCAGTGTATATATGTGTGTATATATATATATATATATATATATATATATATATATATATATATATATATATATATAGAGAGAGATATATATATAGAGAGATATATATATACACATACATACATATATATACACGCGGCGTGTGCTTGTGCTTGTGCTTTAGGGTGCATACCCTAATGCAATAGGCTGTGCACGCCTATGAAGTTGACAGTAGCTGCGATATGGTTGCTAACAGTTTACACAGGTCACTTCCACTCCTGTGCAGCTTGTCATGGGGATAAACAACTAATCCCATAAGGCTCTGCTGTGCAAGGACTTATGGGAAAATAAATTATTGGCAAGATCTTCCATGGACCCCAGTTCGCTACAGTGATTTGAGACCTGGTAGCTCCATCTGCAAGTAGTTTAAGATTGAGTTCAATCTCAGTGGAAAAACACACTGTGGAGGACACAGTTTCAGATAGGTATATCGTCTTTCCCTCCCTTTTTATGGGTGTAAGAGTGCAAGCACACATGTCATCACCAAACACACAAAACAGTTCACATACAAATATTTCCAATTTAAGAAGAGACATATGAGAATTTAAGCAGACTGAAAAGCTGCTCTTGAAAAAATAAAATGATATTCTTACCACCCACCAATAATTAATTTCATTTTGGACAGCAAAGTTAAACAAATAGAGATTATTTTTATACTGTAAACAGGAAAGCGGTCTTCTAGTCCAATCTACATTGAAAAAAATACCTTTCCATTTTAAGAAAAAGAAACTGACACAATGAAAACCAGTGTCATGAGACAAACGGAATGCAGACTACTAATGAGAGAGGAATTGCAAGACATTCTTTCCCATCATGCTCAGTGATGTAACTGTATACATATCTGGCTTGGTTACCCTGGCTCTTATCATGTACACTGTGAAAACAGCAGGAGGGTTTATAAACTAAACAGTGAATTACAGTGAATTTAAGCCATTATAAAAATGAAGGCCAATTAGCTCATCTGTAAACGTTTTAAACTTGACATCACACATTCAGTTTTCAATTCACCACATTCCACAGTATTGTAATTAAATCCCTGTGGTGTACAGATCAACCTCTCCTAACATTTTACTTGTAAAACTGAAATTAGTGGGACAACCTTCAATCAGTACCAGAGCTCTGTGTGGATCACAAAACATATTTTAAATGTCTGCTCTGTTACACTCCCTCACATGTGTTTTATATTTTACTAGTTTTCCAAATGTGTTGATTAACAGAGTGCAAAGAGGAGACAATTAAAATAATTAGTATTGTTCGTATATGATAAAAACAGTCTCAAAGATATTCATTCAAGTGAAAATTACCTGGAATTCAAACTTAATTTCAAAATGTAGGCCAAGATAGCCAGTTAGAAAAGTGTGTAAAAGAATCAACAATCTAGGTATTTTATTACGTGCTTAGCTGCTTGTATATTGTGTTTTTTTTTCATTAGTTTCTGCTTATTTATTTTAACTATTAATTGTTTTTTGCGCTCTCTAAGTTATGTAGAATTATGTTAGGATTGACTAAAGATGCTATTAGATTCATAAGTATATTTATCAAAGCAAAAACAGATGCAAAGAACGAATGTCAAGAAAGAGTCTACATGTTTATATGGTAATTACTCCTTATATAGCTGTGTTATAAATCTGTTTTCTTCTTGATAAATCCCCCCAAAATTGCTAACTTCTACAACAACAAAAAATAGAATACATTCTCTGAGCAAGATTTGATACATAGAAAAACACAACACAGTCTTGAATTTGCTTTGACTTGTCTGGGGTAACTAATTCTTCGACTTGCCCACATTTAGTTGAAAATAATTTACAGTTCAAAATTGCCTGTATGATTACAATTCCCTGCTTGTTTTTCTATATGCAAACTGGAAATTCACAGAGCGGCATGTTTTCAGGCAATTGTAAGAGAATTCCACCTCGAAAACTAAACAGAGTATGTGCTTGGTAGGAAACTTACCAAGGCACATAGAAGATCCACAGCCTCTAGAACAAGTTCCTGATGCCCAATTCGAGTAACTCCAAGTTCTTCCAAATCCTGGTGAGATATCTGCAGCAGCTGGTCACCATTTATTTTCTCCCTCTCCAAATTGGACACGTATTGCTGCAAGGCATCATCAAGCCCTGAAAGCGAAATAAAAAATATATTTTACAATGACAATCAATTTACAATATTTTTTGTTACAATAATAATTGCAGTTTTATACTAAAAGTCAAGGAGTTCCAACTACCGATTTATTTTCATTAGAGCAAAACCCATGTTGTTTTCTCAAGAGAACATATAAAATAATTTCATTTGCAGGTCTGATTTAACCAATATCCATCATTCAAACAAATGTATGTTATTTAAACAGACTGATTTCTCAACATATTTGTTTGCTATTTAAATACACATTACTGTGAGTATTATTACTGTGGAGTTATGCCCTCAGACACATCAACAATATGGAGCTCCTAGTAAAGAGGGACATTAGAACAGAAGAGGGACACAGGGATTTTGGTCCAAAATATGAGCTTCCCTTTCTAACTGTTGATCAGTTGGTATGGATCGATGACTTGTTGTTTACAATAAAAAATAAATAAAAATAAATCAGTACGCAGTGCAGCAGTATGTTGTTTATTCAACTAGTTGTGTTAAAAATAAAGGCATCAATGTCAATATATTATAAAATCATATCAAATGCATTGATACTAGCAGGATTCGGAAAGATTATGGTACAGTTAGGCAGATATTGGGCAGGTCAAATAATATTCAGTTGGTTTTGTTTGGGTGGAAAATATTTCTTATTTTCTTTCTTAATCTGCATATATTGAACAAATTTAACTGAACTTCCAAACTTGTTTGTGTGTCTTTCTGCGATTGTTTATGGTTCGGTTATTCAGCTAAGTTAATATATGTTAAAATTTAAGTCCACTAAGGTAAGCTGAAATGGCATATATACATAAATCAATTTATGATGTATAATGAAAATTATTATAAATGCTACTTATAAATACTGACATTCATGCATAAGGAGTTCTGAAGAAGAGGTACTTAGCATGAACTCTAACTCATGAAATCTAATTCTATGTGTCATGTATAGCTATAATTATATTGGTATCAGAGCCTGGTGTTTGATGCATTGTTCCCAATGCCATGAAGTTAAAGGAACACATTGTGTTAGGAATACAAATGTTTAGGTGACTGGGTGACCAAGTTTCACTTAGTCAGTGCCGCAGAAGCGCCTCAAGTATAATTAGTATAATAAGTATATTAGTATAAATGCAACTACAGGTGCATTTAAAGGGATTCTATAGTGTAAGGAATATGATATCTTTATTGCTTACACTATAGTTCCCTTTGCAAAAACCTTGTAACACTCACCTGATTGCACTCCTGATCTCCCTTAGTCAGTCTCTTCCGACATCATCAGATTGGGGGGGCTAGTGGGCATATGGGGCAAACACATTAGTCTCTCCCAATAGGAAAGCATTGTCTCAATGCTTCCCTATGGGGATATAACTAACGTTGGATGTCCTCATGCAGAGGGTGAGTATGTCCAGCTTCAGTTAGGCGACCAAGCCACCAGGAAGTGCCTCTAGTGGCTGTCTGATTGACTGGCTGTCTCTAAAACTGCAATGATTTACATTGCAGGACTAAGGGGGTCAGAGACACTGCACCGAGACCACTTCAATGAGCTATAGTGGACTGGGTGACTATAGTGTCCCTTTAACCATGTAGTGTAAGCATTACAATTTCTAATAAACAGGAATGTTTTACATTGTAAGGTAAAACTAAAGGACCACTGCATAGAGGCCACTGCATTGAGATGATATAAATATATATATGAATATATATATATATATATATATATATATATATATATATATATATATATATATATATATATATATAATATATATATATATATAGTGTAGATTGGATTATCCGTATTAGTCCAGTAGACAAAATGCCAAAATACGAGAGTATTGCAGTATGCAATGATACCTTTTTTATTGGACTAACATAGTATTTAAAATACAAGCTTTCAAGAGTTTTCCTCTCTTCCTCAGGTCTGAAGCAATACTGATTAATCTGATTGATCAGTATTGCTTCAGACCTGAGGAACAGAGGAACATTTTCCAAAGCTTTTCTTTGAAATATTATGTTAGTCCAATAAAAAATGTATAATTGCATACTGCAATACTGTGGTATTTTGGCATCATATATATAGAATAACACAATTTTATCTTTGTATTAAAGCACTACGGAATATGATGGCGCTATATAAATAATAAAATAATAATAATAATGCCTTTATTAACATCCAAGCAAGTAAAGTTGTGGGACAAAGGTCATAGAAAATGGAAACAGTTGAGTATTTGCTCTGTCTTTATCTAAATGTTCTGTCATTGACCTTTTGGAGAATTCAAAGCAAAGCTTCATTGTACTCAGGTACAGGTAATTAGCGATGTAAACACAAGCCTTAATCATGGGAACAAATAAAAGTGGAGAGCTCATCCAACATGAAGAAGTGGGCAGGGGGGGTTGGGAGGGGATTGAAAGTGACTCTGTTATGGCCTCTTTCTATCCCCACTTTTTTAATCTACTTGTCCCAGCATTGTTAATTTTTTGTCTCTTATCAATCTTGTTTTTTAAGCTAATTTCGCTCTTGCCAGATCTTCTTGCCAGTTGCAATCATCTGCAGTTATACACAGTCTCTATCTTCTTCAGCCATTTTGTGGGCAAGACACAGAAAGTCACAAAGAAGCAGTATTGAATAGAGTAAGTATGAGAGGGCAGAGAGAAGTCCAATCTGATGAGAGAAAGTGGTGAGAGAAGTGGCTACGTCGGTGTCTCACAGTTTTGGTTAAAATAGTTAAATTCAGAACTGGGAGAACACTATACCTTCTATTGTTACTGGCAACTACTACACTCGTTAAGGTGTTGAAACAGCCACTTTAATCATTTTAGACAGGGATCCAAATGATGTGAATTCATATCAGCGACCCATTATTTTAGTGTAATAGGAATAATATTAAAATAAATGTTACAAAACATTTGACCTATTTTGTGTTTCTGGTTCCCAACATGAAGAGAAAAACACACGTAAATGAGGAATAGTTAGTCCTTGGGGTACCCAACATGATTGTCTTTGTATTTTTCAGAATATTTACACTACAACAAGCGAGTACAGTGTAAAGCATAATTATCTGATGTGACGCTTAAAAGATGAATGTTATAGTAGATTATTCAGGGCCAGCTTTTAAAGATAGCTGCAGTTATAAACCTTTGCAGAGAAACTTGGTGTCTGTATCTGGATAGAGTATGCCCACAAAAGTGTAGGTGTAGCTAAACAAAGACAGAGTATGTAAAGGGTAATAGGGTATTACAGGTCCTTAGAGGTGGTATGGGCTTAATGAGGTGACATGATAGATAAAACAGTTGATGCAATAGGCCATGCTTCAGAACAGTTGCGCAGGAAGGAGGGAGCATCAGACATGACTCTAGAATGACACAAGTTACAGCATTGTGTAGTGTAGCTTAGCAGGAAAGAGGAACATGCATAGACAGCAGGATAAGTTTGGCACCATAATTTTTGCAAAGATATACAACTGTTATACAAAGATACACAGTGTTCAGGGTGTCCCTCTAAATACAGTGGAGCAGCAAAAATCTTCAGTTGTACATGTAAAGAAAGTATGTGTATCTCATTTGGTACAATATTTAATGGTTACTACCTCGATATATTAAAATATAATATGACAGAGGAAAGTTCGAGCAGTTAAAATAAACTTCTTAAAGAACCTATTTATTGTTACATCCCCCCTCTCATAGTATTGTAAAGCACTACGGAATCTGTTGGCGCTATATAAATGGCAATAATAATAATAACCACAAAACAGTGATTAAAGAACATACAGACAACAGTTTATATCACAGGACTGTAAGTTATCAAACGTGCCTCATCTTCTCACAGCATTGTCACTTAAATGTAGTTTAAAGTACAAATGACAATGTCATTCCATACCACAGGATTATGCTTTTTCAAGCCTAGGTGAAAAAAGGAAGCCTTTGCACAGCTGTGCCTAAAGTTTACTCTCCAAATTGAGGAGAGACAAATACTCCAAGAGATTTAATTTATAAACTCAGCTGAATGTATCAAGAAATGCAAAGTGTTGTGTGCTCTAAAAGCGATTCTGTTCTGTTTTAAGATAAAACAAACACAATAATAGCAGCTACCACATGCATATAGGAACTCTCATCCCATATTATTATTTTATTATTTATATAGCGCCATCAGATTCCATAGCGCTGTACAATGGGTGGACTAACAGACATGTAATTGTAACCAGACAACTGGACGTACAGGAACATAGAGCTTACGTTCTAGAGGATATAATAGATATCCAAATAAAGGTACAAACTATGTGGAAAAATATATATATATATATATAATTCATCACTAGTTGTAATTAGTAAATTTGTGACAAAATGTTTTGTGAATGGTCTCAATGGTCACATAGGAAAGAGCCTCTCTGGATAGGTCAGATCACTTTCACCTACGTGTACTTAGGTGACACTGTACCTTTTCTTACGCAAATAATCCCCATATACATATATGGAAAAGAAGAGGGATGGGAGAGAAAGTAAGAAACGTAGCACTTGGTGTATATAGGACGTAAAAGAAAAGGAAAGAAACCACGCCCAAAGAATATCAATAAAATGGTATACGTACACAGATATATATTGGTTATATACACTTTGAATCTCGAGAAAAGAAAAAATAATAATAATAGTGCAATACAGTATGTACAATCAATGAGTGATGTGTGATCTATAGTGATTACACTCACATTTGCTTGAGCTATTTCAGAGCTCAGCTGTATCAGCGCCTGGACGGAACAATCCCCATCTAAGGATATATGTAGGTATAGATGTCCAAATTGCTCAGATGGAGTACAGTGTGCAGTACATGTATGGGAGTAAATACAAAGAATTTCTCATATGTTCTTGGATTCTTTTGTGTAGGCTTCTAGTAGTGCGCCCCACATAAAAAAGAACATAATAGTGATCTCAGATTGGAGAGGAGGTAATTTTGTTAAAAGAATTGGGCAAATAGAGATGCAATGGATATTCAACCTCAACACCATGCAACCACATGGCCTCAATGATGATTTTGAACTGTGTCATTTTCATTTTTATAATTCATTTTTTCTATTACACACACAAACATATATATTTATATATACACATACATATATATGAAACAAGGGGGGTTTTATATTATATATATATATATATATATATATATATATATATATATATATATATTTTATAGTTTTATATCCCTGTTATATATGTTATATATCCATAATGTTATATAATTATATATATATATATATATATATATATATATATATATATGTTATATATACATACATATCTATTTTATACTTTTTATATATACTATATTTTCTATATTTTATTGTTAGTTTTTACTTTAGATAACAACTTAAAGTCACATTGAGACCTATTATACACTTTATCACTACTTTATACATAATTACCTTTGATAAGAAATTCACTCTGATTATATACACAGAGTATATATTTTTGTTAAGATCTTTATATATATCCTTTAAAAATGCAATATTACCTCAACTATACATATTTAAATGATCAATTTGCCTGTTTTAGTAATTCAGAGATGAGATAACATTTTAGTATATGTATTGATTTGTCTTTATTTTTTTCAATTTGAACTTTTGTTTCATGCCTACTTGATATACCATGAGGACTTTTAGTATGCCCACTTTAAGATGTACATCGGGTAACTGTGAACTAACACAAATCTAGGCACAGCTGACGAACACACACCCATGGAAAGGAAACAACATGATTGGTGGAATTTCAAGAAAACCACCAATCGGAAAACACACAGGGGCTTTTAAATTGCCAGCAGCAAGAACATTACCGATTGAAAAAGCTGTTACCACCCAGTGAAACGCCTCTCGGGACAGGACGGTCTACAGGACTCTTAACATATGTATATATACACACACACATATATATATATATATATATATATTTTATTTTTTTATTTTTTTGATTACTTTATTCCCAGTGTTTGTGAGGGGTGCAGTGAGGGGTGGAGAAGGGTGTATAATCAAATAGCTTAAATATGTATACATGTCTTACCTTTGGGCAAGGAGGGGGGACACTGAAAGCACTGGCGGTCCGGTGGTGTCTCTAGACCTGCACCGGGTGCACGTTTAGATCTCTGGAACCATATTTTTTCGGACTATAGATGCCCTTTAAGTTTAGTAGTACCCCAACCTTAGTTCTTAGGTCTAAACAATGTATTTTTCATTCAATCATCTATACACTCTCCCCCCCACCCCCCACTGCTGTTGCTTAGGAATCTATTTGTAAGTGCTTTATTTCTGCTTTATTTCTGTATTGTAACCACATCTGTGCTGTATTACTACTTACTAAAGTTTTGCCACTGTAAAGTCATTTAATGAAACTGAACACAAATACAATTGGAAGGAAAGAAAAAACAGGCCTCCGAACATGGAAAAATGTGCTATTATGTGACTAAAATTAGGTTATCATTTGGAAATCAAAGGGACACAGGGGAAAAACAAGACAACATGCACGCACACCAAAGGGAGACAGGATCAACACAAGGCACAAAGCTTGAATTACTTATTATTTACGTACGCTTACAATATTTTTCACCTAAATGTTCAAAGTATAAAATCTTGTCTCCAGTTAACTGCAGGTGTCTGGCTTCTCTGGCTATATGAATGCTAACTATTCTAGACTAGAGAACTCACTGATGTTGCAAAACCTAATAAAATAACTTTGATGTTTTGTGACATTTTCCCACGCCTGTGTAAAAACACTTGCTAATGCCCCAAAACTAAGAGCTAAAGTACCAATTTTTATAATTACTCCTTGCCAGTGATGTCAAAGAGTGTTATATCACATCAAAGATTTAACTCTGTATGTTTCTTTTTTTATAAATTATTTTACCAGGAAGGATACATTGAGATTTCTCTTGTTTTCAAATATGTCCAGGGTATGTGTTAAAATTCAAAGCGAAATAGATCAATATTGCACTGCTTTGTAATATAACAGTTTTTTTCTGTAAGAAGGAGAATATACAGTGATGCAATGGCATTGTATTATTTCCGAGGACGTGTCATTCTGAATTTGGTATGTAATGGATAAGGCCTAAATCAATGAGATAAGGTGAATAGTTCAATGTCTATATGAGAAATGAAATTGGCCTCAGAATATTTTAAAAGCTAGTAACATTACTACTCCCACATAAAGCTATATCATTGTCATCAACCAGCTGTTGTATCTGAGCTAAGAAATCAAACGATAGGTTCACATGGTCAAAAACTAATGAGGATCAAAATTCTCACCATCACAACAAACTGATTCTTCTCACTCACATAATCCGCAACACACCCTGCAAACCCACAGGGCTTAAGTAACAGAAATAGGGTCTAGCGAGTTTCTGACAAGCCCTATTCATAAGGACCAGTAGAAACATGTCTAATAATGCAAAAAGTGATTGTTTTCTCATGAGCTATAGAATGGCAACACATCAATTCTGTGTACTGAGTGCCATGGGCCAAAGGGAAAAATAAACTTTTGATCATGAAGATCTCTTTCATTGTTTTTGTAGGTAATTGAAATGAGAAATATATCAACTTTCAAACCACGACACAAGGGGAGTTTAAGGCTTTTTGGGGGTACTGTTAGACCCTAAGGGTATTTGCAGTGTAAAGGGATACTATAGGCTCCTAAATGGCAGAGACTTGAGCAGTGAGACTGCAGAGGCATGAACGGTACACTAAACCTATTTCATTAAGCTAAAGTACCCCTTTACTTTTTTTCTTGTGTAGTGCAGCCAAACTAGACCTCTCATACGAATGTACTGTCCTCAGTGCAGTCTTTTCAATGGAGTGCTGACAGTGCCTGACTTTGTGGAAGGTTGGGAACAGAAATGTTGTCACATACCTCCACTTTCTTTAATAGATCATATACATCATGAAATAGATGGGACAATGGTCTAGAGGAGTGTTTCCCAAACCAGTCCTCAAGACCCACCAACAGTCTAGGATTGTCAGTATCTTCATTGGAATAAAACATGGAAATGCATAAATTCTTGGACGACTGGTTTGGGAACCACTGGTCTAAAGAGACGAAAGATAGGCAACCTTCAGCAGTCCCAATGTTGTGAACTACATCTTCCATAATGCTCTCACAGCCATTATGATGGCTAAGCATCAAGGGAGATGTTGTCCACAACATTCAGAATACCGAAGGTTGCCTACCCCTCTTCTAGACTAAAAGTAAAGAGAGATGGATGGAGAAATACAAAGGGGAGTGGCACTGTGGTGCCAAAGGAGGCAAAAGTGTGTTGGAATTGAGGCAAAGGGACACAAATAAGGGGAAGAAACAAAAGTGTATGGTAGATAAGAGGGAGTCACAAATTGAGTCAGTCTAGTTTTGTGTCAGTTATAAACAGTGACATATTACTTTTATGTGGCGTAATTTCATATCTATTATCACCATTTTTATTTTGTGTTTGCTGTAATAAAAACATAAACAAAAATAATAAAAAAAATACTGTGCAAAAATTGATTTATTAATTACATATTGTGTGGTAAGCATAATATTCCACAGGCAAATCAACATTTCTATTAAACGTACAGTACACTTTATTATTTATTATTAGCACTTTCTTGCTAATGCAAATAGAAAAGCTGCAGCTCAATACTTTAGGATGCAGACACGGCCAAAAGGTTTAGTTGCTCTTTGACCAAACATTACAATGGGAAAAACATGAACTTTGACCATACTGTAACTCTTGGTGCCTAGCATGGTGGTCTGATCATCTCATTAACAGCTGACCCATTGGAATTTTCACATACTACAAAACTCTAGAGTTTATAAAAATATTTTAAAAGAAAAATATCAACAAGAAATGACTAGACGGAAAGGCCACAAATACTAAAATAACCACTCTTTGCAAGTGAAGCAGTTGAAGGTATTTGTGAATGCAAGAAGCATATACACCCCAACAGACATCACTTCTGAAACAATCAAAAAAGGAAGATGAGGCTTTGGTAGGCACTACATTACCGAAAATAAATAATGATTGGAAAAAAAAAAAAAACATTTCCTGATATGTATGAGTTAGTAAGACATTTTAATAGGGAATTAATGGGAATTGGAAAAAAGAGCATGGCTTCAAAAGGTCTATTTAGCCTATTTATACTAGCTATACATGGGCATTGTTAGGGGAAACAATAAGAACTGAAGTCCCGAATGTGGGACATGTTCAGCTCCAGATCTTTTCCCCTGCCCCCGTGCCTATTATTAGTGTTAGTGGAATGTTTTGTGTAGGCCATTGAGAAACAACACTGTATACAATATATTTTACTGGTTTTCAGTCTTGCCTCTTGGGATTGTCTCTGTGTTTGGGATGCGACCTCCCAGCCAGCATGCATGCTTCAGAATATTACGGTGCACACCACAAAGTGAAGTAAGTGCACACTGCATCACTAATGTTTGAGCTGTGTGTGTTCACGGGTGAGTTACTGACAACATATGGGTATTTGTTTGTAAAGTGCAGGGAGAGTACGTGTGTGTGCATATACCTGAGACATCATGAGAAAAAAGAGATGGTTTTGGAAAGGAACGATTGGGAGCAGTGAAATATTGAAAACAAATTTGAACCTAGTAACACCATGCAACGATGCAAAATTTGAATCCTACCACAAACATCAGTTTACTCACCAGGTTCTTTTATATAGTTTGGTTTAACTTGATATCTTGGGTATGCCTAATGTAGCTCAACGTTTGCATGTAACCCAGTCCTACAATGTACTGGAGAATGAATGCTAGAATTAGTTATTTACCCACTTTGTACTGAATCTTATCTACTTTTTATTATTACAAGGTGAAATATTTTTTTTTTTTAAATCAGTTTAAACCACAGTCTATTCATCTGTTCTAATGGATAAATCCAGCTGGGCGGTGTTACAAAGCACACATCATTATGCATCAAAGGTATTCAAATATGACTGTGACTCCATTCTTCGAGATAATGCAAGAAGAAAAGCATTTTGGGATACATTTTATACACATCCATCTACATAGCTATATAATCATAAAAAGATACTAGTTTATATTTAATTTGCTAAAAAGACTCTAAATTTCATCAAATTTAGCTCGCAAGTTATCAGGTTTATGAAGTTAATGCAACTTTATTTTGCCAGTAATATTTTCTCTAGAATGTAAGCTCATTGAGCAGGGCCCTCCACCCCTCTGTTCCTGTACGTCCAATTGTCTGGTTAAAATTACATGTCTGTTAGTCCACCCAATGTACAGTGCTACGGAATGTGATGGTGCTATATAAATAATAATAATAAAATAATAATAATAATAATAATAATAATTTAGTAGACCGCAATTGAACACATTAAAAGTTGTATTTCTTTTAATTTTGTTTCCCTGCATGAAGGCAAACCTTGCTCCCATCAATCTAACACGCAATGACATCTATTGGTAAACACCTGGCTCCTTTAGTCTCAACATAAGCTTTGTTAAAAAACATGAATAAAATAAAGATTCATGTGGTGGATTGAAAAAAAAAAAACACCTGCTTTATGCAAGTCCAGGATACTTATAGTCCCCCACACAAAAACAAGTAGGGTAGAGTTGCCACCCTTCTTGGAAAAAAATATACTAATTATGCTAATTTGTATAATTATATATGTGTGACATCACAGGACATGATGTCACTGGATGTTACTTAACATCACAGGTAGTGAAATTAGAGAAAAAAACATTTGGAAGGTGAAAATTCCCTAAATCACTAAAACATCACTAAATACTGTGTCTGCTCCATCTGACTGTGAAGAAAGCATTGTGTATGGATGGCACTGTGTGTACACTCAGGGGCGGACTGACAGGTCTGGCAGATCGGTCATGGACCGAGGGCCCGAGTCAGTCAGGGGGCCCGGCAGCACAGCCATGCTTCTGCTGTGGAGATCAGATCAGAGATCTGATCTCCACATCAGTAGGAAGGTTGCTGGGGGCCCATAATGACTCTAAGGGCCCCTGCAACCCATCACTCTGTCAGTAAATCCCCCCCCCCATCAGTGTGAGACCTGGCAGCATACCTTGCTCTCACTGCCAGGTCTCTCCCCTCTCTCTCTCTCTCTCCCTGCAGCACTCAGTGCTCTGTGTGAGGATGGGAGGCGGGGCAGGAAGTGACATCCCCGCCTGCTTCCCTCTCACGTGGAGCACACTTACAGCGTGGATGGAGGGTGAGAACAGGAGCCTGGCCTGCCCCACTGCTGCTGGAGGGAGAAAACATCAGATTGTACAGGTAAGCAGGCCCATACACACACTGCCCCCCTATACACACACTGCCCCCCCATACCCACACACTGCCCCCCCGCCCCCACACATACACTGCCAACACACACACACACTGCCCACCCATATATACACACACTGCCCCCCACACACTATACACATTCACACACTGCTCCCCCATACACTGCCAACACACACACACACAGCCCCCATACACACATACACTGCCCCCCATACACACACACACACACACACACACAGGTCACCCATATACACACACACTGCATATACTGCCCCCATACACACACTTCCCCCCATACACACACCACACATACACACATTGCCCGACACACACCATCCACATTCACACACTGCCCCCCCATACATGCATTGCCCCACATACACTGCCAACATGCACACATACACAGCCCCCCCATACACACATACACATTTCCCCACACACATTCACTCACTACACCCCCCACACACACTGCAACCCTCACACATTGCTACGGAATGTGATGGTCCTATATAAATAATAATAATAAAATAATAATAATAATAATAATAATTTAGTAGACCGCAACTGAACACATTAAAAGTTGTACTTCTTTTAATTTCATTTCCCTGCATGAAGGCAAACCTTGCTCCCATCAATCTAACACGCAATGACATCTATTGGTAAACCTCTCAGACACACCACTGCTCCTATGCCCTACTAGAGTCTCATATCCCAGCAGCCCCAGGTAAGCTGTCAAACGGTTCTTAAACGGTTTGACTGCTTACTTTAAAGTTATTTTTAACATTTACTTAGTCCTTAATGGACCACTATAGGCACCCAGACCACTTCAGCTCAATGAAGTGGTCTGGGTGCCAGGCCCCTCTAGTTTTAACCATGCGCTGAAACACAGCAGTTTCAGACAACCTGCTATGTTTCACTGAGGGTTAATCCAGCCTCTAGTGGCTGTCTCACTGACAGCCGCTAGAGGCGCTTCCACCATTCTCATTGTGAAAATCACAGTAAGAAGACGCTGGACATCCATAGGAAAGCATTGAGTAATGCTTTTCTATGGGCGGTTTGAATGCGCGCACGGCTCTTGCTGCGCATTCAAATCTGACATCGGCAGAGGGAGGAGAGTTCCCCAGCGCCGAGGGAGCCCGGCTCAGGTGAAAGGTAAGTGGCTGAAAAGGTTTTAACCCCTTCTGTCCAGCGGGAGGGGGATCCTGAGGGTGGGGGGGACCTAATGACCCTATAGTGACAGGAAAACAAGTTTGTTTTTCTGGCACTATAGTGCACCTTTAAAAATTTGGCTTCAAAGGGCCCCGGATCTAATTTTGTCCAGGGGCCCAGAAGGCTGTCAGTCTGCCCCTGTGTACACTGTTTCAAAGTTTGTGTGCTTAACAGTATGTATAGCGGTGTGTGTACATCACTGAGTGTGTATACTGTGTGTGTTTGTTGCAGTGCAAATCATATATAATTGATATGCCAACTATGGCACCAATATAATATTAAGTTTAGGTAACATAAAAGTTGTCTTTATGTGGTCAATTATGTAGACAATGTTAGTGATTTTTATGTATCAAATATGTTTAATATATTAATAATACAAGTTGTATTTATCTTATTTTTAATTTTGCTAATGCAGAATGGTTTGGGACTTGAATAACCCCAATATAACATTTTGGTCTCAATGTCTATAATTACAACTAATTGCTGCCACATCATTTTGGCTTTATTAAAACAGAATTGTATTGTTATAGGTAAGTTTGAGAAAAAAAAATACTTAGCATACAGTATGAGTCAATAACAGCCTATAGTAATTAAAATGGGAATTTAGTGTGCTATAATGCTGGGTTGATATTTATATTTAGTATTAAGACACTAAAAGAGGAAAATAAAGTCTATTAAAACAAAAACAAAAAGAATTGATAGAAAATAAACGGGGCCGAAAGATTTAAAGAATGGGCATTGAGCTAAGGAATATGTGGTTTGGTTTAACATTGTCAGCAGGGTGTTTAACGGTTAGTAAAAACAAACAGATCTGGTAATGCCTTCGCTAGTAAAGCTCTGGTTCAGCCCTAGAAGTTTAAAACTAAACAATTTAATTCAGGTTTTTAAATATATACATTACGTGTTTGTTTTTTTTGTAACTGAATCAGTGGGTTGCTTTGTTGTGTTTATCCCATTATCACAATTACTTTGTAAACCAGGAGTGGTACCCTTGCACCATGTATTACCGGTATGTTGAGCATTAGTGATGTCGCGAACCGTTCGCGAACTTCCCGTGAACTTCCCGCGAACGTCTCGCCACGGTTCGACATGGATGCAGCTTCAACATGGATGCTGTCCAGGAGGTGGGAGGGTCTGGGAGGGAGGGTCTGCTGGAGATTGGCAGGGATGTGTCAGCTGACCGGAGCTCGCCACGAACCGTGGCGAGCCGTTCGCGGGAAGTTCGCGAATGGTTCGCGACATCACTATTGAGCATTAGGGCAGCGGATTAAGTAAATTCAATGTAACAATCATGCTTTTCCCCTTAGCTAAAAATACACTAAAACAAAAAGCATGTTTTGCTATACATAGCTCTCAGCTGCAAAGGAACAATAACCATGGAATTCCCCAACTTGATCTGTAACTGAAATATGTGAACATAATGTATCTATGGTTTTCTATGCAATATGAGATAAAAGTATCTACCAAGAGCAAAAGCATCACCATAGTGATGGGCATTTACACATAAACTAAATTTTTAATGGCAAAATGCATGTTTGCAAACATGTAACACATTTAACACATATCTATTATATTACAGTACTGAATGACACTCATTTAAAAACATTTAAAGGGCACTTAACTAAAATGAAAAGATAGTTCTAATGTAAACTGTAACATTGAGTGAGTTAGTGGCAATTTCTTACTGCTGTCCATATAACTCATGTTGCCAACTGTGCCTGTCTGTAAATTGTTAGATTTATAATATTGAACATTCACACATTAAGAAGAACAACTTGGCTTAACAAGCAAATCAGCTGTCACTAATTTGCCATCTGTTGCAAATGAGGAGATGTAACTTGTTTATTATTTTAAAGGCTGCTACTGGTTAGACAGCATGTGTAGATACCAAGCTACAGAAAAACAAGATAAGGAACATTTGTATAATCAGTATAGGGATAGATAAATTTGATAAGTTGACAGTGACAGTTTCATATCTTTAAATGTACAGGTTTAGGTATAGTGGCTTTAGATAATTTAAAGGGATACTCCAATCAAAAACAGTGTGTTTTTTTTTTGTTTTTTTTAAACACTGTTTTTGGAAGGAGTAACCATCGCTGGTATGGTCACTTGCTGTAACCCTTGCTGGCATGTAAAAGAAGAAAGAAAAATGGAAAAACCGTACCTGCAATCCTATGCCCGAGGCCAAGTTCTACTAGCAGCCCAAACCTCTTCCGGTAACGTCACTCCCCTTCCCTGGTGGGGGAGGGATGACTCAGTGGATGACCTCAGGGCAAATTCCTAGAACTCTATTCACTAAAATAAGCCATAGTTTCGATGGTGCTTGGAGTTTCCCTTTTACATACTATTTATGGTGCTATAGTGCATCCTATGTTACCAACTCCAAATCAAATTTTACAAATTCATTAGAGTAAACAATGCTTAGAGAAAAAAAAAATGGAGTTGTAAGAAATGCCAGATGCTAACAAATGCCTTATGATACTCCTTGGAGCCTGGGTCACCTGTGCCACACACCTCCTTTCTGTTTCCAGTGCTGAATGTTCACCTCCTAGAGTCATTTGCAGCCATGCAAAATGGGAACTTCTTGGGAATGTTTGGAAAAGTTAAAGATATTTTTTCCTGTCAGGATTACTTTTCCCCCTGTCTTTGTGATATCACTTCAATTTTGTTACAAGACATCCACATATTCCTAGCTTTACCCTATCTAAAACAATAGGAGCAACAAACTGATATATAATACATTTGTGGTTGCCTTTAAAAGAAACCAAAGAGTCCCAAAAATAACAACCATTATTTTGGGACTATAGGTTCCGTGTTTCTGTTCCCTTCTGTGACATCTCCTGCGATCTCCTCCAGTCCACTGCTTATCACAGAGAAGTAATGGATTGGAACTAGGCATGCATGGGCAGTGGCGTACCTACCACAGTCGCAGGGGTTGCAGTTGTGACAAGGCCCCTTACTGGATGGGGCCCGGCCACAGCCACGACCACTGCGACCGTGGGCTGCCTATATGCAGCCCCCTCCATGTTCCCCCTGTCATAGGGGGGCCCAAGAGGTGGCCCACTGGCCAACTAATGGACCCCCCTGGTGGGCAGCAGAGTTCCTGTCAGACGCGGCGAGGGAGCTGTGTTCTCTCTGCTCCCTCACGCGCCGTTTGCTGATGCCGGGATCCAGAATATGACGTCATATTCTGGCTCCCAGCATCAGTAGACAGCCTGCGAGGGAGCAGAGCAGAGAGAACACGGCTCCCATGCCGCGTCTGACAGGAACTCTGCCGCCCACCACAGTGAAGCCCCACTGGACCCCAGGGACAGATCCACGCCAGCTCTCCAGGTAGGGAGATTGAGTGGACATTTAATATTAATAATTTGTGTGTGTCTGTGAGTGTGTCTGAATATGTGTGTGTGTATGTGTATGTGTGTGTCTGAATGTGTTTGTATCTGTAAGTGTATGTGTGTCTGAGTGTGTGTGTATGTGTTTGTCTGTGAGTGTGTGTGTGTGTCTGAAAGTGTCTCAGTGTGTGTATGTGTGTGTCTGTGAGTGTGTGTGCCTGTAAGTGTATGGATCTGTGAGTGAGTGTGTATGTGTGTCTGTGAGTGTGTGTGTGTGTGTGTGTGTACGTGTGTATATGTCTGAGTGTGCGTATGAGTGTGTGGGGGTGGGCGGGGATGTGTGGGGTAGGAGGTAGATGTATGGGGCGGTGGCCCAGGACAATTTTCGCACCGGGGCCCCGTGGTTTCTAGTTACGCCTCTCTGCAAGGGCAAATGATGCACTCCTCCAATCGAATTCTGCTAACAGCAGCACTTTATTCCCAAACCACGTATTACTAGGGAAGGAGGAAGCTCCCCTAGATTCTGTCAGGAAGAAAGTCTAAAAACTTGTTTAAAAAAAATTTAAATGACAGGTCACTGCACATAGAGAACTTCATTGAGGTGTTCCTTTAATATGAAGGAAGGTCATGGCAAGAGTTGTGTGCCCCATGAAATGTATGTTATTTCCTCACATACAGTACAGTGTGTTTTCCTATTCATTCAGAAAGAAACAGCTTTTGTATTTTTTATTATTATAACTATTTAATTGCACACTTACAGCAAATGGTTGCCAATAGCCATGTTTCAGAGTAAGCACAAAGCAATTTAGTCAGATAGGTCATTAATATTTCCCCAATAATAATTACATGAAATAAATCTTTCAAAAATATTGTACTTCTGCAAGTTTTCACATATATATGGGAACGATTCATCAAGCTTTATTAGGTGTAACACAGGCTGAAAGGTCCCTGTGCATGTAAACAGAATATAACACACTTTGATGAATCATTATAATTGCTGCCACCAAAACGTGCCAAACTGTTTATTTTATCATTAAAGGGACACTATAGTAACCAAAACTACTTTAGCTTTTTGAAGTAGTTTTTGTAAATAGAACATTCCTCTAATGTTTCCCTTCTCAATATTTTTTTTAAATTCTCAATGACCTATCGGGCATTAGCAAATAGGTCCCCTTCCCTTATAAAAGCTTAAAAATAAAGAATAAACTTACCTGGAATCCAGCACGAGGCAAACCTCCCCAAACTGGTTTCCACTGACCTGTTGACGTGACTGCCTTCCTCTCGAGGGTCAATCAAATGCTTTTCATAGAGAAGCATTTGATTGGACCTTTCTCCCCGGCTAAGAGATAGAGGGAATAGGTGTTTGTTCAAGGAAAGGAAGGGTAAAAACCAAAAACGGACCAATAAAAAACAGGGGGCAGTTGGAGGACTGGCAGGATCAGAGGGCATATTTAAGCTTCCCCTTGTAGGCACTGCCTGCAAAGGTACAAGCTGACCAATTAATTATATTGCCAGTGGGCAGAGATGACAACATACTTATTTTTTGCACAGAATTCACATTAGGAAGCCCAGCACAGAGTTTTGGGCTTCCTAAGTCACATGTGTTGGGGGGGTGCAACTAGCCCCGCCACAAAAATAAATACATATCAGTATGTTCAGCAAAAATGCTAAACATACATACTCCTACCAAGGTTGGATTAACCCTATAATAATTGTTACAAACCACAAAATGCTCGCTGATGTGAATTTATTTTTATCACAGTTTATTTGAGCGGACCTGTGTTATCTCAATTGGATAATGTTCCAGAATGAGCCAAAACTGGGGATTTTTACTAGTAATATGTATATATGTACTTTAATAAATGGGATATTGGTGCTAAAGAGATAAATATAAAAATAATACAATAAAGCATGTTTAACCACTTATGGCAACAATTGTCAGTCCATGCAGCTATAAAACTTTTTACCCTATTAAAAAACAGAATGCCCTACTTATAAAACAACAGCAGGGCTCTATAAAGCTGCCAATTTTAAATATGGAAGGTAGTCAATGCAGGCATCAAGTCTTCAGGGACTATATTGTGATTTGGGCAAAAAATAATATTAATCTTAAAAAATTATTTAGCAAAATATATGGATTGAATCAGGACATTAAAAAGGACCTTTGAAATTTACGTGACATGGATTTCAATGTTGAAATCAGTATATCATATATATTAATAAGATTAGGATGAACTCTGCCCTTGTAGTCTTGTTTACACGAGCAACTGTCAACATGACAGCTGCTCCGAAACACAACTAGTGTCTCAGCACTGTCTGTCAATCATGGGAGAAAGTATCAGGTGTTACATACCCCATAGTCCATGTATTGCGGGTGCAGTTTTACAGCACAAACAGTTTTGATAACCATAGGTTAATAGGTTGCCAGTAAAACCAATCCAATCTCATCACAATGTAATACATTTAATAACGATAAAATAGAACAAATTTTCACTACCAATATACAAACAAGGAATTGTGAAGAATTAACAGAAGAATTCCTTAGTTAGATGAACTGGGAAAACAACAGTTACAGAATTTTATTATTTTGGCCTAAAATGTACAATTTACTTTACTCAGTTATGTAGAATTTTGGTTGTTTAAACAAATTTAGTTGGTTTTATATAAAAACGATTAATGTTTTTACAACAGTGAGAAATATTTTTGATTAAAAAATATATTTAAGAGCAAACAATACAGAGTGTACTTGGAAAACACACTGGGTCCCGTGAGAACTTAAAAACATTATTTAAATTCATGCTGGTGTAGAATGGCAAGACGGTTAACACAAGGTAATTATTAGCAAAACTGGCTCAACAACTCAGTAGCACAGCTCCTGTTGCTCTATATTCATTTTACCATTGCAAACCTATTTTTTGCAAGCATGTATACAACTGTTATTGATTCTAGTATAATGCTATTTCCCCCAGGTTTAAAACATGTTATAAAAAATACAGCCTTTTTGACGAGTGTGTTCAACATAAGATGTTTTTGTAATCCTAGCCCACCTAAGACACAGCATTACAAAATTCCAGATATATAGCAGCCTGCTAAGGGAGGAAGTCCACCCTAGGTAAAAGGAAGCAGTGGGGTACACAGAGCACCACCTCTTGACAGAGCAGGCACCTGCCTACCGGCACATTGCTGGTGGGATAGGTGTGTGCTATGGTGCTATAGTATTTGGCTGTAAAATGGGCAATGTTGGCTGGCTGCAAGGATCCGTCTGTACTTAGCACCCAGCTCCCTCGAGTGCTCTGTATTGATACTGGGAGCCAGTATGTGACGCCACTCCATCACTGAGCGCAGTTCAGAGCTGGGGAATCAACTGAGAGATAACAACAGGGAAGCACTAGATTCCAGGGATGAGCTTTTACTCCAGCTCCCTTTTGTGGTAAAAAAAAAATGGTAAAAAGTGTTTGCATTTGTGTACGAATCTGTGTGTCTTTTTTTTACATTTGTGTTTGTGTACGAGTCTGTGTGTATGTGTATCAATGTATTTAAATGAATGTTTGAGTTTGAGTGAATAAAATTGTGTGTGAATATGTATGTGTAAATGAATGTGCAGTTTCCATCCCTTTGACTCAATTCCCCATTTGGAAGTGATGAGACACCAGTCAAGATTTATACACCTGTACATTTTCCTTATACTCCACTGCTGAGTTGATCTTCTAATTGATTTTTTTGTTTTTCAAGTGGAAAATGGAGGTGCTATTGCTCATGCAGGAATATTTACATCACCGTACAGAGGAATGAATAAGAACAGGTTTACACAACATCATATGAGAGACCAAGGAGTGGCTGAAATATCACATTCAAAATGTGTTGCTTTTTTCATGTAGCAATATTGCTATTAGGCATAAAATGTGTGGTAATTATTCACTGGTGTGTTCCAGTAATTATATGAATTACAGATGTGTTAATGAATGCCTCAAAACATGGGAGGTACAAAAGATATGGGTGGGCTTTAAGGGGGTTGGGATCAGAGGTGTATATGGCCATCTGAAAAGGAGGCACGTATGCATACATCCCAACATTTTAAATGGACGAAGTGGAACGCTTACTGCCCCTGATGTGCTCTTTGTGGGTAGTAAGCTGAGACGGGACTCTTAATTCAAGATGAATATGCCAACCTAAGAGTTGAGGAACACTCTAATATAAAAAATAAAAAAAATTATAATAATTTATTTTAGAAGGAAGATGTATTCCTTTATAATATAGTTGCAAAATATAATTTGGCCGTAATCCAATGCAGAGAAAAACTCTGCTCTCCAGCCTGATCCACCAACTGTGAGATTATCATTCATGAGAAGCATGAGCTGTACATGGCATCCTCTTGCTGGGCATGACAACGCTGAGCATGAAATCTTTTCAAATCAAAGGATGTAAGTAGGAAGCACCTCTAGTCAATCTCAACATTGCTGTTTCTCAGAAATGGCAGCATGTTATATTGTATGAGAAAAGGTTTTGATGCTTAGTGTGTCCCTTTAAAGATGCACTTGCACTAAAAGTCATTTGAATTAGATAACAAAATTTGTACTTGCCACTAGCCACTGGTGAGTGAAAAGTTAGCCCTGGTGGGTATGCTATGGCTTACAGTGGCAAATTACCTTTAAGGCCTGGTAGTAACATAGGGCTTTAAATTGTAAGCCCTAATATCATTGCTATTTCAAAATAAAACTCAGCACTAGACTGAGATTCTTTTGTTGCAATTTGTCCAAATCTGGGGTGATCATTTGATTGTACAAATTTCCGAACTTTGAACCAAAATGTAGCCAAATCACAAACCAAATGAAATTCACAATGGACTGCCATGTTCATTTTGATTTGTGATTTGGAATTCCATCCAAGCTACCAAAAAAATTAACTCAAAGGGAAAAAGTTGATTGATGGCAAGAGGACAGTCACCAAATCTAAAGTTTCATTAACTAAGCAGTACATTTTAAGCCAATTTAGGCAAACTAAAAAAATTATTATTTTTGGGCTAAGGTAACAAATATTTGTAAATAGTTATTTTAGCCTTAAGAAAAACTGTAGCTTTAGAAACATATCTGTGTTCCTAACGCTACAGTCCTGATGCCTCTTAATATTTTCTTATCGTCCCCATCTGCACAATTTTTGGGGGGAAAAATCTGGGAAAAAAATAAACAAACACATTACTCGCCAAGTCTACTTCAGTGCTGCTTTGACCTCCTCCTCAAACCAATCCAATTCAATGAGCACTCGCCGTGATGCGACTACAATTCCTCCATACAGAATCACTGTATTCAATGATTGTCTATGGCACTTGCGCGTGACCTCACGATATGTTATGGTATGGAAACTGGGAGCCCCAGAGGGCTAAGAGACGTCACTTGCAGCCCCACTTCCAAGCATTCTACTTAGTTTAATATTGAGTTTCGGGAGTTTGGATGTAGGGCAGGACTGCAGGCACTATATCAGCTTCAATAAGATGATGTTGTTAAAGAGCCTACAGTGTCCCTTTAGTTTTGCAAGTCTGTTACTAAATCACTGTTTAGTGAATAAGTAACAAACTTTCCTATAATCCCAGTGACATAACCGTGGATAATGAAAATGTGGGCTGACAGACCGAGTACAACAGTCTACATTCCCAGAGTTCGAATACCTTTAACATATAATTTTTCCCAGAGGATGGAAGGCCTGAAACAAATTAAAACTGTACATTTGTACTGTTCTTGTCCTTTTAAGAGAGAATAATTCTGAGAAGCATATGTCTGTGAGTTAAATGCATCTGTTATGGAATGCCACATGTAAACGATGCCTTTTTCAGAAGACAACAAGTACATTGTTAGGGTAAAATAAAGCATTTTATAAGTTAGCAGCACTTTTTAACACTGTCAGTCATGATTGTTTTTTAAGTAAATATGTTCTGTCATGTATATGCTTCTTTAACACTACAACAAAGTTTTCATTATCAGCTTTCCAAAGGAAAACATAACATGTGGCACAAATCATTTACTTTTCTCCTTTCAAATTTTGATTAGATGAGATTTTACAAAATAGGGGGAAAATATGCTTTTTGGCATTACCTAGTTTCAAATAACAATATCTGTACTGTTTCAAACTTTTTTTCCAGTTCTGAAAGTTTTTAAAATAGATATATAGTTTATGCCAGAGGGAGGGTAAGGACAGTAAAGATACAAAATGTGCAAACAGCAACTTGTTACACTATAAAATAATTTTAAATGAGAACCATTGTTTCATGCTCATCAAATAATTGCCAGCAAAACGGCATAAATATCTGCTACTGGAATACATAATGTTGGATGAATAATTACATGTTAAAAGGATTTAAGTCCGACATAATACCCTACCTGATTGATGGTGCCTGTGGGAGGCGGAGACAATTGTCTTCGGTGACTCTCTCTGTCATGCAGAGATGGTGCTGACTACCTAATGAAAACCCCAGTCAAACTATGTTTGAGACCACCTAATTGAATGAATACCCAGAGGGCAGACGAGAACAATTTTGTCTATTTTCATTAAGTGTCTCTTACATTTTTCTCTGCGTTTATTTGCATATTCTTAGACTTTCCTTAGGCCTAAAAGGTCACGCCTTTCTCTGCCTAGGCTGTAGGGGGTTTCAGCCATACCTTACTGATGAAGACTATAAATGGCTAATATGATAATCTGGGCTTGCAAAAATTCTGAACAGTTCAAAAAGAGGAGGCATGCTATGTCACCATTGGCACACAAGCACCCCAAAGAGGAATGTCAACTCAATGCTCCTTCCAAGGCAGCCCATTTGTACAGCCCTACTTAAGAACGTGAACATGTGTATAGAGGTTGCTTGTGGTATTATGTGTGTGTGGTAAGCTACTTGTGGTGATGTCTGCATGTAAGGGTTGAATGTGTGTTTTAAATGGGATTGTCTAGTCTGTCTGTATGTGTATCTGGATAGAGGCAGTAGTATGTGTGGTGGGGAGGATAGTGACTGTACTATATTTGTGGATAGGGGATGGTGCAGAATGTGTCCTTTTAACAACAAGACATTATCAGCAAAGATGTAACTAGAAACTACAGGTCCCCAGTGCGAAAACTGCCCTGGGTCACTCCCCCATACGTCTACCTTCTCGCCACCCTCCCCCCATATGTCTACCATCCCCTTCCCATATGTCTCCTCCCCCCCACACACATGTAAACAGATACACATATAGATACACACACATACAGAGACACACACATACTCAAAGACACATACATACAAAGACACACAAACACATACATACAAACACACACAGAGACACATACATACAGACACATAGACAGACATACACACACAGACATACACACACACACACAGAGAAACATTCATACAGACACACATACACAAACACACACACATGTATACAGACACATAGAAAATGGTTGTCACCCTCCTGTTTCCTACCTTTTAGGTGCAGGAGGGTGACGTTCCCTGGGGTCAAGTGGCTCAGCCTGATGGGAGTCAGAGTTCCCACTCAGACTCCCTCCTCTCCTTCCTCCTCCCGCGTGGCTCCCAGTGCAAGCTTGGAGGAGTGACCGGGGCAGTCAATTCCTCCCAGCCTCTGACCACATCAAAGGAGGCCCGGTCGCGCTGTTAAAGCCCCTGGAAATACATAGCATTGGTGGCCCTAACAGCATGGGCCACCCGATGGCCCCTGAATGAGCGGCCCCGGCGGGCAGGGATCCGTAGGGCCCCTTGGAGTGACTGGCCTGGTCTCAGCTGCGACCCCTGTGACCATGGTAGTTCTGCCACTGGGGGCAGATTCCTTACGTCCTGCAAGTTGTGAGGTGGGGCCTCCACATTGATTTCAGCACATCCCAGAGATACTCAATTAATTTGAGATCTGAGGCATATGGAGGCCAAGGCAAAACCTTGAACTCTTTGTCATGTTCCTCAAACCATTCCTGAACAATTTTTGCAGTGTGGCGGGTGCATTATCCTTCTTAGAGAGGTCACTGCCATTAGGAAACACCATTGCCATGAAGGGGTGTATGTGGTCTGCAACAACCTCTAGGTAGGTGGTACATGTCAAAGTAACCACATGGATTTCCCAACAGAACATTTCCCCGGCATAACACTGCCTCCACCAGCCTGCCTTCTCCCAATGTGGAATCCTGCTGCCATCTCTTCCCCAGGTAAACAATGCACATGTACCCATCTATTCACCTGCTTTAAAAGAAAATGTGACTTATCAAACCAAGCAACCTTTTTTCATTGATCCATAGTCCACATTTGAAACTCACATTCATACTAAAAGCGATTTTGGCGATCGACAGGGGTAAACAGTGGTCATCATTGGCACTCTGACCGGTCTGTAGCTTTGCAGACCCATACGCAGCAAACTGCGATACATGGTGTGTTCTGACACCTTTCTATAATGACTAGCATTACGTATTTTAGCAATTTCAGAAACGGTAGACCTTGAGTGTGATTGGACCAGATGGGCTAGCCTTCGCTACCCAAGTGCATCAATGAGCCTTGGGCGACCATAGCCCTGTCACCTTTTCACCACTTGTCCTTCTTTGCACCACTATTTGTAGGTACTAACCACTGCATACCTGGAACACCCCACAAGACTTGCCATATGGAGATGCGCTGACCCAGTTGGCCCTTGTCAAAGTCACTCAGATCTTTATGCTTGCCCATTTTTCCTGCTTCCAACACATGAAATTCAAGAACTGAATGTTCACTTGATGCCTAATATGTCACACCCCTTGACAGGTGCCATTGTAACACTATAAGCAAAGTTATTATATTCAGTTGTCAGTGGTTTTAATGTTGTGGCTGATAGTGTAAATGTATTTTTACCATGAACTGATTTCAATATGCATAGGACAGATATAATGTTCTCTAAGCATAAATATGCTGATATGGTAATAGCGACTAAAATATCACCTAATGGCAATGAGACAAATTTACAACCCTGCCTTGTTCATCTGTAGCAAAACTCATATTCGTAAGATTTTATTTACAACACATCTAGTCATGACAGCTGTCCACCCCTAGCCAATGAGTGGGAGACATCTTTACAGCAAGAAAAAAGTTCCCACAAGGCTTAGGAGACTGAGGATTCCAATCTAATCTGGTCATCTCATTGCTAAAATAAGTTGACATGAGTTTTATACAGTGAGAACATTTTCCATTGTTATTTCATAAGCACAGGCCATGCAGCATGCAAAATTCTCACTTACTTTGCTGGCCCTGTTTCTAAAAATAACTGCACAAAGCTGCAGTCACTAAACAAAGAGTTGCAGTGACCGGATAACCAAATGCAAAGTCTAAGTTAAATTAGCCAAGCTAGCCACAACTTCGTAATGGCTGTGACCTCAATAGCTTATTGTTTAGAGAATGAACTCTAAAAATGTATTTAGATTTAAGATGTTTAAAGGAACACAATAGTTTTAAAGTACAAACATGTTTTCCTAACACTATAGTGCTGGAATGCAGGATAAGATCCCTCTATCTCTGGAAATTAAAAGTAGCTTTAAACACCTTTTCTACCATGCCGCACCGGTCTTGCAGCGACTGGTCCCGCCTGGCTCTGCCTCTGTGGCTGAAATCATTAATATACTGCGCATACAGAGCCACGCCATTCAGTATCTCCTCATAGAGATGCATTGAATCATGCAGAGCGTGGAGACGCTGAACGCCAGTGCTGCACACTGTCCAGCACTGACCCAGGAAGCACCTCTAGTGGCGATCTGAGTGACAGCCACTAGAGATGTTACTAGGCAGCAATGTAAAACTGCCTTTTCTCTGAAAAGGCAGCCTTTACAGTGCTCAGCCTGCAGGGTCAGATGTGAGATGAGTGATAGCTCATCTTGCTCCTAAAGCCCATCCACCTCCCAATTGCTGAACATGAAAACAAGGGAGTGCTGTACTACAGAGGGTAGCAGTAGGTGGACAAGGGGGGAGAAAGGGTTGGCATGCACGAGAGTACAACACTGAGGTCTACGTTAGATCCAATAAGTGCAAGGGATCCTCCATAGAAAGAGTCTGAATTCCACCGCCATCATTTGTGACAACTGTTGGAATTGGACAAAAGTTGATGGTGGAGCTCTGCCTTTTGTCAGCTATTGTCAACCTCAAGCTTTTGTCTTATGGTATCTTTGGATCGCGTTGGAATTTCAATGAAATTTTAATGCAGTCTTGGTCATTATTTCATAAAGAATATATCTATGAAAACTGACAAGTGACAGATTAATTATAAATGTCATAGTGTGATACGATTAGTACTGAAACTATATAATAAACATGAATTTACTATAAGGACTTCTGGTTTGCAGCCCATTCTAGTGTATGGAAATGCTTGCAGAAAATATGGATGCTTTTTAAATAACAACGTAGCATCTATGTATCAAGAAATGTCAGTACAAAAGTAACTTATAAAGTTACTAGCAGAGAAAGAGAGAGGCACGCGTTCCATGTATAAACAGAGACCTCTAGCAGCTGGCGAGAGAAGCTTTGGCAGACAAGTTAGGACAGAAAGGCCTCCCAAATCTGCATGTTTCAGGACCCAGATTCAATGCAGTGTTTACCATGAGCAGGGCTGGGGAGGGGGGTTACTAGAGGATAATACATACTATTATGAATATGTATTACATTGTCATTTCTAATTAAAATGCACAGACTATTGTAATAGTAAATTATACGCTTTCCTAAATGTATTTTTTTAAATTACTGGAGTTCACGAGTCTGCTCAGTTTGCTGCTATGATCCCAGCCTAAATAAATTTAATTAAAAAAATATATATTAATAATAATAATAACAATGAAATCTTACTGATGTGAATATTATTGGACATGTGTTATTTTAAAAAAAAATTATTTAATTTATAAATTGATCAACTCCACATCTGGCTCTGGGAGGGTGACCTGTTGAATACCCTTGTAAACTTTTATAATATAAATTATCATTAGTTTAATCATGACTATTTTATTTATTTGTCACAATCTGTAATCTAATGGGTTTTTTTACCCTATGTTTTGTCCATGTTTCTTCAGCATGCTTAGTTTTCGCGTAAATCGATTTTATGAAACAGAGGGGTAAATAAATAAAAATAACACACTGGCATAGAGTGACAAGGATATACCAATGAGTGAAAGATGAATTAAATAGGGACAGCAGTAGCCAATACTGCAAGTGTAAAATGTTGGACTTCAAATAAATAATTGTTGCTTTATCTACATTCAATGAAAATGTAAAACATATGATACATAAAGTTTATGTAAAGGGGCCTACATGCTTGTTTGGGGGAAACAGAACAGTATATAAAGTGAGGGCTGCCTGAACAGGGGCACACATTACATTCATGTCCTCAGTCTAAGTTGAGATTCAGGTTCCACTGTAACCTTGAGGTGGCTCTCCCAGTAAGTTGCAAGCACCTCCCAAAAACTCTCATTTGGAGCAGGCTTTCAGAATAGCAAGCTAAACAAGGCTAGAAACGCTTTCACTGACAATACACAAGTTGATCACCTCCTCCTCCCACCTACCCACGACCTCGTCCCTGTCTGGCACGCAAGGGGTTAACATAACCATGAGATCACTGAGTAGATTGAAAAAAAAACACACATCAGAAAATGTTAAGCATATCATCTCGTACCTTTCATCCAGTCCACTACTTGAGTTGGGGTCCACTTTGTAACAGGATCCATTTTGTCCAATAGGGGTTTATACAATATCCTCTTCCCAGAAAATACAGATTATTTCCCGGGGGATTCGATGTCCTATAGTGCAGCACGTCCTCTGATTAACTGATGTTTTATATTGAAAGATTGTATCCAGACTCAAGTACCCATTGCTCCATTTCCTGGGCCTCACACTCCTTGCTGTGATCACACATAGATGCAAAAAAAATACAGTCACCTGTCCCCTTGATGTGTCTGAGAGTCACAGGAGGTGAGCCTGCTCTCCTGGTATTCTCTGTCTAGCAGTTTAGACCCTCCTGTTTCCAGCCAGTATCCACCTCCATGCAGCTGACTCTCCTCCCTGATACTATTGAGAGAGCTTCTCCAGCAGTCAGACCCAGACCTGCACTCTATCCTTTGTCACATTGCCCGGCCCTCTCTAGACTCCAAGTTCCTCCTCTGGCTTTTCAGTTCTTATTTTCACACGTTGATCCCTCCCCTCTATGCAAACAGTGCTCTGAAGGCTTTCATTACCCCAGTCCCCTTGTTCAGTGATGTTATGGTAGCATGCTGCTGGGTTTCTCATTCAGCTGATTTATGTTTACAACACTAGAATTTTGGAATGTCTGTTTCTACTTTGGTTTTTTTTTTTTTTATTAAAAAAAAATCATTATATATGCATATTATTATCATTATTTATATGCATAAAACAAATATAAAGCTCTTTGCAGAAAAATCTCCCAAATTAGAATTATTCACTAAAGTGCACATTGTTGTTATTCAAAGTGAATTTAATGTGGATTTTTACATTTTAGTCCACAAAAGACAACTTGATAAAATGCAGCTATGTTTTCAGTTTGCTTTAGATTAAATTTTAAAATTCACTTTGAATTCCTGATTTCCATGCTTTATATGTTTATTTATAAAACAGCAAACTGTAGTGACACATTGACCAACAGATACACACTCTGATACCCATGCAGATACACAGACACACAAGCAGATACACACACATAGATACACACTGACACACTTAAAGATACACACCCTGACACCCAGATAAACACCCTGACATGCAGATACACACCTTGGCATGAATGCACACCATTCTTCCTGTCCATCATCCAAAAGTGGGACACCATTTTGCTGGTGTATAACTCTGTACAACACATGCAGATACAAAGACACAAAGATACATACACTGACACACATACAGACACATACACTGACACACAGACACACTGACAAACAGATACACACTCAGATACACAGACACATATACAGATGCACAGCGATACATACATTGACACACATGCAGATACATATCCTGACACACAGATACACACCCTGACACACATGCAGACACAAAGATATATAGGGTATGTATCATTAAGTTTGCCAGTGTATGCCATGTGTCTTTGTATCTGCATGTTTGTCAGTATATGTATCTGTGTGTCAATGTGTTTCTGTGTATCTGCATGTGTGTCAGGGTGTGCATCTGTGTGCAGAGTTCAGTCCTCCTGCGAGATCCTCGGAGTGTTGCCGTGGTAACCCTCGGCAACGCTCCGAATTGCCAAACTCGTGGGAGTAATCTTCTGCCTCCCAGCTCCTCCCTCCCTCTCCTGCAGGCCGCCTTTGATCTCATGAAGGCACACAGCAGGGTCGGCACTGGGATATCGCTGGCCCAGCTAGGGCTGACAGGGGAGATCCTGTGATCTACCCTGTCGGCCCATGTTCATCGTGGCAAACCGGCATGTGCCCGGTTTTCCTGAAGGCTGGGTTCCCAACCCGTGAGGCCGCCATTTCCAAAATTATTTTGCGTACCACCAGGGACACTGAATTGTACTCCTGCTATATACCATAGTAACATTGGTGGTATTTCAATTTTAGTGTTACATGTTAAATCTATTGTTTTCTAAGCCCTCTTTCAGGAACGAAATTTGTCTGTGTGAATTAGCCTGTATGAATTCACCTGTGTGAATTCACCAGTTTTAATTCACAAGTTTTAATTCACCAGTTTTAATTCGCCTGTGTGAGTTCGCCTATTTGAATTCACCTGTTTTAATTCACCTGTGTGTATTTGCCAAAAAATGTTTAATTTTGACTTTGCCCCAAATGTAATGCGTCATCATATATAATGTGCATTCACATTTTGGAAACTTTATTTTCCAAAAAGGTGCTTATTAGATTCAAGTAAAACGGCATTTATAGTTGAGCACTTGGCAGCAGTTCCATTCATCAGAAAACATAAATGAAGCAGCTGCACAAGCAGTCAGCAGCTGCATTCTTGTCCAGTCTCCGAGACAAATACTTTTTTAGTACTGAACCCATATTTATTATTATTGGTATTTATATAGTGTCAACTTATCCCACAGTGCTTTGCAATATTAGATACGATATAACAATTTCACTTTTATATTACTCATAGTATTCGAAGAATGTTAAATAACAAAAAAGATATTCTAATTATTTAAAGTTTACCACTTGTGGTAACTATAAACTGATATTGTTGGTTGTAATCACGCATCTAACTCAGGTTTCATTCCATTATTTACATTACTGCATTAAAGAGGCACTGTCACACCCCAGCCCCACAAAATGAGGATAGATACATAGGTAGGTAGATTGCATCACTAGCTCCACTAACCCATCTTGGAAGGAGCTGGTCCACCCAAAGTAATATCATGAATGCACACCATTCTTCCTGTCCATCATCCAAAAGCGGGACACCAGGAAACTAAGGTGGGATGATGAAACAGGTCCCAAAAATCGTGACTGTCCTGCCAAATTCAGGACAGTTTGGAAGTATGTTTCTACGAGCTCGATTTTGCTGGTATATAACTCTGTACAACAGAGCTCCACAGCAATAAAACTCACAGTAATTTGTTTTTAAACTACAATCAACGTGTTTAGAAATCAGTTTGTGTAAATACATAAATAGTCCACTCACACTTTTAAAATGAAAGTGTCTCTCGGGCAGGACCTAACCATCATGGTAGCGTGGGGTGTCCTATGATTCGACCAAGACCCACTGGTACTGTGACTGACATTGTGGCCTGGTACAATTGGGTGGGAGAAGCTGCCGCTCCCCCGACTCAGAGGTATCCTTACAGCATGAGCAAGCCCCGTTACACCACCTGCATGGGCAGAGAAAGCACACAGAAATTCAGCCGAGATGGGAGATGCTGATTGTCCAAACGACGCTGCACACAATCTCCTGACAAAATTGAACAAACACTTTGAGGCATTCTGGAGGAAGCTGGAACACAAGACTGCCCCTCTACACCTTACTAACCTCGCCTGGAGGAAACCACCTATCTACCATCCACAAGCAGCCCGGCATCGCAAATGCCAACCAGCACCTACCATTATTCCGAGCATGGTGCAATAGGTGGCTAAGACCACAGCAGCAGGCCTTGAAGCGCAGGACAGGCAAGGTACCACCAAAAACTCATGTAGCCAACTACTGTCTGTCAAAACGAGATAAAAAGCTGATCATGACCCGTCCGCCTACATATCTGTCACAAAGCGTGAAGAACCACATAATCTTGGGGGGCTGTATCTGGCCATTGGAGGGCATAGGCTGATTGACGCACCTGGAGACATCTTACAACACCTTATGCCGGACTTAAGGCAGCTAACCTTAGCTCTCATGCATTTTTGTTGTTATGCCTGCATACCATAAGCTGTCTCTATCACCCACTTCTGCTACTCCTAGGGGAATCACTCTAGCAAGTTTAACCCTGTTTACCTCTGATTTTATTCTTACCTCTTATTTTAGTAATGACTAAACTAGGAAGACCAATTTAGGTGCACACAGCCCTTACGCTATTTGTTTTAACAACTGTATAGTGCTGCACCTTGCTTTGCCCACTTTTCTCTCCCTTAAAAAAAAATTGTACGGATGTATTTATACACGTATTTTGCACGTATATCACAGGATATTATTGTTTTACGTTTTAGTTTCTAATCTAAATGCCATCTTTTCATCACTTAGAGGGAACAAATTGTGCATACTTTTATCTGTAAGTGCAGTATAAATACGATTGTGTGTACATATTTTATGTGATCTGTACTCATCCCTTCATATAACATTACTTTGCCATGAGAGAATTATGTCTCTGCACCAGAGATGGTTAAAGTTTGGCTCACCACCTGTGAACCACATTACGCAATTCTCATGCTCCACTAGCAAATGGCTGAGACTGACACAAACACACAAAGTGCCTGGAAAACCACATTAGAAAACAACAGATGGCATAACATTCGTTAGCTTTAACTGGTCTATGCCACATTCACTGAGATAAATCATGGAAAGATAAAGCTACCAGTCAGCCACTGGAGTTGCTTCCTGGATCCTAACAGACGCTTGATTCAATTTCCTATAGGGAGGTCTAATGCGCATGCAGCATTTGCTGTGCATTAGCACCCGCTTGTCACAAGGTGTCGGAGGGACATCGGCTGTGAATAGGAGAGTAACCCTTTATTCATGACGGTGGGGAGGGGGGGCAGGAGGGTGAGGGAGGAATGAAGCAGAGGGAGCCAGGCACCCCAAGTCTCCCAGTAGGTCCAGGAGACTCCCGTATATTTAATGCAGCTCCTTGACACCCCCATACCATATGTAATATCCTGGAAATCACACACATAATTTGACATACAATGTGTGTCAGATTATGTGTGTTTGATTTACGGGCTATTACACACAATAAACTCACTCAATAGCTGCTTCCCATTCCCCCTACCTGATGGGTGTTATTTCTGAACAGGGGCCCGGTCGGATGCCACGGCCCTTTTAGAGTTTGACTGGGCCACAGCCGGTGGAAGGAAGGGGTAGAAGGTCCCAGCTAAAAAGACAGCCGCATGGGAGGGAGGAGGAGGCAGCAGCATTACAGGCAGCATAGAGAGTCTCTATTGAGCAGCTACATTCAGCCTCAGCCCAAACCCCAAAAGGTAAGCTGACAGGTGGCTGCAATGTATGTCAGATTTTGTGTGTGTGCATCTGTGTGTGTGTGTGTTTGTGTGTACGTGCCAGTGTGTGCATCTGAGTCTATGTGCCAGTGTGTATATGTGTGTCAGTATGCATCTGTGTGTATGTGCCAGTGTGTGTATCTCTGTGTATGTGCCAGTGTGTGTTTCTGAGTGCATGTATTTGTGTGTATGTGCCATTGCATGTACCTGTATGTCAAGGTGTGTGTATGTGTGTGTGTGTGTGTGTCAGTGTATATCTGTGTGTGTATCTGTGTGTGCATGTGTCTGTGTGTTAATAGTGTGTGTAAATAGTCATCATTTGTATTGTGTGACTGAGTGTGGGTGCCTGCTGTGGGGGGAGGGGGGGCATGTGGGTCCGGGCTTGGAGGGGTGAATTTCTCCATGTTGGGATGTCTGAGGAGCTATAGTTATAGTATCCATTTAAGAACCATTTACATTTAACGCGGTCATCAATCTCTACTCCTATTCCAGCATTAATGCAGAATAGTCACTTACCTGGAACTGACAGTTCCTCAGTCCTTTAGCCAACAGATGCTATTTAAGTACTTACTGGTTAAACTAAAGTAATGGAGGTAAATTACAAATGTAATTGCATTTCAAGACAAAGATGTACCAATTGTGCTTTAACTTATTCTTTACTCTCCAAAAGCAAATAAATAAAAGCACATCTGCTGAACAAGTTGGCAAGGAACAAGTTGAGTATTAAATGCCTTTACCTCCTAGTCCTGGTCCAGGTTTTTTTAGGTGGACCCTAAAAATCCTTTCCAAGTTGACTGGAACTTACACAAGGGTCTTGAATCCTATATAAGATTTTTGAGTTGGCCAAATCTCCTTTTGGATCACCCGAACCTTCGAGGCATATTGACCCCAAAGTCAAGGAATTCTAGACACCTAATTGGGATGAGATGCGACTTATCATGATAAGGTATTAAAAATGTGCGAGAAGATCCAAAGCCCAGGAGATGTGTCAAGGAAGAGTTTGGTGATCATGAGATAAGATGAGATGAGAAGGTCGACCATGTAGATGACCAGATGAACACCCCTGGCACATAGCAATGCCATGATAGGCTTCACCAACTTGGTGATGCACAACGAGCAAGCAATTAGCAACATTGATTTGACTGCTGTCCTCTTCAAACCAGGCCCTCTACACCACTGGGATCTGCAGTGCATGAGGATTACTCATCTTTGCAAGGGCCTCTCTTAAGGTCAACATCTGCATGAAGCTCCACATGGACAATATATCTGTGGTGTGCTACAGTAATCACCCTGGGTGGACAATGTGGCGGAACCAACCTCGCCACTGTCCACTGGAGAGGCCTGGTTGCTCGCCTGCTCCCTTTAGACTATGGTCCTGCATTTTAAACTTTTATTTTACCTGCAGAAAGGTTTATTTGTGCCTTTCTGCGGACTGTTAAAGCCATGCTACCCCAGATAGCTATGCCATGGAGCCCAGCCATATACTGAAAGACTGCATGAAAGACTTTGGCTCCATGGCAATTGAACTGTATGTATGTGCTCTGAGCGCCATCCGGTGATAATGTGCGCTCAGATCTAAGCTATCTGGGGATAGGTAGAATGTGTATGTTCTATGTGATAAATGTAACAGTATGTATTTTCATGTCTTTTATTGTCCTTTGTCTGCCATGTGGCTAATGGAGTTTTGCCTCTGTCCTTGGAGATAATTGGATTACTTCCCAATTATCTCCAGGATAGAAGACTCTGTGGAACTGGTTTTGGGCAGAAAAGCCATGCTTCATTTGGTCAAATAGGACTTTCCCTTAACTTTTTAACCCCTGGATGGAGTTGGCTGAATTTTGGTTATGTTTATATTTAAAGTATGCTTATTCTGAATATGTATGTGAATATGATGAATATTTTTAAAGTTACAGTGTATGTATAAAAAGTGTATTTTTCCTGCCTGTGATAAATTACATTAACCCATTGTGTTCAGTAATTATATCACAGGCAGAGGGGAGGGATGTATGTTTGTGCTGGGTGTGTTTTACGGTTCTCCTGTAAATGATTGGTTGTACTGTGTCCCACCCTGTGGGATGTCCCCTTGCATGGGGACTTGCATAAAAGCCAGTGTGTGGCCATTACAGTGGAGTTCCTGCTTAACCCTCAAAGTGAAGTGTCGTCTCATTATTGGGGGAGGATTTATTGTATGCTGTTCCAGTTTGACTGCTAGGAGTGTAAACCTATTCGCATGGTTTTTCCTATTCGGCTGTATACAACATTCAAATGCTTAAAAGTACTCATATGCTTCTCCGGTTCGGTGATTGTGGTGTCTGCCAGAGTGCTTGGAGTCCTCAGGAAACGCTAGGAGCATCCTTTAACAGAGGTACCCAGTCGGGTACCCAGATGATCCGTTACAGACGAGATTGGCACTTTTGGTTTCCCTGGCCAAATACTTTTAGACTCTGCTTGGAAAGCAATACTTTGGTCCTGGTGGAGTACATCCCAGGCCTGAATAATGTGACAGGGTGAGCACTTGAACTCACGTTACCTGTTGGATCCCAGCGATTGGACACTTAAGCCTTCATTTTTTTCATTCCCTGTTCTTGTTATAGGGTCAACTTTATTTCAACTTGTTAGCATCCCATATGAATTCTTGTCTTCCACTCTTCTTCAGTTGGAGTATGAATAACTGTATGAAGTTGTGTTGGTGGATGCGTTTCTTCAGGATTGGAACAGAGCAAGCAACTATGCATTATTGCCATTCTCCATGATTTCCCACATGCTCCTGCAGGTCTGTCAATAGCTGGTCACCATAGTTCTGATGGCCCCCTTTTGGCCCACTCATCCATGGTTTCCTCAGCTATTGTTATTCATCGATAAACCCAGATGAACCCATCGATTGTTTAAATCAGCAGTTGTTCATCGATGAACACAGACCCCTGAGCAACCCGGAAGGACTCCTGTAACCTCTGCTTAAGGACAGCAGCCTATCCATTCTGGTGTAGTTGATTCCAGGGGACCCTGGGAAGGATTTGTAGTTTGGCTCCAACTCGTGAGTTGATGGTCAAATGCACAGGCTTCCAACCTAGAAGATCCCACTGTTCTGCCTGGTTAATTTGAGCAGATTGCAGGTTTCTAAATGATATTCTGCAGTTTTTTTAACTTTCTGTATGACAATGATCGAGCCTACTGAACAGTTAATGTTTATCAGGTGAGCAGGTGAGCTTACACTTTAATGGCCATTGGTGTAATGCTACAAAAAACTTCAGTTATTTAAATGTGCAAAAGGATTTGGTATAGTGCACAATGTATTCGTGGAGCCTCTGTTTCCAATGTTATTTTAACGGCCGCTTATCCTATCGATGTCTTGTGCATTTCTGCAGAAATCTACTTTTGTTTCAGGATATTTTCTATATGGTTGTGTTACTGTCATATCTTCCATGGTACTTGCAATTCCACTATCACTTTGACTAATTTGTTCCCTTTGTTTCTTATGTTTTCCCCAACTTATCTTGTTTTGTGGCAGCCTGAAACTAGGGGCTATTCATTTGTTCCATCTTTGGCATGGACACTACCTTCGGTGGAATTCACCTTCTTGGTTCGGAGTTTCCACCTGTTCTACTGGGCATTTTCAATGTGTTTGTTTTCGACCAAAGTTTCATATTAATGGACAGGATTTCCTTGTAGTTTCAGCAAAGAAAGAGGAATTTGTGGGCTTTCCTAAGGGAATCATAATGACTGTATCATAATGACTTGCTATTTGTGATTCCACTTGATCTAACTTTGCTGCCTTGGAGAGTAAAGACAAATAGTGTCAAAGTACTACACTTGCCTGTCTTTCATAAAATCATGACTTTTCATCATGAAATGAAAATCATGTATGTACCTTTATTATTATTATTGCCATTTATATAGCGCCAACATATTCGGTAGTGCTTTACAATATTAAGAGAGGGGGGATTTAACTATAAATAGGACAATTACTAGAAAACTTACAGGTATGATAGGTTAAAGAGTACCCTGCTCAAACGAGTTTACAGTCTATAGGAAGTTGGGTATAAAACACATTAGGACAGAAAATAGCAATCAAATAAGGTGGGAGTGAAGCAGAACTGGAGGAGAAAGTGGAGTGCTGCCCTTTAGGAGAGAGCAAGAGACAGGTATGTAAGGTGGAGGTTACTCTGGGAGGCCATAAGCTTTCCTAAAGAGATGGGTTTTAAGGCACTTTTTAAACAACTGAAGACTAGGGGAGAGTCTGATGGCAGTAGGCAGTCTATTCCATAGGAAGGGAACCTCCCGTGAGAAGTCCTGCATGCGTGATTTAGCCGTACAAGTGCGAGCAGTGGATAGGAGAAGGTCACGGGTAGAGCAGAGAGCCCAAGAAGGGGCATACCTATAGGTCTGTGGCTAGAATTGTTCAGTGCTCTTTTTGGTATGGGTTAGCACTTTGAATTGACTCCTATATGATACAGGAAGCCAATTTAAGGACTGACAGAGGGGTGAGGTGTGAGAGGACCGACTAGAGAGGAAAATCAGTCTGAAGGCAGCATTCATTACAGATTGTAGCAAGCAATATGGCTTTTGGGAAGGCCAATTAGGAGAGGCCTACAATTATCCATGCGGGAAATTACAAGAGCATGGACAAGCTCCTTGGTAGCATCTTGCATAAGAAAGGGTGGATGCGGGCTATGTTTTTAAGATGCAATCTACAGGATTTGGCAAAATACTAGATGTGAGGCTCAAAGGTGAGGCCTCAATCAAGTATGATGCCAAGACAGCGCGCTTGCAAAGATGGACTTATGTGGATACCACTAATTTGAATGGAGAGGAGAAAAGACAAGGAGCTCATTTTTACAGAGATTGAGTTTCAGAAAGCGGGGGGACATCCAGTCAGAGATGGAAGAAAGGCAAGCAGTGCAGGATGGTAGGGGAGAGGTCCAGGGAGGAGAGATATATCTGGGTGTCATCAGCGTACAGGTGGTAGTGGAATCCAAAAGAGGTAATAAGTTTGCCATGAGAGGCAGTATAAAGAGAAAATAGAAGGAGACCAAGGACATAGCCTTGAGGGACTCCAACCAAGATAGGACTAGGGGAGGAGGTATCATTAGAAAAGGAGACGCTTAATGAGCGTTGGGAGAGATAAGAGGAAAACCACGAGAGGACAGAGTCACAAAGACCGAGTGATTGAAGAGTTTGAAGAAGGAGAGCATGACTAACTGTGTAAAAGGCAGCAGAGAGGTCAAGAAGAATTAGTATGGAGTAGTGGCCTTTGGATTTAGCTGCGATTAGGTCGTTAGTAACTTTGATAAGAGCAGTTTCAGTAGAGTGGAGAGGGCAGAAGCCAGATTGAAGAGGGTCAAGGAGAGACTTGAAACTGAAGAAGTGAGAAATACGGGTAAAGACAAGTCTTTCCAGAAGCTTTGAAGAGAAAGGGAGCAGGGATATGGGACGATAGTTAGAGGGGGAGGATAGGTCTAGAGATGTTTTTTTTTTCAAGATAGGTACTACAGTGGCATGTTTAAGGTCAACAGGGACAATGCCAGAAGAGAGAGAGCAGTTGAAGATGCGTGTTAAGGAAGGCGCAAGACAAAGGGAGAGAGATCTGATAAGGTGAGATGGGATAGGATCGAGCGGGCAAGTGGTGTGGCAATAGGAAAGGAGAAGCGCAGCCACCTCTTGTTCAGTAGCCGGGTAGAAAGTCTGAAGGGTAGGAAAGGCATAATCTATGTGTGGTTGAGAAAGAGAAAAGCAGGGTGGGGAGTATTCTTTCCTTAGCTGTTCAATCTTGTTGGTAAAGTAACATGCAAAGCTATCGGCTGTAAGGTTAGTTTGGTGGGTGTGAAAGAGATGCCTGTGATTACGTGAGCATGAACTAATGAGAGAGGGAAAGTATGACTGTTTGGCTAGGGCAAGGTCTGGGCTGTATGAACACAATATGAATCTATAATGGGAAAGTGTGACTGGGTGCGAGACTTCCTCCAGGAGCGTTCAGCACAACGGGAGCATCTTTGCATGTTGATTTAGTATGCCACAGTTGGGTGCATGTCCTCCTCGAGGTGCATGTTTGGAGCAGGGCTGCAGTGTTCAAGGCAGAGGTGAGGGTATGGGATGGGATGGATAGCAGTTGTGAATCAATACCAGTTAACAGCTGCTTGAGGTCAATAGAATTAAGGTTCCTCCGGAGTTGAGCGGGGTTAGGCTGAGGTTGTAGATTTTAGATACTGTATGCATAAGAGAAGATGAGGTTGAGGGTATTGCCAGCTACATGGGTGGGAAAGTTAGCCCACTGTGATAGCCCAATGGAGGAAGTAATTGAAAGTAGTTTAGATGCTGCTGAGGTCAAAGGTGGGTTAATGGGAATATTGAAGACCCCAAGAATTAGGGGTGGAATATTAGAAGAGAGGAAGTAGAGTAGCCAGGCAGCAAACATTTCCCTGTCTAGGGTGACGACATTAGCCCAATAATGCTCCAAGACGGTCATGTGCATTCAAGTATCTGCTAAGAAAACTACATATGTGCTTGTTCATGCCATGTGTTGTCACTGGTCTTCAGGGGTTAAGTTGTTAATTCACAAGTACATGTCTTTTTTAAATGAAAACTATATTCCTAGCTCTTTAGTGCCATTGTCCTTTGTTAGATTAAGTGGTCTGGGTGACTTTAGTGTCCCAGTATCATCAATTATTGGTCCAGCTCTACTGGAATACATGAGCTTTTAAAATGTACATAATTATATAGTAATATAGGCTAAAATGACTCAAGCCCACCCATGAAGTTCAGAATTTGACAATTCCAGATTACTGCTGTTGATCCAAAAGAATTAGAAAATCCCAATTTGAAGCAATTTACAAGTTTGCTACAAATTGTGAAAATAAATTCCTTTATGACTTCAAAATGGTATTCAGATTTCTCCTTTTATCAAGTAACTGAAAGTAAACAATTACGTTTTTCATTTTGTGTACACCATAAGCACAACTGAGTGCATCCTGTGTATAAATAAATACAAAATCATAACAATGATTCACCTTTCACCTCTAGGCAGTCATTATTTATTCTGTGTCTCTGTTTGTATAATGGCTACTTCAATTATTGTTTTTTCTTTAATATTAATTAATTTAACTATCACTTCCCGTTGACAGTGTTTGCTCACATCACTTATGTAACAATAGCACAGACTGATCTTTGCTTCCCACATCTTTTCAGGGATTGTCTCCATTTCTTTTATTTTAATGAATGCACTAAGGGCGGGAATAGACTGCAGGGTGAAGGCTTGACTCCTGCAAACAGATCAGGTTACAGGTCTAACGAAAGCAGATTGTGGGGGTTGAGTGAAACTTCTGTAAAGGGAAGGGCTTTTGAAATGTTTCCCTGCACACTTACACACTTGTGTTTTCACACCGGTTTTTATAGAAGTTTTGCATGGAGAATGTCTTGAGATTCCAGCATACTTTAAGTGCCTATAAACATATGCACAACTATAATTAAAAACACACGCACAGATATCTCTCCTGTTTGTTTTATTTCATGTGTAGTAGCTGCATTGTATAGATCAAGCATTACTTATGATCGATGTTGTGTTGCATTGATAAAACACTGACGATATAATAAAATATTAGTGAAATAAGACTGCAGTGAAAGGTAACGCCTGACAAATCACCAAAAACCAAATGTTGTGGACTACAATTCCCATGATGCTTAGCCACCCTTTGAGCCTGTGAATCATAAGAGTGGGAGTGTCAATGTAAGAATTTCCATCATGTCAATGCATTAAAATTGTTCAGATTTACCAAAAATTTTTGCACTGTGCCTTAGCATTAAAAAGCAGTCTTTCCATTCTCCAGTTTTGACCCGTTTCTATCTCTTTTCTGTGCTTTTGACTAATTTCAAATCCTACACCCTATTGCCTATAAGTTTGCCTCATTTCTCCTATTCTTTCCCTATTCTTCCTTTCCAACTCGTTCTCTTTATCTTTTGACTGATTCTCCTACTTATTTTGGGGGAGGAGAAATATGGAGGGAAACCAAATTGGTTCTTTACAACTGAGTGAGACAGATTGCTAGTTCATGAGACCCCTTTCCTTCAATCTAAAAAATAGAAATCACCACAAATAAGGACTTGGTAAATATTAAATATTTAAACCTCGTCACAACAAGTTCTTTTCATTTAAAAAAATAACCTTTATGTGAACATGGGATGTTTAGATGGAATATTTAAGGGACACTATAGGCACCCAGACCACTTCATCTCATTGCATTGGCCATGTCTTAGTCCTGCAATGTAAATCAATGCAGCTTCTGAGACAACCACTAGAAGTGCTTCCGGGATTCTAAGGGACTCTGAGTCCTTTAAACAACAATGGATGTCCTCATCCAGTCACAGTGAAATCCCCATAGGAAAGCATTGATTCACCACGCATTAATCAGTCAGATGACGTCAGAGTAGGCGGTCGGTTTCTAACCCAGCGCCGAGGGACATGGGCACTGGAATCGGGTGTAATAATTATTATTTTTTATCTGTTTATCTGCTGGGGGGAAAAAGGGGGGCGGGGGGAGATGGGGAATACCAAAAGGTTCAGATTTGCATTTCTAACACTATAGTATCCCTTTAATTCACTATAATTCTATATATGACAATTGTTTGCAGGCTTTGCCTCAGCACAGAGATAAAGAGGAGTAAGCACTTTTTAGTGCCTTCAGTAAAGCACAATTTTCAATAGTTTATATTTTAGACAGCCTTGTGTATGCAAGTGGAGTAAAAATAAGTTATTTAGAAAATTTCTCCAACTAAAATATATTTTGGGTATTTTGCAAATCCTATAATCTATTTTCAGCAGACTTTGCTCTATAAGAATATATAGTTTGTTTTTGGTTTACCAAATTATGCTTTTCAGAATACAAATAAAATGAATGGGATTACTTTTATAAACACTAATAGAGGTTTATATAATTGTATCCTCTCTCAGATGTAAGCATTTGAAAAAGATGCATGACATTTAAGATTTGTCTTTTTTTACTTTGGTTCATCCCACCGTTTAGCCAAAAACTAAACAAAATACCTTGGGGTACATTTATCAAGTCTCAAACTGGTGTTGGTATAGGGCAAAGTGCTAAATGAGGAGCAATCACCATTGAAAACCACATTCTCAACATTTAGTATCTAGAGTTGAGTGTACACCTGGATGTTTTTAGCTTTGGAAGAACATACATGAAAATCTAAAGCATGGCTGTCAGGAGGATCAACAGAATTATCCATCTGAGAGAGGGTTAGAGTGCAGGGTATTCTCTTTCATTGTTCAAACTGAGCTCAACTCCTGATTGCATGGAGAAAAGGCCTTCACAAGCCTCTGCTATTGTGTACATAGTTTATACTAAGTGACCCATAGGCTGAGGAGGCGATGACCGTGGCGGTGTAGGTAGAAGCGGCGGTGGATGACGTAGCCAACACTGTTTTTTATATTTATTTTTTATTTTAATTGGGGTAGCCCCCAAAATATTGGGACATATAAAAAAAAAGAAACATTTGTGGCCTGCGGTGCATTTCTTGCAGTCCTGATGCATGGAGAAATGCTCAACTCCTGATGCATGGAGAAAAGGCCTTCACAAGCCTCTGCTTTTGTGTACATAGTTTATACTAAGTGACCCATAGGTTGAGGAAGCGGTGACCGTGGCGGTGTAGGTGAACGCGGCGGTGGAGGAGGTAGCCAACACTGTTTTTTATATATATTTTTTATTTTAATTGGGGTAGCCCCCAAAATATTGGGACATATAAAAAAAGAAACATTTGCGGCCTGCAGCACATTTCTTGCAGTCCTGATGCATGGAGAAATGCTCAACTCCTGCTGCATGGAGAAAAGGCCTTCACAAGCCTCTGCTATTGTGTACATAGTTTATACTAAGTGACCCATAGGTTGAGGAGAAGGTGAACGTGGCGGTGTAGGTGGAAGCAGCGGTGGAGGAGGAGGAGGAGGAGGTAGCCAACACTGTTTTTTATATATACATGTATATTTTTTTAATTGGGGAAGCCCCCAAAATATTGGGACATATAAAAAAAGAAAACTGTTCCGCAGAGCGACTGACCCGTGCATGCTGCATCTGAAACTCCACTATCGCCTGCTGCTCGTAAAGTCTCATGAGGCAGTGAGCGGGAAGGCCGAAGTTACGCTGCAGCGCAAAGAAGCGAACAGCAGCAGGGTGAGAACGCCAAAAGCGCGCACAGATGGCCTGCACTTTCTGCAGCAGCTCTGATATATCTGGATATACATTGTGGCATACAAGGGCCACCCAGATCTGGCTCAAATCCCATCAAGCCAAGTTCCGGAGGAGATCACCCAGCTCGTCATGCTAGAGCACTTTTTCAATGTGCTCCCCAACGACAAGACGACGACGCATTCGTATGTCAATCCATATCAACTTTCGATTCCATTTACTGTGCCTACCATGGTGACCACGGGTAACAGGGAATCAGGGTTCGATTCCATACAGGGAACCTGACAAACGGCTACCACATGCAAGGAAGGCAGCAGGCACGCAAATGACCCACTCCCGACGTGGGACAGTAGTGACAACAAAAAAACAATACAGGACTCTTAAGAGGCCCTGTAATTGTAATGAGTCCACTTGAAATCCTTTAACTCTGATCAATTGGAGAGCAAGTCTGGTGCAGAGCCACTGACCCGTGCGTGCTGCAGCTGAAACTCCACTATCGCCTGCTGCTGCTCAAACAGTCTCTCCAGCATGTACAAGGTGGAGTTCCACCTTGTGGGCACGTCGCATATGAGACGGTGAGCGGGAAGGCCAAAGTTACGCTGCAGTGCAGACAGGCGAGCAGCAGCAGGATGAGAACGCCGAAAGCGCGCACAGCCGCTACAGTGAATGTCACAACCTGTTCCAAGTTGCGGATCAGTCTGGTGATGGCTTCTGGTATCCAGTACTCTTTTTACTGAAGCTGCATCAGGGTCCTGGTTTGTGGCCACACAAACACTGGTGCTCAACACCAGGGGGCATGCAGGTTACCCTGCACCAGACCCTGCTAATCCATTCCACACTGTGACTCCTAACTTCTACATCAGGCATACTGGGTCCCGGTCGTCCGACCGCCGCCCAGACAGTGTTGGGTCCCGGTCACCGGACTGCGAAACTGCGAATGGCTCGTTAAATCTGTTATGGTTCTTTTTATCGCTTCAACTGTTACTTGGATAACTGTGGAATTCTAAAGATAATACATGCCGACGAGTGCTAGGGAACGGCCGCTCCGCTTTTGCACCCTGTTCCCTCTTATGCTGTGCTGGTGCCTCAGTGTGACCAGCGCCTCTTCCTCCAAACTGCACACGTCACTCGCATGACCTTTATTCCGTGTGGGGTCTAGGACCTCATCATCCTCCACATCATCTTCCACCCACTCCTCAACCCTGCCCTCCTTGCCGGTCTGCACACTGCAGAAATCCACAGCAGTTGGCACCTGTGTTTTTCCAGCATGTAAAGTCTGCAAAGGACATATGGAAATTGTTTTAGAATTGTATCCAAGCAACAGTTTTCCCTATAAACTGACCTCTCAGTTTGACTTGTGAGGGTATTGCCCCAGAATTACAATATTGTTTAAGTACCTCTTAGCTATTGATAACTGGTTTAAATATAGCAGCTTGTTATCTGGTAGTTTCTAGTGTAGAAAATATCAATCTGTTTTCTATCACTTAGATCTGTTTAACAAGTGTTGTAGGTGTGAAACAATATTACAAGTGACCGATGTAGTAAATTCGAATCAAAGTTCCATTTGCAAAAAAAAATTCTCGCCCATCTTCTGTGGGTTATTGCATTTTTAAGATGTAGACTTATTGTATCACACTAGCCATGCACAGGTAGATTGTCTGGCACATTGTTTTGGTGTTTGGTTTTTAACTTTGTAGTTGTGTCTTTACACAATATAGAAATGTATATTAATGCTTCTGTATATGAAGCGATCACAATAACACTTATTTTTCACTTTTTTTTTTTTTTTTTAAAACAATCAGGCTAAACAAAAATTGGTAATTAACAATATGACATCTGAAAAGCACATGAAAGGATGCTGTATGATTTAAAAAAAAAGAACACACTACATGAAGGTCCTGTTCACTAGAGTGTGTAGTCATGAATGTAACCAGTAAAACTTTGTTTTTACAGCCACTGGTTGGCCCATACATATTTTAAAACTTGTTTAATTTTGTTATAGCATGACTTGTAGTCTTGTTTTTAACTTGTCTATAATACATATTTTTGTATGACACTTAGTGTGTTTTTTCATTGATTATTGAATTTTAATGGTCTAAGATAATTAACATGTCAACAGGCAAACGTAACCCGAATGATTTGTCTCAGTCTTGCCTTCTATACTACCTGCACCATAGGCAACATTTATTTGTCTTTAGACTTTCTTGAGAAGCGGTAACTAGCCAGTGTTGCACACATACACCAGATATGAAGTGCACACCCCAAATGTACTATTTAGCACCCAGAAAATTTGAATGTTTACAACTGCGCTGTAAGCGCACTATTAGACGCTTCGATTTGACTCTCAGATATGAAGAGCAGGCCCCAAAATGTACTATTTAGCAGATTAGCAGCAAAACAATTAGAATGTTTACAACATCGCTGTAAGCGCACTATTTGACGCTTCGATTTGACTCTCAGATATGAAGAGCAGGCCCCAAAATGGACTATTTAGCAGATTAGCACCAAGAAAATAAGAATGTTTCAAACTGCGCTGTAAGCGCACTATTTGATGCTTCTATTTGACTCTCAGATATGACAAGCATGCCCCAAAATGTACTATTTAGCAGATTAGCACCCAGAAAATAAGAATTTTTACAAGTGCGCTGTAAGCGCACTATTTGACTCTTCTATTTGACGCTCAGATATGAAGAGCAGGGCCCAAAATGTACTATTTAGCAGATTAGCAGCAAAACAATTAGAATTTTTACAAGTGCGCTGTAAGCGCACTATTTGACGCTACGATTTGACTCTCAGATATGAAGAGCACGCCCAAAATGTACTACTTAGCAGATTAGCACCCAGAAAATAAGAATGTTTACAACTGCGCTCTAATCGCACTATTTGACGCTTCGATTTGACTCTCAGATATGAAGTGCAGCCCACTAATGTACTTTTTAGCACCCAAAAAAATTTAAGTTTTAAAACTGCAATGTGACAGCAGTATTTGACGCTTCTATTTGACTCTCAGATATGAAGTGCACCCCACTAGTGTACTATTTAGCACCAAAAAAACTTGACTTTTTAAAACTCCTATGTAACCACAGTATTTGAGCATTCTATTTAATTGACTTTTTAAAACTTCGATATCACAGCACTATTTGACGCTTCTATTTGACTCTCAGATATGAAGTGCACCCCACTAATGTACTAGTTTACAGAATTATTTCCTAATCTGTCCCTAAAAGCAGCAGCATCCTCTCCCTACACTAATAAGAGCTCATGTACGCGACTCCAGCTTATATATAGAGGCTGGGTCACATGCTGCACTGGCCAATCACAGCCATGCCATTAGTAGGCATGGCTGTGATGGCATCTAAGGGCACACAAGTCAATTGCTTGTTGATTGGCTTCCCTGCAGCCTTTGAAAACGCGCCATTAAATCGCCAAACACCGAACTCCAACCCAAACATACAGTGATATGTCTGTGTTCGGGTCCGGGGTCCAAAAAACGTAATGTTCGGTACGAACCCGAACTTTACAGTCCGGGTTCGCTCAACTCTATTAGTATCCAAAATAGCACCTATTTTTCTTTGCTAAATATCTCGCTAACTATCTCCCAAAGTGTTTTGCTTCATTTTGTGGCTTTAAAAATTTTAAATAATATAGAAAACGCCAGTTTTAGAAGACATATGCGTGCTGTAGTGGTTACGGTGCTGACACACTCAATCAAATAATAGCTACCAATTCAAGAAACAGCATGAGAAACATACATATTTTTCTCAGGCCATGATTTTAATTTCCACATTCTCTTGGTTACATTAAACCTAAGTGCTTTCTACTTTTCAAACTTTGATGCTTTCCAGCCGTATATTTGTTTTGTGAATCCAAGATTTTTGCAGTGGTGAGTGGTACTAAAGCCAGGAGCTTGGTCATATCCAGGTACTCAAGGTATTAACTGAAGTGAGAATGTAAGGTGAATTCAAAGTGGATTTAAAATTTAAAGGGACACTAAAGTGAACAGAACAACTACAATTTAAAGGAACGCTGTAGGGTCAGAAACAAAAATGTGTTCCTGACCCTATAGTGTTAAAACCACCATTTAGGTGGCTTTTCCCCCCTTAGTCCCCTGAGCAGGGTTTAAAACATACATTATTTCCAACTCCTTGCTGACATCATCAGAATCTATGATTTTTAGCCAATCCATTGATTTTCCATAGGGAAAACATTAGATTGGCTGAAATTGGCAAGGAGACAGGGCCAAACACTGGCATGGGTCTCCATGCGTTGATGCTCCCTATAGAGATGCATTGATTCGATGCATCTCTATGAGGAAATGCTGATTGGTGGAGAGCAGCATTTTGCCGTACATGCACAATAGCCTCCTAATGCTTTTCTAAGTAATCCGAGACAGGGAGGTGGAGCTAGATGGGACCAGCCGTGGCGAGACTGGTCTGGTGTGGGATAAAAAGTGAGTTTAAACACCTTATTACTGGTCTGACAGAGAGTCAGGGGACCAAAATAGTGGGTTTAACACTATAGTATCAGGAACACATTTGTGTTTCTGACACTATGGTGTTCATTTAAAGGAGGAGTAGCCAAGCTAAAGCATAACTGACTAAGAGAATCTTTCTAGTTTCGCTATTCTTACCTTAAATTTTAAATCCACTTTGAATTCACCTTGAATTGTCACTTTAGTGACAAAACTTTTGGAAACCTGTTCTTGTCCTTAAAGGCCTACTATAGTGCCCTGAGGGTGCCCCCACCCTCAGGGACCCCCTCCCGCCCGGCTCTGGAAAGGGGAAAGGGGTAAAAACTTACCTTTTTCCAGCGCTGGGCGGAGAGCTCTCCTCCTCCTCTCCACCTCCGATCCGCCCCGCCGGCTGAATGTGCACGCGCAGCAAGAGCTGCGCGCGCATTCAGCCCGTCGCATAGGAAAGCATTTACAATGCTTTCCTATGGACGCTTGCGTGCTCTCACTGTGAAAATCACAGTGAGAAGCACGCAAGCGCCTCTAGTGGCTGTCAATAAAACAGTCACTAGAGGATTAGGGGGAAGGCTTAACCCATTCATAATTATAGCAGTTTCTCTGAAACTGCTATAATTATGAAAAAATGGGTTAACCCTAGCTGGACCTGGCACCCAGACCACTTCATTAAACTGAAGTGGTCTGGGTGCCTAGAGTGGTCCTTTAAATTTTACAGAGATTAACATGCTCCATTTGCTACTATAATAACCTTTGGCCTTTTGATAACACTTTCCACTAGATTTGGGGACTTTACTACTGGGATTTGCTTCCATTCAGTAACAAGACCATTAAGGATGTTTGTCTTTGTTTTTGTCTATAAGTGATTCTTTTACTACTTTTAATTATTAACTTGTGTTATATAAATAGAAATGATGTATATGATCTGATATTGATTTGCATTTGTAGGTTTTGGTGTTTTATTGCTTTATATTTGATCATATTTTAAAGTTGGTTTTCTTTTTAAATGTTCTTACTTTTACTTACTTTGTCTTGTGGCATATATACAGGAACTTATATTATTTTTATTAACTGTGCTTGGGTACATTCTGTTAAAAAAAATAGGCAAATGTTTTTCTTTGTGGAAAGGTTTAGGTAGATGTGAGCTAAAAATAAGCAAAAACATATTGAGGTTTTTTTTTCTGTGACAATTTCCATGCGCAAAGAAAATATTATATCACTTTTTCTGCAACCCTGGCAGTTTTCTGTTTTCTTTGTTTCATAGCCATGGTTCCTGATCCGAGTTATAAGACTTGTAAGATCCAAACCACCAGAACAGGAGTGCTACTGAATCACTTAGCACCAGCAGGGATCATGGAATTTATGCAGTATTAAGAAAACCCATTTTAAAATGTGACTACAACTTTCCATCAACTGATTTTATTTTTGTGCACTCAGGTGTCTTGATAGTAAAACCTATGGTTGTATCATATTTATTCCTTAATAAATTGTTCCTTCATTGAAATGTCATTAAAAGTTCCATAAGGCAGAACATTTGTACAAAAAACACATATAAGGCACAATTCTTCTGTGGAAAGACTTATTCCCAGAATTCACTATTTTTGAGTCCATTCATTTCTTGCCCATGCCACTGACCTGGTTATTCAATGTGCAGTCAGTCTATCATATACCAGGCTTCCTGAGACCACCAGGGCTACCACATGTTCAGGTATGTTCCTGACAAGAAGCAGAGCTCCCCCTTGCTTCCAGCCATACTTAGCTAATGCAAAAGTGAACTTCCATATTAGCCCTTCCAACTTTGAACAACATTAATAGGCTGACAAAACCTCTCTCCTCTCTGCCTCCCACAATGTCATGGAGGTGGCATGGATACCTCCATGGGGGTCTAAACCAATGATCCTCTTCGAGAAGCATTGTGGACATAATGCACATGTGCAGCAAGCGGTGCACATGCATTAAACTTTCCCACAGGAAAGAAATGAATCAATGCTTTCCTATGGGGCTTCCGCGTCACGTCACCAAGTTTTACTTGGTCAGTGCAGCAAAGCGCCTCTAATGGCTATCATATTGATAGCCATTAGAAGTAGATTAAGCTGAGCAATGTAAACATTGCAGTTTCTCAAAAACTGCAATGTTTTACATTGCAGGATTGCAACGACAGGTCACAGCACACAGACAACTTTTCTGAGATGAAGTGATCTCGGTGACTATAAGGTTCCCTTAACAGAATATACCACTAATATGATTTGGGAGGATCTAGTTCAGATCATGTCAGTAAAGATTTTTTTTTTTTTACAGAATGAGACATCTGTCTTTGAGAGTTACACTAGTGTATTATTTTTCATTTTATCCCATTTAGTTGATAGCTCTGTCAGAATGTATATATTTATATTGTATTATTGTTATTAGTATTATAGGAATAGTACAAAACATATTTAGCATTTCATATTGATTTATTTTGGTATCAGCACAAATGTTTAGTTTACCATTTCTTTGTTTGCTTAAGATTTTTATTATTTGTGCACACCCTATAGCAACCTGGTTCTCTTAGAAGAGTACATATTATTTGTTGTTAATAATATTACTTGAAACAATGTTTAAAGGACCACTCTAGGCACCCAGACCACTTCAGAGAAACTGCTATGTTTATAAATGGGTTAAGCCTTCCCCCAAAGCCTCTAGCGGCTGTCTTATAGACAGCCGCTAGAGGCGCTTGCGTGATTCTCACTGTGAAAATCACAGTGAGAGCACGCAAGCGTCCATAGGAAAGCATTGATAATGCTTTCCTATGCGACCGGCTGAATGCGCGCGCAGCTCTTGCCGCGCGTGCGCATTCAGCCGATGGGGAGGAACGGAGGAGGATTGGAGGAGGAGAGCTCCCCGCCCAGCGCTGGAAAAAAGTAAGTTTTACCCCTTTTCCCCTTTCCAGAGCCGGGCGGGAGGGGGTCCCTGAGGGTGGGGGCACCCTCAGGGCACTATAGTGCCAGGAAAACAAGTATGTTTTCCTGGCACTATAGTGGTCCTTTAATAAACCAAAGTTTGCAAAAGATGTAGTCTAAAAGAATCCACATGAAAGGAACCATAGTAAATAATTATCGGAAAAATATACTTCCAGGGGATGGGGTAAACTTTATAAACTGAAGACAAAATTCTAAAATTTACTTTGAAGAAAATGTGAAGTAGTTATTCACTATGAATCATAATCATTTGAATCAGTTATGTCACACATTGGTTGTCTGGCATTTTGTATGTACATCTGTCAGCTATTTGTCAAGCTCTTGTTACCTGGCTTATGTGAAACTAAATTCAACACCATGTCTAATATTCCATTTAGGATATTAAGGAATTTCCACTTATAAATTGCAAACGTAAAGATTCTGGAAAGCAGAGCTAGTAAAGTATAACATTACATTTCGCTGTAATAGCATAATGACATAAGCAGATGCTTCAATAGAAGGGGAAACCCGATACAAAAGGCAATATTTTATATTAATTTATGGAACTCCAGATCAATAGAAGAATTTTTAATCATTTGAATTTCTTTATGAAAGGGACATAAGGCGCTAAAAATGAGGTCGTTTTTGGTGCATAGGTGTTGTCTCCTTTTCTATTTCTCTATGAGGAAAGTTCAATGTCTGCATGCAGAGGGAGGAGATACTGAATGTGTGGATGCATTTTAGGCAGCCATGACCCAGGAAAGATCTCTAACAGACATCTGAGGAGTGGCCAGTGAAGTTATCACTAGGCTGTAATCTAAACACTGCATGTTCTCTGAAAAGACAGTGTTTACAGCAAAAAGCCTGAAGGTAATGATTGTACTCACCAGAACAAATTCAATAAGCTGTAGTTGTTCTGGTGACTATAGTGTCCCTTTAAATGCTCAAATGCAAACACACATTCATAAACATTATGCATCAAAAGTAATACACAACATTATATGAAAGTTATATATAAAATGATCAAATACATATATTTTAGCCTTCAAAGGGCCCAGGACCTAATTTTACATTGGGGCCCAAATGGCTGTCAGTCCATCCCTGCCGGTATCCTATATGTAAAGGATCCCCTATACTCAGATTGAGTATATCTGTTGTGATTCTCCCATTTCCCAAGCAAAGCAGTGATCAGAGCTCTTGGTTACCCAAATACAAGCCTAGACTTGATGAAGGGTACAACAGGATCTCTTTATTGAAGGCCAGAAACACAGTATTTATGCACAGACCCCCACAGGGGGTCTCCATCCACAGTAATGTAAAACATAAGCCTGCCCCGGCGTCGCTTTGTCTGGGAGATAATGGTGTCTCCAAGACACAGGAAGCCAACACACAAAAACCCACAAAATACACAGAACACAGTAATGCATGGATAGCTCCTGGTCTGAGCTATGTTCCCTGCAAATTTCCTAGTGATTGGGTGTACAGAGCCCGAGAAATCATCATGTAAAGTCTGGACTCGAGGCTCTGTAAATACCCGAAAACATGCCCGTGAAAGCAGCGGCCAATCAGGAGAAAGGGTGCAGTGGCGAATTAGCATTCAGGTAAGGGAGGTGTTTTGCTGACCAACCAGGAGAAAGGGTGCAAAACCAATTTCAATGGTAGCGCTTCTCCCATTGGTCGTCATGGTCTCTGCAGTTGTAAAGCCGCCTGCTAGTTGCATAGTGTCGGCTAGGGCTCGCGCCTCTCCCTGGTGGATGTCTCCACCTGGGTAGCACTAGGGAGAGTGCTCTATGGGGGGGACAGTTCGTTACACTATAGGTGTCAATTCAAAACACTAAACCTTACCTATAAAACTCTAAACAACTTTAGCTCCTGTTACATTTCTTCTTCTTTCTGATTCATAGGTAGGCCCCTTCTCGATCTCTTTACTCTGCCGGTGACCTTCTTCTGTCCGCTGCTCACACCCTCACTGCTAACTCATGTTTGCAGGGCTTCTAACAGGGATTATGATGGGCCTAATTGCAAAATCTTATTGACCAAAAATGAGATCCCCAAAAAATTACATTAATTGAATATTTATTTTGTGTATATAATGAATGCAGTGTGTGTGTGTATATAATGCAGAGTGTGTGTGTGTATGTATATAATGCAGTGTGTGTGGTGTGTGTGTGTGTATATAATGCAGTGTGTGTGTATGAATGCAGTGTGTGTAGTGTGTGTATGAATGCAGTGTGTGTGTGTATATATAATGCAGTGTGTGTGTGTATGAATGTAGTGTGTGTAGTGTGTGTATATGAATGCAGTGTGTGTGTGTATGAATGCAGTGTGTGTATATGATACAGAGTGTGTTTGTGTATGTGATGCAGAGTGTGTAACCTTGGTGGGGGGGGGGGGCATTTTTTTTTTTTAATTATTATTATTATTTTAATATTATTTTTTTAATATTATTAATATTTTTATTTTATTTTAATATTATAATTTTTTTTATTTTATTATATTATTACTAAAAATTTTATTTATATATTTTCTTGTCCCCCCTCCCTGTTTGATACATGGCCAGGGAGGGGGGCTATATTATTCCCTGGTGGTCCTGTGTAGGAGGGGGGCTGGCAGCAAGCTGTAAGCTCCCTTCTCCTCCGTTCTGGTCAGCTCCCAGTGTAAGTCTCGCGGTCTGAGTGCCGCGAGTGCGTTGCCACGGTAAACCGTGGCAACTCTCTGACGCCGCGGCTCTTGTGAGACTTACAGTGGGGAGCGCACTTGTAAAAATTCTAATTTTTCTGGGTGCTAATCTGCTAAATAGTACATTTGCGGACTGCACTTCATATCTGAGCATCAAACAGAAGCGTCTAATAGTGTGCTTACAGCGCAGTGGTAAACATTCTAATTTTCTGGGTGCTAATCTGCTAAATAGTACATTTTGTGGCCTGCTCTTCATATCTGAGAGTCAAATAGAAGCGTCTAATAGTGTGCTTACAGCGCAGTGTTTAACATTCTAATTTTCTGGGTGCTAATCTGCTAAATAGTACATTTGTGGACTGCACTTCATATCTGAGAGTCAAATAGAAGCGTCAAATACTGCGGTTACAGTGCAATTGTAAACATTCTAATTGTTTTGCTGCTAAACTGCTAAATAGTACATTTTGGGGCGTGCACTTCATATCTGAGAGTCAAATAGAATCGTCAAATACCGCTTTCACATTGCAGTTTTAAAACTTAAAATTTTTGGGGTCCTAAACTGCTAAATAGTATTTTAGTGGGGTGCACTTCATATCTGAGAGTCAAATAGAAGCGTCTAATAGTGTGCTTACAGCGCAGTGGTAAACATTCTTATTTTCTGTGAGCTAATCTGCTAAATAGTACATTTTGTGGCCTGCTCTTCATATCTGAGAGTCAAATAGAAGCGTCTAATAGTGTGCTTACATCGCAGGGGTAAACATTCTAATTTTCTGGGTGCTAAATAGTACATTTGCGGCCTACGGTGCATTTCTTGCACTCCAATAAACTAAAAAAAAATTGTTGACTGTTAGCGGTTACATTGTCGCCTGACATAAAACATCTGTTAGTTTGGTGGGTGAACGCAAAGAATGAGGAGAGCGTCAAATAAGGGACGTGGCCCTGGTCGTGGTGCTTCTAGTGTTGGTGGAATCCCTGTTGCAAGGAGAGGACGTGGACGATCTGTGCCAGCTACACACACAAATTAAACACCTTTCTCATGTGCGAGTACGCGACAGAACCTTCAGCGTTATTTGGTAGGCCCGAATACCGCTCTACGAATGGTGAGGCCAGAACAAGTACAGGTGATAGTAGATTGGATGGCTGACAGTGCCTCCAGTTCCTGCACATTGCCTCCCACCCGGTGCCCTGCTGAAAGCTCAGAGTTGGCACCTGCAGCCCATGGCCATCTGTCTATCACCTCACCCCCTTGCAAATCACCCAAGAAGTCTGAGCCACAAGTCATGCAGCAGTCTCTAATGCTTTATGATGACTCTGCTAGTGGGATTTCCATGGGCCATCCACCTAGCCCTGCCCCAGAAGTGGAAGGGATTGAGTGCACTGATGCACAACCACTTATGTGTAAGGATGTGGACATGCAAGGACCACCGCAGCACGTCTCTGATGACGAAACAAAGGTGCCAACTGCTGTGGCTTTCGGCAGTGTGCAGACCGGCAAGGAGGGCAGGGTTGAGGAGTGGGTGGAAGATGATGTGGAGGATGATGAGGTCATAGACCCCACATGCAATGAAGATCATGAGAGTTAGCTGTGCAGTTTGGAGGAAGAGGCGGTGGTCGCACAGAGGCACCAGCACAGCATAAGAGTACGTCTGTTACTGCCCACCGCACCGAGGGACCGAGCACACCAAAGCCAGCTCCAAGGAGTTCCCTGGCGTGGCAGTTCTTCAGACAATGTGTTGACGACAAGATACGAGTGGTTTGCACACTGTGCAATCAGAGCCTGAAGCGAGACATAAACATGCTAAACCTGAGCACAACCTGCATGACCAGGCATCTACATGGAAAGCACGAGCTGCAGTGGAGTAAGCACATCAAATTTACAGAAGAAAATGAAGGAAAGGGACCTCAGTTGAGAAAAAGGATAAATGAGTCATTTATTACACGTGAGTTTACAGAGGAAGAGGTTCTATTTCAACTGTCAAAAGTAAAGACAAATAAGTCAATGGGACCTGATGGAATACACCCAAAGCTATTAAAAGAGCTTAGTGGTGTACTAGCAAAACCATTAACAGATTTATTTAACCAATCATTGTTAACAGGAGTAGTCCCAGAAGATTGGAAGTTAGCGAATGTTGTGCCCATTTACAAGAAAGGTAATAGGGAGGAGTCGGGCAACTATAGGCCAGTAAGCCTTACTTCAGTAGTGGGGAAAGTGATGGAAACCATGTTAAAGGATAGGATTGATGAACATCTAAAAACACATGGATTTCAAGATCAGAGACAACATGGGTTTACTTCAGGGAGATCATGCCAAACTAATCTTATTGATTTTTTTGATTGGGTAACTAAAATTATAGATCAGGGTGGTGCAGTAGACATTGCTTACCTAGATTTCAGTAAGGCTTTTGACACTGTTGCACATAGAAGGCTTATCAATAAACTGCAATCTTTAAGTTTGGATTCAAATATTGTTGAATGGGTAAGGCAGTGGCTGAGTGACAGGCAACAGAGGGTTGTAGTTAATGGAATATATTCGAAGCTTGGACTTGTCACCAGTGGGGTACCTCAGGGATCTGTACTTGGACCCATTCTCTTTAATATTTTTATTAGTGATATTGCAGAAGGTCTTGATGGTAAGGTATGTCTTTTTGCTGATGATACTAAGATATGTAACAGGGTTGATGTTCCAGGAGGGATAAGCCAAATGACAAATGATTTAGGTAAACTAGAAAAATGGTCAGAATTGTGGCAACTGACATTTAATGTGGATAAGTGCAAGATAATGCATCTTGGACGTAAAAACCCAAGGGCAGAGTACAGAATATTTGATAGAGTTCTAACCTCAACATATGAGGAAAGGGATTTAGGGGTGATTATTTCTGATGACTTAAAGGTAGGCAGACAATGTAATAGAGCAGCAGGAAATGCTAGCAGAATGCTTGGTTGTATAGGGAGAGGTATTAGCAGTAGAAAGAGGGAAGTGCTCATGCCATTGTACAGAACACTGGTGAGACCTCACTTGGAGTATTGTACACAGTACTGGAGACCGTATCTTCAGAAGGATATTGATACCTTAGAGAGGGTTCAGAGAAGGGCTACTAAACTGGTTCATGGATTGCGGGATAAATCTTACCAGGAAAGGTTAAAGGATCTTAACATGTATAGCTTGGAGGAAAGACGAGACAGGGGGGATATGATAGAAACATTTAAATATATAAAGGGAATCAACACAGTAAAGGAGGAGACTATATTTAAAAGAAGAAAAACTACCACAACAAGAGGACATAGTCTTAAATTAGAGGGACAAAGGTTTAAAAATAATATCAGGAAGTATTACTTTACTGAGAGGGTAGTGGATGCATGGAATAGCCTTCCAGCTGAAGTGGTAGAGGTTAACACAGTAAAGGAGTTTAAGCATGCGTGGGATAGGCATAAGGCTATCCTAACTATAAGATAAGGCTAGGGACTAATGAAAGTATTTAGAAAATTGGGCAGACTAGATGGGCCGAATGGTTCTTATCTGCCGTCACATTCTATGTTTCTATGTTTCTATGTTAAAACCAAGAAAGGTCTCAGGCTCCGCATGCTTCCTCTTCTGCTGCTGTCTCGGCCTCTTCCTCCACCTCTGGAGTGACGGTGGCACCTGCCACCCTGCAAACGGAGGATGTGGCAGCAACGCCACCACGTCCACCACCGTCCCCAAGCATCTCCACACTGTTCCATGGAAGAGTTCAGCTGTCCATCTCCCAAGCACTGGAGAGAAAGAGGAAGTATGCCCCTACCCACCCGCGATCCCTGGCCCTGAATGCCAGCATTTGAAAATTCGTGGCCTTTGAAATGCTGTCATTCCGTCTGGTGGAGACGGACAGTTTTAAAAACCTGATGGCGGTGGCTGTCCCACAGTACGTGGTTCCCAGCCGCCACTACTTTTCCAGCCGAGCCATCCCTTCCCTGCACAACCAATTGGCGAACAAAATCAGGTGTGCACTGCGCAACTCCATCAGTGGCAAGGTCCACATAACCACAGATACGTGGACCAGTAAGCACGGGCAGGGACGCTATATCTCCCTAACTGCACACTGGGCAAATGTAGTGGCGGCTGAGCCTGAAGCGGAGAGCAGTTTGGCGCATGTCCTTCCGTCACCGAGGATTGCAGGGCATTTATCTTTGCCTCCTGTCGCCTCCTCCTCCTACTCCGCTTCCTCCTCCTCTACCACCACCTCATCCGAGCAGCGTAACACCTTCACCACCAACTTCAGCACAGCCAGGGGGAAACGACAGCAGGCTGTTTTAAAACTGATATGTTGGGGGGGGGGAACCCCACACCGCGCAGGAGCTGTGGACGGTCATGGAACAACAGACCGATGAGTGGTTGTTGCCACTGAGCCTAAAGCCCGGCCTGGTGGTGTGTGATAATGGCCGAAATCTCGTAGCAGCTCTGGGCCTAGCCGGTTTGTTGCACATCCCTTGCCTGGCACATGTGCTGAATTTGGTGGTGCAGAAATTCCTGAAAAACTACCCAGATATATCAGAGCTGCTGCAGAAAGTGTGGGCCATCTATGCGTGCTTTCAGCGTTCTCACCCTGCTGCTGCTCACCTGTCTTCAGCCTTCCCGCTCCACCTTGCACATGCTGAAGAGAACTCCACCTTGCACATGCTGGAGAGAACTCCACCTTGCACATGCTGGAGAGACTGTGCGAGCAGCAGCAGGTGATAGTGGAGTTTCAGATGCAGCACGCACGGGTCAGTCGCTCTGCGGAACAGCACCACTTCACCACCAATGAGTGGGCCTCCATGCAAGAACTGTGTGCCATTTTGCACTGTTTCGAGTACTCCACCAACATGACCAGTGCCGATGACGCTGTTCTCAGCCTTACTATCCCGCTCCTTGAAAAAACGCTTTGGGCGATGATGGAAGAGGATGTGGCACAGGAGGAAGAGGAGGAGGGGTAATTTCCACGGTTATCAGGCCAGTCATTTACAAGTGGCTTGGAGGGTGGGTTCCTACACCAGCATAGGCCAGGTACACAATTGTCCATCTGGGGGGAAATTCTAGAGGATGAGGAGGAGGAAGAGGAGGAGGAGGAGGAGGAACCGTGTTGGTGGCACCCAATGCAGCTCGTGAGCATCACTGGAGTGTGGCTTGGGGGATATGGAGGACACAGACGATACACCTCCCACAGAGGACAGCTTGTCCTTGCCTCTGGGCAGCCTGGCACACATGAGCGACTACATGCTGCAGTGCCTGCGCAACGACTGCCGAGTTGCCCACATTCTAACTTGTTCTGATTACCCTGCTGGATCCCCGTTACAAGGACAACGTGCCATCCTTAATTCCCTCACTGGAGCTTGATCGTAAGATGCGTGACTACAAGCGCACGCTGGTAGACGCGCTGCTGAGGGCATTCCCAACTGACACCGGGAGCTCAGTGGAAGCACAGGGCAAAGGCAGAGTAGGAGGAAGAGGTCGCCAACGCAGCTGGGGCACTGCCAGCACCTCAGAAGGCAGTGTTAGCATGGCCAAACTGTGGAAAAGCTTTGTCAGCACGCCACAACAACCAGCACCACCTTCTGATATGGAACGTCTTAGCAGGAGGCAGCTTTTCAGCAACATTATGGAACAGTACGTGTGCACACGCCTACACGTACTGACTGATGGGTCTGTCCCATTCAACTTCTGGGTCTCCAAATTGGGCACATGGCCTGAGCTTGCCCTTTATGCCTTGGAGGTGCTGCCTGCCCTGCAGCCAGTGTATTGTCTGAACGTGTGTTTAGCACGGTAGGGGGCGTTATCACAAACAACGTGGACAAGTTCCCGTTTATTAAAATTAACCAGGCATGGATCCCACCAGACTTGTCTGTACCTTGTGCAGAATAGACATTTATACCGGCCTCACCCAGCCATTTTTATACTCAAGTGCAAACAAATAAAAAACAGTGTTCTCTAACTCCTCCACTGCTGCTTCCACCTACACTGCCACGGTCACCGCCTCCTCAACCTATGGGTCACTTATTATAAACTATGTACACATTAGCAGAGGCTTGTGAAGGGCTTTTCTCCATGCATCAGGAGTTGAGCATTTCTCCATGCATCAAGACTGCAAGAAATGCACTGCAGGCCGCAAATGTTTCTTTTTTTATATGTCCCAATATTTTGGGGACTACCCCAATTAAAACAAAACAAAAACAAAAAAACAAACAAATAAAAAACAGTGATGGCTACCTCCTCTTCCTCCACTGCTGCTTCCATCTACACTGCCACGGTCACCGCCTGCTCAACCTATGGGTCACTTAGTATAAACTAGGTACACATTAGCAAAGGCTTGTGAAGGCCTTTTCTCCATGCATCAGGAGTTGAGCATTTCTCCATGCATCAGGACTGCAAGAAATGCACCGCAGGCCGCAAATGTTTCTTTTTTTTATATATCCCAATATTTTGGGGGCTACCCAAATTTAAAAAAATTAAAAAACAAACAAAAAACAGTGTTGGCTATCTCCTCCTCCTCCACCGCTGCTTCCACCTACACCCCCATGGTCACTGCCTCCTCAACCTATGGGTCACTTAGTATAAACTAGGTACACATTAGCAGAGGCTTGTGAAGGCCTTTTCTCCATGCATCAGGAGTTGAGCTCAGTTTGAACAATGAAAGAGAATACCCTGCACTCCAACCCTCTCTCAAATGGATAATTCTGGTGATCCTCCTGACAGCCATGCTTTAGATATTGCTTTATGTTCTTCCAAAGCTTAAATCAAAGATTCCATCTAGTGCTATTTTATGGCTCAGCTGTATTTTTATGTTATTTTAAGTGATTTCCCTATCCACATTTGTTTGCAGGGCACTTGTCCTACTCTTACCCCCATTTTACTTCCTTTTGCAGCTCTCTAGCTCTTTCCAGGAGTTTTTTAGAGGCATTTTTGTGGCCAATGGGGTTCAGGTTTGGGGTCAAGTTCGGGGTCAAGTTCGAGCTCGAGCCCGGACTTTTTTCAAAGTTCGGCCGAACCCGCCGAACTTTTTCTTTTAGTTAAAAACCATATAGTTGTAAAACAGTTAATGCGCATCTCTGGTTTGTTGGAGCCTTCCTTCTTGCCCAGTCTACAAATATCTCAATATGGAGTTTGTCTAGAAAAGCCAGATGGTACTTCAGTCAGTTTGTTACAAGTTTAAATAGTTTCTAAAGATGTTTTAAATATGTGTAAATAAAATTCTGGTTTATTTCCCTAAAATGTTAAGCCAAAAAAAAAAAAGTCCTATAGAATGAGTTTTGAAATCTAATACAAATGCTCATGAAATTTTGTATGCAGTGAATTGATTCTGACGCGTGAGGATTATATCAGAATGAATGTAGAAACCATGCATACGTTTCTACTTTACTTCATCTTATTTTTCCATACTGAATACCAGAAAATGGCGGCTTGAAGGGTCATTCCAGGTGCCTGGACAGATGCCATTTATATTATATACTGGCTTAATAGACGTGATCTATTTTTGTCTTAAAACATACAACAGCTAGCAGCTTCCTTGGCATCCATTTTCACCAGGAAATATTATAGTGTCAACATAAGCAGTACAAATGAAAAAAACTTTGATAAAAGTAATAGAGGTACGTGTGGCTGACATGCAAGCACTGGTGGTTTTCAGTGAATTGTAGTAGGATTAAACATTTAAGTTCATGTGTGTGATGTCTCATGTGCTATACTACTTTCTACTTTACAATTTTGACATTCCCTCCCCACCCCCAATATCAGGGGATATAAATGTGTGTTTGTATGATGTGTATTATGTGTTCCTATGTTGTGGTTGTATCTATGAAATTATGCCTGTGTGACTGAGTGCATTGTGTGTATGTGCATGTTCTTACCAGTGAGTGTGTTCTGTGTGACTCTATCTCTGTATTTAGGAGTGTATAAGGAGGGGGGGAAATGTTTACAGGAATGTAAATGGGGAACTTTGAGGGGTTACATTACTTATTTGCCAGAGAAAAAAATGTGCAGATGTGAATTGGACACAGAGAGGCAAACTGCAAGAAAATAAAGTGTTTTAGGTTGAAAGGTTAATTGCAGGGCAATGTGGGAAACTATGGTCGATACGGTGGGAATGATATTCAGGGTATGGCGATGGTATAAATTGGAAATTATTGCGGAGACTGTCAATATTGGCAGGGGATTTGGGAAATGTGAACTGTGTGACATTTATATGGAATGGACACAAACTGCTAGACTTTAAACTATCTTGTGACATGACTGCTGACAGGAACACTTTTTTTTGTGTGTAAAATATGATTTTTAACTAAATATGTAATACACATTGGCTGCTTTCTACCAGAAATCACTATTATTCAACAATAAATGAAAAGTGAATACATGTTGAAATGCTTGTTAGGTGATTAAGAGTGATTTTGTTTCATGCACAGTTATATTCAAATTCTAATTAATATGTAAACCATATACATTTTTTTATAATTAAATTAGCTACTGGATCATAGTTACATTAAAAACTCAACAGGGACTGGAGTAGTAATTTATAAATTGTCACTTGTAGCCAAACTTAGTGTGGCTATTGACTATGTATGTCCTAATCCCATATCTAACTTGATCTCTCTACACTTTTGTTAGTATCAGATATCTATTATCAGCTATGCTTATACCTATAGCGCTTAAACACTTGGATACTAAGTAAGGAAATCTTCAAATAATAGGGAAATCATCTATATACCCAGCACTGTATTGTTATGAAAATGAGGTGCTGTCCATGGACAGTAGCAAAATGTATATGAGGTACATTATCATAAAAGAGTGCTTTATAATCACCTTGGAGATCATTGATACAAATAAGTGTTTGAATGTACCTACTGTTTGCAAAGCAAAGTTGAACCACAGGGCACGGTCTCTGCTTGCATTTGAATTATCTGTAAAGGTGTACAGTCAGTTTTGCTTGGGTGTGGTTTACCTTAAATCCTAGTTGTTTAATGTGTTACTTAATGTGCCACAAAAGTGGGTGGTCTTCAAAAACAATGAAACTAACAAAATACATACAAACAGCGCAGTACATTAACCCCTTAAGGACCGGACTGTTTTTTTTTATGTTGTACATTTGCGACCAGGCCTCTTTTTACACTTTTGTGGTGTTTGTGTTTAGCTGTAATTTTCCGCTCTTTCATTTACTGTTCCCATACAAATTATATATTGTTTTTTTCAGGACAAAAAGGGCTTTCTTTACATACCATTATTTATATAATCTCATGTAATTTAAGTTTAAAATTTTTTAAAAAATTTGATAAAAAATGTAAAACAATACATTAATTTACTTTTACTTGAAAAATCTTTTACTCATCTCCAAAAGCGAATGAAAAAAACTGCTAAATAGATTCAAAGTCCTTTAATTTTGTCCTGAGTTTAAAAATACCCTGTGTTTACATGCTTTTTTTTTTTTTTTTGCAAGTCATAGGGTTATAAGTACAAGTAGGATATTGTGGTTTCAAAACATACATTTTTAAAATGTATCAATAGTGACATTGTAACACTATTATCTGTCATAAATCTCTGAATAAAACCCCACATGTACATATTTTGTTTAAAGTAGACAACCCAGGATATTCAATATGGGGTATGTCCAGTCTTTTTTAGTAGCTACTTAGTCACAAACACTGGCCAAAGTTATCGTTCATATTTGTTTGTGTGTGAAAAAAGTAAAAAACTAAATTGAACACTTATTTTGGCCAGTGTTTGTGACTAAGTGGCTACTAAAAAAGACTGGACATACCCGATTTGCAATACTTTGGGTTGTCTTCTTTTGCAAAGGGTATGCCATCATGGGGGTAATTCTCATTCCTGGGCTACCATACGCTCTCAAAGGCAACGTAACCAACCTGGCCATTTTCAATGTAAAAATACTTGACCCATATATTTGACCCTGTAACTTTCAAAAACGCTATAAAACCTGTACATGGGGGGTACTGTTATACTCAGGAGACTTTGTTGAATACACATATTAGTGTTTCAAAACAGGAAAACGTATCACAACAATTATATCATCAGTAAAAGTGCTGTTTGTGTGTGAAAAATGCAAAAAAAGTCACTTTCACTGACAATACCATCGCTGTGATATGTTTTACTGTTTTGAATCACTAATATTTGTGTTCAGCGAAGTCTCCTGAGTAAAACAGTACCCCCCATGTACAGGTTTTAGGGTGTCATAGAAAGTTACAGGGTAAAATACAGTGCAAGCAAACTAAATTCTATGGACTTTCGGCCTGGGTTGGAAGGCAGGTCCCTCAAATTGCAATCAATAAAATTACTTAATTATGTAAAAACATTACATAAATACGCACATAGAATTTAGATTTATATGCATACTTATATATTTGAAGTCTACATGTATATTTATATAATTATTTATGTAATTTTGTATATGGACATATGTATATTTCTTATTATTTTTATTTGTTTATATATACATAGAAATATATAATATATATAATATATAAAATACAAGTGTATTTTGATATAAATATATATATGTGTGTATATATATGTATATATACACACATATATATATATATTAATATCAAAATAGAATAAAATTTCATATAGATATATAATTGTTTTACTTATATAACAATATCCCAATGAGTGGCACTGAATAAAATGACAAATACTCAAAACACCTTTTGTGGGTTTTCCCTTTATCCCCACATAGACACAGAAATGTACATATGGTATAAGGTGGAGTATATGTACACAATAATTCTTCTAATAATAGTTTCAATAAACTTGTCCTTGTATGAATATGCTCTAAAATACAAACATAAATAAAGAGAGATAGTGCAATATATGTGGAAGGTAAAGCACTCACAAACACGGAGCCAACATAAAGGCTCAAAAAAGTGGCTCTGTGGGTACTAAAGGGACCCGCTCCCTTCTTGTTACTGCCTGTAGTATCCAAAGATAGGATGTCCTCCCAAGATTTTTCGGGGTTCTTTGCCGGCCGTGGGTTGTATCTCACTTCCGCTTCCGGTTTCGGCCTATGCGTTCCATCCGTGGAACGCAAGCGGCACATGATGCGCGTGTGTCATGTGACATACTTCGGGACATGTTCATATCGCTCCTAAGCTCCGGTTTTTCAAATGTATGGTTTCTTTACCAAGGGGAGATGATAAAGATTTCAGCCTATCCAAAAATCGATCCTTCAATGTTTTTGCATATGCCTCATATAGAATATTAGTCCTTTTAATAAACATATATGATGTTAAGTCTCTTATGTCAATTGAAGAACAAAGTAGCATCACCAGAAACAGTTTAAATAGAAACAAAATAAAAAAGTTGATAAATAATGAATAATATGCATTAAGACCAGATAAAAATTAGATAAATAGTAATAAAATAGAGTTGAGTAAGAATTTGTACATATAAAAACCAAATAGAAAATAAATAATAAATGATACACATCACAGCCTATTGCATAATGGATATATTCGATATGTTCCCCATAAAATGTTAATCTATTGGATGATTTACAGTCTCTTATATCAAATAAAAAAATTAAAAAAAAGTTGCATCACTTTGAATGGTGACAGCTAAAACCAAATAAAAATAAAAAAATAAAAAAAGGAAATGTTAATAATAATAATCAAAAATGACACTTCAAAATCTGAATTCAAACCATAAGGAGTGAGAGTCTTAAATTGAAAAATAAAACTCATTTCTTATTTTCCTAGAGTTTTAATATAATCACCCCCTCTCCAATTTCTTTTGACTTCTTTTATTGCACAACAAATTAGATTTGCAGGGTTTTGGTTGTGAACCTGTTTATAATGTAATGAAACATTATGAGTTTCTAAGCCATTTCTTATATTTCTAATATGCTCTGCAATTCTTACTTTTAAAGGTCTGATCGTTCTACCTATATATAATAGATTGCATGGGCATTTCAACATGTATATAATCCCTTTCGAGTGGCAAGTAAGATGATCATTTATAATATACGATTTATTAGTGTATTCTTCTATATCTTTTATATGTCTTCTTTTACTCCCAGTTGTCCTACAAGGAAGGCATGTTCCACAACCATAAAATCCCTTTAAATTCTGAATATGGATATTAGGTCTCTTAGGGGATAAATGACTTTTTACTAAGATATTTTTTAAAAAATTTTGCTCCTCTATATATTATCTTAGGATATATAGGAAGAATCTGATTTAAAATTGAGTCGTCTCTTAACAAATGCCAATGTTTTTTAATTATGTTATGTATTTGTCTATTTCGTCCATTGTAATTGCAAATAGAAGGAATCTCATCCTTTTGATTTGTAATTGTTCTTTGTTTATATCTCAAAAGGTCTTTTCTTTGTAATTGTCCTATTTCTTCTATTTCCTTTTCCAAGGTTGCCTTATTGTATCCTTTTTCAATAAATTGTTTTTTAATATAATCAGACTGTTGGAAGTAATCAGAATCCAATTTGCAATTTCGTCGGATCCTTAGAAATTGGCTTCTGGGTGCATTATTCAGCCATGGGTTATTATGGAAACTGTTTTTCTCAATATAACTGTTGGCGTCTACTGGTTTAAAGTAATTTTTCGTAATTATGGTAGATTCATGAATAATGATTTGTATAGCTAAAAATTCTATCTGCTGGGTACTGTTGTGGCTAGTCAAATTTATCCCATAATCGTTGATATTTAAATGCAAAATTAAGTTATGGAGTTCTTCTGTAGTGTCTGTCCATATACAAAAGATGTCGTCTATAAAACGGCAGTAGGACACCAAGTTCTCCCCCCATCGATTTCCCTGAAGAACAAAGAGTTCTTCCCAAAATGCCATAAAAAGATTGGCATAACTGGGGGCGAACTTGGTGCCCATTGATGTACCACAAATTTGGAGGTAAAAAGTATTGTCAAACCAAAAATAATTGTTTGTTAAAATGAGTAAAATTCCTTCTAAAATAAAATCAACTTGTTCTTTCTTAAAATGTGATTTCTCTAAAAAATGTTGAACCGCTGCTATTCCTTTGTCATGTGGAATAATACTGTATAATAAGGTTACATCACATCTTCTAAAATTTGTAAAAAGTGGATCGTATCCTTCAAGTAGGAGCGGTTTTTCGTTACTATCGGCTGGAGTAGAGTATCAATGTATTCGGAGACTCTTGTGGAGATTGAGTCTATGCCTGATATAATAGGCCTTCCTGGTGGATTCTCTAAATTTGTTATTTTTAAAAAAAAACAATTATTTTTGAAAGTGCAAGTTAAACACAAAAGCAGGCAGTGTCACAACAACAGCTGCGTGCACAGTAGTTAAAGACATAGTTAAACAGCAGTGTGACATACTAAAGCATGTAGTAGCACAATTTTATAATTTTTTCATGAGTGTTACAAGAACTAGAGGTGAATATGTAACAGGTTAAAAAATATTAGGTGGTGTAACCTTGCCTGTGCCGCTTCTGGTGGCCTGTATGGCTGTGTTGTCAACTGCCCCCGTCCTCCTTAGCTTGGGGTGGGGTTGGGGACAAGCTCTAGGGGCGTGCGCGCTATAGCGGCTAGAGGCAATAGTGGTATGTGACATGGTTTTATGACTCCTTAACCCCGGAGTCTGGGGGGGGGAGCTAAGCCATCCGCCAGGCTGATGTGTGGGGTTTCGTGACATTGGTGCCATGGGCTTAATGACACTATAAGTATAACAGCTCATTAACGTAGGATATCCGTCTACACGATGAGATATTAGGTTGTTGATACTAAACCATAAGTAAATCAAGTAGAAGACCAAGAGAAAAAAAAAAAAGAGAAAAACAAACACAACAAAGCAAAGCATAATACGTAGATGTGGGAGCCAGGCTCCAACTCGCCCAACATGTGTCAACACCAGGATGGGGGGTTTGGTTGCAATGTCTCTTCATCCGACGGCTGCTCAGTCGGTTCAAGTGTCCTGGGGCTGCACTGGCCCCTGTCCCACTGGTGTTATCTGTCCCGCAGGGGTAAAGTCCGGAACGTTAGTTACGTCCCACTTGTGTGGAAGTCTTGTCTTGGCCCCTGCCTTCTGTTGGATGCCCAACGCCTGCAGAAATTGTGGAGCCTCTTCCGGTGATGCTAGTCGGTGGTTGTGCCCATCTCGCGAGGCGATAAGAAGCCTTGGGTAGCCCCATTTATATGGTATCTCTGCTGTTCTCAGTTGTGCCGTGGTTTCTTTTAAGGATGCACGCCATTGTAGCGTCTGGCGGCTGAGGTCTTGATAAAAGTTCAGGTTGAGGTCTTCAAATGCAAATGGGGTCTGGCCCCTGACGGCCCTGGGAAAGCCATCCTTATCTGCGCGGGTTTTGACGTTTAATATGACATCTCTTGCGGAGTCAGGTGCGTTGCGTGGGCGTCAAGGGTTATGCGAAATAGGCCGTCAAGGGTTATGCTTTAGGCCTGTTTGGGTGGTAAGGCAGCCTGGAGCAGTCTCTTAATGAGATGCGGTAGTTCCTCTGTTGTTACGGTGTCTGGGATCCCCCTCACCTTGAGGTTTTTTTGCCTTGCTGCATCCTCCAGCTGCCCCATTCGGGCGTTCATCTGCGTGCACATGGCTGTTAGTTCCAGTGTTTGAGTGGCGGTAGCTTCTTGCTGAGCTTTCAGGTCTTGGACCCCAGCTTCTGCGGTTTGTATGCGGCCCGTGAGCGTATTCAGCTCAGACTTGAGGCCTGCGAGTTCTGCCGCGAAAAAGGCCTTGAGGTCTGTCACCATCCCTGACAAGTCGACCTTAGTGGCTAGTTGGTGGTCTGGTTGTTTCGGTAGTGCATTCTGCAGCCTCCGTAGGGGTATCTGGGTTGGTATGTCACCAAGGTATTCATCGTCCGATGCCGAAATTGACTCCATCCCCATGTCGTGGTAGGTGTCCGCCATCTTGGGCCTACATGCTTGGGACAGGAGCTGCCCAATATCTTGTGTGTGGCCCGTGTTTTGCCCTCGGGGATTTTTGGAGTGCTTCCCCATTGCTTGGTGTATCCTCTGTAAGTAATTTGTCGGTCTCTGGAGGCTTTTTGGGTGAGCCGTGAGGCTTTTGTAGAGCAGCTTTGCCGGAGCTCGGGTGCCATGCGTCTTGTCAGCTCAACCGGTAGCCTCCCCCCCCCCGGATTCTCTAAATTTTTATGTACTTTCGGTAGGGTATAGAAGACTGGAATCTTAGGGTTATCTACTAACATATATGGTGCTTCTTTTTCGTTTAGAATTCCTAACTCTTTTCCTTTTCTAATATATTCTTTAAAAGTCGCCATAATTTTTTTGTGTGGGATTATGTGGAAGTCTCTGATAGGTGGACTGGTCTGAAAGTATTCTTTTTGCTTCTGTGATGTATTTTTCTTTATTTTGAATCACTATTCCACCGCCTTTGTCGGCTGGTTTCATTATAAAATTTTTATCATTTTTAATTTCTGTAAGGGCTCTCTTTTCTCCTAATGATAAATTCTGTTGATATTTATTTATTTTCTTAAGTTTTTCCACATCCTTCATTACCATGATCTCAATTGATTTAATTTCATTAGAGATTAGGTGTCTCGGAAAAAAATTTGATTTCTCTTTCAAAGACGTATGGAGATATTCATCTTCTCCCTCTATCTCTTCTTTTTTGTCCTTATTGTTAAAAAACTTTTTCAAACATAATTTTCTTATAAAATTGTTATAATTGTTTTAAATTCCCCCATCGGGGGAACAACGGCAATCGGGTAAGTGCATAAGACCGTTGTGACGGTTCAGGACCATCAGCGGTCGGCAACATTAAAATGCTGATGACGGTCCTGAACCGTCCTCGGTCGTTAAGGGGTTAAACCTAGGCCTAACTTGGTAAATGCATCTGAAGAAGATTTTAAAGGTGTAAAGACCAAGCCGAACAACAAAGCAAAAAGATTACATGTCAGTGAATATGTTTTCTAACATTTGTACAATCTTTTTGTATGTAACTTTACTTTGGGGAAATTTACTTCATGTGCTATGAGTATGATAGTAATAATAAGTAGAAATACATACATAAAATTATAGGGACACTCTTCCAGACAGCCACTAGAGGCGCTTTGTGCTGTTTCATTGAATTTTATTCTGTGAAACGATGCTTTACATGAGGACATCCACAGCATTTTCAAAATCCCCATTGGAAAGCATTGAGTCAATGATTTCCTATGAGAAAGGGCTAACTCGCACAGCGTTTGCATTAGGTTCCCCCTTGGCTCTGATGTCAAATAAGGCAGAGATGGAGCCAGCCCTGAGGAACCCAGTGCTGGAATAAGGTGAAGTTTTTGTGTTTTTTAATAAGGTCAATTATTTAACCATTTAATTGCCACAGCGGAGTTGGTGGGGGGGTTATGCGGTTAGGGGAGAGGAACACTATAGTGCTCCTTTAATATTCTAAGATTTATTTTTTATTTGGACATAATAATCTAGGATCTCACGTATCTTAGTGTCCAGACTACACAAGAATGAAAGTGAGCTCCCAAGGACCAACTCACCTTTGTACTAGATGCTAATATGTGTGATAGAGCAGTAGCTTAGATTTTCTTTCAAAAATATACATTTCATTCCATGTACTTTCCTGCAGACCACCCTGAAGATTTGATGTCAATGGTGATCCACAGAGCGGAGGTTTTACACCTTTGGAACAAACACAAGCTAATTAAGTGCAAACAGCAGAACAGCTTGGATCACAGTGGCAGAATCCTACTTCTTCTCACCAGAACAAATTCAATAAGCTGTAGTTGTTCTGGTGACTATAGTGTCCCTTTATTCTAAATTACTAATGGAGCATTGTTAATAACGGATGAGCTCCTGGGTTTATACAATCATGAGATGGCAAATAACCTCAACGTTATTAAGCATATAAATGGGTTGAATCTTAGCAAATGTCATACTTTTACTATTCTATAGCCATGTTTGGTTCTACCTCCCTTGGCCTACATTATAATAATATAAGTATTGAAGGACCTAAATAAAAAAACAGGGCATGGATATTAGCATATGCAAGAATGCTGTTTATATTTACTTTTGCATAAGTGTTACATACAGGTTGGATTGCATGATACGTATTACATTTAGAGGTTGTACTTTCAAAATTAAATGTCACATGTATATTTTACAGAAATCATTGTATAACTGGTTATTATATACTGGTATGGCTGATATTGGCAATACAGTTATATTATGAACTAAATTCCCATGATGCTCTACTGGTCATTCTAAAGCTATGCTGAAATGTATACTTCATAAACATTTCTAGTGTTAAGTTTGGCTATCATTAAACAAACCCCAATTGATGGGTGTCAGGTTATTGTGGGTGTCATTGCTGCAGAAATGAGAAACATACATTAATGTGAGTTTTGTTTTTGTAAGGCTCTGATTCATTTGTGTGTATCACACATTCCTGGGAGGTTTATTGCCAAGGAGCTCTGTGAGGCACCCATACAGACTACATATTGTATGCTGCATTGCTGTGGAGCTCTGTAATACTCATACTTACCAGACATTGTTTTAAGATGTATTGCTTTGGAGCTCCATCATGCACTCATACATACTGCATATTTTCATGGATTTCATCGTGGAGCTCTGAGATACACTCATATCCACTACACATTACAGTTTGTTTTATTGTTTTGATGTTTTATGATACATTCGTACACCACAAGCAATTTTTTTTCCCCCAACAGTGGGAAGTTATGTTTGTGTTGCGGTTACCTAGGTATGTGCATGTTTTGGGTCTAACAATTGTCTTGATATGGTTAGTTCTGTATGTTTGGCTAACCATATCTGTGTTTGTGTGGATCAGTGACGGATCGGGGGGGGAGGCAATGGGGCAATTGGCCCCCTCCTCCACCCCGAGAAAATAGTGTCCAGGCGCTCCCTCTCCATTGTCTTTCTTTGCCAATCCATGCAGTAATGTCGCTATGCAACGCCAGCCCTGCTGTGTGCCTTCACGGGACAGAGGGGAGATCAATGACCTCCCTCAACAGCCCGCTGGAGGGAAAGAGGAGACCCAGCTCCTCTGGGTCTCCTCTCATGAGCACAGAGCATTGCCATGGTTACCATGGCAACACTCTGTTCTCGCGAGAGGGAACTAGGCTAGAGTTCACTCCCCACTAGAACCGCCAGGGACCATCAGGGATTGGAATTAAAATCCCCCCTCTCTAAGCAAAGGTAAGAAGGGAGAGGGGATATAAAATATATATATATATATATATATTTTAATTTCAAAAAATAACATTTGTTTTAATCAGCCCTCTCCCCAACACACAATACCTCCCTACACACTCACACACTGCCCCCCACACACTACCCCTTTCACACACTGCCCCCCCACACACACACTACACCCTATTTACACACTGCCCCCCATTCACACACTACCCCTTTCACAATACTATTCACACATTGCCCTCACATACACACTACCCCCCATTCACACAATGCCCCACACACACACACTCTGCCCTCACACTACCCCCTATTCACACACTGCCCTCACACTACCCACTATTCACACACTGCCCCCCATTCACACACTACCCCTTTCACAATTCCTATTCACACATTGCCCTCACACACACACTACCCCCTTTCACACACTGCCCCCCATTCACACAATGCCCCCCATTGACACACTGCCCCCATACACACACTGCTCCAAACACAACACTGCACCCCTCACACATACACAAACTATCCCACATACACACACTGCACCCCACACACAAACACACTGCACCCCACACACAAACACACTGCACCCCTCACACAGACACTGCCCCAATTACACTCACATATTCATCCTTTACACACACTGCATCCCCCATAAACACAATTGCATCCCTTACACACACATTGCAATCCTCACACTCACACGCACACTATACTGCCCCTATCCCCATAGATGGTGAGAGCCCCACATACTGTCTCCCCACTAGAGAATATAAGAGGGGAGATTTTATCCCACTATACCAAGATTTTTTTAAACTAACCTGAATGCTGAAAAACACATTGCTTTTCTATGCACAAAATATATAATGGTATTGTATCCTTAATTAACCTATATTAAATTCACCAGACCTGCAATTGTCAACCCTCACTACAATGTGCACAAAATCCTGTCAGAGAAAAAATAGGAATCTGCATCACTGGTCTATTAAGGACTTTCTAATTATTGTTGTTAGCCCAATAAAAATGCCCAAACCCATTTCCATTTTGCTTATAAAACAAACAAATTTAAAATAATTAAACATTTAAAAAGCTAATAACACAAAACATTTAAGCTTTCTCTCTTGGACTAGTAATCTGTTGGATTTAAAGTTAATAGAGTAATCCACAGTTTCCTTGAACTATAAAAGTAATTCTACCAACACAATAAAAGATTTACAAGAGAGTAAAAATGCAATGAAACACATATAAAGTAAAAATTTATTATATTCATAAAATTAATAAATGCATGTACATACGTGTATAGCACATGTAAATGCAGTGTTGTCAGGAAACAACTGCAGAAAGAATTGGGTAAGAAAGTACATAAAGACTGAGAGACATCATTTAGCTACAAATTCTTGAAAATTGTCCTCCAGTCGTAAGTACACAATTCAAATCCAGAAATACAGGGTTATTCAGAAAAGTGAGAATTCAAAATGTATTTCAAATTTGAGACCAAAGTAGCTGAGCTGGAAGCATAGCTGATTTAGAGAATATTTCCAGATTGGCTAATATAATCTTGAATTTAGAATTCACTGAGAATTCACTGAGAATTCACACATTACTGAATAGCTCTGACAGCACTCTTTAAAGTAGCACAACATGATTTGACTCAATACAAAATCCAGGTATTGTACTAAATATGCAAAACGTATATACTATATGATTTATATTGTCAAAAGGAATGGAAATTAGTAAAAAAATAAATAAAATTTAAAAAAAGACATCTTTTTAGATTTGCTATATAAAATGGTCAGCAAATCACCACAAAATCACCACTTCATGGTACTAAACCTAGAAGTTTTGCGACTTATTGCATGAGGTGGCTTGGCAACTATGTGGGATGGGATGCATGGGATATTTATCAGTTTAAAAGGGAAACCCACACTCATTACGCATGTCAATCTCCATATTCATTTTAACATAGTACCCATTGGTGAGGTCTGGGGGTAGACTTTTGGGTGTTTTCTTCTCTTTATTTAGCTATAGCTACTACCCACCACCTATGGGTAGGGGCTGAAGGGACACTATGCCCCCCTTCCCTTTATTTCATTAATTGCACCACTCTGTGGGTTGAGGGGATACTATGTCCCTATTTATTAAATCAAAGGTAAAAAAGCAAGTGCCCATGCAAAGGATGGTCACACAAAATATTGATTTGATTTAGATTTTTCTTGCATTTCGTTAACTGATAAAAACTAACTATTAACATTTATATTTTTTTAAAGCGTTCTAACATAACAATTTGCTTTGGACCAAATTAACCAATTTGGCCTGATTGGGACCGATTGAGTTTTCTGCTGTAATCCCCATTTCCTAGTTGCCAAGCAACAGAATCTGGGGAAAACTGATTTATGCAAGTAAAAACATGCCCAACTCGTTTTTGATTCGCAGTGCAGTATAAACTCAGAACTGGAGTTGCAGAAATGCCTGATAATGCATAGCCATTAGGCCAGGCAATATTATTGCCATATTTGCCACCAGCACAATTATAGTCACCATTATTCCTGCTTTCTTGGCTATCTGAATTGCCTTTTAAATAATTTTTCAGTTCAGAAATTCAGTTGAGCCTGAAAAGTAAAATAAATTTGGCCGAATTAAAAAAAATAAAAAAAAATCAGCCTAAGTGGGTTGGAACCACCACAGTTTTTCTCCCTGCAATAGTCTGCTTTACAGCATTTTTTAAAAACACTTTTCTAAAATCTTTGTACAGTAGTGTATTTATCATATATATTTAGAAAGAAAACAAAAAACAACACCAGAAATACTAGAATCATTTGCATAATAATTTGAATAATTTGAACCTAGCATTTATTTGGTTAACTTGCAAAGTCTGTTGTTGACTATATACAGTCAATGATTGAATTAACATTAGAATTGGATTTACATAACTTAAATCTCATGCATATGCTGTGGACACTTTCTTTTTCTCCAACAGTTACATAATGTGTGTTGTTGCTATTTTTAAATACATTGGTTACTAGACATTTGCTGAAGAACAATGCCAATAAAAAGTAAAGAATATTACTGCTGGAATGAATTACTGCCACATACCAGCTTATTCAGCATTATCAAATATAGCCAATAAAATCTTTTAAAAATACCCCAAGCGTACAGTGATCCACCAGATGTTTAGCTTGAGTTCCATATACATATGTGTTCATTGTCTCATGAGGATGTTGAAATTTCGGGTATTTGAAGTTTGATGTTTTGCATCCAAAAGAGGAATTAATACATGGCTCACTTCCCTTCATACTGTAAAGTTTGTTTAACCCTTTAACAAGATTCTTCTACTTATAGAAAATGCTGTGTTCTACAGCATCTTCATTTTATATAATGATAGATTCCCCCCAGGAAAAAATTATGTGCTCACTGATTCTTTACGAAATAATTATGAATATAATAATAATAATTAACCACAGTTTTATATATATATATATATATATTATCCTTTACCTTTTGCTTACCGTATTGTTGAATTAAATCTATTTATATAAGCAAAAAACAATAAAAAAACAACAAAAACAGTAACAAGAAAAGACCCCGGAAAAACAAAAATACTAATTAAAAGATTGTATAGTCTGTCTGTTATTAGCTTATAATAATAAACAGAATGTTATGTTATAAATGTTTTGTGAGTCTAAAAAACTGCTAAAACTGTAAGCAATATTGTTGACAGTGTTGCAAATGTAGGAAAACGTTCATTTAAATACTATATATATTTATTTTATATATCTTAAAATACAGTGAGGGAAAAAAGTATTTGATCCCCTGCTGATTTTGAACGTTTGCCCACTGACGAAGATTTGATCAGTCTATCATTTTAATGGTAGGTGTATTTTAACTGTGAGAGACTGAATAACAATATAAAAATGTAAATGAGTGAAATAAGTATATGTCCCCTTCACTTAGTACTTGGTGGGAAAACCCTTTTTGACAATCACAGAGGTCAGACGTTTCTTGTAGTTGGCCACGAGGTTTGCACACATCTCAGGAGGGATTTTGTCCCACTCCTCTTTGCAGATCCTCTCCAAGTCATTAAGGGTTTGAGGCTGACATTTGCAACACAAACCTTCAGCTCCCTCAGAGATTTTCTATGGGATTAAGGTCTGGAGACTGGCTAAGCCACTGCAGGACCTTAATGTGCTTCTTCTTGAGCCACTCCTTTGTTGCCTTGGCTGTGTGTTTTGGGTCATTGTCATGCTGGAATACCCAGCCACGATACATTTTCAATGCCCTGGCTGAGGGAAGGAGGTTCTCACTGAAGATTTGATGGTACATGGCCCCGCCCATTCCCTTTTATGCAGTGCAGTTGTCCTGTCCACTTAGCAGAAATTCTATCTCTCACTGTTAAAATACACCTACCATTAAAATTATAGACTAATCATTTCTTTGCCAGTGGACAAACACTCAAAATCAGCAGGGGATCAAATACTTTTTTCCCTCACTGTATATCTAAGAAAAAGTGGCACTCATAGGCTTTAGTTAGTAGGAAAAAGTTATATATTGGTTCCAGCATGGTGCACCAAGGCATTAAAACCTATTATTCACCTACATGCCGTGGGATATCAGTGAGTGCCGTCGTATCTATATTTCAATTATTAATTTTTTGTATATAAATATTAGTGATGTCCCGAACGGTTCGCTGGCGAATAGTTCCTGGCGAATATAGTGTGTTCGCGTTCGCCACGGACGGCGAACATATGCGATGTTCGGTCCGCCCCCTATTAATTTACTAATACTAAGTAAAAATTACTTAGTATTAGTAAATTGTGCCCCTACTTGCAATACCGCGAGTAGGGGCATGTCTATTAAACAGTGAGCAGTGACCTATTGTCCCCCCCCTTGCCCCCACCCCTGAGCGGTGGGTGGGGGCCCTAAAATGAACAATAAGGGGGGGACCTATTGTCCCCCCCCGCCCCCACCCCTGTGCGGCGAGTGGGGGCCATATTGATAATGAGGGGGGGACGTACTGCCCCCCCCAGGCCCCCACCCCTGCGCGGCGGGTGGGGGCCATATTGATAATGAGGGGGAGGTCCTACTGTCCTCCCCCCCGCCCCCCACCCCTGGGCTGCGGGTGGGGGCCCTAAGTAAATTCTCCCCCCCCCCCCAAGGTGACTAATTTCTTTCTCGCTTTAATTTTCTTATCACCTACAGACCTGGTTCTAAAAATGTCAAGGCTGATGCCTTGTCCAGGCAGTTTGATACTGAGGCTATACTAGAGCAAGAAACGTCCCATATCATTCCCCCGGAATGTATCATTCCGTCCACTGTCCATTCATTGTCCTCTCCACTGCTTGGCTCCATCATGGAGGCTCAGTGTCAGGTGCCCTGCGGTAAACCTCAGGACAAACTGTTTGTTCCATTGGGGGAAAGGGTTAATATCATGAAGGTGTTTCACGACAATGTGCCTGCTGGTCACCCAGGTATTAATAAATCCACTTCTGCTATCATGAGGTCATTCTGGTGGGATTCCCTCAGGAAGGATGTTAAGGAATATGTGCAGGCTTGCTCTGTTTGTGCGGTTTCCAAAGTGCCTCATAAACTCCCTTGTGGCTTGTTACAACCTTTTCCTATTCCTGAGGTCCCATGGTCCCACTTGTCCATGGACTTCATTGTTGAACTTCCTAGTTCTAATGGTTATACCACCATTCTCATGGTTGTGGACCGTTTTTCTAAAATGGGTCATTTTATTCCTCTCAAGAAATTACTGTCATCTCAAGACCTGGTACTGATCTTTATATGTGAGATTGACCGTCTGCATGGCATTCCAGACAATATTGTATCTGATAGAGGTTCTCAGTTGTATCCCGGTTTAGGAGGGCTTTTAATAAGCAATTAGGGATTGAATTGTCTGTTTCATCCTCTTACCACCCCCAGACTAACGGTACAGCTGAGAGGGCTAACCAGTCTTTGGAGTTATACTTGCGTTGTTTTGTTAATAGCACTCAAGACAATTGGTCCGAATTATTACCATGGGCCGAGTTTGCTAGGAACAATGCTGACCATGATTCATTTTTGTTAATAATGGCCGGCATCCTACTGTCCTACCGGCTGTTTTTTCTGATACAGCTATTCCTGCTTTGGATGACCGTCTGGCTTCCATTCGTGATACCTGGGTTAAAGTTCAATCTGCTCTGGGTACTGCTGCTGACCGTTTCAAGCATTATGCTGATACACATCGAGGTGCCAACCCTGTTTACCAAGTGGGTGAGAGGGTTTGGTTATCTTCTCGTAACATCAGGCTCAAAGTCCCTAGCATGAAATTTGCTCCTAAGTTCCTTGGACCTTTTCGTGTCCTTCGTAGGATCAATCCTGTTGCGTACTCTCTGGCCCTTCTGGCCTCCTTGAAAATTCCTAATACCTTTCATGTGTCCTTGCTCAAACCTCTTGTTTGCAATAAATATACTGTTTCAAGTGTCCCTCCTCCTCCCTTAGTTGTTTCTGGACAGGAAGAGTATGAGGTCTCCTTCATAATTGATTCCAGGTTTTCTCTGAGCATTTTACAGTACTTGGTGGATTGGAAAGGTTATGGACAAGCCGATCGTTCTTGGGTTCCGGCATCTGATATACATGCTGGCCGCAAGATTCGCTATTTTCATGCCAAATTTCCTCTCAAGCCTGGTCCTGCCCGCCCGGTGGGCGTTCTTCAGGTGGGGGGTAATGTCACGTATTCATCCGCTTATAAAAATGTGGTTAATGGCATTTACTATCAACACATGAAAAGTTGTGCCGAGCAGCAACCAAATCCACAAAAGGGTTAATACTGAGCAGCAATTATGCAAATGAGAACCTGGTAACTGCCTTTGTGGTAAAAGGCCGGTTACAGCCTATCAGATCTAAAGGAGGGGTATTTAGGCCCAGTTCTCATCCTGCCCAGTGCCCTGTCGTGGTTTCCCTTGTGGTTGTCCAAGAGCACGTTATTTATTTTTGTTATTCTGGTTATTTGACTTTGGCATTGTTTTTGACTTCCCTGTTTTCTGGCATCCCTGACTCCTGGCTTTTCCTTATCATTGTGTCTCTTTCTGTATCCCTTGACCTCGGCTATTCCTGACTATTCTTTGGTACGTTAGTCAGGCCATTATAAGGTCCGGTATACGTTACCTATCAGTCCTCTGTGTTACACAATTCTACGTGCTGGATCATTCTGTAATCCTGACAAAGATGCCTATGTGGTTCACATAGATTTTTTCCGTTATGTCTAAAATGTATCTACAGTTGTGCTCAAAGGTTTGCATACCCTGTCAGAAATTGTGAAATTTTAGCATTGATTTTGAAAATATGACTGATCATGCAAAAAATATATATATTTTATTGAAGGATAGTGATCATATGAAGCCATTTACTATCACATAGTTGATTGGCTCCTTTTAAAATCTTAATAATACCAGAAATCCACAAAATGGCCCAGATCAAAAGTTTACATAGCCTTGAATGTTTGGCCTTGTTACAGACATACAAGGTGACACACACAGGTTAAATGGCAATTAAAGGTTAATTTCCTACACCTGTGGCTTTTTAAATTACAATTAGTGTCTGTGTATAAATAATCAATGAGTTTGATTAGCTCTCATCTGGATGCACTGAGCAGGCTAGATACTGAACCATGAGAAGCAGAAAATAACTGTCAAAAGACTTGTGTAACAAGGTAATGGATCTTTATAAAGATGGAAAAGGATATAAAAAGATATCCAAAGCCTTAAAAAATGGCAGTCAGTACTGTTCAATCACTTATCAAGAAGTGGAAAATTCAGGGCTCTCTTAATACCAAGCCAAGGTCAGGTAGACCAAGAACAAGAAAGATTTCAGCCACAACTGCCAGAATTGTTCAGTATACAAAGAAAAACCTACAGGTAACCTCATGATAAATACAAGCTGCTCTGAAAATAGATAGTGTGGTTGTATCAAGGGGCACAATACAACGATAATTGAACAGCAATGAGCTGCATGGTCGAGTTGCCAGAAAGAAGCCTTTACTGCACCAATACCACAAAAAATCCCAGTTACAATATGCCTGACAACACCTTGACACACCTCACAGCTTCTGGCACACTGTAATTTAAAGTGACAAGACCAAAATAGAGCATTATGGTCACAACCATAACAACAAGGCCTATAGTGAAAAGAATACAATCCCCACTGTGAAACATGATGGTGGCTCACTGATGTTTTGGGAGGGTGTGTCAGGATTTGAACCTGGAAACTAGCAGTTCTGGCTCTGCTTTCTACCATTAAACCACAGCAGCTTTGTTTGTCTTTAAGCCATTCCGGTCCTGTTCTTCCTGGCTTGTCTACAGCACTGACAGTACCTTGACTACTGCTGTGCTTCACCTGACCCTGATCAGATATCAGCAGGGTATATAAACTCAGCCTCGCCCTGTGATCTGGGTCAAGTCTTTGATCCTGTTGTGTGTGTGTGTTCTGTACCAGTGTTCCTGTCTATTGATTCTCTGCTTCATTTTGACCCCGGCTCCTGGCATCATTTACTCTGACCTCTGGCATCCCTTGACTCCGGCTATTCCTCGTTGTTCCTGTCCTCTGGCATCCTTTGACCTTGGCTATCCTTCTGTTTGAGTCCTTGCCTGTGCTGCGTTTTGGAACTTCATCCTGCACAGCCCCGTGCACAGATCCAGAGGCCAAGTGAATTCTTACCTGACCACCTTGGCCTGTGGCTATTTGCAAGGGTGAGCATCATATCTGCGCTACAGACTCCCAACTCAGGTAAGACCCTGACAGGTGTGAGCTCTAAAGGCACGATGAATTTTGTGAAAATTGATGGCAAGATGAATGCAGCATGTTATTAGAAAATACTGTCAGACAGGGCCGGCGCGTCCATAAGGGCGCCAGAGCAGAGGGGAGCAAAAATCTCCTGCCCCCTCTCCAGCTCCAGTCCCCTGTCCCCTTTCATCTCCCTTTCTAACTCCTGTCCCCTCTCGAGCTCCTATCCCACCCCTCTCCAGCTCCTATCCCACCCCTCTCCAGCTCCTATCCCACCCCTCTCCAGCTCCTTTACACCCCTCTAGCTCCTGTCACCCCCTCTCAAGCTCCTGCCCCCCCCTTCAGCTCCTGCCCCACCTCTCCAGCTCCTGTCCCCGCCATCTCTTTCCCCCTCTCCAGCTCCTGTCCCCGCCATCTCCTGCCCCCTCTCCAGCTCCTATCCCACCCCTCTCCAGCTCCAAGCCCCCCTCTCCCTCTCCAGTTCCCTATCCCTCTCCAGCTCCTCTCACCCCCTCTCAAGCTCCTTTACACCCCTCTAGCTCCTGCCCCGCCTTCTGCACAAAAGCTGAGCATTGGACGCTCTTGGACTTTCCAGCACTACAATGGCCATAAGCACAAGGCCAAGTTGACCCTCCAGTGATTACAGCAGAAAAAGGTAAAGGTTCTGGAGTGGCCTTCACAGTCTCCTGACCTTAAAATCATCGAGCCACTGTGGGGAGATCTCAAACGTGCTGTTCAAGCAAGACGATTAAAGACTTTGCATAACCTGGAGGCATTTCACCAAAACGAATGGGCAGCTATAACACCTGCAAGAATTAGGGGCCTCATAGACAACTATTACAAAAGATTGCACACTATTATTGATGCTAAAGGGGGCAATACACAGTATGGACTAAGGGTATGCACACTTTTGAACAAGGGTCATTTCATTTCATTTTTTTTCTTTGTTGCCATGTTTTGTTTTATGATTGTGTTATTCTGTTATAACCTACTGTTAAATATGAATCTCAGAAGAAATTAAAGAAATGTGTATGGCCTGCTCACTCATGTTTTCGTTCAAAATGGTACATATATTCCAATTCTCCAAGGGTATGCAAACTTTTGAGCACAACTGTATATATTCTCTGCAGCCCAATTCTCCACTACAAAAAAAAGCATTGAGGACACCGTGAATGTGTGGCATTTGCCACGATCCACCAATTCCAATACTTGTAAGACTGGTTAATAAGAAGCATTGAATTCATTTTCAGTGGATGCACAAAGCATCTGGCGTGCATCAGCATATTTTGAACTATGAAATTAAGCGTTTTTAAAAAAAATCATAAATAGCAACATTCTTAATAAGGATGTTGGTAGTGTGATTTTGCATTTACTAGAAAGTAAAATCTTTTAATATATTTTCCTGGTATTATGCTTGAATTATGTGAAAATAGAATATGATAAGTAAAATTAATAGAAAAGATCTCTCAGTTTAGAAACATTCAGAGAACAGCTTCAAATGCCTTGGTGGGCATAGAAAAAGGAAACATAATACGTTTACAATTTCTTTTTTGAAGAAAAAAAATCCTTTATCACCAGCATAAAACCTCTGTCTTGCCATTTTATATACATGATAGAGCATCTAGGGCAGAGAAGTTGTAGGTTTTCTGTGAAAAAGATAAAGGAGAAACCCCTGCCCAAGTCAGCAAGGGAGAGGCAAATTTTTTATTTATTTTTTACATTAATTGTATTTTGTGGGGAGGCAGAAACAAATACAGCCACCCCACATTCACACATTCATCTTCCCACATACAACCACAAACATCATTCACAGCTACACACATATCAACTGCGGCTACCCACACACAGTAGCTACCTACATACAACAGCACACATAATGAGCTGCTACCTACATACAGCAAGACATATCACCTACAGCTAGCATAAACATCACCCCAGACACATTGTCACCACAAACCGATAAACAGTCAGTCATACAGAGCCACAACTCCCACATCACATACAACAGCTACAAAACTTACAGCTACCTTACATCTAAACAAAGACAGCTACAACATACATGCAGCCAGCCATACAAAGTCACAACACACAAATCACACACAGCACAACAATGAAAGCAACCCTGTACATAGACAACACACAAAGTCACCCCCCACAAATAATACATATGCTGTCACACCAATACAATTTTCTCAATACAACGGATGCTTGTTGAGTATGACAGCCAGTTCTTCATCTTCTATGTTGTGTATCCAGATTATTAATTGTTATGTTTTATATAACAACTTCCACAAATAAAAGCAACATACATTATATCATATACTAAGTTGCTCATGTACCTCTAATTCTGAAATGCATTCTTAAATTACGAAAACATGAGCAAAAGTTATACTGAATATACTATGTGTGCAAGTTATTCACTTTTTTAGTGTTGTTGATTTCTCAAAATGTATAAGTGATTGGAGGCATGATGCACAAAATTATTTAAAGGGACACTCCACTGCCCAAACACAAATTAAATAAAAATTTGTTTAGTAGATATACCCCCTAATTGAAGCATACATGCATCTAATTATGCATTTTTTCATTTGGGGTTATATCTGAAAACAGCTTGTAAAATATACATTTTTGTATGCTGCCTTTGTCAGCCTTCCCTTTTTATCAGCCATCCCGATGCAATGCAGCTCACTGAAAAGTCTTTGCCAGGCAGGTGCTCTGGGCAATTGCTGCTTCTTGAGTTTAGCTCCAGTGAGCTAACCAAACCAAGAAGTATGAGGACTGGTTGCCTGATTGAAAGCCAGGGGGGTGTAACCAGGTTAATTTATAAAAGTGTCAATTTCTATTGAAATTTGCACTTTTTGCTAAATGAAAAAAAGAGTGCTTTAGGGGTCTGTAGTGTTCCTTTAAAATGCTACAATCGCCCCATCAGACATTCAGATTATTTTATTGAAGCCAAAGAGTCAAAAGTACTGTTCAATCTGTACCATCTTTTCTAGACATTTAAGGCATGTAAGACAAGGACCTTCATCATAATATAAAATGGTTTGGTAATACTTTTTTTTTTTTTTTTTTTTAAGTTCCATAGTGTTGTAAACATGATAGCATGTTCAATTCCCTATAGCCAACAAATCATGTATTAGGCATGCTTTGTTTAAATCCCCTAAGGTATCGCATGACAAGCAAACTGTGGTTATTATTCTCTAGAAACCAGATAACACTGCTGTATCTAATTAGTAGTTGGAAATTAAATGACTGCTAGATGGCTACTGCTTTCTGACTTGATTTAAAATATACAGCCAAAATAGGCAGTTGATCATCTTAACAACTAACGTTGAATGTAAACATGCATTTGTAAAAAAAAAAAGTGACAAAGTTATACTGCTACTTGCACTTTTGGAATCTAGAAGGACATTTTCCCTGTTTGTGGCACAATTGCAAATGGCTTCAAACTGGGTTTGTGGCCTTCTTCTGGATCAACTGTAATAACTAATGTGTGTATGGTTGGCTTCAGTCTATTTTTCAGCTTAGATTGCAATGCTACTAATATACCATAAAAAGAAATTCAGTCAGGCCTGGACTGGCCATTGCGCAAACCGGGCAAATGCCCGGTGGGCCGCAATGGCCAGGGGCCGAGACCAACAGGAGAGATCAAGGGATCTTCCCGGCCAGCAACTTTAGGGCTGATGCTTCCTGACCTCCGGCCCATAGAGGGAGCTCTAGATCTCTCTCATGGCCTGCACACTATATGCTGCTGTGCGGACCCAGTGCATATGGTCGACACCTTCTAGGGGTGTAGACCAGATACCTCAACCATTGGATCACCAGGGAATATGATTCCTCCGGCTCCTCTTCCTCCTACGAAGGCTCAAGGTAAAGAAAGGGGGTGGGGGAGTAAACCCAGCAGCCCCTGCCCCCTCTCACCAAGTAGCCCCCTCTTACTCAATAGCCTGGACCCCCCTCACCCAGCAGCCCCTGCCCATCCTCACTGAGTAGTCCCTTCTCACCCAGCAGCCCTCTTTCACCCAGTAGCCCCCTCTCACCCAGCAACCCCTGCCCCCTCACACCCAGCAGCCCCTGCCTACCTCAGCCAGTAGCCCCTGCCCATCCTCACCCAGTAGCCCCATGTCCCCCTGTCACTACATGCAGCCCCATAACCCCATCTCACATTCCGCAGCCCCATGCCCCCCTCTAACACTCTGTAGCCCCATGCTCCCCTTCTCACACCCTGTAGCCCAATGTCACCCTTCTCATACTCTGCAGTCCAATGTCTCCCTTCCACACTCCAGATCTCCTATTCCCCCTCGCACACAACATCCCCTATGCTCTCCCTCACACACATCCTGGGGGCATTAAACAGATATACCCACTTTGGAGAGTCATGCATGTCACTAGTGATGACAACATGCACCCTCTCAAGCCGCTCCTAGGGCTGCTCTGCCTTTAAATGCCCAGGCTGAATTTTTGTCCTAGTCCTGAATACAGTCACACCGTTAATGTGTTTCAACACTCCATAAGCTAGAGCAGATGGATATGGGGAGTAAGTGCAGTCTTTGGAGAGAAAAAAAGATGTAATAGGGAGCCCAGGAGAAGATGAGCCCGTTACAGATGAACTGTCACTTCTTCACTTTTAGCACAATCAAATAGCATACTGCTGAGTATCTGCAAACCTGACATTGAGGGGTAGTAGAGGTTCCAGCCACTGTTTTTACTGTATGATGAACTGTAAGGTGAGTTACATAGTTACATAGCTGAAAAGAGACTTGCGTCCATCAAGTTCAGCTTTCCTCACTTATGTTTTTGCTGTTCATCCAAAAGAAGGTAAAAAACCTAGTCTGAAGTGCTTCCAATTTTGCAACAAACTAGGAAAAAATTCCTTCTTCACTCCAAAATAGCAGTCAGATGTCTTCTTGGATCAATCAGCTATAACCCCCACTAATTAGAAATTATATCCCTGTATGTTATGTTTTTGCAAGTATTTATCCAATTGCAGTTTAAACATCTGTATGGACTCTGATAAAACCACCTCTCCATATCCTTATTGCTCTTACAGTAAAAAAAACACAACAACTTTACTTTGCCTTAGATGAAATCTCCTTTCTTCCAGCCTAAATGTGTGACCTAGTGTCCTATGTATAGCCCTGCTTATGAATAGATTTCCAGATAGTGGTTTGTACTGGCCCCAAATATATTTGTATAATATTATCATATCCCCTCTGAGGCGCCATTTTTCCAAACTAAAGAGATTTAAATTTAACCTTTCTTCGTACCTAAAATGCTAGTATCCTTTTCTCAATTTTGTAGCTCGTCTCTGCACTTTTTCTAGTGCCATGATATCCTTCTTTAGAACAGGTGCCCAAAATTGCACAGCATATTCAAGGTGTGGTCTAACCAGCGATTTATAAAGAGGCAAAATTATATTTTCATCCTGAGAATTTGTGCCCCTATTTATACATGACAAAACCTTACTGGCCTTAGCAACTGCAGATTGACATTGAATATTGCTGCCTAATTTGTGCTCTATAACAATTCACAAATCCTTCTCATGTGTGGTTATCCCTAATTCACTATCATTTAGGATGTCAGTTGCTTGTGCATCCTTGACCCCGTAGTGCATAGCTTTGCATTTCTCTACATTAAATTTTATCTGCCATTTTAGTGCCCAGTCCCCCAATCTATCCAAATCCCTCTGCAGCAAGGCAATATCCTGCTCACATTTTATTACTTTACAAAGTGTTGTATCATCTGCAAACACTGAAACATGGCTTTCAATGCCTATTTCAAGATAATTTATAAATGTTAAATAGAAGTGGCCCCAAAACAGAACCCTGAGGGTCACCACTTACCACTTTTGTCCAGCCTGAACATTTACCATCCTTAAGCCAATGTTCTACCCAAGAACAAGAATATTAATCTAGACCAATTTCTTTTAGTTTGAAGACTAACCTATTGTGAGGAACCATATCAAATGCCTTGGCAAAATCCAAGTAGAACACATCCACTGCAACACCCTGATCTATAATTCTACTTACTTCTTCGTAGAATGCAATTACTGCCTATGTTTCATAAAACCATGTTGATTATTGCTAATAACAAAGTTCGTCCCAATGAATTCCTGAATATTACCCCTTAATACACCTTCAAATATTTTCCCAGTCACAGATGTTAAGCTCACTGGTCTATAATTTCCAGTCAAGGATTTTGAACCCTTTTTAAATATATGACCGACATCTGCCTCTCCTATCCTCCGGTACAATACCTGAAACTAGACATGTGTAATTCGGCCGAATTTCGGGTAATTCTGACATTCGGGTGCTTCCGAATGTCCAAATAGCTAAAGTGTCGAAGTGCCATAATTACCGAAGTTCCGAAGTTGCCAAAGTTCCGAGGTGTCAAAGTGCCGAAGTTCCAAAGCACAGCATTGCCTAAGTACTAATATACTTACCCAGTGAAAGAAGAAGAATGTCACATTGTATACAATTTCAAATAAAAAGTATACAAACATAGCCAGGATTCAGCTGTAAGGGTTTGCAACACTTACAACAATCAAGTAACACACATTCATATAAAATGTAAGTTACTTAGCCAGTCATGTAATGACAGGAATGAATAAGCAGATAACTCCCTAATTCCCACGGTATTAGGGAGCTATCTACTAAAAGGCTGAAAGACCGGAATTGGTCTTTCAGCCAAATTTACTAATACTAAGTAAAGATTACTTAGTATTAATAAATTTTGCCCCTACTCGCTATACCGAGAGTAGAGGCAAGTCTATTAAACAGTGAGCAGCCTGTGGCCCCCACCCATCACTCAGGGGTGGGGGCCTCCCCTGCCCCCCACCCCTGAGCGGCGGGTGGGGGCCCTAAAGTAAAAAAAGGGGGGGAGGACCTATTGTCCTCCCCACCGGCCCCCACCCACCGCCCTAAATAAAAATTTGGGGGGGACCTAATGCCCTCCCCCCCTGACCTCCACCCCTGAGTGGGGGGTGAGGGCCTTAAACAAGAATAAGGGGGGGATCTAATGTCCTCCCCCTGGCTCCCACCCCTGAGCGGTGGGTGGAGACCCTAAATACAAATTGGGGGGAACCTAATGTCCTCCCCCCTGGCCCCCACCCCTGAGCGGTGGGTGGGGGCCCTAAATACAAATTGGGGGGGACCTAATGTCCTCCCCCCGGGCCCCCACCCCTGAGCGGCGGGTGGGGGCCCTAAATATAAATTTAACCCCCCTCCCCCCAGGTGACTAGGGGTCCCCAAACCCCTGGTCACCCCCTCCCCCAAAATATAAACCACCACCTACACCCCTCACCCTAAAAATAATGAGGGGGGGGACCTATAACTAAGTATCTGTAAAAATAAAAATAAACTTACCATTTGATGTTTTCTTTCTTCTAAAATTTTTTTTTTTTTTTTTTAACAGTGAGCAGCCACAGGCCCGAAGTTGCCGAAGTGTCTAAGTTCCGAAGTGCCGAAGTTGCCGAAGTGTTGAAGTGCCAAAGTTGTCGAAGTGCCTGAATTGACGAAGTCCTGAATTTCGGAATGCCGAACCGAGACAAATATTTTCCCCATGCACATGCCTACCTGAAACAAAAGAATCTTGAAAAATTAAATACAGAGGTTCACTTATTTCCCTACTTAGCTCCTTAGTACTCATGGGTGAATACCGTCAGGCCCAGGACCTTTATTTACATTAATTTTCTTTAACTGTTGTAGCACCTTGTCTCGAGTCATCCAATCGCAAGTTATCTGCAAGTTTTTTGCAGCAATCATTTACATATCTCTTGCCATAGGATCCTCATTAGTATATACTGAAGAAACATAGTTATTTAAAATTTCTGCCCTTTCCTGGTCTTCTTTAGCTAACAGACCCATCTCTGTTTCCAGTGTACCTACACTTAGAATTTATGTACTTGAAAAAACATTTGTGGTTGGTTTTGCATTCTTTGGCTATCAATTTCTCATTTTCTATTTTAGCCACTTTAATTGCCTTTTTGCAAGCATTATTGGCTTCCTTATATCATAAATAGGATGCCTCTGATTTGTCCGATTTAAATGCTTTAAATGCCCTTTTCTCTTGTTTTACTTCTCTACTAAGCCACATTGGTTTTAATTGTGTTTTTTTATATTCATTACCCAATGGTACACACTGAGAAATGTACCTTTCTAATATTTGTTTAAATAGTTTCCATTTATCCTCAGTGTTTTTTCACTAAGGAGTTTTTGACAGTCGATATATTGTAGAGCTGCCCTAATCTTATTGAAATTGGCTATTTAAAAATTATATGTTTTAGTATACCCCATGTGATTTTGCTTTTCTGAGTTTATTTCAAACAGCACCATATTGTGATCACTATTTCACAAATGCTCCCCTACTTGAATGTTAGTCAAAGGATCAACATTGTTTGTTATAATGAGATCCAGACAAGCATCCTTTCTAGTTGGTGCTTGTACCAGTTGTGACATGAAGGTGTCATTTAACACATTCACAAACCTGATTCCCCTTGCTAAAGTACTAGTCACTCTATCCCAATTTATGTCCAGGTAATTAAAATCTCCAATAATTAATGTGTTACCCTGATATGCAGCTTTCCCAGTTTGCTCTAACAGCTGTTCTTCCTCATTAATATTTACATTAGGTGGTTTATAACATTTCCCAACCAATAATTGATTTCCCTTCGTTTGCCCTAAGCAGATATCTACCCATAAAGATTTTCCTTGTCACACTCCACATGTCTAAGATTTGACTTTAACTCATGGTTGACATACAAACATACCCCACCAACCTTCTTGTTTTTCCTATAATTCCTAAATAACGTGTACCCATTTATGTTAACTGTCCAGTCATATGTCTCATCCCACTATGTTTCTGTTATGCCTATTATATCATATTGTTTAGTGTATGCTATTGCCACTAGTTCCCCCATTTTGTTACATAGGCTCCTTGCATTAGTAAGCATACATTTAATATTATCACGAGTCATTGTACTTTTTGTGAATTTTTATCACTATTACATACCTCCTCTGTTCTGAGCTTTCCACCCCGCTAAAGCCCATCTCCTTTCTCCCCTACTACAAGTTTAAAATCTCCTCCAACCTTCTAGACATCCTATCCTCCAGCACAGCAGACCCTTTTCCGTTGAGGTGCAATCCATCATGACTGTACAGGTTGTACCCAAGCACAAAATCGGCCCAGTGCTCTAAAAACCCCAAACCCTCTTTCCTGCACCAAGACTTCAGCCACGCATTGACATCTCTAATCTCCAGCTGCCTTTCTGCTGTAGCACGCGGCACAGGTAATATTTCATGAAAATATTACCTTGGAGGTCCCTTTCTTTAGCTTACTTTCTAGTTCCCTGAACTCATTCTTTAGGACCTTCCATTTTCCTCTGACTTTGTCATTGGTACCAATATGGACCATGACAGTTGGGTCATCCCCACCCCTTACCAATAATCCCTCCACTCTGTCGACAACATGCCGGACCCGAGCACCCAGGAGTCAGCAAACTGTCCGGTTGAAATGATCAGAGTTGCAGATTACCCTGTCCACTTTCTTAATAATAGAGTCCCCTGCATTAATAGAGGTTCTGTATTTCACAAATAGGAGGCACCAGAGCAAACAATGTTTTGCAAAAAAGCTAAGTCATGTTTGGGATTTAGGGATTGGGATTTAGGCTTTTTATAGACCAGTCATCTGTAAAGCGCTGATCCGTTCTCTACCTGTATCTGTAAAGACTGTGTTTGGGTCATCCTACATGAATAGCAATACAGAGGTCCCATTATGTGTACAACTAAACCTTCCAGAGACTGCTCTGGATTCAGTGCCATGGCGTTGGAAATAGTCTATATAAGAAAAAACTTTTGGGTAATGTAACCTTATAATTTATATTATAGTAAGCTGTTTCTGTACAATACGTTATTGAGGATGGCAGCTGTAAAAAGAGTTGCATCACTATTGTTATTCGTGTTTTTAAATGTTTAAAGTTGACACATCACATGAGCATATGGTTTATTATCACTGTACCCCTGTACCTGACTTTGCCAGCAACCACGTTTCACTATTACTGTAATCTGAACTTGGCTTCAAGTTAATTCACAGAATCTGGAGTCCAATACCACAACTCTAAGCTGCACTCTAAATTCCTAACTCAGCCTTTCTGAGAATGACTAGGAAGTTATTTTCTTGCAATCACATTCAAGTGCTGAATATCAGATAACAAATAATAACTGATATGAGTTAGTGGCCAACTATCAAAAGCAATAAAAACGGTGTGCTCTTAATTTAAGCAGGACTTTGTATTAACCAAACACATATAAACTACCCCCTCAACTTACTAGTCTGCAAGAAAAACAGCCTAAGGAATAAATGCTACACTGTCACACTTAGCCAATGAACACTATTTAGAGCTGGTATGAGTTGGTATGATAATGTGGAGATATGAACTTCTGCTTTATATGACACTCTTGAAAAGAAGAACCACAGGCACCTGGAATAGCATGGTAACTTTCAAACCATTGATGAACAAGTTGACAGATTAGCAGTGGACAGCGCACAGGGACTCCTATACCACAAACATTACAGTGTTATATAGTGGTTGTAGTGTCTTGAGTATCCCTTTAAGAAGAAACAGATGTTGTCAATCTGTTAATAAAATAATTTCATGTCTTTTAGTTATATGTGCTACAGCATTGCCACAGTAGGTATTTCAACCACCAGGTCCCTGAGTAATTAGAGAAGTGAATTATATGAATCTCTATAAGGACTGTTAATGTTATGTCAATGCTCTCTTTATCGTTGTCTGGTAGTTTATTATTATACTCCTTCTTTGCAACTTGTTTCAATATACCTATTCCAACTGCAGCAGAAATTGGAAGAAGTATATTGCAGACATGTGCCTTTAATATGGTTTTAAGTATCAATCCATGAACAAAGGCTTAACTAGAAACCATCCCCTTGTTAATTTACTAAACTATAATAAACACTTTTGCTTAGTTAAAAAAAAAACTATCATACGTAAAAGCAGCATACAGAGTTTTCTAGTTTAAAATTGTTTATTCAGTTCTCACTATTACATTTACACTACAGGATTATTAACTAATGTCAATGCTTTAAGTCTGAATTGAAAAAACACGTCGTGTTTAATAGAATGTTATTCTACGATTTGTTTATTTCTTGTGGATGATGTAACTAGAGAAATTCATAACTAATTTATGTCGCATTTGAAAAAGGAATGTGGAATGCTCATTGTGTGAGCAGGTACTGACATTTGTGATACCAGTAATATCCTCTAAAAAATAAATAATCCTTCAAACATTACAAAATAATGACACACAGTTTCGTATCTGTCATCAACCTGTAACATCAAGCTCACTTTCAAACTAGGCTAGTTAGATTTTGTTTTTACAGCGTTTCAGGTTAGAACTTGTATGTTTTGTTTGTTTTTTTTCTCTTCTTTTTCTAAAAACACAAAGAATATCCTTTATCAGCCTTTTTATTTTTCAAAAGCTACATTTACGCTGAAGACGATTTCCCCCAAAAAACCTAGATTGTAACAAAGGGAACTGTATTGACTACACATATCTAAAAAACGTCATGTTTAAACAAAAAAAAAAACACACACACACACATATATATATGAATATATGAATATATATTTTTTTTTTTGTTTTTTTAAACACATAGTTTTTTAGATTTTCATAATACAATCCAAAACAAAAGTGAAGGGATAAAAAAAAGGATAAGAAAGCATACATCATGTACATACAAAACAGTACTGAACTGCAAACGTATTCAAGTGGGCATGCAGGACCGCTACATTATTAGTGTGGATAATACTAAACAGCCACTAACTGTCCAGTAGCGGTGAGCAGACATAGCAAATATAATTCAGTGAACTTGATGTACCTAATGCAGACATCCTTTCGTCATTGTGTTCATACTTAGGGAAAGTCAATGTATCGTAGCCTGAACTTGATTTCTTAAGCAACCAGTCAATCAAGCAACCATTAATCAATTAACCAACTGATCAATTAATTAATTAAAGCGGAAATTACTAACTACCAACCCTATGTGGACTAGCATGGCACACAACACCACTTTGCCACCACCATCCGCCTTTGTCACAGAACCCACACCCCAGCAGGAGGTCTCCCTGGTACTAAGCACTCCTATCTATGTAAACTAAAATCCTCATCAATGTATGGCCCTGGAAGAGCCCATGTGGGAAAAAATTTAGTCTTGCCAGAGAGTCCATGGAATTGTGCAAGATGATTTGGAGGGAGTCATATGTGCTGTCATTGTGTTCTAAACTCTGCATCGGATCAGGAGGTTGAAGTGATTTCCAAGCCCTGGCAACACAAAGTTGTGTCACAATGAGGAGTGAAGAAATAATGCATTTACATAGGGAGGGATAACCTCCACTGCAGCAGGAAATGCAGTTACCACCAAAACCTCTGGCATTGCCACCAGATGTGATATTGAGTCCCCTGTGAGTTCCCACACCTCCAACAGTCTGGGGAGGAGTTCAGGAAAATTTTATGCAATTGGGAGGGTGGAAGATACACATATAAAACAAAATAACTTAAGGATAGTAATTTGGTAACGTGTAGAGAGAAGATGTTAGGTTTGGCTAAAAGGGATGGCAAACAGGGCTCGAGTCCTGCAGGAATACGTGAGAACGGCATTCCTGCACTTTTTCCACAGAAGGAACGTCGTTCCCATTAGCAGTCCTGCAGGACCTGCCCATTGGAGTATCTTCTGCTGGTGGTGCCTATGGTGGGTGACGCTTCGCACTCGTACATACTCACTTACTGAGACCAAGCAAAGGTGGGAGACAGACACAGAGAGAGTGAGAGACAAAGGCTCCAGCATGGAGTAACAGGAGATGGGGCTCAGATGGGGCCACCAGCAGCAGCAGCCAATCAGACGGGGCAGCAGGGTTGCCTTCTTGTAAGCCAGTCCCTGGGAGGTGCACAACTAATTACACAGCTGGCCTTGGGGGGAGACTGATTCACTTGAGAGTGGCGGGAGGAGGAGAGAGAGACGGGAACCCCCTTCTTCTCGCAGAGCCAGTGGGGTATGTGAGGGTAAAGATGAGCAGCTCTGAGCCCCCCAAGATGGAAGACACACGGTGATCGGTACATTTATTATTATGATATTTATAGAGCGCCGTAAAATTCCGCAGCGCTTTACAATGGGTGGACGAACAGACATGTAGTTGTAACCAGACAAGTTGGACACACAGGAACAGAGGGGTTGAGGGCCCTGCTCAATGAGCTTACATGCTAGAGGGAGCGGGGTAAAATGACACAAAAGGTAAGGATAGTATTAGACTAGTGACAGTTGCAGAAGAGGAATCAGTCAAGAGCTATTAACAGTTTAATTCATACGCTTTTATGAAGAAGTGGGTTTTTAATGATTTTTTGAAGGAGTGGAGACTGGGTGAGCATCTAACGGAGGAGGGAAGCGAGTTCCACAGGAAGGCGAGCATCAGAGGTGGGAGTACGGACAGAAGACAGACGTAAGTCTTCAGCTGTTACGCTACTTGGGTGATTTGGCTTGGAACTCAACTGCAGCTTGTAAACCTGCCTAATTACATTAGTGAAGAAACTGAGAATCTTTAAAGTATGAATACTGTAGCTTTAAGAAAAGAGAGAATCACTGGTAACTTGGTTCAACCAAAGTTTTAATAAGTTTTAAACTTAAATGAATTGCATTTAGGCAATAATCCAATAAGAAGAAGTACAAGTAATCAACAACACAAAGTTCATTATTAAGTATTTCTTCAGAGATGCATTAAGTAACATTCTTTAAGTTCATGAGAATAATCTTCAATAGAAACAACAAGCAAGTAGCTAAGAATATTTGCAAAGCAAGAACAGTTCATAGTTAATGAGCATGATGGGAGTTGTCCTCCATATAATTAGTAGCTTGAAGCATTGAGTGTCTTTGCAAAGCAAGAAACAGTTCATAGTGAATAAGCATGATGGGAGTTGTCCTCCATATAATTAGTAGCTTGAAGCACTGAGTGTATTTGCAAAGCAAGAAACAGTTCATAGTAAATAAACATGATGGGAGTTGTCCTCCATATAAATAGTAGCTTGAAGCAGTGAAGATTTGAGTAAGCAAGCATTAGTTCATTATTAAATTATATTGTAGACAAATAGCTGAAAGATATACTTAAGGTTAATATGTGTAGTCCTCCAATAGTTCAGAGATATGGTCCACTTGTAAAGTAGCAAAGTATCCATTCTCCAGTAATCCTTTATGGCATGCAGCAATCCTTGCATTGGCTCAAAGGCTGGAACGGCTTGTCTGAGCTTGTGGAGAGGTAAGTCTGGTGGAAGTAGCTCCCAGTAGCTGAGCCTGTGGAGCCCGCGGTCTCGCGGAGGCAGCTCACACATTAGTTCACACACAATCACCAAGCACCCTCCCTCTGGCCCAGTCTCCCTAAATACCGTCGGAGCTGTGTCAGAGGAAGACAGGGTCCGGCTCCTCACAGCTGAGTGCCGAACTCGGAAGTGTTACTCCATAACATCAGCAGATCGTAAGGGCCTAGACGGGACATACTTGTGTATAAGGGAGGATAGATAGGTGGGAGCAGCATTATGTAGAGATTTGAAAGCAAGAACCAGAATTTTAAATTGAGCTCTATATTTTATAGGAAGCCAATGTAGGGACTGACAGAAGGGTGAGGCATGGGAGGTGCGGGCGGTCAGGAAGATGAGCCTCTCCACCACATTCATTATGGACTGTATCAGAGCAAGTTGGGAGCACGTAAGACCACTGAGAAGTGGATTACAGTAGTCAAGGCGAGAAAGGACAGTGGAATGGACCAACACCTTAGTCGCATTTGGCGTTAAGTAGGGGCGGATGCGCGCAATATTTTTGAGATGGAAATGACAGGATTTGGCAATAGATTGAACATGAGGCTTGAAGGAGAGGTCGGAGTCAAAGAGAACACCTAGGCAGCGAGTCTGCGTGGTGGAGCTGATGGTAGCACCGTTGACTTGGAGGGAAACAGACAACACTTGAGGGAGGAAAGACCAGAATTTCAGTTTTGGTCAAGTTTAGTTTAAGGAAGTGGGCAGCCATCCAGTTAGAAACAGCAGAGAGGCAGCCAGAGACACTAGTCAAGAGGGACGGGGAGAGATTAGGAGAGGACAGGTAGATTTGCGTGTCATCCACATAGAAATGATATTGGAAGCCAAAGGAGCTAATGAGTTTACCAAGGTAGGCAGTATAGATGGAGAACAGTAGGGGACCAAGGACTGAACCTTGGGGGACACCAACAGAGAGGAGTTGGGGAGAAGAAGCAGAGCCAGAGAAAGAAACACTGAAAGAGCGCTGGGAGAGGTAGGAGGAGCACCAGGAGAGAGCAATATCTTGTAGACCGATATTGCGGAGGATGAGAAGAAGCTGTTAATGATCAACAGTGTCAAAAGCCGCAGACAGGTCAAGGAGAATTAGGATAGAGTAGTGACCATGAGATTTTGCAGCGAGTAGATCATTGGATACTTTGGTGAGTGCCGTTTCCACAGAGTGCTTAGCGCGGAAACCAGACTGAAGCGGGTCTAGCAGAGAGTTGGACTCGAGGAAGTCTGTCAATCTCGCATACACAATTTTTTCAAGGATCTTGGATGCAAAAGGCAGTAGTGAGATAGGACGATAGTTGGATGGGGAGTTAGGGTCAAGATTGGGCTTCGTTAGAATTGGGGTTACAGTTGCATGTTTGAAGGGCAATGGAAATATACCAGAGGAGAGAGAGAGATTGAGAATTTTAGTGAGAGGAGGAGAAAGAGAAGAAGAGTATGGATGAGATGCGAGGGAATAGGATCTAGGGAGAAGGTGGTGGGGCGAGAGGACTGGAGCAGAGCAGAAACCTCTTCCAATGTAGCGGGTGCGAATGAACATAGAACAGCAGAGGGAGTGAAGTTAGGGGAAGTATTGTAAGGGGAAGAAGAAAGATGAGAGATCAGTTGCCCAGCAAGGAAGCCTCCCTGGAGGAGTAAGTGTCTGATCCTTGTATTATTTATTTTTTGAGGGGACGTGGGGGGCCCTAATATTTGGGATGGAGGGCCCTAATATTTGGGAAGTCCTTGCATTGCACTGGATTGCTCTTCATGCGTGGGGGTTGGTGGCCTGCAGTAGAAAGTTGGGGAGTGATTATTGTATTTGCTCCAAATTAGTAAAAAAAAATCCACATACATTGAGTTATGCATGCTGGTTGCTGGTGCATTGCCCCACTTTAGCCCTGCATTAACGCTGCTAGTGTTAACCCATCCTGCAGCCAGAGAAGCGTGGCAGAGCTCCGCATGGCATGCTGCAAGTTAAAGCCCCTGGTATGGATGTATGCATAGGGCCTGTAGAGCTGTTGCCATGTTACAGGCTGTGATTTTTTTTTATAAATAAAAGGCTGGATACAAGCAGAGTTCCAGGACAGTTGTAATGCAAAGGACTAGTAACACAAATGGTTTAGTTTCATTTTGATTGTGTTAAATGTTAAAAAAAAAAAAATAGTTTCTGCATGCCATTTGCAGTCTTCTCACACTTCCACACCATGTGTTTATGTAAACCTGTGGCTTTAACCCTTTTGCATGCTGAGTTATTTGAAAATGAGAGTATATAGGTGCAAAAAGTACATCCTAAACATTTTTGTTGGCATTTTTGTTTTTTTCGACTTTTAAGGTACAGGAATAGCACACACCAGCTTTACAAAATGCACATTTAAAAAAAACTTGTTACCGTATATACTCGAGTATAAGCCGAGTATATAGCCTAATTTTACCACAAAAAACTGGGAGACTTATTGACTCGAGTATAAGCCTAGGGTGGGAAATGCAGCTGTTACTGGTAAATTTCTAAATAAAATTAGATCCCAATAAAATTACATTAATTGAATATTTATTTACAGTGTGTGTATATAATGAATGCAGAATGTGTGTGTTTGTGTAGTGTGTGTGTGTATATAATGAATGCAGAGTGTGTGTTTGTGTGTGTATATAATGAATGCAGTGTGTATATAATACAATGTGTGTGTTTGTGCAGTGTGTGTAAACTGGGTGAGGGAAGGGCATTTTTATTTTAATTTTTTTATTTTAATATTATATTATTTGAATAATATTATTTTATTATTATATTATTATTATTATTTTAATAATATTATTATTATTTTAATATTTGCATTATTTTTTTAAATGTTTTTTGTCCCCCCTCCCTGCTTGTTGCCTGGTCAGGGAGGGGCATGACAAAAAAACATTAAAAAAAATGCAAATATTAAAATAATAATAATATAATAATAAAAAAATATTATTAAAATAATATAATATTAAAATAATAATAATATAATAATATAATATTATTAAAATAATATAATATTAAAATAATAATATTATTTTAATATTATATTATTTTAAAAATATTATTTTATTATTATATTATTATTATTTTAATATTTGCATTATTTTTTTTTGTCCCCACTCCTTGACCAGGCAACAAGCAGGGAGGGGGGACAAAAACATATTTAAAAAAAATAATGCAAATATTAAAATAATAATATAATAATAAAATAATATTATTTTAATATTATATTATTTTAATAATATTAAATCCCTGGTGGTCCAGTGGCATTGGCTGTTCAGTGGGGGGGCTGACTGTGAGCTGTTACTTACTTTCCTGCAGCTCCTGTCAGCTCTCTTCTCCTCCGTGCAGCTCCTCTGTCAGCTCCGTTCTGCTTACAGTGTAAGTCTTGCGAGACCCGCGGGTCATTACAAGCGGGTCATTACAAGCGGGTCATTACAAGCACGGTGGTCCTGTTGGGGCCTGACAGGGAGCTGTACTTACCTTCCTGCAGCTCATGTCAGCTCCCTTCTCCTCCGTGCAGCTCCTCTATCAGCTCCGTTCTGCTTACAGTGTAAGTCTCGCGAGACCCGGGTCTCAGGAGCTGGGAGTTCACCAAAGCCAGGTATGTCCGTGATCTGTGTGCTGCTTAAGCCTAGCTACTCCCCCATGGCTCTCCTCCATGTTACCCTCCTGAGTGCCAAAGACGGAGCAAGGGAAGGATTAACAATCCCTAGTGTCCAGGCATATGCAAGCTGTGTTGGCTGCCCAGTGCCCTTATTGCCATGGCGACTTGTGCGGCCACACAGCTCACACACCCCAAAGGCCGGCCCTTGCTACTAAACTTACAAGACAAACATACCAACTTCTAAAATTGCTTCTCATTTAAAAAAATTTCAGTCCTTGTATTTTGTGACCTGTAACTTTCAAAATAAACTGAAATCCTATACATATTATGTACTCTATAAATCAAGACACATAAACGTTATTACACGTAATTATGCCAACAGGTATTCATTTATCTGAGTATCATCAGAGTTTAAGTTCCAGCTCCTGGCAGATCCCCACTTGTTGCCAATCTCTGCGGACCCACTGTGTATTGTTGTCAGCTTTTGGTGAACCTCTGTTGGGGACCGCTTTAACATGTAGATCCTTTTGAGGTAACGATTGCAGGCCTTCCTCTACTATGTACAATTAACTTTGTCAGGAAGCCCAATCGATAGGTAAGATTGTCATCTTGTAAGATCTTCGTTATAGCCTGAAATTTCCTCCTCTTGGCAAACATTGCTAAGAATAAACTTGTAGCTACGAGAATACCTGTGTATGTCGCAGGCAAGTCAGAGGTAAATTTTGCAGCTTTCATAAGATTCTCTTTGAGGGTAAAAAAGTGCACATAGACAATCACATCACATACACAGCCAAGTGTTTGGGTCTTGGCAATCTATGTGCCCTATCAAGCAGTAGATCTCACTTCAACCATGTCAACCATGGGTAGCAAAGTTGGAAACATGGAGATGATAAATTCATAAAACAGTGTTGGAGGGAAGTGATCACAGGAAAGCATAAATTGAGGCGAGTCTCTGGAAGCAGTTTAAACAGTTATTGTTAATCTCCCATGTTAAAATTAGTGTAGGACCCACAGATATCGGGGTACTATGACGTAGTAGTTAACTTAACACAATATGGCCATATGGTGTAACTGAATCCCCATATTTGTTTGCTAAGATAGGTGATTTTAAGTAGCCTTGTAAAAAGTAAACTGTGTGCGCTGTTCCTTAATTTGTATCTTGAAGATAATATTAGACTTGTGCATGGCAAAAAAAAACAAAACATTTCAGTTCTTTCAAAATACTTTGGCAGACAAAAGAAAAAATTTTACTTGAGAGAATTTAGTTCATGTCGCTCTGATTAATTTAGGTATTCCAAAAAATTGGAAAGGCAATTTTAATTTTTTTTTTTAAAAATGAGTAATACAGTAAAATGGTCTGATATCTAGAAATATCTAGATTAGAAAGTGGGAATAAGACAGATAAGAAATGATAGCTCTAAAACTGGAAAATAAAGAATCAACAAACCTTTAGCAAAATAGAAGTAGGAAAAACACTATACAGTATAGTGTAGATTTCCAGGATCTATAAAACCTTAGTAGATTGTTTATAAAATACAATGAATTAATAAATGCTATATTGAAAAGTCCAATTAAATATCTAACAAGTCCAATAGAGGATCCACAATATACAGCATAAGTATAACTCTCCCTGCTTGAGAAGACAACACAGGGTTGGTGACACCAATGACATTTAATATACTTTTATACAGTGTACAAAAGATACAGTGGTATGCCACAGAGATAAAGCAAGTCAATATGTGGATCTGATTGCTAAAAATATATAGCATATAGGAATGTGCATGTGCAGTAAAGGAGAATCAGCTTTAAAAATCCAAATCCAAATACTTATTCCCAAAAAATTGTAAAATCATGCAAAAATCATAGGTAAAAGATAATCAGCACCCGATATATTGGTGATAAAATTAGCAAAGTAACCTGAAGTCCAGACCCTATTGGATGAGGTATGTGGGAGCAGGAATCCATTCTGTGTCCTTACCGCTGGTGAGGACAGCGTGCATTTTACAGTGTGTTCCACCTCAGACCTCACATCGAGGTGATCCCTCCGATCTTGCGAGCTAATCTTCAGTGTAATTCCGGGGTCGGCAGCAGTCCCCTACCCCCATCAACTCAGGAGCAACCTTAATTCTATTGACCTCCAGCAGCTGTCAGCTGATATTGATTCACAACTCCTATCCATCCCTTCCCTCTCCTGTCCCTCACTGGCCACCTCCACATATAACACTACCCTCACCTCTGCCTTGAATGCTGCAGCCCCACTCCAAATATGCACCTCGAGGAGGAAACGCCCCCAGCCGTGGAATACTAAATCAACACACTACCTGTAAAGATGCTCCCGTTGTGCTGAATGCTCCTCGAGGAAGTTTTGCACCCAGTCGGACTTTCTCCATTCTAGATTCATATTATGTTCATACAGCGCAGCCCTTGCCCTCGCCAAACAGTCATACTTTTCCTCTCTCATTAGTTCATGCTCCCGCAATCCCAGGCGTCTCTTTGACACCTTTAACTCTCTTCTTCGCCCTGCTGTGGACACCCTTCAAACTAACCTTACAGCTGAGAGCTTTGCATGCTACTTTACTGACAAGATTGAACAACTAAGGAAATAATTCTCCCCACCCTGCCTTTCTCTTTCTCAACCACACATAGATCATGTCTTTCCTACCTTTCAGACTTTTTTCCCCTGCTACTGAACAAGAGGTGGCTGCTCTTCTCCTTTCCTCTCGCCCCACCACTTGCCCACTTGATCCTGTCCCGTCTCACCTTATCACATCTCTCTCCCCTTGTCTTGTGCCTTCCTTAACACACATCTTCAACTGCTCTCTCTCTTTCTACTGCCATTGTCCCTGCTGACCTTAAACATGCTCCTGTAATACCTATCCTGAAAAAACCATCCCTCGACCTGTCTACACCCTCTAATTATCTTTCCATATCTCTGCTCCCTTTTTCCTCAAAATTTCTGGAAAGACTTGTCTTTACCCGTATGTCTCACTTCCTCAATTCCATCTCTCCCCTTGACCCTCTTCAATCTGGCTTCCACCCCCTCCACTCTACTGAGACTGCTCTTATTAAAGTTACTAATGACCTAATCACAGCTAAATCCAAAGACCACTACTCCATACTAATTCTTCTTGACCTCTCCGCTGCCTTTGACACCGTTGATCATGCTCTCCTTCTTCAAACTCTTCAATCACTCGGTCTCTGTGACTTTGTCCTCTCGTGGTTTTCCTCTTATCTCTCCTAACACTCATTCAGTGTCTCCTTTTCTACTGTAAAAAAGAAAATTAGCTTTTAATCGCACTACTAAGATGACTTGTGAAACAAAGTTTTTGATATTGTAGCACAAGCCCTACCCAGTAACATAAAAAGAACTAATCGTTACAGATCTGAATAGTGTGTAAGGTTACATAAACTGAACATGCTGCGTGTGCACTCCTATTACAGGGATACTATAGATAGAAAAGCAACTTTAGTTTAGTTAAGCGTCTCAGTTGGAGTCCCCCAAGGCTCTGTCCTTGGTCCCCTTCTATTTTCTCTTTATACTGCCTCTCTTAGCAAACGTATTGCCTCATTGACACCCAGTTATATCTCTCTTCCCCAGACCTCTCCCCTGCCGTCCTGCAACGTGTCACTGCTTGTCTTTACTCCATAATTGACTGGATGTCCTCCCGCTTTCTAAAACTAAGTCTCTCTAAAACTGAACTCCTTGTCTTTCCTCCTCCTAATGCTGATCTTCCTCTTTCGCTCTCCCTTGAAGTCAGTGGTATCCACATCAGTCCATCCTTGCAAGCGCCCTGTCTTGGTGTCATATTTGACTCTAGTAATTTCCCACATGGATTATTGTAACCCTCTCCTAATTGGTCTTTCCAAAAACCGTATTGCCCCGCTACAATCTGTAATGAATGCTGCCACCAGACTGATTTTCCTCTCTAGTTGGTCCTCTCACACCTCACCCCTCTGTATACATTGGCTTCCTGTATAGGAGTCAATTCAAAGTGCTAACCTATATCTATAAAGCTTTGCTCGTGACCTTCTCCTGTCCAAGGCTCGCACCCATACAGCCAACTCAAGCATGCAGGACTTCTCGCGGATGGCTCCCTTCCTATGGAATAGCCTACCTACTGCCATCAGACTCTTCCCTAGTCTTCAGTCATTTAAGCTTATGGCCTCCCAGAGTAACCTCTACCTCACATACCTGTCTCTTGCTCTCTCCTAAAGGGCAGCACTCTACTCTCTCCTCCAGCTCTGCTTCACTCCAACCTATTTTGATTGCTATTTCCTGTCCTATTAAGTTTTACACCCACCTCCTATAGACTGTAAGCTCGTTTGAGCAGGGTCCTCTTCAACCTATCCTTCCTATAAGTTTTCTTGCAATTGTCCTATTTATAGCTAAATCCCCCCTCTTATAATATTGTAAAGCACTACGGAATCTGTTGGCGCTATATAAATGGCAATATTAATAATACTAATAATAATATAATAGGTCTTCAAGGAGATTTTTTGAGCTTTTTATGTATTTTTGGTAAATGGTAAAAGACCAGTACCCTAGGATATTGTATACAGTACACAGGTATTTGTATTCTCTATCATTAATGATCAATCTAATCTATCTTTACCATATTCCAGTAGTTCTTTAAATCTCACAATGTATTGAGGAGCAACATAGAAACAGAGAATGTGACAGCAGATAAGAACCATTCGGACCATCTAGTCTGCCTAATTTTTAAATACTTTCATTAGTCCCTGGCCTTATCTTATAGTTAGGATAGCCTTATTCATATCCCATGCATGCTTAAACTTTTTTTCTGTGTTAACCTCTACCACTTCAGCTGGAAGGCTATTCCATGCATCCACTACCCTCTCAGTAATACTTCCGGATATTATTTTTAAACCTTTGCCGCTCTAATTGATCTAATGTCCTCTTGTTGTGGTTTTTCTTCTTTTAAATATAGTCTCCTACTTTACTGTGTTGATTCCCTTTATGTATTTAAGAGTAGGATCCATCTCCAATTTTTTGTATGTAGAGATGTCTTCCAATATTCTTATGTGATCTTCCTTGTAGTCTTCTGTATTGAGAATAACCAATTCACCTCATTTATCTGATGGTTTGATGGTTATATCTTCATAAGTAATTTAAGAGATTCCCTTTCTTTCTTCGTTAGGTTGTCTTTATTTAATTTGTTAGTGACTTTTAACCTAAAATCCCTTTCTACCATTTTTTCGAATACTTTAATGGAGTCACTCTTAACATGTTGAGGATAAAAAGCTGAGGTAGGATGTAATTTTACCACATGACAGGAGGCTTCGTATTTTGCATAATCTTTCTTTACTAACTCCCATAGCATCAAAGAAAAAGAGTGAAAACTGAGAAACAATCACAATGCCATATATGATATAAGAGGCGTGCCATATTACATAATTTCCTCTTTCTTTGCTGCTCCATCAACGATTTTGGTTTCTCCTCACTGTCCTTCATACTTCTTACCTACAGTGATTTATGTCATATTTTCTAGCTTGTATCATATTCTATAACATCTTGTATTTCTCCTGTTACTCTACTGACATCCATTTCTCTGGGGCTAACCCCCTCTGTTTCTGGGCTCTTTCCGCCTTTCCCTCACTCCAGGGAGGCCCCCCTGGCTCTGGGACCCTTCAGCTGTAATTTCCCCTAGCTCGGTTTATAGGAGGACTTACCGGCATGCTTGACGTTTTTCTCCACACCTCCCCAGAGCCAGACCTCTCTTTGCGCTTTTTTTCCCGCGTTTTACCATTGTTTGCACGTCCTTTCGCTTCACGAACAGCATTATCTCACCGTTCATTCACAAAAGTACGTTTTGTTTGCCGAATGCTTATCGTTCAGCAATTTCCCCGCGAATGCCTTGTATTAGGTGCTTGCGTTTGTCTATTCGTGCGCAGAACGCCCGCACCATTTATTGGAGCTCGCGTTTGGCTACTTCCCTGCGCATGAATGCCCGCCTCTGCATATTGCTCAGGATGGACAATCGTTCCCAAGCACAACTCATGAAGGAGATCTTCGATTATTGCCTACCACGCAACATTACGCTGCTAGCAGAACATCTACCGGGAGAATCCAACATGACAGAAGATTGGTACTCATGCCACTGGCGAGACGCCAGCGACTGGCAACTAGATCCTCATATTCTCGCAATACTGGATGCGCAGAGGGGTCCCTTCTGCCTAGATTTATTCACTTCCCGCAACAACCGACAGACAAAGGACTTCTTCAGCTGGCTCCCAGACCCGGAGAGCCTAGCAACGGATGCCTTTCTGCAACAATGGCCACAATGCGGAGCTTACGCATTCCCACCGTTCTCAATGATTACGAGAGTCCTTCACCGGATCCGCATACAGAGGGTGATGCTGACCCTCATCACGCCACTATGGCAGAGCCAACCATGGTTCCCGGGCCTTCTGGAACTGTCAAACAGGGATCCCCTCCTCCTACCAGATACTCCGACCATCCTCAAGAACCCAATGGGACTACCCCACCCACTGGTCAGGGAGGAACGGCTTCCTCTGGTGGCCTGGACTCTTTCCGGGGGTTCCTGGCGAACCGAGGACTTATCGCAGGAAGCTAGGGATCTCCTATGGGATTCATGGGCACCCTGAACAAGGAGGTGCTACTTATCAGCATGGCACTGCTGGACAACTTGGTGTCTGAGACGGGATCTCAATCCCTCCATCATGAATTTCCTCACCTCCCTATTCACAGCCGGAAAATCATACCGGTCTATCAACTCAAGGTACTCAACTCCGACTCAAGGGACACCTGTTGGTCAGGACCCGCTCATCTGTAGACTCCTCCGCGGCATGCGCCTTCGGCGCCCTCGGAACCCAAATACTCAAGACTTTGGGACGTTGGCATTGTCTTACAGTTTTTACGGGACTGGCCTCCTAATGAGAAATTATCACTCCGCCAGCTTACATCTAAATTCACCTTCCTGCTCTGCCTGGTCTCCTTTCGTCGGGTGTCCGATGTACGCGCTTTTGACGCCGACGCATTTACCTTTTGCCCAGTGGATGTAACCTTCCCGGTCTCACGACGCACGAAGTCTGACTCTTCCTCTGTCTTTTACCCCTTTTTTCCCTCAGACCCTCAGCTCTGCGTGGTCTCTACTCTCCGTCAATACGTGGAAGCTACCGCGATGTTGTGGCCTACTTCCAATCATCAACTTCTCATCTCTTAGGTCCACACCTTTGGTCCAGTCTCGGTCACTACGTTGGCCAGATGGGTTAGATGGCTCTTAGCCCTTGCCGGGATTGACCAAGCTTTTGGAGTACACTCCGTTCGCAGAACCGCAACTTCTTCCGTTTACGCAGCAGGTGGCTCCCTTCCAGATATCTTGAGAGTGGCGGGCTGGACTAGAGAATCCACCTTTAGGACGTTCTACTTCCGTCCTCCATCTAATCCAGCTTTTGCTCTACTTTCTCAGCGTTGAAATTGCAAAATACAAAGCCTCCTGTCATGTGGTAAAATTGAAGATTATGTTAGCTTTAGTGTACTAATAATCTTAATTTTAATAATGACAGGAGGCAAGTATTTTCCCTCCCTACTCTCTTTCGTTCTTCCCTCCCTCTGTTTTTCATATATATATCTATAGCATTTGTTTCTTCTATTACTGTATTAGTGTCTAACTTTTGCCCATCAAGGACTTAATGTATATATTCAATGTGGGTGGGCTATTTAGTTAGTACTGTTAGATGGGAGGACGTTATTGTTTTATTAATTAATCTTAAGGGATAGATATTCATTGTTTTTACACAACCACTTTTGGAATCTAATACCTTTTATATTCTCTTTTCAGTTTAATCGGAAACCACAAGGGACTATTAAAGACTCCATTCAAGGTTTCATCATCATTACGTCATTGAAGATCATCGTTTGAACTCAAGACGTCCTAGTTTGGATCTCTACCTGTTTCCTGTTCAAGTCATACATGTTTTTTCTACGGTTATCCTGTATTATGGACTTGTGATGTCGCATTAGTTAAGAGGAAATGATGTAATATGACACGCCTCCTTTATCATATACTGCATTGTGATTGGTTCTCAGTTTTCACTCTTTTTCTTTGCTGCTATGGGAGTTAGTAAAGAAAGATTATGCAAAATACTCGCCTCCTGTCATTATTAAAATTAAGATTATTAGTACACTAAAGCTAACATAATCTTCAATTCAGTATGTACATATTCTTGTTCTAAAGATTGTATGGAAGGGTTCTTATCTATAAAAAACTTTTAATAGAAATCTTTCAAATTAATTTGTGTAAATCTATAAATAAGGAAAAATGTGAATTTTTTGAAGTAGGGTCAAATTTTAAACCCTTTTTAAAAACAGATAGTTCTTCTATATTAAGAGTCCTATTGGATAAATTAAAAATGCTAATTTCCTAATTTTCTGTTGAACTATCTCCTCCAGGCTTTCTCTTTCTTCTTCGATGTATTTTAGTGGTCTTTTTTTCTGTATATTTGGTGATCTGAAATCTTCTATCATGAATTTTTGAGGGGGTACTCTCCCCCTTTCTCTAAAAAATCATTCTCTATATGTCCACTGGAGACCTGTGTTTCCCCTTTACTCATTCTTTATTTTCATTTTATTTTTATATTTATGTTTCTTTCTATTTTTCTTTCTATTTTTATTTAGTATGTATTATTATTTATTTTTATTTATTTTATTTATATTTATTTGTGTTTACAATTTTCTTGTGTTTCCTTTTTATTTTATTTTAAAAAAATTTTAAATTATTTATTTTATTTTATTATATATATATTTTTTTTATTCTTTATTTTTTGAGTGCAGTGAGAAGTACAGGCTTATATATTGACATTTGACAGGATGCATAATGACAGCAGGTAAACCGATAAGGTCAAGAATCATTGCACTTGTTTTTTGGGGTAATACATGCTTATTCATCTGAAGACTAATTAAGTAGTGATACTAATAACAAAGATTGACCATGCAAAAAGATAATACAGTTAGACTTATTAGTGGGCAGTTATCGCTTAGCTGTAGCCAACAAGCTGGGGTAGTTCTGGTACTGAGCAGCATGGGGTTGCACACAAGGTAGCGACATTGCACACAAGGTAGCGACATCTGTATCAGTATTATGTGTACACTGGTATTGCTCTAAAAGTGACATATTGATATTTTAAAACAAGAAAAGTGGCAGTGTGTTGCTCATCCAGTGGGAGTTATATAGGTTAGGAGGTAGAGAGCAATGTAACCCGCAGAGCCTTATTCTGCTCAATATGGAGCTTGCGGTCAGTGGGATCAAATTGAAATCATTCATGCTATGCAGAGTGAAATGCATAAAATGTTTGAGTGTATCGCTGAGTATACAAACAGGGTAGTTCATGTAGGCAAAATTTTGTGACGCTCCCTAGTCGCTAATGTCCGATTTCGTAGCATCCATTGGTGGCTGTCCACTATTTCTAGTGAGGGAATCTGGAGCTGATGGGCACAAGAACTAAAGGCTATAGCAAGAGAGAAATATAAAACAGTTAAACAATGAAAGTTGGAGGCATAGACCTTGGGCTGTGCATTTTATTATATTTTGATTTACCTTATACTTATATTTTCAACATTTACTTCTTACATCCATATTCCTATATATCCATTGCTCTTACATCAATTGATCATGCGTGTCAATATAATACCATTGCACTTCTTTTTCCATCTAAGAAGGAATATCTTATATTATATCTTATTTATGGTTTCCACCTTTTATTTACTCTTTTTAGACACAATACATCGAAAAGAGAGTCATACTTACATTCTCTGTGAAAATGACTTTTGTTATGTCTAATAATAGATAGATAGACTCATATCTGTTCAAATATATATCTTCTATGTTTCATAGATATGCCTTTATTGAGAATAAGAAATAATAAACTTATATGTCCAAGATCATTTTTGACATCTGGAATATCGATGTATATGTCTAATCTATTAAAGGAACACTATAGTCACCTAATTAACTAAGCTAAATAAAGCAGTTTTAGTGTATAGATCATTCCCCTGCAATTTCACTGCTCAATTCACTGTCATTTAGGAGTTAAATCACTTTGTTTCTGTTTATGCAGCCCTAGCCACACCTCCCTTGGCTATGATTGACAGAGCCTGCATGAAAAAAAAAACAGATGTAATTTACCTTAAATAATTGTATCTCAATCTCTAAATTGAACTTTAATCACATACAGGAGGCTCTTGCAAAGTCTAGCAACCTATTAACATAGCAGGGGATAAGAAAATCTTAATTAAACAGAACTTGCAATAAAGAAAGCCATTCTCTTTACAGGAAGTGTTTATGGAAGGCTGTGCAAGTCACATGCAGGAAGGTGTGACTAGGGTTCATAAACAAAGGGATTTAACTCCTAAATGGCAGAGGATTGAGCAATGAGGCTGCAGGGGCATGTTCTATACACCAAAACTGCTTCATTAAGCTAAAGTTGTTCAGGTGACTATAGTGTCCCTTTAACCCCTTAAGGACACATGACATTTGTGACATGTCATGATTCCCTTTTATTCCAGAAGCTTGGTCCTTAAGGGGTTAAGCTCACATTTTTTCATGTGTATACATACTTTGTGTCCAATATATATCAAATTGTAACATTCGGCTAGAGAGCAAGCAATATTATTCACTCATTTAAGGCCAATCCATATAAATATGCCTCCTATAGCTCTATAGCTCATACAGTCTCTGAAAAAGTAGGGCAGGATCCCTACGAAATGCGTAAGAAAAGTCTTTGAACTGGCAAGCGTTTTCGGTAAGACCATTCTGCAAGTAATCCTGTGCTTCTGCCGATCCCTGATTTACCCTGAAGATTAGTCCGCAAGATCAGAGGGAGCACCTCGATGTGAGGTCTGAGGTGGAACTCACTGTGACATGCACGCAATTCTCACCACCGGTGGTAAGGACAAAGAACAGATTCCTACTCCCACATACCTCATCCAACAGGGTCTGGACTTCAGATTACATTGCTAATTTTATCACCAATGTATCGACTGATGATCAGCCATGATTTTTGCATGATTTTACAATTATTTTTTTAAATCAAGAATTTGTATTTGTATTTTTAGAGCTGATTCTACTATGAGTTGTGCTGGCAGTGGTGTTGGGCTGCAACTACCGCAACTGGTGGCAGTGAGCGCCTTGACCCATTGGGACCCTGACTTGGTTGCACCGGCTGCATCACCAGTTATTAAGCTTTATGGTGTTTTTTTTTATTTAAAATAATCTAATTTACTGATAAAAAATTTTTGCACCCAACTTAATGTAAAACAAATACAATTTTAATTGTTTTTGTTCTAGTTGCAAAAAATAAAGGAAAATTATTATACAATAGTTGTATGGTTTTAGAATCTAACACAAAAGAGGATCCTTGAGCTGCTACTCTTGTCACTCATACAGAGTATTACCAAGCCCTTAAATTGGTAGGTGCTATATAGAAGTTTTCTTTTTCTAGGCAGATTAGCTATAGGCAAGATTTCCAGATGGCTATAAATTGTCAATTAGATTTATTTTAATTGCAAGTGTTACCTCCTCCCCATGTCCCACTCTCCTCTGTTTCCAAGGCAAAAGCATGTTAAATGTTGATGCATAGGGCAGATGGTACAAAGTAAACAAACACACTCCTACTGAAGTATGTTCAAGCCGACCTGCTGACTTATCACATGGGTTATTTTAGGTCAATTCTATTCACCAAGGTAACACCCAGAATTACAGTTACAATTATTTATGTAGCACCACAATTTTCTTCAGGGCCAAGACAAACAATTAATTGTAACAAAACACTTTTGACATACAGGAACAACAAATGTCTTACTTATACCTTACAATAATGTGGAATGCTATTTTTTTCTGTTTTATTATATAAAGCATCTGTAGGAATGTACAAGGATGTATTTATGTTTCAAATTTATAATTATACTAGGCCTGGTGCAAAGATTTTTACCGTCCTAGGCCCCACACCTCTCTTCCCATACTTTTTAAAAACATTCTTTATTTTGTCATGCATTGCATATCAAACAGAAGTACATAGACATTTCGCATATGGTTCACTTAACAACAATAGGAATAGACATATCATGTAATGTCAAGGAATCTGCAGAGCATGAGGAGCACAGCTCCATGTAGGTTAATCAGAAAGAGAGAGCGACATGACAGCATATACATTTCAAGACATATGGATGCATAGAACTATATATAGATTGCATGACATACTGTGACCATTAGAGCAGTAAGTCAAATAATGGTCTGAGTAGTCCTCCAGATTGTGACCTAGCACCCTAATATACTCTCATACATTCAGCCAACACCCTGTACTGGTAGGTCATAGTCCCACAGTGTAGAATGAGGCTGAAGAGCCCCCAGCTCACGCTCCATCAGACCATCTCACTTCCTCCTATAACACAGCCCCAACTGAGCAGATCTCACAGGGATACTCTTGCTTCGGTATTTCATGACAATGTGATGGCTGACTCAGCAAGGTAGAGTGTTGCTTCCAAGATGTCCGAGGTGGCCAACAATAGGGGACAGTGCTGCAGTGGGTCCCAAAATAGATGGATAACCACCACTTACTAGGGGGACGGACGGTGGCGTCAACAGCTGAGGTTCTGCTGCCACGTAAATAAGAGCCCCCCACCACCACCAGGAAGGCCGCAGATAGGCTGCCACTGCAGGTGATCCTGTGCTCAGAAGGGCAATGCCGCATCTATATGCAGTATGGGACCAGCTGTATTTTCAAGAGGAGAAATCATGTTAAGAGGCTCTATAGTAGGTATAATATACAATGCTGTAGGGAGCTCCAACATCATGTGACCACTCCGCTCAGCAGTCAGGCCCTGCCCCCTCTACCCATACTTTTTGATAGTTTATCCTTCTGATAACCTCTTTTCCTTCTGTCTTCTATTCTCTATCTGTCTCATCCTGCATATATCTTAATGTTTGTGTTATCTGACGACAGCGTTAAGCGTTAAGGCTTCTCAAATGTCTAATACTAACCAGCTTCCTTGCATCCTGCTCCATAATTATTTTTCCATGCATGCTTTTTATTAGGGGTTTTTGCAGAAAATTACAAAACATAAGCAGGAAATTACACAGATGTTGCAGATATACATGAACAATGCATTATAAAGTTTACAGCAAGCATGTCAAACTAAAAGGCTAGCACGGGCCAAATAAACAAGGTTTAAGTTTATGTTGGCCAGAAAAAAACAAAAACGTAACTTTTCATAGAAATGTAGGTTTATTTTGAAAAGTACAGTTTAATAGATTAGCTCAGTAGGGAGAATATATTGAAATGTAGTGTTCTCAAATTAGTGGTGAGTGACCATAAGTGAGTGGCTGCTGAAAGCCATTGATTGAATGGACATTGGTCTGTGTTCTACCAGGTAAAATATGAGAGAAAGGAAAATTATGCCTCCAAACTAGTATGCATCTTAAAGAAAGCAGTATTAGGTGTGTTACTTCACTTTTTTTTTTTTATTAATTTTGGTATGTTTAATAAGCAAATTTCCCCCCTATTCCGCCCCAGCCTATTTTATTTCAGAGGTCTGTCTTTGGAACTTTGGAAGGGATTATTAATAATATTAATAATAATATGAGGTTTACAAAAATACTCAGAATTAATGTAAAGATTTGGGGTTATAATGGGATTCATAGAACATGCTAGGAGCTGACATAGGGTAGGGTTTTAACTTTTTGGGCAAGGTTTTGTCAAAGTATGCAAGAAGTGTCATAAAATCCATGAGCAACCTAGCAAGTCCCTTGCTTAAAGGACCACTATAGTGCCAGGAAAACATACTAATTTTCCCGGCACTATAGTGCCCTGAGGGTGCCCCCACCCTCAGGGTCCCCCTCCCGCCGGGCTCTAGGGTGAGGAAGGGGTTAAACTTACCTCTTTCTCCAGCGCCAGGCAGGGAGCTCTCCTCCTCAGGAGCCGCACGCGCATTCAGCCAATGAGACAGCCACTAGAGGCTGGATTAACCCATTTAAAAACATAGCAGTTTCTCTGAAACTGCTATGTTTACAGCATAAAGGGTTAAACATAGCTGGACCTGGCACCCAGGCCACTTCATTAAGCCGAAGTGGTCTGGGTGCCTATAGTGGTCCTTTAACATTACTTATCTTGTGGTGCCTATTCAGACACTATTCATGCTGGTTCCATATAAATCAGTCAAATAGTTCCCTTAAATCTACAGCTTAGGTTTATTGGATGTGTATATGAGCGTTAATGAAACTAGGCAAATTAACCATTGGTATATGACATTATAAATATATTTTACATAAACATTGTGCAAGTCAGACTTAAAAAGTTTTGTTACACAAGTGAGATTCACCGTGAGGTTGTTATCTATGAGCTGAAACTAGAGCAAATTGGAGCAAAAGAGTGGTTATAGAGACATCGCCTATTTTTTAATTCCAGCACTAAAAATAATAAAGAGTGTAATATATGACACCTTGTAAGATATAGCACTTGGGCATAAAGCTTTTCTAATCATGTACTAACTTAAAAAATGGGTTAGACATGAGTCGTTGTATGAGGCATTGTATAACATGACCTTTTGTGCAGAACACTTACATTGCTTAGAATACAAAAGAAAAAAAAATAGTTTAGTCTAGTGCTAAATGTTAACGGGATTTAGATTGGCTCAGAATGAATTCCCTGTCTAAATGACATCTCCCTGACTGGACCTGCACCGATCATGGCTGTAATGGAATATGTGGTCTATACCTTGGGTGGGTGCAGATCATATCTGTTCTCTCAGAGACCCAGCACTTCTGTGTCACAACAGACTAGTTACTGGGCAGCTATTGCTTCCCAGTTGCCAATACAATAAAGGGGAACACAGATTCACCAGTCCCCACAGTGGGTAGAAGCTATTAAGTAAAGTGCATGGGGGAACCGCTCAGCTCCCACCCATGAGTGATGGGTGGAGGTTCTAATTAAAATAACAGAGCACATAACACATTATGACCCAAGGCACGTATTAGCCGCGAGGCAAACAAGGCATTTGCCTTGAACGGCACTTTCCGGGGGGGCACTTTCCAGGGGTGATGGGGGGGGCGTCAGGATACACCACTGTATGACCCTGCAAGCTTCATGGGAAAATGGGAGGGGGCCCTGGGCCACACGCTTGACAAGACAGACTGGGACAAAATCTGCTACCTCACATACCACTGCTCTAGCTACAGCAAGACACAAGAAACAGCGTACAAATTACTGACCTTCTGGTATCGCACACCCACGATGCTACACACGATCTCACCAGACCACACCCCACAATGCTGGAGATGCGGAGCGGAGAATGGCACTCTCCTACACATATGGTGGGGATGCAGAAAGATCATCCCGTTCTGGAAGGGGATTCACACAATGCTGAAGCTCTTTTCGGATGATCCACCCCCTCTCAGACCAGCAGAAATGCTACTGCACCACACCAAGACCCCCCGGTCCATCTATAAAAAATCCATGACAATACGCATACTGAACACAGCCAAATCAGTAATACCACAGCACTGGAAACAACCGACTACCCCATCCCTGAGAACCTGGTTCTCTCAAATGGAGGAACTACGTTCCCTTGAGGAACTACACCACACAGCAGCTGGCACACAACAAACATACCTCAACACATGGACACACTGGCTACTGAAGACGACAAAACCGGACTTAACCGACAGACTACGACTCGACAACAGAGACTGATCACAGATCCCATTGCAACCCAGACACTGGACACTGACAGGCACCCGACTTCCCGCCATCCACCCTGACACCACCACCCCACCACCTAATATACCCCCCTACAGACCATAACCCAAACAGGACAGCAGGGACCCACCAGGAAACCCCCCCTACGTGGGGAAGCACGGGAGACCTAGACCGCAGGAACCCCACTCACCGCCCTAAACCTAGCACCCAGGATAAAACACAGAGGGACGTGTAGGGGACACTGTGGACCCCTCTGTTGACCGACACAGGTGAGTTAACCATGGAACACGCCACATAGCAGGGGATGGCCTGAATTAGGCCCTCTGGGCATCTGCAGACTGTGGTGACATTCTGTCATCAAACTAATATGGTGATATGTTGATTATGTTGTCTGGATGAAGTGACACAACATCTTATTTAGTATTACAGCACTACATCACTTTAATAGTTGTCACTTACATAGTTATAGCACATTTTACACTGATGTATTTTGCACCAGCACTTTCAACAGTAGGAAGCACTTTACTTCTTTTTCCATATTGTATTCCACACATTTTTTGTCCTATGATGCCCTCAGGTTATTCACCATTTATATAAAGTCCAATTATATTATAGCTATCATCATGCATGATTGTAAATTTGCCACATTAGATGTTCACAACGTGTTACTATGGTAACATCACACAATGTTGTCAAGAGAAGGGGCAGGTTAGCCCCCTGCACATGCGCCCAGGATATCATCCTGATCGCAACATTTTATGTTTGGCCGCGTTACTATGACAACGCCGGACGTATACGTACGACGTCATGTTAAGGGGGCGGAGTTTAGCCCCGCACATGCACACACTTCCGGGTTGGACGCCGGTCACAATACAGAGCACCTGGGGTGAGTCTATTTACATTTTATTGTATCCTATATATATATTGTCTATTGCACATTGTTTGTATTATCCTGATGAAAGTCCTCAAGTAGGACTGAAACGTTGATTTTTAACAAGACTGAGTGCACCCAGTTTGGGAATTGGAGTTTGAGTGCAAGGTATAGTTACTTTTTTATATATAGATATATATATTTGAATGCTACGTATATATTTATGTAATATTTTTACATAATTAAGTCATTTTATTAATTACAATTTGCGGGACCTGCCTGATAACCCAGGCAGAAAGTCCAGAGAATTTAATTTGCTAGCACTATATTTAACCCTGTAACTTTCCAAGACATCAAACTTGTACATGGGGGGTACTGTTTTACTCAGGAGACTTCATTGAACACAAATATTAGTGTTTCAAAACAGTAAAATGTATAACAACGATGATATCATCAGTGAAAGAGACTTTTTTTGCATTTTTCACACAAACAGCACTTACACGGACAATATAATTGTTGTGATACATTTTACGGTTTTGAAACACTAATATTTGTGTTGAGTGATGTCTCCTGAGTATAACAGTACCCCTCATGTACAGGTTTTATGGTGTTTGCAAAAGTTACAGAGTCAAATATAAGGCTTGTGTTTCAGTTTCTTCACAGTGAAATTCGCCAGATTGGTTACAGTGCCTTTGAGACCGTATGGTAGCCCAGGAATGAGAATTACCCCCATGATGGCATACCCTTTGCAAAAGTAGACAACCCAAGCTATTGCAAATGGGGTATATCTAGTCTTTTTTAGTAGCCACTTAGTCACAAACACTGAACAAAATTGGCGTTCAAATTAATTTTTTGCATTTTACTATTATACTATTGCAAATGGTATGCCATCATGGGTATCAGGTAATTCTCATTCCTGGGCTACCATATGGTCTCAAAGGCAACGTAACCAATCTGGCGAATTTCAATGTAAAAAAAATGAAAAATGTTCTCTAACACGCTATATTTGTCCTTGTAACTTCCCAAAACACCATAAAACCTGTACATAGGGGGTACTGTTTTACACGTGAAACATCGCTGAATACAAATATGTGTATTTTATTGCAGTAAAAGCAAACAGTATTACAACATTCACAGTTAAAATGCCATGCAGAACTAAAAAAAATAACATTTATTAATTTCTCACATTTTTTTATATTTTATTCATGTAAAATTATGTTTCATAGCTAAATATTTGATGTTAAATAAAAGACCTATTTCTCCCGAATACAATGATATATAAGTGTGGGTTCACTTAATATGAAAGAGGTGAATTACGGTTGAACAGACATATAGTCAAATCCCAAATTTTGGGATTTTGTACATTTTGCTCAGTCCTTAAGGGTTTAAATAAAAGAATAAGTATTTTTAAAACTATATGAAGTGAAAGTTGAATAAGCAGCACTCGTCGGCCGGGAAGGAACATAGGAACATTCCCACTTGGTAGGGTATCTAAGCCATGAGAGCAGCAAGGGACACCCATAGCACAGGCTAACATAGAAACATAGAATGTGACGGCAGATAAGAACCATTCAGCCCATCTAGTCTGCCCAATTTTCTAAATACTTTCATTAGTCCCTAGCCTTATCTTATAGTTGGGATAGCCTTATGCCTATCCCACGCATGTTTAAACTCCTTTACTGTGTTAACCTCTACCACTTCAGCTGGAAGGCTATTCCATGAATCCATTACCCTCTCAGTAAAGTAATACTTCCTGATATTATTTTTAAACCTTTGTCCCTCTAAGACTATGTCCTCTTGTTGTGGTAGTTTTTCTTCTTTTAAATATAGTCTCCTCCTTTACTGTGTTGATTCCCTTTGTATATTTAAATGTTTCTATCATATCCCCCCTGTCTCGTCTTTCCTCCAAGCTATACATGTTAAGATCCTTTAACCTTTCCTGGTAAGTTTTATCCCGCAATCCATGAACCAGTTTAGTAGCCCTTCTCTGAACCCTCTCTAAGGTATCAATATCCTTCTGAAGATACGGTCTCCAGTACTGTGTACAATACTCCAAGTGAGGTCTCACCAGTGTTCTGTACAATGGCATGAGCACTTCCCTCTTTCTACTGCTAATACCTCTCCCTATACAACCAAGCATTCTGCTAGCATTTCCTGCTGCTCTATTACATTGTCTGGCTACCTTTAAGTCATCAGAAATAATCACCCCTAAATCCCTTTCCTCAATTGTATCAAATATTCTGTACTCTGCCCTTGGGTTTTTACGTCCAAGATGCATTATCTTGCACTTATCCACATTAAATGTCAGTTGCCACAATTCTGACCATTTTTCTAGTTTACCTAAATCATTTGCCATTTGGCTTATCCCTCCTGGAACATCAACCCTGTTACATATCTTAGTATCATCAGCAAAAAGACATACCTTACCATCAAGACCTTCTGCAATATCACTAATAAAAATATTAAAGAGAATGGGTCCAAGTACAGATCCCTGAGGTACCCCACTGGTGACAAGTCCAAGCTTCGAATATATTCCATTAACTACAACCCTCTGTTGCCTGTCACTCAGCCACTGCCTTACCCATTCAACAATATTGGAATCCAAACTTAAAGATTGCAGTTTATTGATAAGCCTTCTATGTGCAACAGTGTCAAAAGCCTTACTGAAATATAGGTAAGCAATGTCTACTGCACCACCCTGATCTATAATTTTAGTTACCCAATCAAAAAAATCAATAAGATTAGTTTGGCATGATCTCCCTGAAGTAAATCCATGTTGTCTCTGATCTTGAAATCCATGTGTTTTTAGATGTTCATCAATCCTATCCTTTAACATGGTTTCCATCACTTTCCCCACTACTGAAGTAAGGCTTACTGGCCTATAGTTGCCCGACTCCTCCCTATTACCTTTCTTGTAAATGGGCACAACATTCGCTAACTTCCAATCTTCTGGGACTACTCCTGTTAACAATGATTGGTTAAATAAATCTGTTAATGGTTTTGCTAGTACACCACTAAGCTCTTTTAATAGCTTTGGGTGTATTCCATCAGGTCCCATTGACTTATTTCACTTTACTTTTGACAGTTGAAATAGAACCTCTTCCTCTGTAAACTCACGTATAATAAATGACTCATTTATCCTTTTTCTCAACTGAGGTCCTTTTCCTTCATTTTCATCTGTAAATACAGAACAAAAATATTAATTGAGGCAGTCAGCTAGACCTTTATCGTCTTCTACATACCTTCCTTCTTTAGTTTTTAATCTAACTAATCCTTGTTTTACTTTTCTTTTCTCATTTATGTATCTAAAAAATGTTTTGTCCCCTTTTTTTTTCTTTTCTTTTTTTTTTAGTGGTTAGGGAATTAGATAGACAGACAAACAGACACGAGCACCCTTTTATAATCCTGAGGGAACGGTTCACCAGAACTCCCGCATATATAAGAACATTTAACTTGTATATTATGCCATGTGATTGGATTGTAGACGTCTGAGTCCTTGTTTATCTCTACGTTATTTGCTTACCGAGCTCTGTGCGACTGTCTGACTTCAACTGTAACTGATGAAAAAACAGTGTAACTGTATATTACGCAATTGTTTTGGATTAATGAACAGTGACCAATAAAAATTTGAATAAACAGATTGAAGAGAATCACACCTGGAATAGTGCCATGATGTACTCAATTTACTACCTTTGTCCCACCAGAAAACATTACATAAAAATTACTCTAGAGAATGTAATTTGCATGTCCTATATTTAACCCTGTAACTTTCCAAAACATCATAAAACCTGTACATGTTGTATTCAGGGGTCTTCAATGAACACAAATATGAGTGTTTTAAAACAGTAAAATATATCATGAAGATGATATCATCAGTGAAAGTGCATTTTTTCTGTGAAAAATGCAAAAACCAAATATGGTCAGCGTTTATGTCTAAATGGCTACTAAAAAAGACTGTCTACTTTTTCAAGTTTGTGTATTTTATTGAAGTAAAAGCTAAAAGTATTAGAACATTCGAAGAACTTAAAAAATAACAATATTTCTTAATTTCTCAAATTCTTTTAGATTTTATTCTTATTAAATTATGTTTACCATGAATATTTGATGTGAAATGAAAGCGCTGTTTCTCCTGATCAAAATCATATATAATAAGCAGGGCTGGACTGGGGAAATAATTCGGCACAGGCATTTTTTTATCAGAGTTGTTGTGTCATTACGAATGGCAAGCACTCCTCCCCTTCAAGTGATCATGTTGGTTCAATGCTCTTTCGGTAGCCCATGCACAGAGCCCTTCTGAAGAGCTCTTGCATGAGAAAAAGGCCCTGTAGTGCAGCGCAAAAAATTTAATGACATGTTTGCGCTGCAATTACTTGTGACTTGTCTCTGGTGTCTCCAATAGTGGGATACCAGAGGACAAAAGATATATGTTTGGAGGCTGCTTGTGTGACTGTGTGTGTGTAGAGTAAGCTGATTGAGGTGTGGCGTTTTGTGTAAATAGGTTGGTTTAAGTTGTGTTGTGTTTGTAATGTAATATTTGCGGCTAGGAGCAGGAGTGTGTGTGTATAGGGGGCATTGTGTGTGTATAAGGGATGCAGTGAGTGTGTGCATAGGGGCTGTAGTGTATGTGAGCATAGGTGATGCAGTGTGTGTAGAGTTTTTAGAGAGTGTGTGTTTAGAGAATATAGAGTGTGTGTTAAATTCAGGGAATCTAGTGTGTTTTGGGGATCCAGAGTATGTATAGGTGATATAGTGTGTGTATGGGTGCAGTGTGTGTGTGTGAGGGTGTAGTGTGTGTGTGTGTGTGTGTGTGAGAGAGAGAGAGAGGGGTGCAATCTGTGTGAGAGGTTCATTGGGAATCTGTGTGAGGGGTGCAATGTGTGTGAGGTGTGCATTGTATGAGGGGTGCATTGTGTGTGTGAGGAGTGGAGTGTGTGTGTGAGGGGTGCGGTGTGTGTGGGGGTGCAAGGTGTGTGTGTGGTGCAATGTGTGTGTGTGTGTGTGTACACATTTGTGAGGGGTGCAATGTGCATGAAATGTGCAGTGAGTGTGTGAGGAGTGCATTGTATGTGTGAGGGGTGCAATGCAGGGGTCAAGTCCTGGGGAAAAAAGTGTGGGAACTCACCCAAGATTCCTGCCGCCTCCCCCCCCCCCCCC